>JBBPFI010000004.1:0-739096 GCA_037974965.1 Dacryopinax spathularia
GGCCGTTGCGACAAATCCAACGACTGGTTGAGCGTGTGCTAGTGCTGCTTCGGATCTCCCAGGTGTGTTATTTTCAAGCATGAAGCCAACCACCGTCTCAATATCTCGGGCTTCCGGCTGAAGATTTTCTCTCAACGTTTGTGTCTCATTCTGTTCATTGTGTTAGGCGCTGAGTGCACGAGGCAGGCCGAATTAAAGGCACGTTGGTCGACTCTAGCGCCGATCAACAACGGGTCGTTCAATCTGAGTCAGTGCACGTGTTGCTCTTCGAAATTTGAGCACGACTGACTTGAAGTGCGCCAGCGACACGCCTGCCGAGGATGTCCCGTGGCATGCGCAACCCGATCCGTCACTACCCGTTGAGGTGGCCTTGAAGCGGGCCGGGCTGAAGTGGGGTCGGGATCTCACCGCCTTCATCGAGGTTGATAGCCCGTTTCCAGAAGAGACGAGTACCTCCTTCGTTATCTGGAGAGGTACTCTATTACCGGAGGCACCTCATCCGTACAGTGGACTCGTCGCGCTGAAGTGGTTCGCACAGCGTGACAGAGTACTAGAGACGAGGGAAGAACGAGAGGTGGGCGCGTGCTCCATGTCGACGGGAATGGATACTGCTGACACAGGGTAGCGTCTGTTTGGAAGGATACCTGTGTGGCTGAGCTTGCAACACGCGAACGTGCTGCCACTATTCGGCCTGGCGCAAGGTCTGGATCCCATGAGGCAAAGGGCCCCAATCTGCTTCGTAAGCCCCTGGATGGAACATCAGGGCCTTCCCGAGTATTTGAAGGCCCATCCCGAAGCAAACAAGCTACATTTGGTATGTCGTCTTCCTATCCTTGCCTCGCAGATGAATGCTAGAACTCATGGGCTGGAACCAGCTTCTCGGTATAGCGGAAGGGCTCGACTACCTGCATTCTCGACAGTCGCCAATCCTTCATGGACATCTGAGAGCGGTAAAGTGGCACTTGTTCACAGTTGACTGCGTACCTTACTATCTCCTGCTCAAGGGTAATGTATTGGTGAGCGCGGGAGGAGAGGCGGTTCTCTACAATTACGACATTATCGACTTCATTTCCCGGTTGGATGAGTACACTGCAGCAGGTCCAACATGGATGCGATGGGCGGCCCCGGAATGGTTTACCTCCGGTGCTGGTCTTGTCTCGAACGGGGCGCCGTCAACAGATATCTACTCTTTCGGAATGGTTTGCTATGAAGTTTGTCCCATATTTGCATTACTCATTTAATTCGGCTGACCCTTCGGCATGTAGCTTCTTTCCGGAAAAGTACCCTTCTTTTCGAAGCACCCTGCCAGCTCCATTCTAGCTGCCGTTGCAGGTGAACGGCCGAAACTACTTCCGGAATGGCAGTCTGACGAAGGAGACTCCGTGCTCTGTGCGCTGGCACAAGAGTGTTGGTGCGAAGACCCGGACAAGCGTCCCTCATCACGAACCCTCGTGCAGCGCCTGCGGGGCGCCTGCGGGAGGAGTGCCATATTGACAGCGTAGGCTCCTGGGTTCACCTAAATAGCCTTCCTGGAGCCGCATGTTTAGCACTTGTTTCACGGCACGTTATTGCATGTACATTAATCCCTTTGTGAAGATATTACCTGTTATGTGCGCGTGGGAAATTGCGGTAAATACTATCTGCGACATGGTTTCGTGCTGGAAGCATGCGATGAACGGCTGGGTCGGTAGAAATGGTGTGGGATGGCGCTGTCTGATTGACACATTCGAGACTGAACATTCTAGTGGCTATGGATAGTGGAAAAGGGTGCGCATGATTAGTTGTATAAATAGCCAGAGATTCATCAAGCAAGTTACCTATCCGCTCCTGTACTGACGTTCACTTTAGTCTGGCAAACCACTGTACGCCTCGTGTTCCTTGAACTCTCTCTCGCGCAACCTGTCTTTTTCTTCCGGTCATTATACTGCTGGGTTGACGTATCTCCACGGGTGAAAGGATTGTAGGCCACTCATATTTAAGAGAACTGAGCGCTCGCTGACAATGCTCTCAGAGGGTCAGCTTAAGAGCACGCCATGGAACCAGCATTGGCTCAGCTTGAGCACGCCAAAGCGCAGTTAGAACACGCTATACAATCAGTACGATCCGGCGATGGGGATCCTACGGTTTCCCAAACCCTCCGCGGGGTGGTGACCAATATCTCTGCAGTGGTGGTGAGCAGATTTGTCAGACAAAGATTATTCTACCCCGCTCACGGGATTCCAACTTGGTTTCTATCGGAGGTAGCCCGCTTTCAGTGCACGCGAAGATACTCGGCGGATGTTAGAAGGCAGGGAGGCAGTCAGAGATCGTTTGCCAGTACGTGAATGTGCGTTTTGTGCGCTCGAGCGCTATTTGACCCTTGCAGGAAATCCGCCTGCACGCTTCCAGGACGGTGCCGGATTTGACACAACTGCTAGAGATCGATCACGACTATGATCCAATCGTGGGTGGATTCGGAGAGGTATACAGAGGGGTTTTTACCGCGCTGGATGGAACGAAGAACCAGGTTGGTGTGAAAGTTGCCCTGAAGAACTTTCGGCTCTTCAACCTGGAGGCCGCCAGTCCGCAGGTAGAACTCCTTTTGCCGGCATCGCTTTTGTACTCACTTCTCATCCTGTACACAGTTGCACGACTTTCAAAGGGAGCTTGCGGTCATGCACGAAGTATCTCACCCAAACATCCTTCCGTGCTTGGGACTCGCACTATATCAGGAGAAGCGGAGTAAGCCAATCTGTTTGGTACTGCCATGGATGCAAAATGGCCATGTGAACGACTACCTCAAGGCAAACCCCTCCATCACCGCAAGACGTCATTTGGTAAGCCTCGTAGCTGAGATACTCTGGCATTTTTGCTGAAATTTTGTAGTTTCGCGGAGTTGTCAAAGGAGTCGCCTATCTGCACGGCATGAGTCCTCCTATTATGCATGGAGATCTGAAAGCGGTCAGTCGCGCTCTCAGAACTGGCAAATCACAGGAGCTTACGCGACTCCCAGGCAAACGTCCTCGTGAGTGATGACGGGGAGGCTCTGTTGGCGGACTTCGGCTTGGCTCGATTCGTAGACTATGACCTAGTTTCCAAGACCCCCTCCTCTCTCCCTGGGGGTACGGTCTGGCTCTTGTCACCTGAGCGCATCAAGTCCAATGACTTTCCGGGCATGACTTGGAAGGAGATATTTGCGCCGCCTGCGGACATCTTCTCCCTAGGTATGCTCGCGTACGAGGTTTGTCAAGTCGGCCAGCGGGAAGAGATGTATCAGAGTCTGACGGCTGACCCAGATCTTTGTTGGAGTTCGCCCCTTTTACGGAGTCAAGGGAGGACCGATAGGGGTTATGCAGGCTATTGTGAGCAAGGAGCGGCCGACGTTGCCCAACGACTGGGACCACTCGAACCCATTCCTGAGCGAAATCGAGAAGATCATGAACGATTGCTGGAAACACGAGCCCGCTTCCCGCCCAACGATCACAGACATCCAGATTCGCCTTGACGAGCTCGACGTAAGTCCTTCGCAGTCACCCTGCTTGTTGTTCCTCGCTCATCAACACGACTAGCGCCGCTTCCCGGCCGAGTGACCCCGAGCGAAGGGGAGGTCAATGCGCGGTCGAGCGCGTCAAGAGTCAAGACCCAGCACAAGACGTCAAGACTGCAGACGGGTCGATCAGAAAACAAGATCAAGGAACATATCCATCCGTAGTAAATCTTTTCAATAGAGCGCTGTTTGCTAGTCGTGATAATCAGACGCAGTTTGAGCTATCGTAGCAGAGGATAATCCGAATAAGTGTGGCTGGGTGAAAAGCGCTTTAGAGCACTGAGCGGAAGCGATTCGCCCGATTGCGCCGGCGATCATGATTGACGCCGGCGGCCCTGCCGGATGTGTTTAGGATCTGGGGTCGACCACCAGACCATGCTGGAGAATAAACAGATTCGATCCTTAAGATTCTTTAGTTAATTCATAACTGATCCTCCTTGGCCTAGGCTAAGGCACATATCGCCGCCCGCCTCAGTTTCGCCCAAACGCGCTCATGCACTATTTCGCATACCTATCCACCGCATCCTCCTTCTCCGCACCAACCATCTCAACAAGCGTCTCCCTCATCCCCTTCAGGTCCCTCCCCAACACCCTAGCAAGCGTCAGATCCCTCACCGCGCACTCTCCCCTCTCCAACGCCTCGTACGTGGTCGCCCACTGCTTCAAGAACTCTGGGTCGCCCCGAGGGCCGGACTGGTGCGTGGAGTGGTAGGAGACGTAGGTGTCGATAGGGACCCAGTCGATCATTGGTGCCACGGAGGGGGCGAGGTCGTGTAGCATGTTGGTTATTTCTGTGAGGTTGAAGGTGCGTTGGCCGGTGAGGCAGACCGTTTCGTTCTCGAAGTAGCCCTGCAGATCGTACGCATCAGTATCAGTATCAGCATGGGCATCGACTACATATCCTGCCTCGTGGGCCTGAGAGTGAAAAAAGAAGGAGAAGGAGGAAGGAAGAGAGACGCACCTCAGCGAGGATTATAGCTGTCCCCTCACCCAAGTCCTCCCTGCTAACCCAAGCGACATCCCCATCCCCCCTCGGGATAACGACCCTCTTCTCCCCTTTCTTCCAGAACCCCAAATACAGCGGCCAGCTCTCCGAATATATCCCCTCCCTCAGGATCGTGTACGTCAGCCCGCTCTCCTTAAGATACTTCTCCGTCTCCAGGTGGGCTTGCATCACATATGCCACACTTTGGTCCGACTTGCCAGAGGCGAAGCCGAGAGAAGTGTAGTACACATGTTCGATCCCCAGGCGCTTGGCGGCGTCGATCGCGTTCTTGTGCGCTGCTACGCGCGTTTCCTTGGAAATCCCAGGATAGGAGACGATCAGCAGTTTCTCCGCCCCGGCCCAAGCAGCATCGAGCGAAGCGGGGTCGGTATAAGAGGCTTGCTTGATCGTGACGCCGGAGGATTTGATGAGCTCGGACGCGCCGGAGGGGTTGTACAGAGAGACGGTGATCTCCGAAGTGGGTACGAGCTTAAGAAGGTGCTTGAAGACGGATGAGCCTAAGCCGCCTGTAGCGCCAGTAAGGACGATCATCTTTGGTGGTGGTGATGGATGGTAGTGATGAACCGAGGGTATGGATTGATGATGATGGTGGTGGTGGTGGTGGTGGTGATGGTGTGATGAATGAAAGACGAAGAAGAGAAGAAGGACAGGTCGGCGTGAAGATGTTACGGTGTTAAGCCGATTTCGGTCTGGCCCGGTGTGCTTATGGAAGACGGTACGTCATTGTTCTCGGTTTTAGAGTCGCTCTTATTCTAACTCCGATGCAAGAGAACGCATCATCCACACCTCCAACCCACGCCGTCACCAAGGCAGCACCTCCCCATTCCAGCACACGAGCTTCGGTCCCTCCTCCTCCCTTTTTGCCCCGTCCACCTGCTCCAGTACACCCCGAGCACTCTCCTCAACGCTCACGAACTTGACCCTCTCAAGCTGCGGAATGGCCTTTATCCCATCCTCCATCATGTCCGTCCTTACATACCCCGGATGCACGACAGCCACGACTATGCCTCTTATCAGCTCTGCCTTCTCATGAAGTAATGATGGGAAGGAGAGGGAGGCGTACCGAGCTCTGGATACTCATACCACAGCTTACAGGCCAGCCAGTGCGCAGCGGCTTTCGTACTCCCGTATGCTGTGACGGGGAGGGGCATCCTCGGTCCTCGGGAGAGGGAACCCGCGTTGGTACCAATTAGGACGAACTTGGGTTGGGAGGAGAGCTTGAGGGCGGGGTAGGAGGCTTGAAAGAGGGCGAGAGGGCCGAGGACGTTGACCTAGGGGTGTTGTCAGTCCTTCCTAGGAGGCTTGGAAGGGAAGGGGGGAGGGAGGGAAAAGGGTAGGAGACGATGAAGGGGAGGAAGGAGGCGCACCTCGAAATGCTCGCGCATTACATCCAGCCCAATATCCGCCGTCGAAGCATAAGAAGTGTTCATCCCAGCGTTGGCAACAACGACGTCCAACCTCCCCACCACCTCCCCCACCCTCCGAACAGCAACAGCCGCATCCCGCTCGCTGCCCGAGACGAGCTTGACGATATGTAATCTCTCAGGGTCATCGGCTTGGAGAGCAAGGAGGTCAAGGGCCGTGGAAGGTTCGCGCGCCCCGGCGAAGATGACTGTTTCGGGTCGTTCGAGGAGCTGGCGGACGAGTGCGAGGCCTGGAGGGATGTGAGTCCAGTCGAGGGAGGAAGCGAGGTAAGGGCCGGCGTACCGATTCCGCGGTTCGCGCCGGAGATGAGATATACCGTCGGCGCCATCCTGAGTCGCTGTCTGACGTTCCCGCCAGCAGCTGAGCTGATGATCGTCGCTGTTTATATCATCGCCGTTCCCATACAAAGCAGAGATCCATATCTGCCCGGGAGGATCCCTGACGTTCCGCACAGAAGGTATCCACGACGGATGTGTGGGGTTGGCGTCCCCAACCGCAGCTCCGAAGGGGTCGCCGCAGTCACTTTCCTACCCGCAGCGCGATCTGGCCTCCTCATACTGATGCACCTTGAAACCTCTATGGTTCAGGTCGATATCGAGATGCGCAAAGGACACCGGTGGGGAGCGACGTTCGTCCGTTCGTCCGAGGTGTAAGATGTAAAGAGTTCACGTGATTCAGCATTCGTGGGACAGGTCGCGTCGCGCTCTGACTCTGCCTCACTCGGCCTCGCAGCTCGAGACATTGTGCTCATCATGTCGACACATTGTCCAGCAATATTGGAATGCTCATTCTTCATCTCTTGGCGTCGACGTCCCCTTGGCTATGCTGCTCACCATCCTTCTCCTCGGGAGCTGGGCGGCGGGCAGCGGCGGTATCGGGCTCGCGGCACCGCTCGACATCGTAGCTCTTGACGTCCCACCGCTCCTTGAGAGCGTGCTGCAGATCTTGCCTCTGCCGACCCTAGTCGACCAGCCAGGGAGTACACCAACAGCCATCAGCTTACCCACAACCACAACACCGCCAGCATGCATTGCTACATCAGCCCCACAAGCGACAGCGACGGGCTTCACAGAATCAGACTGCTCGCCTACACCTGCACAAACAGCATGGCACCAACCACATCACATGACAGACCTAGACAGCTTCAACATCACCAAATTCGCCTGCGGGGCCCAAAACCTGCATCTCGTCACGTCCATCCCAACCTCCGAGTTCGCCCCAACCTCCCCTTCCAACCGGTTCCCAGACGGCTCCGAGATCTTGCTCACTCCCGTCCCAGCTCCAGCTGACAGCCTCACCAACACCACCACACTGCGCCAAACCCTCATCCGGATCACCTACCCCGCGCATTCCTCCGACCCGTCCCTCCTCCCTGTCGGCGGCGCAGATCTCTACGCCTCCCCGCTCCCCCTCTCCACTTTGCACAGCGCAACATCCGTCTCCCTCTCATACAGCGTCTTCTTCCCCCACGAATTCGATTTCGTCCGAGGCGGCAAGCTCCCCGGGTTATATGGAGGCGGGTATGGCTGTTCGGGGGGAAAGAGCGCGGAATGGTGTTGGAGCAGTAGGCTAATGTGGAGGAAAGAAGGGATGGGGGAACTTTATCTCGTGCGTCTCCCTCCTCTTCCCTTTGCCCCTTCTCTTGAGGTAGACTAACAGGGTCACAGTATGCACCCAAAGCTGCTCAAACACCTCAACTCTGCTCGACTCCGCCAATGACGGTCTGCAACTCGGCGGACGGGCAGTCAATAGGCCGGGGGAGCTTCAATTTCACCCGTGGTGGGTGGACGCACGTCACGCAGCGGGTGACGCTCAATACGCCTGGGGAATGGGACGGGAAGTTTGAGCTGTGGAAGGATTGGGAGAAGGTGATCGATTTGGATGGGGTGTATTGGAGGAATGCTGCCGATGGGGGTGGCGATGGGCAGGATGGAGGCGGGGAGCAAGGGGACGGGGAAAATGATGGCGGCGGCGGAATATTGGGGTTGGGAGGCATCTTGCTCGAATCGGACATCCCCAACTCCGGCAACCCCAGCTTCCTGCTGCGACCGCAGCAGCGCGCCGCTAGCAACGCTTCCCGCCCTGCTACCCCCGACCTCAAGAGAAGGGATGACAACCCCCTGCCAGAGAGAAGCAACCTTCCATCGAAACACATCATCCCAACATTCGACGGGATATTCTTCTCCACCTTCTTCGGCGGATCCGGCCCCTCCTGGGCATCTCCGTCAACGCAACACACATGGTTCAAGGACTTCTCCCTCGTCATACATTACTAATCCCCCCCTCTCATGCGTAAGCACATAATCCCCTTATTCCGGAAGCTGGACTGAGATGTTACGCAGCTTATCCGGATGCTGGAGGTTCGGACGAAAGTATGAAGAAGCCGGACGGACGACACTCCGGGAGGAGGAAGGGGTTGGTCAGCGTCACGTGACCGTTCTGTGCTGTCGGTGGCAACTCACGGTCGTTCGAGCTGGCACTGAAAGAGTTCTGATGCTTCTTTTGGCAGCACGATCGCTCCTACTGGTGGTTCCTACTGGTGGTTTTGCCATCTGGTCTCGAATGGGTCCTGTCAGATTACCAATACGCGAGCACGATCATCTCCCACTGGAAGAGCTCGAAGCTAACACGCTCGCCCGAGTAACACGTTCTGGAGACCGGCGGACTACTTACGGCCTGCTTCGGACCATCATCCGGCTCAGCAAGCTGTCCGCCGCTCGACTCGTGCCACAGGCAGCGTATGCGTCATCGTCAGCAGTCGTGGTGGTATAAATCCCACGACTTGCAGACTGGATGCAGCGACAAACAACTCACAAGGCTCTGACTTCACCCTGCAGTCGAGAGCTCGCAGGAAAACCGTTCGCAAATATGGCGCCTACCGTCTACCTCATCTCTGGCGCAAACCGTGGTATTGGTATGTCGTGTTCGTTTCTCGCACTCACAGACTTTGGGCTCACCAGGATTCAGGTCTCGCTCTAGCCACCCAGCTCGCCGCTCGAGATAACACCATCGTCTTCGCCGGTGCTCGCAACCCCGCTTCCGCCAAAGACCTCAAAGCGCTCGAAGCCAAATATCCCGGCAAAGTACATATCGTGAAGCTTACTTCGGCCGATAAGGCGGATAACGAAGCTGCTGTTGCTAAGGTCAAGGAGATTGCGGGAAGGCTGGATGTGGTCATCGCCAATGCTGGGATGTCGAATTCGTTCACTCTGGCGCTTGAGACTCCGTTGGACGCTATGAGAGAGCACTTTGACGTGCGCTTCTTCCTCTCTCCTTTTACTAGAAATCAACTGAAACCAGGCATCAGGTGAACGTCCTGGGCCCTCTCGCCCTCATCCAGGCGTCCTACGCCCTCCTGAAAGCTAGCACTTCTACCCCGAAGTTCTTCGTCATCTCCTCTTTGCTTGGCAGTGCCGAAGTCGGCCCGGCAATGCCAATCCTGAGCACTGCGTACGGGACGAGCAAAGCCGCCGTCAACTGGCTCGCCGCGAAGCTGTGGTTTGAGTACCCCGAGCTGAGTGCGTCTACCCTCTATTTCCCACATCCTCGACGGAAAGCTGACATCGCTGGCAGTCTCTCTCCCCATCCACCCGGGCTCGGTAGAGACGGATATGGCCGCGGCCGCTATCGAAAAACACCCTGCCCTCCGGGACTGGCCCATTATTTCCCCTGATGAGAGCGCTACGGGCATGTTGAAGGTGTTTGATGAGGCTAAGAGGGACGAGAAGGGGCCAAGGATGTATGGCTGGGACGGGAAGGTTCTGCCTTGGTAAACTCACCGCTGTGAAACTCGGCTCGGTACCAGTAGAGTAGAACGAAATTGCAAGCGAAATAGACAGATTAACGACTCGCAACAACATTATTGACTTGAAGTCCCCGGTGGTCTGGCGCCAGACGTGTTCTTCCAAACACTAATACTACCCAGGCCCACTTCTAGCCAGCGCCGACTCCATTCTTTCCCCAGATAAGGTTATCAGAGGAAGCATTAATCTTATCAGTTACGAGACCTATTTTGGGACTCGTTTCCCCCCTTCTCCGCCGGACGAATATGCTTCTGCTGGACGAAATCCGGCGGTCACAATTTGCACGTGACCGGGCCCATGAACCGGCGCGTTCCCCATGATGGTCTTCACAGGTCTAGCATCTCGCTTCTTTCTGCTCCTTCTCATGCAGGCTCTTGCATAGTCACTGTAAGACTGTGACTCTGCACTGTAATGGACGCACTTGTGCCCCGGTCTTTTGATGGATATCCGTAGCAAACTACCGGTCAGGCCGGTGCCGCCATACTCCCAAGTGTTGATGGATGATTCCAGATCTCCCGTCGAGTGCTGCAGCGCACCTGCCCGCGTAGCAGCATACATATAAGTTCACTCTTGGACTCCAAGACTGAGACCAATAGGAAAAGCGTAGCCCCTACGCGTCGCTCAGTGATCACAAGACGGCACTATGGCACCTACTGTCTACCTCATATCCGGGGCAAACCGCGGTATTGGTACGTACTGATCCCCACCTCGTCCACTGTATTCAGCTCACTTCAAGATGCAGGTCTAGCTTTGGTTGCTCATATAGCAGAACGAGCGGATACCGTCGTCTTTGCCGGTGCTCGGAATCCTTCCGCAGCAAAGGACCTTCAAGAGCTTGAAGAGAAGCATCCCAGCAGAGTGCATATCGTCCAGCTCTTATCTGCGGACAAAGCCAACAACGAAGCTGTCATCGCTGAGACTAAACAGAAAGTGGGCCGCCTGGACGTTGTCGTGGCCAATGCCGGGATGTCCAAGCTTCTGTGGCAGTCTCACGAGGTTCCGCTGGACGTCATGCAGGAGCACTACGACGTGAGCAAATATCCAGTCCGCACTCATTGTCGAGTCTGATTTGTTCCACCTAGGTCAACGTACTCGGACCACTTGCGCTGTTCCAGGCCGCTTACCCGCTGCTCAGAGCCAGCACGGCCAGCCCGAAATTCTTCATCGTCTCCTCCGATGTCGGCAGCATCGCCCTTGGTCCGTCGATGCCAGTCAAGAGCACCCCATACGGCGCCAGCAAAGCTGCAGTGAACTGGCTTGCCGCTAAGTTATGGTACGAATATCCGGGCTTGAGTACGCATATCTCCGCTTGTCTACTTCTTCGATGAGAGGCTTACGGACAGTAATCCAGTATCTCTTCCTCTGCATCCCGGGTCTGTGGACACCGATATGGCGAAGGAGGGATTGAAGAGCCATCCGGACCTGAAGGACTTCCCGCGGATTACAGCTGATGAGAGCGCTCTTGGTCTCATTAGGGTGTTCGATGAAGCGAAGCGCGATGAGACCGGTCCCAAGCTTTTCGCTTGGAATGGGGAGGTCCTGCCCTGGTGACCGAGTTGCTCTGGACGGCATGTCGTCTAGGTTTCTTCCATACGCTGCTGCTATCGGGAGAGGTGGTCATGTTCATAGAATGACGAAGTGCAAGTCAGACAATGCTAGTAAATGAATAATTGTTGATCAAGTACTGCGACCGAAGCGGACATGCTCAGAGTGGGCCTGCTAGGACGACGTGACGCGCCGCGACGTCATGTGCGCCCCTCTGCCCCATGGGCGCTCAACTGCAGCCTACTTCGAAATCCGGCCGTTCTCAGTCCTCACCCTGTAACATCTATCCTGCCGACATATTCTCAAGCATCTGTATCAATAGCAAACATTGTATCGATACCCAGGTCGCAGGATGGTGAGGTCCAAGCATCGCGACGAGCCCCGTCATCCCTGACGATCGCTCCAGGCCTCCAAGGATAAGCAGCCAGAAAAGCCGTTCTACCTGAAGGAGGATGCTGATGAGGACAACATCGCACCGGAAGGGACGGAAGAGGGCAAGAATGACGACGTGATGGATGTTGAGCTGGGCAGTATACAAACGAGACCGGGCATCGGTGCGCACCCAACCTGCTGCTGGTGACAGAACGCAATTCTGAGGTCGCTGAAGACTATGCGCAATACACCGCTAGTGGAAAGGGGCTTCTCTCATCAGCGCACGTTACGAAGGACGGCAGGATCGTTATCTCCCTACACCTGAAGCAAGCACTACCCGACTTGCCAAAGGACTATGCAAACCCAGTCGAAGAGAGCAACATCGATACCTCTCCGACTGCGCATGTCCCGAAGCTGAACATCGTCATCATGATAGTCGGATCCAGAGGAGATGTACAGCCATATATCGCCCTTGCACATGGACTGATGAAGGAAGGTCATCGAGTGCGGATCGCAACCCATGCTACGTTCGAGACGTTCGTGCGGGACGCTGGGGTAGAGTTCTATAATGCAGGGGGCGACCCGCAGGAGCTGATGAGCTACATGGTCCGGAGTGCGCCCAATCACTCATCTCCTCTGCCTTCTGTACTCACTCCATATCCTAGATCCCGGACTCATACCTGGATTCCAATCCCTAACAAATGGAGACATTGGCAAGAAGCGAAAGATGTGTGCGGAGATGCTCGACGGGTTCTACGCCTCCCTTTCCTCACCGGACGCGAAGACACGCAAGCCGTTCGTCGCCGATGCGATCATCGCCAATCCTCCCTCTTTCGCGCATATACACGTTGCGGAGTCGTTGGGCATACCGCTATTGATGTCGTTCAGTACGTGAGTCGCACAAGGATCATTGACGGATCTGACCGTTATCAGCGATGCCATGGTCACCGACGGGTGACTTTCCACACCCACTCGTGAATGTCTCCAAGTCCAACGCACAGAAGGCGCTTACCAACGTCTTATCCTTTGCTCTCGCCGAGTTCCTGACCTGGCAAGGGTTCGTCAATGCCTTTCCATGCTAGCTATCCGTCTGACTTGGGCACCGTAGGCTAGGCGACGTCATCAACAAATTCCGCTCCAAGACGCTCGGTCTCCCTCCCCTCGCCATCCGCTCCGGCGCTGGTGTCCTCGATAGGCTCAAGATACCCTACACGTACTGTTTCAGCCCGCAACTTATACCCAAACCGGCAGACTGGACCAATTATATCGATATTGTTGGATTCTATTTCTTGGATTTGGCGAAGGGGTATAAGCCGGATGAAGAGTTACAGAAGTTCTTGGATGCTGGGGAGCCGCCGATGTATATCGGGTGAGTTATTTGCTAGACTGTGGCCACAGCAGGCTGAGACTCCCTAAGGTTTGGCTCGGTCCCGGTTGAAGACCCTGCTGGATTGACCAGTACGGCTTTGCATGTCATTCTGCAGCGATCGGGGCTGACCTTGCATAGATCTCATCTTCGAAGCCACGAAACGAGCTGGTGTTCGTGCCCTAGTTTCGGCAGGCTGGGGCGGACTGGGATCCGGACCGCCACCAGACCACATCTTCATCCTCGGCAACGTCCCACACGACTGGCTCTTCGCTCGTTGCTCAGTCGTCTGCCACCACGGAGGTGCCGGCACAGTCGCTGCTGGACTCCGAGCAGGCAAGCCAACCATTGTCGTGCCGTGGTTCGGCGATCAACTGTTCTGGGGCAACATGATTGAGCGACAAGGGGCCGGCCCTGTGCCGATACCCGGAAGGGAGCTGTCTGTGGAGAAGCTTGTGAATGCTATCGAGTTCTGCAAGAGTGATGCGGTCCAAGAAGCGGCGGAGGAGATGGGGAACCAGATCCGTTCCGAGGTATGCTCTCATGGAAGTTCCCTGACTGCTCCTGACAGTATTAACCAGAACGGGGTCCAAAGCGGTGTAGAGTCCTTCCATAAGCACTTGCCCCTTCTCAATATGAGGTTAGCAAGTTTTGGCTTTGTTGTGCTCTTATACTGAAATGTTGCAGATGTGACCTGGATCCGTCACGAGTGGCTGTCTGGTGGTCTGATCAATACGTTCGTCTATTGTCCGTTAGAGCGAATTGTGCCTGTTGACATAAGAACACAGTGCTTGCAGATGTCGGCTTTCGCTGCTCAAGTTCTGGCCGATGCCAAACAGCTGGATATAAACAAGCTGGAACTGCATCGTGAGTACTGCGGTTCATTCCTGGGAATCCGGTCACAAAATGATACACAGGTCCGAGAGAATATGGTACACGAAAGGAAGCTACAGATCCTGTAACGGGCGGGGCTACAGCAATCTTCTGGACAGTCACCAACTACTATGCGAGCATCGCACAAATCTTCTAGTGAGCTAGCGACCGTCATCTTGTTCTGCCAGGCTAACTCCTCACTTCGTAGTTCTCCCGTAAAGGGCATTATCAACACCTACACTGCGATACCCCGAGGTTGGCAGTATTCTTCACACTTTTACTTCTGCTGAACGTCGTGAAGGCATTATGAATATCATCACCGAGGCACACGAAGGCTTCCAGAACCTGCCACGGCTCTACGGATCGGAAGTCCGCCAGCCTGGGAGGATTACAGACTTTGAGAGCGGTGTGAGAGAGGGAGCCAAAAGTCTTTTCTATGGCTGTGAGCTTCCCAGTTACCCAGCACGCACCTCAGCTGATGGAGTTACAGATTATGACGCCATCACCGGGCTAGTAAAGGAGCCCCTCAAAGGGGCGCAGAAGGAGGTAAGCCGTGCTTTTCTCGTGTCTCGCTGCCCCTCATCGGGGAGCCTAGGGCTTTGTCGGATTCTTGAAGGGTTCCGGGCGGAGCTGTAAGTACATGCCCTTCCCCCTCCCAAGCATTACTCGAATGGACGGCTAGATGCCAATGCCAGCCTGCGTCCTGCTGCAGGTAGGGAACCTGAACTCTCGCTCACCAGACTGCCTTGACATTGTATCCAGGAGTGTTAGGACTGATCGCGCATCCCATGGCGGGCGCTTGGGCTTCCGTGCAGAGCACAATGGGCAAGACAACGGACAAATCGCGTATACGATCCCGTCAACAAGAGGGCCAAGCAGCAGTGAAGGAGAGTAACGAGCGAGAACGTGCAGCCATTCTGGCCCGATTTGCTGAACTGAAGAAGGATTCGGAATCGCGACGAAGAGCACTTCTGGAGGAGGGAGAAAGGATGTTGAAGGAGGGCGGACTTGGTGTTCCCAAGGCACCTGAAGAGAGCACAGCTAAGGAGACCTTGTCGAAAACAGACGAAAAGCCGTCGCAAGATAGCCCAAATCCACCGACATTGCCACCTCGACCACGGACTAATGAACCTGCGGAAGTCGATGATCAGTTCGAGCGGGATACGGAGATCGCCAAGCAAATTTCATTAGCGGAGCAACGGGGTTACGAGCGCGGATTAGCAGAGAGAGATCGGAATGAATGATGCTCCGACATCACTCGCCCATATACGTCGTGTTATGTTCGCCACGAGGTCCATCTACGTTTTGGAATTAGGTGGCTGTTGGCCAATTACAGCAAATATCGTACCTTGGCTGCCATCTCCGTGTGCGACATGTTGCTGCCGTCCCAAACACTGGCGAATCCACACTGAGGCGAAAGGGAAATGCGCTGCATTCCCGGATCGCCAAGGTACATGGCGGCTTCATGCAGTCGAGCAATGATCTCGCCAACGTCTTCCAGCTTGGCTCTCTTTGTTGATACGAGCCCCAACACCACGGGTTTGCGCTGAGGGTAGAAGCGCAAGGGCTTGAAGCTTCCGGCGCGAGGTGAGTCGTCTAGATATCGTGTCAACACGATGCAGGACAATGGACAACTTGTATCTCACACTCAAGTTAGAAGAAGTCAACATCTAACTCGTTGAAGAGAATAGAAGCGATATTCTCGTACCCGCCTTCCGCAAAATGGACCCCGCTTTTGAAATTCCCACGACATAGATGTACGCCGACCGCCATGTCCGGTTTACGTGACGATATGCAGTCGTTATATACCCGAATATATCGTGTCAACAATGCACTCGGATCGAGTACACATGCCTTCATGCCAGCCACCATGTGTTCGCAGCAGAAGAAGGTGAACAGCCGCAAGGGCACGGGAGCGTTCCCCTGAGTTGGATCAGACATCTCCCTCACGATCTTTGTCACCTGGACCTGAAATGACACTATCTCCAAAGCAATCTCAACCATCTACGATATGTAATAACAACCCAGGTCCCAATCAACACATATTTTTCCTAAATTCGCCTGCAATTTGGAGGAGACCTGTTGTTTCGTCCTTACAAGCATTCCTGTTTCTTGTTGAGAATCAGCGAAGTCGTTATAGAAAGGACGGCTTAGCGCACAGCAGTCAAGGGAGGGGGGAAGCGGCTTTTCCAGGTTGCTGGCTAATTCGAAGGGGCGCAGCTGGACCAGGTCTCAAAGTAGTGTTGGTACATATTCTTCATCCTCCTCCTCTGAGAGCCATCCGACTCACAGAATATAAAGACCAGAGCTATGGATAGACGAGCGGTCCAGACAACTTAGGGCACTCCGAAGGTGATGTACCTCGGGTGATATCATGTGGAGGTCTGCGTGATCATCCTGGCTCGGTCAACAAATGAGCAGGACATGGAGTACCTTGTAAGGGTGAAGGCTTTCCTAGAGCTATTGTAGCCAGACAAATCTATACATCTCAACTCAGTTGTGCTAGGGTTACAGTGACGCTGGGTGTGGCCAGGATGGCCCAAATTTTGGTGGTGCGAAAGACAAGGTGAGGTGCATGTTTGGCTTCTACCAGCCAGGACAGTCCCATTGTGCCTGCAGCTGTCCGGGAGCCCCAATGCATGTGACATGATGTTGGCTGGCTTGCAATCCTGACAGAGATGTTGGAGCCGGCCAACATCTCCGCCAGGTTTGCCAACCAAATGTGGGCACCAGCGCGCAATTCCTGGGCAACGTAGTTGACCAGGGTCTTTGCAGGAGGAAATTCCCTGCTCTCCAAAAGCCCTTTTTTGGAAAGGGTCACGTGCACATCCGGAAGCTTTTTCTTCCGTCGATTCCCTGGCCAGTCTCCCGGCCGGCTTTCTTCTTCTCTCATGTGTAAGGTATGTCGGGTGTTACATCACCTTCCAAATCAACAGCCATGCATGAGTTTCAGCAGGAAACTTGATCCAATATTGTCTATGCTATATAGGAAGTTTCAGTATCTAACTGGCTACTTCAGTTTTTTCTGCATTTAGCCAATTGTGAAGCATCTCCAACAGAGTGATCATACATAAACTATTCTAGTGTCAGCACTCTTTTCTTGCGCAAGAAGATTGCACGTGAAAAGTCGCTTTCACTTTCCGCTAAAACTTGATCATCCTTAAAACATCATGCTCTTACCGTTGTCCAATATTCAAAGCTGCCACAAGTAGAAGCTACTACTGTGCTCATGTGTCAGCCACCATTATCAATGTTTACACTATTTTGTTGTAAATATCAAATCTGGAAACTCTTGCGCAAGAACCAACTTTGCTTATGAGGCAAAACCATTATGTTATCCTTTGCTTGCAAGGGGCTGTGGTGGGCTAAGCCATTCTGGCAAGTTACAGTGATGGACCTACACATGAGCCCGTGGCACTGCTCCCTATATTTGCCTCCACTGCCTCGACTTGTGTTGCCCAGGTGTGCGCGGAGCGGTTTGACTATGTTGCATCTGTCGCATGTGAAGGAGGGTGCAAAAGCCGCCAATCGGAAGTCGTGTTTGGCGCGTGGGACAACCAGAGAGGGCCCTACGCTGCCGAGCACTGCAAAGGCATGCCGCAGCTTCTGTAATGGGCGGGCCAAAGTACCATTTGCCCGCCAATGTGACTGTATGGTTTTCGCATTTGGCACAGGCCTCCTATTTGCTGGCGCCCGCATTTGGCAATGGAGGTGAACCCATGGCGGCAATGGGGAGTGAGAATTCCAAAGAAGCATGGGTTGTAGTCCCTCTGGGTGTTTGCGCAGGCAGAAGGTGCGCAGATCCCCCCATGGTGACAAATCGACAGCCAGAATCACGAGTAGTGGTGTATAAATGATCAACTGTATTGACCGCAGCAGCCTCATGCCCGGGTCATCCCACTGCTCCTCATACACGCAATTCCCTTAAACCTCACCATACTGCTACATCTTGCTGCTCCCCTGCCATCTGAGACAGAAACTGCCAGGCACTATGACAAGTAACCCTAGTCAGGTCAAAGGCCAGGTGGAAGTGCCTCAACTCGACGGAATGCTTGTGGTTGTTGCAGTCCAGTTTGAGAGAGGCGCAACGGAGCGCAACGAACTCGCTTTGAGAGCTGCAGTTGAGGCTTTGAGGAGGTGTATGGGTAGGTATGTGTCATCCCGTGTCTGTGTGAGCTTTGCATGATAGTGTTCTCCTAGTTCACGCCGGCCAGGAAGAAGGTGCACCACACCGTGCTGCAGGTTTCCATGACAAAAGTGGACTACTGGAGCGGGCCCAACGTGGAGCGAGGTGGAATCAAATATATTCGCGTGTCTCCTAGTGAATTGGTGGAGAAGATTGCAGAGAAGATTCCGGAGAATGTCTGGCCCATGGGGCAGTTGATTGTGTGCAAGGCGGAACAAATGCAGTATTTCCAATGGCAATGTTTGGAGGAAAGAGGCAGATATCATCTGTTGACTAGTAGCTTGACTAGCCTCATCAAGTCCATGCAGGACATTTGGACTCTGTACACGTCGCAACTTGGTGCCTTGGCGTAGTTCCAGTTCCTCTTATAGGTAGGCTAGTTGGCTGAATAGGCAATAATCATATCATTCACGTGCTCTCCATATCGTTCATGGCTACCATAATAGGATCATGCTATAACACTTGCTTTCGGGACAGACTAATTGGAAGTACCTTCCTCACTACCACCTTCCCCACCACCACCAGCTTCACCAACCGTTCCCCCCTCCACTGGACTTACTTCTTACCTCTTCCCAGTCGATTAGCCCCCGAAATGAGTCAGTTTGGATATCTCCCTCCCCCACAAAATGCGCACGCCCAGCAATTACACGTTACTACTTCCCCAGTTGCGCACAAAAAAGGCCGATGTCACACTCTCAGGGCTTATTCGCGGAGCAAAGCCCTCGGATGCCATCGCCCCGAAGTTTAGAACCTCGCATGCCATTCGGTAGTTGCAGGTTACTTATCTGCCATTGCGACGCGTTCTGTTTTATTGTTACGGTCAATATGTCTGTTCAAAGGTAGCGCCCTAACAACTATCCCTCAGTGCAGCCATGATCACTGTCTTTCTCAGCCATTGGAGCATCAATCTGCACGGTACGACAGCCTGCTTCGTACAGCGCGTCCAGTTCCTCGCGGTAGGCCTTGGCGAGGTCCCCGAAGTAGTCACCATCGTTACTGTACGCATCTGGCGTGTACACGTATCCGGGTGCATGGCGGAGATGCAGGACTGACTCAAGAATGAGTATTCGATTCGTCAAGTTCTGCAGTAAGACTCACATTCAGGAGAGACTAGTGATATCTTCAGATACTTCACATCCTCCGCGGGCACATGCTTGGCGAGGGATTCGAACCAAGGAACATAGCATGGCTTGGTATGGCGGATCTTGCCCGTACAGAGAAACGTGGGCAAGCCAACCCCGAAGCTCCGGCAAATCTGCGCATCTGGAGCATCTGGAAAGAATCAGTGTCTTGACAAGCGCCATCCCGTGCGAATCACACAAGGCCAGTACATCTCCGCTGTAGACTGAGGGACCTGCGTAAACCCCTCAAGGTTCTCGAAGAAGCCATCGAAGTACATCGCCCTCCGGAATTCGCCATCCGTGATAGCCTTGTAGCCCAGTTCTTGCTGAAAACTTGATGATGCGGATGATCTCCCCATCTTCGATAGCCGTCAGCTCTCGCCGGCTGAGGCCGCCTTGCTGGAACTTGAGCCGCGCCTGTACCAGGCGTGCCGGTCGCTTGAGAGAACCGATGTGCTCTGCGCGGAAAGGCCTGGCGGAAGATATGAGTCTCAAGAGACGGAGGGATTGCAAAACACGTACGGGGGAGGTGCCATGGTTCAGCCACTCATTTTGCAGGGGCAGAGAGCCACCTATATACCCGCGCCCGTCGGACTGGCTCAACAAGGGGAAGCTTTGCGTGGGAAAGTAAAGAGGAGATTGGAAGGAAATACTTTCGGCATTGTCGAAGACAATCAGAATGCGCACGACGAACGTCTCCTACCAGCGTGTGAGCGGGCACTGCCTTCAGATGGCCTCAGAGCCCTTGCGGCCGGCTGTACGTCGTTCCGCTGATGACTGAGAAGCTACGGCTGTCTTCGGGTTCATTGGCTACACAGAAGAGAAAGCTCATGCATGACAGGGCGCAGAAGCTCAGCTTGAGACGTCACGCCACCTTGCCATATTTGGGTATCAATTCGGCCTAGTGTACGAGCGTGGCCGAGGGCTGTGTTTGATGACCGCTCGTAAATCACTCGTTGGCTGTAAACTCGGACGCAGTGCTCTTTGACCGCGATAGCCAATGCGGGTATACATCATGCAGGGTATCTGTTCATACAAGGCGGGTATGTATCCTGCAAGCTTATTCAGGCAAGGCGGTCTACCAACGACAACTCATGCACATACCGGCTGGTTAACATGTCAATCACGCCAAGCCCCTCTTCACCCGCTCTGCCTTCTCCTTCTCTAGTCGGGCTACCTCGACCTCCGCATCTGAGACCATCTCATTGAGTTTTACAAACTTCTCGGACAATGTATCCACCTTTCGGTCTCTCAGCTCGGAAGCCCTATCATGATAGGAAGAGCATGAACACACCGATGATGCATAATCCTGCAAGATGCCCATAAGCCGATGCTCGATGTCCGCAAACTTGGCTCGATTTCGTGAATGATGAGCGATCAGTTCTCGTAATCGGGGCTTCAGCTCGTTATGTTCTGCTCCAAGCCAGTAAGCATCCACGTCCGAACAGCACCATGTTCGGCGTACCAGGTAATCGACCAGCATCAACCACGCCTTTCCGTTCGAGTTCTTTGATATCCGCAATGTCTCGATCCGCTGCCCGCACGTCTGCCTCAGCTTCTGCGAAGTATATGGCTGCTTCCTCCGGGGTCAAGGATTCTGGCGGTGCGGGTTGATCTTCGGAAGGCGGTAGAAGAGGCGCATATAGCTCGACTATGGAGCAGATATGTTAGTATCAGACCACTAGAAGAACAGGAAAGGCCGTACAGCATGACATGAAGCGTTTAAGAGGCAGATTATCCTTGCAGATTGCCCTCAGGCGTTCTTGCACCTCCTCCACTTCGCGGTATACGGGATGCGTCAACGGTTTGGGCTGCCTTCCTGGGAGCACCCTCCTTCCTCCTATCCCGAGTACGAGAGCTTCTAGCCATCGTAGGCGTAGCTCGAGCGAGACCTCTGGCGTCATTTCTAATGCTTCGAATGCAGGACCCAGTGCCATGCCCGCTCGTTCTGCCATTGCGGCATTCGCTGCCTCCTCATGCCGACTCTCATCTCCCATCTCTCGAGACTGGTCTGGATCCATGAACAGCTCATATCCCATAGGGCTCATTGACTCCGGCATCCTGTTGTGGAACTGCGGGAAGAGGCTAGCGAAGGCTTCGGGTCTTGCGACGCGTGGAGATGATGGGTTGCCCGTCGAGGACGGCGTGTCTGATGAGCGAGAGGCCGTTCTTGCGATTGGTGGTGCACCAGCAGCGGCTTTTGCAGTGTCTATATGCTGTGGACGGTTGCCGAGTGGGGATGTAGGAGCCGCCATATTGTTTTTGGAAGAATGGACACGCGATGACGACGAGAACCACCGCGCTGGAGGCGCGTCAGTGGGCCGTTGTGGTCGGCCAAGGGTACGTGTTTTCTACCGTTTTTGCCTGCGCGATGGGATGGCAAAATGCAGTACAACATTATCAGATTCATTGCGCGTCATGAACATGCTATTCTACAAGGCATACTACCGAGCTACGCAACTGGCTCTCGCACTCAATGCGCGAAAATCGCCTTGAGCTGCGCGATCTGGGCAGGATCAGGCATAGGTGCATGAGCCAGCTCACTGCCAGGCTTCGCGCCATGATCATCCAAGAAGACAGTGCCGTTAGCATGCACTGAACGAACTGGCTCGCCAGTCTTGGCAGCATGTGCGCGAAGACGCTGCTCGAGGTCAACATCGACTCCAGTCCTCAGACAGACTTGTACGCACCTCAAGCTCGACCTGTACCTGTGGCTCCCAGAAGTCCATCCGCAACGGTCGAATCCGCTGCCTCTCGCCGGTGATCTTGTAGTCCAGCTTGTCCACACCAAGTGCTTTGAGCGTCTTCAACTCAACAAGCGAGTAGTCCTCCGGTTTCTCTCGGTTGAAGTTGAAGGGCTCTTTGACGGAGACAGCGGGGTTCGTGATCAAACGCGGAATACGGAGGCTACGAGTGCTAGTGAGTTCCGCACGAATCACTGCCGCAATAACGTGACTTACTGGTTCTTAGATGCACTGTGGAGCATCAACGGATGGAGCAAGAACACGTCGCCCTTCTTCCCACAGCACTCGACAAACTCGTTGCATAGCGGAATGAGGTTCTTGAACGCGAAACCTCCTCCGGAAGCAGGGTATGTGCCTTCAGGGTGGTCCTTCAAATACTTGGCAACATGCTGAATTCCATCGGGTGCGATGTATGTTGCTCCGCCTCGGTGCTGGATGTCGGCGAAAAGAGGGATCACGAGGAGTGCTTGTTCCGGTGAATCGAGGAAGTGCTGGAGTGACTGTCAGGCGAGAGAAGTAAGACGCCGGACTGTGAAGCGCACCTTGAACCAATCGCCATCAACATGCCAGTTATCGAGGTCCTTCGGCGCGATCTCCATATTCTCATACTCCGGCTTCCCAAGGTTGACGATCAAGCTGGCTCGTCTCCGGTCAGCCTCATTGCTTCCAGCTGGTGCCGACCCACGGTACGCACCTGTCTCTCCACTCGTAGGACGACTCGCTAACCCTCTCCTCTCCACCCAGCAGATCGCAGATCGCATCCCATGCCTTCGGTGCGACGATGCTCGCCTTCTCCGACTGGTGCCACGGCATATTCGCGCGATCCCTCGTCCATGTCGACTTGTCATTCGGGTCCATACCAAGACGAATCCAGACTGTCTCGTTGTCACCCATGGCGCCAATCGGGGCAGAGGAATGCGTAGCGACATACCATCCTGGGTGAACTTGTCCGCCCATTCGGGAAGAAGTGCACCGGGAATCTTGACCCATCCATGCTCGAGGAAATGGTCGCGGTCGGCCTCTGAGCGCGTCAAGATTGTCTCAGTAGGCGCCCAACCATCCTGCAATGAGCGCTCGTCAACGTACGAGTCAACACTTTGAACTCTTTTGGAGCCATCGTAATATCTGTAGACTGGAGAGAGCGACAGAGTACGCAAGATAATACAATGTATATGCGCTCAAAATATGGCTATTATTGGTGCGACAGCACATTCTTATAGGGTGACAATGGGTGGAGAGCGATCACCTGACCCGAAGGTGGAGGCGGCCGGGCATCCCTAGCTGGTAGAAAAGCCGAGAACTAGACTGGGCAGATCGACGCCTCCCTTCATTGCTGGACGGAACACGGAGTAATAGTGGAAAGATTCCCATTGTCAGCCTTAGCCGTACATCAACCTGGTCCCTGCTACGCTTTCTCGTCCCGGCTACTGTCGTCCGATTCCGCCCGGATGGTCACCAGTTTGACGCTGGCTTTGGCCGGATTTGGCGAGTTGAATATCTCCTCTAGCTCTTCCAGTGTGCGCCCTTTCGTCTCAACAAAGAAGAAGTACACGAACGCAAGCTCAAAGCAGTCCCAGAAGGCGAAGAAGGCATAGAACCAGTAACCGATCTGGCTGGGCGTAAGACTCGCGGCTCTCGGGAAGGGGGCGGCTATGTTTGGGGAACTCACGTTGTTCAAGGCAACTGGGGCGGCAAAAGTGTTGACAAAGCTGGCAATGCCCGACACCAACCCGCTTACACACATACCCTTCGCTCGCATGTCGTTGGCCATGACTTCGCCGGGGTAGATGGGGTGCATGGAGGTGAACGCCCACGAATAGGACACTCCGAATACGTAGATGAACGCGATGGAGGCCGAAGAGGACGCGGTACTGCCGGTATGGACGAATCCTGCTGCCGTCCCCGCTGCGATTGAAAGCGAGAAAATCATGCCGGTGATACTGATCAAGAACATCGTCCGGCGACCTAAGATGTCGTGGAATCGGCTTCCTGTGACGGCTGCAACATAGCCGAGTACGGAATAGACGATGTTCAATTCAAGCTGGGTATTGACGGTCGTGATGCCGACGTTTGATAGCAATTTTGGGAGGTAATAAGATGCGATGCTACAGAAATTAGCGGCTGCAGCTGAATAGTGCGCCGGGCCGACTCACTTGTTTCCGGAGAACTGGCCGAACCAGCTGAACGCGATGTTCAGCATCATGCGATAAGCTCGGCCTCGTGTGCGGAACAATGATCGGACATCCAGGAAGTTCTTCCATGTCAGCATGCCTTCGCGTTGGAGTGCTTCCTCCATTTCCGCCATCTGAAGCGCAACGAGCGGGTGGGTTTCATCACCGTTCGCATGGTACTTAATTAGGATCGCTCGCGCTTCCTCGGCCCGACCTTTTCCGACCAAGTACCTTGGTGATTCCGGACAGAACCAGATGCCACATACGACAATTGCCGGGCAGACCATTTGAAGCCAGAGAGGAAGACGCCAATTCACTTCGCCATCGTTTGCCAGGTTCAGGTTGGCTCCGTATACCGAACATGTCGCAATGATGGAGCCCTGGACAAACGAATAAGCTTTCTAGCGGGAAAAGGGGGGGAAAGAAAGTGCTACACACGAGGTACCAAAGCGTGTTGTACATGCCTGCGAGGGTTCCGCGATAAAGAGGAGGTGCGATCTCGATCATATATAGCGGTGCAGCAGTAGTTGCAATAGTGGAGAAGAAGGAGAGCAAGAATCTCCCTCCAACGAACACCGATAATGTTGGCGCAGTCGAGGTGATAACGGTTCCTACGATGACCCCTAACGAGCCGATGAAGATGGGCAGCTTTCGTCCCTTCCAGTCTGCCAGCCAGATGAAGAGAGAGCCGACCATCTGACCGATGTTGAAGATGGCGAAGACGATACCGGTTGCGGAGTTGCCCTTGCTTGGAAGGTGATAGTAGCTCGTATAGTTGGGAAGCGCGTTGATCGAGCCCATAAGCGCGCCATCAAAGCCTATGAAGACGTGAGTATTGCTAATTCGCGCCCAAACAATGATGTCTGGGACTTACCATTCATGGTCGAAGCGAAGAAGATCAAGAAACAGAAAAAGTACAGCTTTCGATACCCAGGCCCGAAAGGATCTGGGTTACCATGTTCGAGCGCGGCTGCCAGATGTTCGTCCACGCCCGAGATAGCCTTGACGTGTTTGTGAGCATGTTGGTGGTGGTGAGCGTGCTCATGATGCTCGATATGCAGTTCTTTCTCTTCTGGTGTCGTGGACATGGCGTTGTAGAAAGAAGACAGGGCAGGCACGAGGGTAGAAGTTTGCTGCACTTTGCAGACTTATAAGAGCCCGTAATACGGTACATAGCAGCCTCCAAAGAAGCTCATTGTCATCGGAAGCAGGATCACGAGAGCCATACAAATCTGATCAAGCAGCAGGACCATAGCGAAGAACGATTCATTACTCCACCAACCCAGAGTGGAAGAGCGCTTTCACCCAGCATGCAGACATTACACAAGAGTCCACTTTGTTTACCACTCGGAATGGCAGATCTCCGCCAACGATCGGCAGCTCGGGAGAAGGCCGACCGATTAAGATTCAGCCTGCCCCATGAGACATGAGCCAGGATTGGCTTCAGTAGTACTGTGAGTTCCCATTTAGATGCAGAATCCATCCACCGGGGCCCCGCATGATTATGCTCCAGGAGGTTGCGAAGAAGACTTCGGGAGAAGCTCCAGTGTGAAATACCTCGGGCCATCGGTCCGAGCAGAGCTTCTCTGGGTTGCCTTGTTAAGTCGGGAGCGATTGACGTTGCCTGTGCACCAGACAGACATAATCTCTATATCAAGCAAGTAGCGCAAGCAGCATCTCCCCTGCAGGATTGGTCAAAGCAGATTAGACCAGTAGGTCAAGCATTTGACGTCGGTGGTGTGTGAGAGAAGGAAAACAACAGACTTCCCTGACTGCAAACCCCGCACGGCCGAATACTCCCGAGGTATGCACCCTTAGAAAGCCCTAGAAGTGACGCATCACCATAACCACGCCAACACCTCACTCCTTGTATTGTGCCGTAATCCCATCCTCTGTCTACCTCTCTCTGCGGGATACTGTCGTCTGTGAATTAGTCGTGGATGGCACCTAAGAAAGAGGGAAACTCGAAGAAGGAAGCTGGGCGGGCGAGGAAGGCTGAGTGTGTTGTGCTGGTCGTGCGACATGTCAGGGTTGGCTGACCGGAGTGCAGGACCGAGCAGAAGAAGAAGGATGCAGTAGCAGCGGAAAAGGTCAGCCCAATAGCTGCAGCGCCAAGAAGTCGGGCTGAAGGTCATGCAGGAGAAGAAGGAAGCCGCCGACTGGGATGTAGGCGCAAAGTCGAACAAGGCTAAGGAGGAGAAGGAGGCGAAGCGGCAAGCGGAACTAGCGAAGAAAGCGGAGAAGGCACGGTTACTGGCAGAGGAGGAGGCGTCATTACCATCCAAGCCCAAGCCTGCACCAAAGGCAGGAGCGAAGAAGGCGCCTGCTGGACCTGGCGCACTCGCCGCTGGAGGACTCAAGGTGCCTAGTGACAAGGCGAAGAAGGAGAAGGAGGTGCCGGAGATGGATCAGGTTGTCGAGGCGTTCTCTGCTACTGGGATTGACGATGCACTCGATCTTCTTACGACCATCACGGCGAAGAAGGATAAGGCGAGTGAGGGTGCGGCAGCCAGCCAGCTGGAGAAACATCCAGAGGTGCGTAGACTGTGATATCCAGAGTTTGCCGGAATTGCAATCTCACTCTTGGGTGCAGCGTCGATTCAAGGCTGCATACAAGGAGTACGAGGAGCGCATGCTGCCGAAGCTCAGAGAGGAGGTATGCGTCTCTCCTCGGCATATGTTGACTCGGCGACTGACATGTGTCCGCAGCGGCCGGGATTGCGGTTACAGCAGTACAAGGCAAGTCCAGCCCTGCTTCCCTCGGCAATCTCCGATCCAGCGCAGGTAACACCATACACAGGACCTCATCTTCAAGCAATTCCAGAAAGCTCCGGAGAACCCGTCAGTCCTTTTCCCGGCGCACGCGTGTCTTCGCCTGCTGACATAGATCGTTTGTCCAGGTTCAACCAAGTTTCGCTGGAATACAACGCTACGAAGGAGGAGAGGATCGAGGCGCTCAACAAGCAACGGCGGCATGTCGAGGACCGGCTGCGGGTGGACGACTGAGTGTGAGTTCTATGTCCGCTTGGAGGCTTGGTCTAGTGCGACTGCTGCTGCGCCATCATCCAGCGGCGATCACCGGGTTTCCGGATCTGGCAGTGTATTTCAAGTGCAATGCAACTGTATGAATAATATCCGGCACATCTCAACATCGGGTATACCCCGTCTCGTACCTCGAGTTATACCAGAGTAGTAAGAGCGGAAGTGCCGTGCTTCTTGAATTCCCAGAAATACGTGTTGTACACCGCCTTGAGAAGAGGCGACTTTTCTTCTCCGCCTAACACGCCGCACCAGGGACCCGTATAAAAACCTCCGTCTTTTGCCCATTTTCGCAGCACACGACGAACACACCCACCCCTCGCTGTACAGTCCCTCCCCCACACATCCTTACAAAATCTGAAATCCAAAGCGAAAATGCAAACACCGGCTTCATCCCGTCCTCCTTCTCTAAGCATCTCCATCGAATCCGAACAACCAACAAATACGCTCATAATACCCAACCTACCACTTGCGTTCTTCCAGCCCAGCGTACTCGAAGCCCTGAGGCAGCATTTTGCGCATTATGGCGAGATATACGCTTGGACACCGCTGAAGGGGTTTAAGCGGATATTGGTGGTTTACTACGATGCGGATGATGCGGAAGCGGCGAGGGAGAGCGATAATCTTGTTATTGCGCATGAGGAGCCGGTGAGGGAAGGCGAGATCGCAGAGCGACCGGAACATGAGTACGTTGCACCTACCTCCTACTGCTGACTGTCGCTGACTGAGCTATTTGCAGACCATTCCCTCCGTTCACTTTGCGGGTATATCGAGGCGACCCCACACCAATCAACAGCCAAACCAGCACCCTCCGTCCTCCAGAGATAGAGCACAACTACCTGATCTCGCCTCCTGGCTCGCCGCCAGTCGGATGGGAGCAAATCCGGGAAGAACCGCCAAACACCGCTGCATTAGCAGACGACCTCGTCCGCGCTCTTGAGCAGCTCAAGCTAGAGCGGGAGATGGCGGGGCATGCGCATGAGCCGCATGTCCTCATTTCTGGTGATGGGGACGGAGAGGGCGAGACGGGGCGGAGGATGCCCAGGGTGGTGGTGCAGGACGCCGATGCCGACCTGGAGCATGCCGCTAGGGCGGAGGAGCTACCAGAGTGGAACGTTGCTCCAGCTCCGAGGATCGAGAGTGTCCGGACTGCACGGCCGCCTGTCGCAGCTCAATGAAGCAGTTTCCTGTGAGTATGATCCTCCGTTCCTGTTCCTGTTCCTGCGGCGGCTGCTCGCCGGCAACTTGAGTGATGATAAACTTCTCAGACCTGTTCTGATCCTTCGGGATCTGAGGACATCTTGATATTGCCTTTTATATCTGACTCTTCCTGCCTCCCCGTCAAATCCCATCGAGCTCAAGCTGACTCGTATACCAGATGAACCCCACTATACCCGCCTGCGGCGTGCCGGCCACTGAACAATCCCGTTTTCCCTCCATATTTCTATGTATCGCAAGTGTATCCCCTATCATTTCGATACCCTGCAATCCTGTACCATTTGTACTCACTCTCGGCACAAACCCAACAATGTACGATGTCCTACTGTGTTCATCCCACCAGACCTTCGTTTTGCACCTCAAGTGCGGCTTCGACCTCAGTCTACCCTTCGACTAGAATCACGCCAAACATCTCATCATCGAAATCACCTTCAACCTCTGTATGTTCACTGCGGTATCTATAGGTTCCCATCGTTTTCCCGCTCGTTTCGATATCCTCGGATTGTGGAATCAACCACAAAATTTTACAATGAAGTGCTGTCTACTCATGATCCGGTCCCACACGGTCGGTCCTCGCCCGGCGTAAGATAAGCCGATCTTCCGCTCTGTCGCCTCAGCTCACCTCGCAGGGCGGCTTTCCAATTGCAGCAATGTCCGTCGCCTACCAACACACCATCGGACCTCTCTCCTTTCCAGGGTCCTTCCTCTCATGCCATTCATACCAAAGATGTCCCTATCAATGTTCTTCGCTTATCGGCCGTGTGGCGCACACCCCACCCCTACTTCTCGCCTTCAGGCCAGCAGCATGCCATCTCACGACACAGAGAAGGCCGAAAACTTCATTCCCTCCGCTTCCCCTCATCTCCGCCTTCTTCTCCGCCTGGGCGTCAGAATTCAGAAACAAGCCCAACCTCCCGAGTTCCGGAAATTTTGCAAACAAGCCAAGAGATAAGGTTAGGCTTCGTCCCCTGCTTGGTGCATAGCGGACCAATCGGAATCTGCTGGCGGGCGCACGCAACGCCGATCGCGTCAGTTAGGTCAGGGTTGTGGCGACCCGCTGGTACGCCCCTACTGTCAAGACAACTGTCATGGGATACCGACGGCATTGAACCTCAGCACGAATTACGGGGTGTCGCTCGTCCCGTAGCACAGTCCACCCACTCGAGTCAGATCGACCCTTCCTTCGGCATGCGCGCGCGTACAAAGCCAGCCCCGTGGCGGCCTCGTGTTCGCCCCCCATCGCCAGCCTGCGCTCCTCCCCCAAAACCAATCGCGGCCAAACTCCGCCCTATCCCATCCATCGATCACCCCGATTCTACCCTCCTTCCATCATATTCCTGCCTTCAAGAGTACATATTCGTATTCACGCGCCTGCGCACCATTAATAATCCGCTAATCCCGCCGGCCGAAAGGTGCTTCTGCAGCACACGCGTCGAGAAGCAAGAAGCACGAAGGGGTCGAAGAGGGGTATAAGTATCCCGCCTGTCCGGTCGCTCTCCTCCTCAGCCCGTACATCCCCCTCTGCCCCTCTCGCCCGTCGTCTGCATAATACCCCATCTCAACCTCCCATAACCAACCATTCAATGGCTGCGCACACCTTTGCTCTCCCCGTCAACACCTGCGATCATGAGGAACGCGACGGCGTCCTGGTCAAGGTCCTCGATTGCAAGAAGGAGATGTGCATCTTCAGCGTGAACTATACGTTCATGCCCAAGAAGTACTGAGCGTGGCGTGCTCGGGCCTGAGGGTGAGCATCCTTAGTCTCTGGCATGTGCATCCCAAGCTGACAAGAGCTACAGTGCTCCTGCAACGACTCTCGCTCGTATCGCCGACAACCCCATGCGCATCCTATGGTCCGTTCAAATCCCCCCTGCTGCTGAACCATGTGCTAACCATTGTCCATGTTGCAGACCGCTCCTCCGACAAGAACGAATCTCCCCATCTCTTAATGTTGTTACATAATCGCTAATGACTGGCTCATGCACTCGATCTGTAATGCAACAGTGTTGTACCCCTACCCTCAACGAGACGAAGCAATAATCAATGCCTATGTTCCCCATTCCCCGCTATACAGAACTTTGTTCCCTGGGCATCGGATCTTGCAGCATGATATGCGACCTCCTTGCCAGCAATACTACGACTATCCTTCCGGAACTCGAGTAGTACTCATGCTGCCCGACCAACCGTAGCTCGCGACCGAAAGAACACTTCCCCTACCTCATCGTACCCCAAACCCGTATCGCCCATCCACTTCCAGCAAATCCATCACCACACGTGTCCCGCCCAAGAAGTCGGTAAGACAACGCGGCATGACGTCAACCCCTCCAGGAACGTGCGAAGATGGCGGAATAAGTCTCTGGGGACAGCTGACCCCTAGGGGTTCAGTCGTGCTGCTGATGCAAGTGATCCGGGTATTTCGGGGGGGGGGGAAGGGGGGATGAGACATTTGCCGTTTGTCATGCCTGTTAGCAGACTGCAGAATAGATTGTTGATTTACATGACGCGCGATAAGTACAGAACATGGCAGGCGAAGGTGGTCAAGTCTACTATGTGGACTCTATCCAGCATGACATGCCTTCCTCCCTTTCAACTCTCTCCACTCAGGCTGGAGGGCCGGCAACTGTGCACGCACTCGGATTACGCAACTTCGGCTTCGCCTTCTTTCTCCCCGCGGCGCTGGACGACTTCCAAGCTGGCCTTGCGCGGGTTCGGGCTGTTGAATACGACTTCGAGCTCTTCCAGCGTCCTTCCTTTCGTTTCCACGAACAGGAAGTAAATGAAGAGGAACTCGAAGACGTCGAAGAAGGCGAAGAACGCGTAGAACCAATAGCCAATCTGTGCACGCAACGGTCATCACGACGTTCTATCACAAACCAGGGGGAAAGGGACGCACGTTCTTCAGCGCAACTGGTGCTGCGAAGGTGTTGATGAAGCTCGCCACGCCCGAAGAGATCTGCATGACTCCCATCCCCTTCGCACGCATGTCGTTCGTCAGCACTTCTCCGGGGTAGATAGGCTGCATAGGCGTCAAGGAGACGGCGAATGTTGCTCCGAACAAGTAGACAAAGACAATGCTAGCGTAACTGCAGGACGTGCTGCCTGTTTCGACGAACCCCGCTGCGGTGCCGGCGACGATGGCCAGGCAGATGGCCATCGTGCCGACCGAGAAGAGGAACATAGGCCGACGGCCGACTGTGTCGAGGAACCGGGCGCCGCCCGTCGCGAATACCCAGCCAACAATAGCGTAGATGATGTTCAACAGAAGCTGTGTGTCTGTGCTCGTGACACCGATGCCGTTAAGCATGGAGGGAAGATAGTAGGAAATAACGCTGAATACGCAGTCAGCGTTATCGTCCGCAGCATCGATGTACGACTCACTTGTTCCCCGAGAACTGGCCGAACCATGCGAATGCGATGTTGAGCATTATCCGGTACCTCCGCCCACGCGTGTTGAAAAGTACTCGAATATCGAAGAAATTCCTCCATGACGTAAGACCTTCTTTCGCGAGCGCTTCCTGCATTTCCTGCATCTCGAGCTCAACAAGCGGGTGATCCTCCTCGCCGTTGGCGTGGTACTTCACAAGGAGAGCGCGAGCCTGTTCAGTTCGTCCTTTCCCGATCAGCCTGATGTAAGTGTCAGAGCCAGGGTTTAAAGAGTTTGGGGGGCAAGTAGCGCACCATCTTGGTGATTCAGGGCAGAAGAGAATGCCGATGAGGACAATGCCAGGGCACAACATTTGGAACCAGAGAGGGAGACGCCAGTCGAGTTCACCACGGTCGCCTAGGTTCCGGTGAGCACCATAGACTGCGCAGGTAGCTATAATGGAGCCCTAAGAGAACAGAATCAGCTGAGACTCTCTAACATACTGTGGTTCCGCTGACCATGAACCACAAGGTGTTGTATAAACCGGCAATCGTTCCTCTGTACATTGGAGGAGCGATTTCGATCATATAGAGTGGGGCTGCAGTCGTGGCGATCGTACAGAAGAAGCTGAGCAGGAATCTGCCTCCTACGAAGACGCCAAGTGTCGGGGCTGTCGCAGTGATGATCGTTCCAACAATCACGCCGACGCAGCCGATGAAGATTGGGATCCTACGGCCCGTCCAGTCGGCGAGCCAGATGAACAGTGCCCCGGCGATCTGTCCGACCTGGTCCCGAATGTAAGGTATATCGGGTCCCTTATGCGTTCCGACTCACGTTGAAAATGGCGAAGACGATCCCCGTGCCGGCACTTCCTGATGCTGGCAGGCCATAATATGCCGTATAGTTGGAAAGAGCATTGATGGAACCCATGAGGGAGCCGTCGTAACCTGGACCGACAGTTAGACTCCAGACCCCCAACATGCCGACCAACGACTCACCATTCATTGTACTGCACAAAAATATCACAACGCAATACAGGTACAGCTTTATATGCCCGCTTCCGAAGGGATTTGGCTGGTTGTGAAGCAATGCATGCGCGAGATGCACATCCATGCCCTTCGCCTTGGCTAGCTGGAACTCTTCCTCGGAGGCATGCTCCTCGTGAGCGATGTCATGTTTGTGGTCGCCGTAGACGTTCTTGGCGCCAGCCTGGTGGAAAGCTGGGCCATTGTCCTCGACGTGAGCAGTAGGGGCGGACATGTTGCTCCTTTCTTGCGTGCCTGGTCGATCGGAGCAAGAAGCGCGTCTCGAGGGGTGGATCCAGCGCTGTGCTTATAAAGGGATGAATTGGAGGTTGACTGATCGGGCCGGCCGAGTTACGCGGCGTAATCCAAGTTCCCATCACATACGGCCATCCCCACTAGGCTGCATGCTCGAAATAGACCGAAGACGCGTGCCTTGTCCCCTCTCGGATGGGTCTAGCTATCCATGGCTGAAAGCGGAGCCCCGTGGGGTAAGCTTCGTGTGTAAAATGGCTCGGCATGCCAGTATATTGGTCAAGCTGGCTGGTCTGTCGGAAGAGATGTATCAGACGCGCGAAGTTCGTGCTTCTGTTCTTCTTCAAAGAGGAGGCGTTGTCCCGAGACTTGCCCGAATGTGGAGGCCAACCGGAGCGCTTGCCGCCGACCGCATGGTTCTGACTACGCGTTGATAATAATGCTGAAGACAAGTTCGCGTGCAAATAAAGATCAGTGACGAAGCTCCATGTGCTGACCAGACAGACAATGTTCGCCGTTACGAGCCAAAGGCCGGCGACTGCGGGGTTGTGCACGGAAACAAACTTGCTCGGCCGCTATTTTGGGATTCTGCGGGGTTCGGCCCGACCTGTACGGTCTGATGATCTCACGAGCCCCGGGACATGTAATGCTGCGATGCATGTGCTGGGTTACTGCGCTGCAAACAAGCAAGTCGGCGCCAGCTGAAGGTTTGCCGACCGCCGAAAGCTCGGGTTCAAGGTACATAGATCATGAGTGGTCAGCGCGCTGACGAGGCAGTCGTGACTGGGCACGTGATCAGGCCGGGGGTCTTTTGCTAGGCCGTTGCCAGTCATTATCGTCCCTGGTTCTGAGCGAATTTCCCTATCCTCTTGCTTCGTCGAGAGGAAAAGGGTAGCCACATATATGCCTCAAGGCCCTCAAGCGCTGGTGTTCCTCCTCAGAGGCCGTCGCTATGCAGCCATTCTCGAGCACGACGAGATGCACTTCCTACCTGTTCGGGCCAACATGCTGTGACCCGAGCTCGAGTTGCTGCCATTCATGACGTTCTGACGCAACGAATGGGCATGAATCCAGGCGATAAAGAGCTGTCCGCTGAGCGAGGCACCGTTAGGACGAGCGACCAGGTTGTACCGCTCACCCATGCCACCATGAACAAGTTGTAAAGATCCCTGCGCTATCCACGATAAGCCATGGAGAGCCGAAATTACAGTGAACTATGGCGGGTGGTGCGCCATTCGTCATAAAGCCTGCATTGTCCGCTACTTCATCTCCTTGCCTGTGGAGCCGGCGGCCGAGGGCGGGCGAGAGAGAGCAAGAAGCCAGACTAGCTTCTTTCAGTCCATTCTATCGGTTACTGATAGTATCCAGACAATCGTTATCCATTGATGCTGAGAAAGGATTGTACCCGAAAGCTGGAGAGAAATCTAGATTCGGCATTTCGCACTAAGAACCGAAGGCGTCCCTTAGGGGACTTGTTGTGCTGAATGCACGAGGTATGATGGCATTGAGCATGTCGTAAGCGGCGCTATGTCGTCATCGCTCTCACGCTTGGAATGAAAGTTGTAGCGTGTTCCCGGACGAGCAAGCGGAGAGGGAGCAGGGGACGGTAGCGTTGCGTCTGTGTAGCGGTTGGGTTGCCCAGACCGGTCGAGGAGAGGGAGGAGGAAAAGACGCAGAACGGTAAGGGTCCAATGACGTCGATATCATCGCTGTGCGGTACTTTTCGGTCTCAATGAGCAGAGCCACTCAATTGCTCTGACGTCATTGCTGTTGAAATCCCTTGCAGGCTATGTTTTCAGAACGCGTCCTCGTCGCGGTCGACGTTCTCATACTCCTCGACGACATCCGCGATGAGCGTTGCGTACATGCGAAGGGACAGCTGCGATGATGCAGCCCCACTCTACACGGTTTCAGCACACCTTCTCATCTCCGCACATTCCTCTACACAGTGACGGGCAAGGTGTCTGCATACGCGCTCTTCTTGGGCAGCATATCTCCCCGGAACACACCGTGTCTTACCGCTTTCTCGATCACTCGCTTCTCTTGGGCAACGTCTTCGCTGGAATGTGTATATAAGGCGTTGCTCCGACCTCCATGCCCGAGATTCCTTTCTATCCAGCGCAAGGGGTTTGATCACACATCCATCGTCACATTCAAACACGTCCTTCTCGGAGAGGCCTATCGCGTACCTTTGCTTTCTCAGGACGCACAACCCACACCCCTTGCGCTGAACTCTCATCTGCTATTTGTACCCTCAGCTTACTCTTGCCAATCTACTTGCTTAAATCCCCTCTTTTGTTGCTCTGGGTATCCGTGACCATGTCCTCTCAGCGCACGCATCAGCCCGGTGCCCCGCTCGGCTCGGTTCCAAGTCGTCAAGCGTCCTCCCGAACACCTTGGCCGCCTCAGGCGGAGTCGGTCCCTGTTCAACCTCTTCGTGGCCCTGCTGATCCTTTGGGGCTTAGCGTGGAGGACCAGGTGCTGCGCCCGCTCGCACACGAGCTGGTGCTCTCCAGTTCCGACCTCGCCAACACCGCCCTCGTCAGCAGGCACAACGGCTCTCCTCCGTGGTTTGAGGTGCATACATTCGTCACGCCAGTGTCAGGTGCAGGTACGGTGGTGGGTTCGGATGGGACTGTGTCGAGTGGGACAGGTACGGGTACAGGCACGGCTGCGGGCACAAAGGCAACGCGACGCGTCACACGCGTTCGCCGACGCCCGCACCACAGACAACCGAATGACAGCGATGTGCTTTGTCTTCTTGTTGCAGTGTCTGATGCTGACAGAGACATGACTATTCAATTTCCAGGTCAGACCATGCCCGTGAAAGTGCGCAAGTTCTTCAAGAAAGGTCTGATCAACTCGGAGTGAGTATGCTGTTCCAGGTCCTCCATACAGCTCGTGCTGACTGGTAAACCAGCGTATATGCGTTCGCGGATGCAAGAGGCAACAAGTGGGAATGGCGAGAGAGGCGTTATGGGTACGATTTTAGCGTAAGTCAACTTCACCGGACCTTTGGCGGACCGACGCTGATCCCATGCACAGCTACACGAAGCGGACAAGCCCGACTATCAAGTGATCGCTCGTTACACCTCTGGACTAGGTACGAACAGCCGAGTACGTCCTTGAGTCACTATATATGCGCATACATCATTCTGAGCTTCGGCCACAGCCCTATCTGGAATACTCACCACAAGGCCACGTCATGCTGGATCTCGTTGTAGCCACGTTCTTTGCCCTTGAGAACAGCCTTCGTGCGATCAACACCCGACCATCGATGATGCGCGCCCTCTCTCGAGTCAGCAGCATTCTCCGTTCACCCGGCTCGGGCGAAGGCAGCCGCAATCAGCCGACATCGCGCGAAGAACCTCCTGCCGTTGCCCCTGAGCCACTGCTGCCACCTATCCAGCCCGTGGCAAGCTTGCGCACCTCGACCAGCTCCCCGCCACCCATCAGTCCGGCCGGTAGCCTGCAAGCTCCTGCGCTACCGGAGCCACGGCGAAGCGGGCAACGGCAGAGGGAGTGATGTTCCTCCAAGAAACGGTTTTCCACCAAAAATCAACTCCGCCCACTCCGGCAAGCAACCATCACTGTCCCCCAAACCAACAAGTCACCATCCATCAACCGATCTTCGCCAAAGCACGTCTCGACAACCGTTCTTCGACAACCACCACTCAACCCATCATCCGACTACGCCGATCTGACTGACACGATCCGACATGCCCTTCCGACAACGTCCATCTCGACCTTCATCACCATTAGCTCCGAACGCCCAGCTCAGCCCGCCGCCCGCGAACCGCCAACCGCCAGAAACACGATCACGACTTTCGCCAACCGACCCCCTGACTCCTTTCACCGAACGACCAATCATCACAATATGCCTCACCCCTCTTCTCACACATCAAAGCCCGTGTTGTACTATATACCTTCTCAAGTTGCCGACCTGTTTGTCGTCGGCCTTCGTCCTATTCCAATCACGAACGATGGGACTTTTGCCAGGAAGCGCCGCAGGTCGGCGCGATATCAATGAAATAGACGCTGCGACCGTGATGAGCGGCGCATGCTGGTTACCCTATTATATTGACTGTATTTCCCTTGTTAGCAATGTATTGGGTGTTAGCCAGACTGACTTTTGTACCACTATAGAGGACGACAATGACCTCATCGGTAAGGGATCGTTTGTGGCGGTGTCCAATGAAGCACGTGTGTCATCGTGCTCGACGTGTTCTGTACGAACAACGACTGTGAAGACAACTTAGGCGCCCTCACCGTTCAATGCCTCGACGTGCGGCTGCTCGACTTGCGTAGCGACTGGCCAACTTGTCCTTCCCTGGCACCATAAGACCTTGTCGGAGGGGACGACATGCCGCGCGCCAAACCTCAAGTGCTGTCGCATCTGCGGATAGCGATCTTGCACCCTGACCTAGGCATCGGTACGCCGCCCGTAACGTCCGGACGGCGTGAAGACTGACGCGCAGCTTAGGAGGAGCAGAGAGGTTGATTGTCGATGCCGCACTGGGACTGCAAAAGCGAGGGCACGAGGTAGAGATATTCACGAGCCATCACGATCCTTCGCACTGCTTCGAGGAGACCATCGACGGTGCGTCTTACCGCCCATTCAACCGGATATGCTTGCTCATATGCCTTACAGGGACACTCACAGTGAACGTATACAACCCCGGGATCCCACGCTCCTTCTTTGGCCACTTCCATATCATATTCGCCATCCTCCGCCAGCTCTACCTCTTCTTCGCCATCGCATGCCTTATCCTCCTCCCCGCGCGTGTCCTGCGCCTCTTCGGCCAGCAGAAGATGCCCGAGCCCGACATATTTATCATCGACCAGCTATCGACCGTCATTCCTCTCGTACGATGGTTTTTGCTGCGAAGAGTGGTGTTCTACTGCCACTTTCCGGATAAGCTGCTGAGCGGTGGGAGGGTCGCGAATGCCGATGGGTCCGTGCCGAAGGAGAATATCCTCAAGAGGATATATCGGCTACCTATCAACATCTTGGAAGAGATCACTACCGGTGCGCACACTTTTCTCTATGCGGAATCCGCCGCTTTGCTCAAAAACCACTTAGGGAATGCCGACCTTATCGTCGCCAATTCCCTCTTTACGGCTCGCGTCTTCCGCAAGGCATTCGCAATGCTCTCGCAAAAGCCACGCGTCATCTACCCTGGGATCAACCTGGCTGCCTACCAGCCAGAAGCGCTCGAAGATACGGAAGATGCTGCATATATTCGCAAATTCACCTCGTAAATCGACATCTGTCACTCCTGCCTGGTATATGCTGACATCTTCGCAGAAATGGCCCTTTCATCCTTAGCACAAACCGGTTCGAGGACAAAAAGAATATACCCCTGGCCCTGGAAGCCTTTGCCCAATACCGCGCGTCTCATCGGCCGACGCGGAATACACCATTGCTGCGGCTCGTCATTGCCGGAGGATACGATCCTCGACTAGACGACAATGTCAAAACGCTTGCTCATCTGCGCGAGCTATGCGACGAGAATAAGCTCAGCTACGCGATCGTCTCGCCTCAAACGTTTGAGCTGCCTACACCAGCTCCAGCTGTCGACCCAGCATCAACAGACGTGATCTTCCTGCTCAACTTCACGACCGCGCAGCGCACGACGCTCCTCCAGTCGCCCCAGAATCTGCTCCAGCTGTACACGCCCACAAACGAGCATTTTGGTATCGGACCAGTCGAGGCGATGGCCTGCGGCGTTCCCGTCCTCGCCACAAACACTGGCGGTCCAACGGAAAGCATCGTCGACTCACCAGAAGAAGAGCGCACAGGCTGGCTCCGCCCGCCCAATCCCGCCGAATGGGCCGAAGTGATCGCCCAAGCCGTCCGACTCTCCCAATCAGACCGGGAAGCACTTGCCCAACGAGCAAAAGAACGCGTCCGGTCGAGCTTCACGATGGATATCATGGCTGAGCAGTTTGAGCTCGCTCTGTGGGGGACGTGGGAGGAAGGTCCGCTGGATCATAGGTTGCGAGATGCGCTGGTGACGATACCGTTTGCGTTGCTTGCTGGATGGACGAGTTTGAGAGTGGGGCTGCAGGATGATCGGGCGTGGATCATCACTCTTGGGACATTCATGGTGATTGCTGTTGGGCTGAATAATAGCTACTAGCGCTAGTTAGATGGAGCCGCAAATGTACTTTTGCATGCATGTACCTGGTGTCGTTCGGCGAAGGAAGGATACGGTCCCCGTGATCGCGGGGTTCTTTGCTTAGGGATGCCAGGATATTGTTGTTTCGCTGAGCTGTCGTGCCGCCAGAGGAGAAGCGTGCAAGTCACGGTGTTGCCAACACTATTCTGAAAGGAACAAACCACCTCGTACATTGTCGAGCAAACGCATGCATACATGCATCCACAAAACATCACCCAAAACAGCAGCAAGAGAACGCAACAAAACGCAGTCACATGCGCCGTCCCCCTCCAAAACCCGGTCGACCGGACCACTAATCCTCGTCGGTATCCTCCTCCATCCTTCGCCTCTTCGCCCCCCTCTCCTCCTTCAGCGCCTTCACCTTCCTCCCCTGTAGCCTGCCAAGATCCTGCTTGCCCACATGCACCCGCCCGACCATATCCCCCGCCTCGTCCACCCCGATATTCTTCCTCTTCTTCCCCAGTCCCTTCTCCACGTCCTTCTTCTCCAGTTTCCGCCTCTTGGTCGCCTGCTTCCAGAGTTCCTCGTCCGGCGCCTGGAACCGCCGTAATGACAGATCAAGGCTCGGGCCGATCGGTTCGAGCTCTACCCGGGGCGTGCGAAGGCCAGAAGCGAGGAACCGCATTGCGTAGCACCGGATGTGAACCACGGGCAAGTCCTTCGCCTCCGTGCTCTCGTTCGTGAACCCCGGCGGGGGCGGAGCCAACGACACCTGGACAACATGTTCCAGCCCCGCCAGGCAAATAGCGTCGATCTGCTCTCCATTGAACATATCGAGCAACAGACTCCTGAGCTGGGTGAACCGCGGGTGGGTATCAAACAGCGGCGAATCGAACAGCATCAGCGGTCTATGTCCCGGTGGCGGCTTGCGCCCAGAGAAAGCGGACATGGGCGTATACCCCTCCACGCCAAGCTCGAGCATCTCGAGCACGCGGTGGTCGTACATCCGTATAAGGGTCAGGTTGTGTGGCCGTTTTTTGGAGTGCGTGCCGACTACGAAGAGAGGGGCGTCGTTTTTCTGTGACCAGAATGTGAAGCTCTCGGTCGACTCGAACGGGTGGACGGCGTTTTTCTTCGAGAAGGAGATCGCGTCGGGGCGTTTGAGTGACATCTACCGAACGAGAGCGCTATCAATATCTGCTCCGCTCTCTGAGAGAAGGAGATGAGAGGCGCACCAGGTCTTTGAGGACGCCGTTCAGCCGCTCACCGGTCGAGGTGCCCTTGACGAAGATGCACGTCTTGGCGGGCTCGACTTCCTGCGGCTCGCGGGCAAGCATCGCCCGCTTCGACCGCGCATTCTTAGGTTTTCTACCGCAGCATTAGCACGTCGCCTTCTAGGCAAAGTAAGTATAGCACGCACATTACTCGTAGCATTGCAGTGTTGAAGAGGAGGACCAGGGATACGTTCAGGGTCTTCGAGCAAAGGCGCCCAAAAATTCCCACCGAACGAACCGGCGATTTTCACGCGCAACTGTGAGAGTTCTTCCGAGCCGCGACTCCGAGGGCGATGACCAGGAACACGTGACGAGTGAGTAGCGGAAGCATCCGCGTGCTTCTGTGAACGGCGCGAGTCGCGCACACACCGCAAAGGCAAGGCGCGTCCCCCATCGATCCCCTGTGCCCCTCCTCGCTTTCCTCTGCTCTCCCCTCGCTGCCAGGGGCTGACCTCCTCCTCAATCTCACCGGGCTAGATTAACTACAAGGACTAAGAGAAGGAAAAGACAGCGAAGGAAGAGGGAAGGATGGCCTCCCGTAACCTCCATGCCCTCCTGCCCTCCACCGTAGCAACCCCAGGTCCGAGCGAGATCACCAACTCCAACCTACCGAACATAACCCTTGGCACTCAAATGTCAAGCTTTCATTCCCCACCCCCTTCACCACGTCAACAAGCAGGAGGAGCAGGCGGGCCAAGGAGACCTGGGGGGTTTCAGATCCCGAATGGACTGGCGAGCAGGATGACGTCGAGTAGTACGGAGTCGTCTGACCCGCCGGCGACGCCTGGGCTACCTGCGTCGAGGAGGGCGAGTAAGGGGAGCGGGATGTTGCTGGGGGAGGAGACGCCTCGTGCTGCCCGGGATGGTGGGAAGGCAGAGGGGAGCGATGAGGAGTTGCCGAGCACGACGGACTTGAGCACGAGCAGGCTGAGCGGGATATGGGACGAGCCTGTGCCGAGCGGGAAGGGCGAGGAGGGGAAGGATAAGGATAAGGACGGGAAGAAGGGGAAGAAAGGGCAGCTCACGCTGCGTGAGCAGGAGAAGGTGCGTTCCTCCTCCCCTCTTCCTCCACCCGCAGTCTCTGTTCCACTCGAAGAGGTATGGGAAGTGTATGCTGACCCTATGCGGCAGGCGACAGACAGACTAGAAAAAGAAAACTTCAACCTCAAGCTCAAAGTCCATTTCCTCGAAGAGCGTCTCGCGGAAATGTCTCCCGAGCAGATCGACGCCGCCCTGAAACAGAACATCAACCTGAAGATCGAGGTCCAGTCACGCGGGATGGAGCTGAAGAAACAGAAGAAGCTGATCTTAGAGCTGGAGAAGACTGTGGATCGGTTGCAGAAGGCTGCTACTGGTGGCGCTGGCGGTGGTGGAGGAGGGGGTAGGGAGAGGGAGAGGAAGTTGGAGGAGGAAGTCAAGGAGCTGAGGGAGCAGCTGAGGAGACGGGGGACCGTGGTGAATGGGTCTGCGGCGCAGGGGGATAAGGCTCTGGCGGAGAAGTATGCCGAGCTGAATGTAAGGAACGAGCAGCTCGAGCTTGCTCTGGAGGAAGCCCAATCCGCGCTGGAGGAGAACCTGAAGGAACTCGACCGACTCCGGTCGCTCGCTGATGTGCCCGCTGGCAAGGGCAGGCTGGACAGGCTCAAACAGGAATACGAAGAGCGTATTGCTCAGCTTGAAGAGGCCGCTGAGCAGCTCGCAGCGGAGAGAGACGACGCTGCTGCTGAGCTGGACAGGGCTGAGGAGGCGAGGGAGAGGATGGAGGATGAGCTTGAGACTGCTAGGCTTGAGCTGGAGGAGCTTAGGCGGAGGCGGGAACAGGAGCTGGCGGATAGGAGCGAGAGCCGGGCGGAGATGGAGGAGGAGAGAGAGGGGAGGGAGCGGCTGCAGGACGTACGTTCTACTTCTATCTCCTCTTTCTGCCTACGGCAACGTGCTGACTGAACCGTGGTCAGATGTGCAACTCCCTCCGAGATCAACTGGCGTCAACGCAGATCGAGCTGGAGAGGAAGGAGAGAGAATGCGAGGAAATGGAGGAGGAGATCGCCCAGCGAGACGAGCAGAAACAGGAAGAGCTATACAAGATCGAAGAGAACTGGCGCGGAGAGCTGGAAGCCGCCAACGCCCGCGTAGAGAAGCTACAAGACGTACGTCTACCCTCCCTGCCTCTCTCTTTCCAACCTCCCCATGCTGCCGAGCCTGCTACCGGAAGTTGTTGGAAGTTGTTGACATGCCCGAACAGGTCGTGGCTCAACGCGAGCAGGAAGCGAAAGAGTCCCAAGATAGGCTGGAGGCGCTCGAAGCGGACTTCCGGGACTTGCATAACCGGTTTGATGAGGAGGTCGATCTCTGGGCGGGGGATAAGGAGAAGATGGAGCAGGAGCTTGCGGAGCGGGAAGATGAGCTTCGGGCGGCGAATGAAGATGTTCAGAAGGTGCGTTTCTACCCCTGTCAACCCTACGCTTTCCCTCCCGCGGCCCGTTGGTTTTCTGAGGTCATGTATGCTGACTGGTCCGACAGTATGGCGAACGCGTGCAGGAGCTGGAGGAGGAACTGGATGCACAGGCTAGAGAGTTCGAGGCGCTTGAAGAGCAATTACGTGCGGTCGAGCGGGAAAAAGCAGAGATGGAGGAGATGCACAAGCAGGTCGTGGATGGGTTCAAAGATGTGCGCCTCGTCTCATCCCCACTTTCCCTTCCGAATCATGTTGACCGTGGGACAGAAAATGGCTCAGCAGCGAAACGACCTCGAAGATGTTACTGAGTTGTACGAGGAAGCGCGCCAGACTCTGCTCGAGGCGAAGGAGAGGATCGAGGAGCTCGAAGGGAAGATCGAGGATCTTGAGGCTGCTCTAGACGAGGAGAGGCAGGGTGGGCAGACGCTGAGGATCGAGCAGGAGAAATGGGAGAAAGAGCGGAAGGAGCTGGAGGAGCATTGGGGGAGGGTGTTGGCTGATAAGGATCTGGTGCGTGTTGACGGCCAGGTGTAATAGACGCTGTTCTGACGAAGGTTGCAGGTCAATGACCGTCTCCGTGCTGAGCTGAAGGACACGGAAGGCCGCCTGGCGCAGAAAGAAGAAGATCTTGCCACGCTCGAAGACTCACTCCGCGAGACACGCAAGCTCAGCGAGAGCCGAACGACGGACCAGTTCGCGATGCAGCTCGAGCTCGACCGGGTCAAGCGCGATCTTCAGCGGTGTGAAGCGGACCTTGAGCGGGTGAGGAAGGAGCTCGGTAAGCGGGAAGAGGTCATTCGGGAGAGGGAGAATGTTATTGCTGGTCTCGTACGCGTTCCCCTTCCGATGTAGCCCAGGGGAAAGCTAATCTAAATGCAGCACGCGACCAACCGCGAGATCGACTCGCAACTCTCGGCGATGATGCAGACCAAGCTCAACCTCTCCGAGAAGCTCGACATCGAGCAGCAAGCTCGGAAGGCTGCAGAAGCGGAGCGGGAGACGTACCGCTCGCGTGTGAACGAGCTGGAGACGCGCTCGTCCAAGTCTGAGAGGAGCCTCATCTCGACTGAGCAGAGGTTCCGCGAGCAGATTGCGGAGCGGAACACGCTCCTTATGACCGTGTTCAACTATATGGAGGAGATCCTCGGTGTTGACAAGTCGGTGAGCGCATATACCTTTTGTCCAACTTTGAACGCTGCTGATTCTTGATTAGCGCAATGCGGGCAACCCAGATGCCAAGCCATTCACAAACTTCCCGATCTTCCACGAGAAGCTCATGGCGCGGCTTAAATCCGTCAGCCAGATCCAGCTGGACTTCGACAAGCGATGCAAGGAGGTCGAGGCACGCTTTAGCGACAAGCTTGCGTAAGTCCCAATTTTCGTGATGCGGTTACAAGTCTGATATATTGTGCGCAGGGAGATGAGGAAACAGCTTGATCAGCGGTGGAAGCAGATCGATCGCTTTGAGGCTTCCGTCAAGGTTGCTCTCGAGACCAAGACGAAGATGCGCAAGCAGCTTAGCATCAAAGAAGGCGAACTGGAGGCAATCAAGGTCACTTTGTTTCACATCGGCTTCAGCACCGTGCTAACGTATAGAGCAGGCATCCAACGCGGAATTGATCAATCAGATCAACGCCCTGAAGAAGGGCACCTCAGAAGCGCCTTCCGAGCTCCGGGCTCTCAGCGCTCGTGCGGTCAACGCCGAGAAGCAGCTTGCTGTCCTGACCAATCGCCTACGGGCCGCAGAAGACGCTGCAGCCCATGCGAATGAGAACAAAGGCTTGACAGAGTCGAAGTTCGCCGCTCGCGTTAGAGAGTACGAAGCCAGGGAAAAGGCCTCAGCGGAGAAGATCAAACGTGAAAGGCAGGGTGCGAAAGAGATGGAAGCGACGCTTAAAGCACAGATGTATGTTCTACGTGCTTCTCTCTTACATCAAGATGACTGACGATGGTCCTCAGCGAACAGCTCAAAGCGCAGCAAGAGCAAACAGACCGACGCCTCACCCAATTACGTGAGATCAAAGAGACTGGTGCATCGACTTCACCTAGACTACGATAGCGGGCTATCGCACGGACATGACTTCTCTCTTTCTCGTTTTCCGGCTTCCGCGCTGTTTCTCATGGGTGGATACGGTTTTCATTCGGCTCATTGTGTATCTATACTTGTAGTAATAACATTATCCTGCTTTTCCTCCTAGTGGTGTATCAGACGAGTTGTACGTCTTCGATGAATCATCGACTGATAGGCTAAGGCCCTGGAAAGAGTTCCGCTTCGTTTCCGGAGCATTCCTGTCCGTTATGGCCTAAACGGGTTTCGGGGCAAGACAGGGAAACAAGCTTGGCAACTCCATGTCATGAAGGCAGAGTACGCCAGAAGTAGAATCCGATAGTAAACTCCAGGCGGTCAAGTCTCGCAGGATGTGATGAAAACCCAAGTATATGCGTGCTTTTCGTGACCGTCGTCCTCCGGCCTAGGCGTCTCTTGACACCACTGTGCCCACTTGCACTCCGGCGTTCGATAGAGAGCGTTGCGTGCGCCTTGCGGCCTGGTAAGTGACGTGCAGTTTAGCTCCATCATCCAGATACACGTCGTGTGTATCAGGCGCGACGATCTGATTATCGAGCACCAGGGCAATGGTCTTCTGGTCCACGTTATATCGTCGACAGTACGTAAGGATCGCGTCCTCGATCGTGGGATGTTGCTCGAAGCGAAACGCCGTCATTGTGCCAGCAGCGCAAAAGTAGATCGTCCAGCTTTTGGCTGGCTCGGGACGCGCCTCTTTCTTCAGGCGAGGTACATTGGTAGGCAATCCCGCCGTCGGCAGAAAGGAGGTAGTACGCGTGTTGGCAATGACATAGAAGAACGCTCCGTCGAGGAGGAACAGGTGCCAACGGGACGATGGGACAGAAGCGCTCGACGACGTTATCAATGCGAAGGGAGGGTGTTTGTGCGGAAATAGAGAGGCAAGAGCTTGTTGAAGTCCCTGTTGCGGAAGAATGGATAACCCAGATGTTATTAGCGTTGAGCGAAGAAGGTGAAAGGGTGGAAATCTTGCCTTCCACTTATGTATGCTCTTCGTTATAGCGAGAGACATCGTCACGGGCTTCTTCGCTCGCCAGAGCTGGACGTATATGCATGCTTGATGGGCGTCTTTTCCGGGGCACACCTCCTTGAGTTCCTTTGAGCACCATTGATCGGGTGACATGTGAGAAGTATACCAATACTTGGTAAGCTAAGTATATGCTGTTGAACTGGCAGAAGACGGTGATGATATCGAGCGGTCGCACCATGCACTGCCGTGGCTCGGAGCAGAGTGTATGCGATCACGTGAAGATCCCAATGATGGCTGCCTCTTTCAACGCCCTTCACAGCAGGCCAGGTCGCTTCGTCGTCCCTTCCGCTGATCCACCATCATGGTCCACCAGAGAGTTGCGGCCGACTGTTTCGACTTCTACAGCAGGCGATTTGAAATCGGACAGAGGGCTGGGTATGAGTGACTACACATGGGAGTGTGGTAGGTTGAACCTTCCCCCCAGTTGGTATCGGCTAATAATAAAGACAGACGCCGTCGTCTGCTAAACTTCTGCTGAGCCTTGCCAAGTCAAGGCAGCGGTACAGCTGTTCCTGTTTGAGAAGGTTTCGTAACTGAAACCTAGAGCGAAGACGCGCCCGGTTGTCGTGTCGGACTGTGTCATCCTCGCCCGTCGTCCATTTTTAGATGTCCTCTTCGGCTGGACCGAAGATGGCATGAAGACCGGCCAGGGCGCTCAACTTTCAACCGAGATATCGGTTGGACGCCCGCAGTGCGGTAGCCCAACCATCAACCCGCTGATGCCGATAGTGGCTGGGCCGGTGGAGCTCCTTTCACGAGCGGTCATCAGGACATATCGGGTAGCGACAGAGTCGTGCTTGTGAAGGCTGTCGAAACTGTCGCTCTACGGCAGTTCGCACGACAGCCTTTGTCGGGATCGCCGGATCCGGATCACCGATGTCTAGGAGCCTCGTTCAAGACTGCGCATGTTGAGTGCGGAGTCGCTCCGATGCGAACAGTCATCTATCGTCGGTCCCACTCGCACCACATCCTCCAGACTGATGTGAAGTCTGCTAGCGCGATTTAGCAGCCCACGGGCAGATTCGTGTTCTCAGCCTGTATGTGGTCGAAGCTTCCACGGGAGCGACTGGTAGACTCGATCCCGAAAGGCGCCGAGTACTTGGAACCGATGCTGATGGTCGGTGGCGATGAAGACAGTAACATGAAGGTGCACGAACACCATCGAAATCGATCAAGAAGATCAAGGGCGTCGCGATGTCTTCACCGGTACGGCGTCACGGGCGAGATCTGCTGTCCCCTTCCTCCGGCTGTCTCAATTCACCGATGTCGCCGAGGACGATTGACAATGCGGCTTCTCCGATGCAAGGGGAATGACGCTCGAGCAGGGCCGAAGCGACTGCGCCGACTGATATTTGTGCAAGATTCTTCCGTAGTCTGCATCACAATGAGCGAGAGAGCCTATTCACATTCCTCGGTCGAAACGACAGCGCCTTCTTCAACCGAATTGTGAACGGTTGTGAACCGCGATCTGTAGCTGTTTATGGATCTTCTCGACGCCGGACTCGAAAGGAAGGCATTGTTCCGCGGTTGTGAGCGGTTGTTGCGAGGATCTTGCGTACGCCAATGCAAGCCAGTTATCTGAGGGCCAGCCTTCCGCGGACCATGCTGGCCAACCGAAGTTTGCAGAGGACCGAAGAGTATGCGATGCACCGTATCCCGAAGTGACGTTGGTCAATGCACCGCCTTTAAAAGTTGCGGGGCACACGTGTGGCAGATGAAGATGACGGTAAGAAATCAGCGACGGAATCATGCAAAACGGTGCAAAAGCGCTAGAGAATAGCTGCAAGGTCTTGACAGCTGTTCTTTTGGAGTTCGGGCGTTTGAAGGTCTGCAAGGTCAGTTCAATTGGCGGGTACGCAATGTAAGCATGTGATTGTGACGGAACTTTCCAAGTACCGCATCTGAATATAGCTCTCTGAGATGGTGATGGGATCGCGCAGTTGCCATCATCAAATCCCTCTTTCAGAGTTAGCGAGATGACCGACAGTTGGGGCTGTTCATGTGGAGATGAAGCGATACATTGTTTCCATCAGGATCCAGTCTCGAAACGGTACCCCGCGCCTGACCATCCTCCTGGGCGCATTTCCTGGGCGATTAAAATGACGGCGAGCGCTACCTTTGGCAAATGGAACACGATTTGGACGAGATTCTTGGAGTGAACTGGGCGATCGTGGTGGCGTCCTGCGACCGGCGAGCGAACCCGAATACCGTGCAATATTTTAGCAGATTGTGCATGAAGCTGCGAGGTACACGCCGAAGAACGACGAGGCGCGGGATGGAGTGTCGTGCGGTTTTCCCACCTAGGCCCTTTGGATCCCGCTATTCCGCCTTGGCAGCCTCTGTTGGCGCCTGATAGGTCCTGTCGTCCCAGGCGGATCTTCCGCAAGTGTGCTGCTATGCGGAAATAGCTCTGATGTATAAAAGTGGTCATGAAGACCATGAAGCGAGGTCGACTGACGTCTCCTAATTGACCACCCAGCAAAATGGCACCCACGGTTTACCTCGTTTCTGGCGCTACTCGTGGCATTGGTATGTCTCGTTGTGCAATCATTTGGTTGCGATGTTGACGGAAACGGAAGGCCTCGCAATCGTAACGCAGCTGGCTGAACGTGACGACGTCGTTATCTTTGCCGGTGCTCGTGATACGTCGAAAGCGGCCAGTTTGGAGGAACTGCAGGCTAAGCACCCCGGGAAGATCCACATCGTCAAGCTGGTGTCTGCCGACAAGGCGGACGCTGAGGCTGCTGCTGCAAAGATCAAGGAGACTGCGGGAAAGCTCGACGTCGTGATCGCCAATGCTGGGCTGAACACCTCACATCTTCCTCCGACGGAGGTGTCCCTCGAGGCCGTGAGGGAGCACTTCGATGTACGCCTGCTAATCTTCAATATCAGTAAGATTACTGAGCCTTGATACAGGTAAACGCACTTGGGCCCCTCGCTCTATTCCAAGCCACGTATCCGCTGCTTGAGGCTGCGGACGAGCCCAAGTTCGCTATCATCTCCTCCATCCTCGGCAGCACCACCATTGGCCCCAGGATACCCACGGAGATTCTCCCGTACGGCATGAGCAAGGCGGCCGCCAACTGGCTCGTCTCCAAGCTGTACTATGCCTATCCGAAGCTGGGTACGTCGCCTAGTCGTTTCGGCCAGAAAGCGAGCTGATCGAGGTTGTCATCGCGTAGTTGCCATTCCCGTCCATCCTGGACATGTTGCCACCGACCTCATGGCCCAAGGCCTGAAGCACGCTTCTACTGAGCTGGCATCCAAGGTGCCGCTCATCACTCCGCAGGAGAGCGCTACCGCCGTCTTGAAGATAATTGACTCTGCAAAGAAGGATGAGGGTGGGCTGAAGTTCGCGAGCTACGACGGTGCTCTGCTGCCTTGGTGAGGTGGTGGGACGATCATTTCACCGGCGCGTCGAGCAGAGATAGCATGAGTTGTATGATATCCATATTTTTAACGAATCAGAATTGTGATTGTACTTTTCAAAGAGAGACCGGACGACGGCCAACGACGCGTCCTCGCTGTTTGAGGTAATTCCTCCGATGCCCCCTCTGCGGAGGTGCGCTTCCTACAATGCCCCCTCCAGGGTCTATTTCCTCGGCTGCCCTCCGGCATCCCTATTTGCGACTTAATCTAAGGGTTTCCCGGCATACAAGTGAGAATTTAGTGATTAAGTTTTCTTAAAGACAATGCTATTAGAAAGCTTCGGCACAACAATTCTGTCTTAACCAAAAGTGGCTGCTGAGGCAATCTGTAATCTTATGGTATTGTGCCTCCTTCAAAAGATATAAGTAATAGCTTTGAATTCCTGGGGTATTTTGCTCCTTTAAGTCCGCCCACAATCCCACTTTAAGATGGCCACAAAGTAGAAAATGGTAAACTTAGCTTCTTCGCGGCTCTCAACTTGGCAAGCTTCTTTTGGCAGCGGAGACTTCTAAAAACACCGTTATTTGCTATTGAAATTGTCTTGTTTACAACTTATTGGTCTTATGCAGAGCCTCACCACCCTTAACTGCGACACAGGGGGCATTCTAGGCAGAAAGACCCCGGGAGGGCATTCCAGGAATTGCGCTCCTGAGAGAGGGCATCGGAGGAATTACCTCTCGCTGTTTGCTGACCAAGCAGCCACGTCGACCGAGAAGCCGTTCGAAGGGTCGTCAGAACCGACCATCTTAATCCAGTCATCGTCTCCCCTGACCTCGGTTCTGGTTATTGGCGTGGTCATTGAAATGACTCGCTGCGTCTGTGCGGTCTTGAACTTGCACTGTGCAGAGCGGACGTGCTCTTGTAGGGGCCGGTTGGTGCGGTCGCAACTGTAGTGCAATTGGGTGGAACTTGAACTCGGAGTTCCTGCCTCGGACGGTGCGCTTCGTCCCCGACGCTAACCGGCATTGGTGCGTCTCCTATGGATCATGAGTGTTTGGCATCGGACTGACAATCCCTGTAGGTTTCGGGCTTGTCCCCGAACTACGCGCTCTTGGCGATGCGGTCGTCTTCTTCGCCTGCGCGCGTGATTCGTTCAATGTTCTCCGCCTTCCAAAGCTCTCTAGCAGGCATCCAGGCAAAGCGCATATTACCCATATTGTCGCTGCAGACCGTCCGAGCAATGATGCTGCAGTGATGAAGGTGAAAGGCAATAGCTTCGAGCCATCGCTGGACCTGTCCGTGGACAGCATGCTGGAACACTATGAGGTACCGCAACCACTTTGCCAATATAGTGCTCCCCAACTGATGAAGTCGCAAGTCAACGCCGTGAGCCCGCTTGTTCTCTTTGGAGCTTCCTATGCTCTGTTGAAGGCTAGCAGTGCCGAACCAAAGTTAATCGTCGTCTCGTCGTTCATGGGTAGCAATCACGGATCTCCGACTTTCCGCTCATCTTGCTCGAGGAGACCCGCGCGTGACATCCTGCGGGTCGTCGATGCTGCCAGCGACGCGATGAGACGTCGCCCTTGAGGAGCTATGATGGAGGTAGCTTCCCTTGGTAGGCATCTACCTTTGCAGTCCCGCAGGTGTGCAAAAAGAGGGTGCAGGGACGGAGCAAGGGAGCAGTCTCCCCGCTGTGTGGACTATAAAAGGAAATGATCGAGGTCATTGATCTCCACCTCGGCGATACGCCGTGCGACGTATTACCAAAGCGACCCACGGGGAAGCTTTTGAAGGACAACGGCGTGTCCCTTTCGCTGAGTTACGTATTCCATCTTGGTACGTAACCCTGTTCTTGCTCGTTCTACCAGCTTGCACTGTTAATGCTGACTCACCCTTTGGTAGACAGTTGGTAGACACTTGTCCTATGGTCTCCGACCTCCGAAAGCCAACCGACTGTATTTTCCCGCGGATATCTGTGGGCGCAAGCCGCTCTCCGAGGGGTTCCGTCAGTGTTTATTTCCAAATCGGGCGCTAGTCGAGTCTCTGAGGCTGGTAACCCCGCCACGCCCCGGCTGATTCAGCATTTTGATATCTGGGATTACGTTCCGGACATGTGCAGAGCATCTGGCGCAAATCCGAGCTATTCGATTCGATGGAGAGCCCATGGCTGTCCACGACGTCGCCATGTCTATCGCGATGACGCCTACGTCCAGCACGTTCGAGGCGCGGACGCGTCAGTGTTAATTCCGGCTTGGTCAGCATATCTTCGAACAGCCACGGAACTTCGCTTGATAAGCAGAATCCCGAACAGGAAGAGGGCGTGGGCGGTCTACAGTCTGTTTGCCACCTTAGAGGCAGAGGATCGAAGGTGAGGGTTCAGAGCACGTGACCCCGATCGAGCAGTGCATTTGCTGAGTAAGCCCTTTAGGGATAGCTAGTTGGTTGTCTCTTGCCCTCAATCATGCCAAAACCGGTTGACTGCTTGGAGGGTATACCCTGTGAGGAGGAAGCGTAGACGTGCAACCTCCGCCCTGATGGAAGCAATGCTCACTAAGCAGCCCCCCGACATTGCTGAGGGAGTTGCGCGTCGTTTTCTTCATCGACCTCGACCTTTTCCAGGACATAAAAGGCAGCACATCTGAGGGTAACTTCGAACCAACATGCACCGAAATCTCCACAGATCGCCCACCATTCGCCTCAAAAAGTTCTTCACAAAGCTCTTCCACATCTCACACATGGCTCCTACCGTCTACCTCATCGCTGGTGCCAGCCGCGGAATCGGTATGTTGAGCAGAATGTTTCGGCTCTTCGTATCTTAGCTAACCCGCTTACAGGCCTCGCTGTCGTTAGTCAGCTTGCAGCACGTGAGAACACGGTTGTCTTCGCCGGCGCTCGCAATCCTGCGGGCGCCCAGGAGCTCCAGGCCCTCCACACCAAGTACCCAAGCAAGGTCCACGTCGTCAAGCTGGCTGCCGCCAACACTGCCGATAACGAGGCCGCTGTCGCCGAGATCAAGAAGACCGTCGGTCGCCTTGATGTTGTGTTCTTCAACGCCGGCCAGGGCGATCGTTATGCCCCTGGTGCCGAAGCGTCTCTCGATGTTGCGCGCGAACACTTCGAGGTAAGCACCTTCTGCTAGATGTATGCCGTGCCACCGCTCTAACACTCGTCTTCCAGACCAACGCGATCGGACCCCTTGCCCTCTTCCAGGCTACCTGGCCCCTGCTGAAGGCGAGCACGGAGACGCCAAAGTTCTTCGTCACGACTTCTATCCTGGGGAGCATCGAACTCGCAACCAAGTGGCCGTGGCCCACTTTGGTGTATGGTGCTAGCAAGGCTGCCGCTAATTTCATCACGGCCAAGCTTTGGTACGAGTATCCTACTTTGAGTACGTGCGGCCGCCCTTTTGCATGGAACGAACCCTTCTAATCAGACCATCATTGTCTAGTCTCCATTCCGCTGCATCCCGGTGTCGTCAAGACCAAGGTCGCCGAGGACTTGGCTGCCGTCTCCCCCGGCTTCAGCGACCTTCCTCACATCACCCCCGAGGAAAGTGCCAAGGGCCTCCTCAAGATCATCGACAATGCCAAGCGCGACGAGGCTGGTCCCAAGCTGACCAACTACGACGGTACTACGCTTCCCTGGTAAACACCAGCTAGATCCCTCGTACATCATGTAGTCTGCCTACCAAGTTCTCGTTAAGCCATAGATTGTTGTGTGCCCTCGGCTGTGCGTCGAATTGGCTGTTCAATTGCGCTCGGTGTGTCTCCATGAGGCTTCATAAGCGCGATTCGAGACCGCGGCAGATCTCCATCGAACCCAAACTACAGCTGTCCAACAAGCTTGGTCCATGGAGAGGGACTCTGACCTTTCGGAAGCACGGTCTCAAATACAGCGATTCGGCGGCGAAACGAGAGATGCAGCGAGCTCAGCTCCTAATCCTACTTCTCAAGCCAGCCCGCCCAAGTCGGACAAGCTTTGGCAGAAGCTGGTCCTTGCAGCGTGACAGATAGAAGTACAGGCATGAAAGGAGGCGTAACAGGCCAAAGGACGGAAGACTTCCAAGGCAAAGAAGAGCGTCGACTAGCAGGTTCCTGTCGCTTTGGTGGTTCATGTATTGAGCCAGCATATGAGAGCACTCCCAAGGCAAGTTTGTTGATTTCTTGAACCACCTGATTATTCAGCAGCTAGTTGACAGATGTAGGTTCTGGCTATCTGAGAGAGTTGCGGACAGCGATCATCGGACGAACGAGCACCTTTGGTCCGGTTGTCGAAGAAATTGCTGTAGACTCGTCGCCCGGCGTTAACGAGTTGAGGACGCGTCATTGCTTTCTATCGGATATAATCAGGATTCAAGCACTGATTACGAAGCAGAGAACGGGGCAGGAGCAACTCTCCAGGCGACGTGTGGGCAACATCAGGAAGCGCGCAGCGAGCTACGTAGGACTACAGGAGCTTCGTAGCGCTAGTAGCACTCCTTGGCTACGGTAGCTGTACCATAGTCTATAGGGTCCGACTCCATTCTTGTAGACTTTCTTCATTCTTTGGAGGTTCCATGGTAGTGCTATGAGACCTCCCCCGGAAGTTCCTGTGGAGCCAGAGTGTTCTCGTAGACTCTATGTCGCACTACGGTCGCTTCGTCTTAGCCCTGTTGCGTCTCCCGTACAATGCCGTAGACGGGAATGGAGATGCTACTACAAGCAGGTCATCACTACCCAAAACCGGTCCCTCATACGCGCATTCTTTATGCATTCATTCCATTCTGGATCGCGGCACTAGGGACAGAAGAGGAGGAAGAACGTATGCTAACGCAAGCCCGGAATGAATAGCTTCTTGGTTGCTGATTGTTTGTCCCGGGCTTCCTGTGCCTTTCCCTCGGATTGAAGGAGAGTGCTGCGTGGTGATCGTTAGTACACATCTAAACAAAGCAGGTCGGAAACCCACCTCGCTTTAGTAGTCAGCGCGATTTGCATCTCCCGGCATTCCTCTCGCTTTTGTCTCCTCATCGCTTCGAGATTCGCCAGGACAGTCTCATAAACTGATCGAGTGGCGTCATTCGATTCGAAGTGGCGCATGACGAAATAGCCGGTTTGCCATTCAGCCAATGCATGGTGGAGCTAGTACGACGTTAGCTTGCCAGGGACTATCTTGAGAGCGTCAGGCTTACTGCAGTGACCGTCAGAGCAATAAGGACCGCAGGAACAGGGTTGAACACGTCGCGATATTCAGGCAGAAGCGCATCACCGCAGGCCCCTTTATTCCAGAATTGATAAGCGAGCACATGGACCAGAGCGTATTGAAGAAAAGCGCCAGTATGTTCGAGGTAAAAGTCTTCTTTGCTCTTGTTTGCCACTTGCAAGAAGTAGTTACTCGCGGTCGCGCTAGTGAAGACAAAGGTATAATCCTGCAAAAGCCACCGGATCTTCGCCTTGACCTCGTCCACGTTGCCCTCCAGAGCCCATTTATAGGCAATCAAAACCGCCTTCTCCGCTTTCTCTTTCATTTGGCTACGAAGCCATCCGCCAACATCACCGATCTGCGGTAGTTTGGGTCAGCCGCTGACGAGTCCACAGAAATAAGGGCGCACCACTCTTTCCTGTCCGGGATAAAGTTCGAAGTCAATCAGGGCTGGATCCACACGGGCTCGTTCTCTAGCATAATTGTTCGCGCCGCCAGCGCACAGCCTGATCAATTCCAGTTCGCGCTTCTTATCTGGGTATGGCTCCAAGGTAGCCATGATCACTCTCATTCTCTTTTTGGCCTCCGTAAGGGTGTTCTTCATGGCGGGGGAGTATGCTCGGAGAAGTTTAGGATTGACGCCAGGAACAAGATGAATACGAGTAGAATCGGCTGATGGCTCAGCAGAACCATTTCGCATCACGGTATGGGCGTTTCGGCTGCTTCTGGCTTGGAGATCCTTCTTTCGAAGATGAAGAATGAGTGCTTGCGCATCCTGCAACAAACATGTCAGCAAAAGAGCGCGAATCGGCGGAGGGCGATACCATGTTCTGTACAGCATCTTCCTGAAGCTGGCTCTCAGTCAGAAGGAGACGTCTTTTCTTATTGCGATTCTGCGAAGGCACATTCGCCTACCGTCAGCATGGTTGCAATTCACTGCGCGGGAAGCGTTTCGCACCTGGTAAAAGTCGTTGGTCGCCGGTTCGCGGCCCTGTTCGTCCTCCGGGTCGTCCAGGTCTTGCTCAAGCGCACGCGCCAGCTTTTCCGTATCTTCAAAGCTTTCGACGACTGGGAGGGCACAGCCGGTAGGCAGTCTATCGGGGTCGCGCTGCCTCTTCTTGCTATGCTGCTGGGCCCACGTTAGTCGACCAAATCAAGACTTGCAAGTAGCCTCGTACGGGCGCTTGACCGGCAGTTCGTGCTCCCTCAGGCTTAGATCAGTGTCCGTACATCGAACGTCATGTTGAGCAACGCACCTGATCGCCTCGCGGCCTGATAATCGCTCGCAACTCGGACAGAAACTACAGCCTCATTGTCAGCTATTAGCTTACTGCAACGTAGTTCCAATCGCACATACCCGTTCAGGTCCAACGTCTCCCTCCTCCATATAATCCAGATCCTTATCCATGCCTTGCCCGCCAAGACCTTCCTCAACTGTATCGTGATCTGCCTCCTCATCGTCCCTTCGCTCGTTCTCATCGCTCCCCTCCCTTTCGTCCTCCCAAGCATCCTGAAATCCCTTCTCTGAGAGATCCAGCTCGTCCCCAGCCACATCGATTGTAGTCTCGACATCCAGAATGGTCGCTGACATACCAGGGCGTCGTCCTTGAATTTGCCCGTAGATTCGACACTCGTTCGCTTGCTCAGAACGCGAGGTGCTGGCGGTCCTGCGGTTTGAACTTCTAATTGTCAGCTGCGATAGGTGAAATTTATACGGGCGGATCTTACCGAAGTGATTGGGCCTCTAGAGCTTTGAAGTCAACGGCCAGAGGAACTTGGTAGTTGCGGAAACAACGCACGATTTGGAACAATGGTCCTAGAGACGTGATAGGCACGGGACCAGTCTTCGCCACCTTCTCCCGCGGCTGTCGCTGAAGAAGGACAATGAGCTCGTCAAAGTAGCTTAACTCGTCTACTGTCTCACCTGGTTTGCGCTCGGTCTGCAAGCTCTGCTAAACAACGTGCTCTCCATGTTCACCGCTGACAAATGTTAGCGAGGTCGTCTCTGATGCTATCGAAGCGAAACCTACACGAGGTGTCTGATTGACCGTCATCATCCACTTCAACGGGGTCATCCTCTTCTGGCGGCACATCGCTTTGATCGAGCTGGCTCTCTTCCTGGATATCTGGCACTTCATCGCGATAGCTCTGTATTACCTACCGTCGGTATGACCTGCGCGTGTTGCTGCGAATGCTGCGTACCTCTCGCTCGTGGACTCGACTACCTCTAGTTCTTGTTACTGTCGGCGGCCGCGGGAGTACAACTGAAGCCGAGGAAGCCTCTTGTGAAAGTGGGAAAGACATAGGCGGTATCGCTTCGCTGTCGACTTCTGCTGATCGTACTGCTAGCACTTTGTAGGCTGAAGAGCGGATGAAGTTGCGGAGCAGTTCCGTACCGATGCCTCCAGATTCCCCTTCGACTTCAGGACTAAGCTCAGTTCTGCCGGTGGATCGCGTTCGCTTGCCCTGCTCTTGATCAGCGCTGTTCCTGACTCCTTGCTATAGCGTGGTACCACCATTACCTTTTTTCCATAAGTCTTCACCACCTGCTTCCCTGCGCCCGACCGACCTCTAGTCTGCTGTCGCCCACCTTGATCACTCCAGCGAATATTCTCTTCGTGCTCTGAGAGGGGCTGCGGAGGAGCATTCGACGTAGACCTGGTTGTACGTCCGCTGTATCTCTGCGTGGATAAGGCTGACTAAAGACCTGGTTAGTAGGTTCTGTCCATGGTGGGAAGCGAGGTACTCCTACGCCTCGGATCCCTGTCGCGGGATTAACGCTGGCTGCTGACCGTTTTCTGAGGTTTCTATCGAGCATATTGGCACTTGGAGGATGTCACGTCCCCCTTGACCAGTTCAAGCAAAATTTGGGGCGCTGGTAGAATTTCACAAAGAGGGGGGCGGTAACAATCCGCAAATCTGGGAGTGCTCCCGTTGCCTCCGGTGATGCTACGTGGGAGCAGTAGATCCCGCCTCGGCCTCCCATCAATCCCGCTTTCTTCCCTGACGCTTCTATTGGGGAAATCTTGTCTTGACGCCCCCGCTGGTGGCTGCTCAAGCGTGCTGTATTAAGGAGTAGGAGGCGGGTGTCCTCCCTGATAATGAATTGCATTCCAAGTTACAAGCAGTGGGGAAGGAGTGTACAGGCTGATGATACAACAGAAGAGCCGACGTGGATGTGTATGTTGTACAGACCGTCGTGTGGAACCAAAGCGAGAGAGAGTTCTGAGCCCAATGTGTGATATAATACCGGAACGTGCATCAGTTTCGTTTCTTTTTCTTCTTCTGGCGACGCTCTCGTTCCTCCTGGTAGGCGAGCTGGGATTGCCATTGCCTGACTTGATTGTCTCGGAGTCGGCCATGAGTAATAAGACAGTAATCATCGAAAGCCTCTTTGGACTTCCAGACGAGCAGTCTCAGTTTCCTCGTAAATCGCATCGCCATATTCTTCATTTCTACATAGGAGGGTTCGTTGACGGTTCGATCAAGAAGTTCTAGATCGCTCTCGTCTTTGTTTGCGCCTTGATAATGGTAGTTGTCGTGGTTCAGGATATCCAGCATAGCAGCAGAGAGGTCTTCCAGCGTGCTATAAATGTGGGCAGCTGTAATGAATGTTAGTGTACATGGGTGCGGAAGATTGTTGCCGACGGAACTGACTCGGTCCATCACACATATCCTTAGGGGGCAACCTCCACCCAGACCACTTGACGCTATGCATTTCCGGTCGATTCCTTATCACCATGGCCGTGTATATCATCATCTGAAAGGTCGCAATACGATCTCGAGGATCGAAGACATTGGTGATGTATTCCCCAAGTTGGGACTGTGTGAGTCTCGTATTGACAGTGTGCTGGATCTGAGTTGCAGCAACGAAGTTGGATCCACGCACAACGCAGTGTTCCTCGGAGAATACCGTGTGCAAGACACCCGCACCCTGGAACCTACGAGAGATCAGAGAAGTGCTCCTGCCCAGAGCGCAGAGAATGACGCACATCACATCGCCCTGCCGGAGAGAGATCCCCCAAGCATCCCCAAACTCCCCAGTAAGGACGGACTCGAGGTTGTTCCGCAGATTCAGATCGAGTTTCCGCTCCATGGTTCGAGAATACTGTATCCAGAACTTCTTCCCACATAGCATTTGGATGCCGGTGCACATTCCACCGTAGTCTTGATGCCAGATGTGATAGCAGCCCTTGGTCTGATACATCTCCCAGCCAAGCAGCCCAAGAGGTGGATCCGCGCATCCTCCTTCGCAGTGGGCAGTCTGCCGAATCGCAATTAGAGAAGACGCAAGTTTCCTGAACGTGGGTCAGTAACGGGAATCACGGGCTTGCTGTAGGCAGGTCACCTCAGGCCGGGAATATTGGGCACCTCCGCCAGCGGGTTGTTCAGAAACGTGGAAATGTAGTGCTCATCCTTGCACTCCTCCACGACCCGCAGGACCTTGCGAAGCGAGGAGTCCAGACGTCTGACGTTCACACCCACATCCTTGGTGCTCTTCGCATTCTCCGATTGTGGCAACTTGGACTGAACTAGAAAGCAGATCATGTCAGCAACCGCATGGTACGCGACAGAACACGGCATGTTACCTTGTGTCGAGCGGAGAATGTCCAGGTCTCTTTCCCGTCCTAAGGACTCGGCAGTGAAAGACACCAGGTCGTCAGGTGGAGTAGCGTCCCTGATTACAAGTGTATGCATCCTGAACGCGTCTAGCAGAGCGCGACTGGACATTTGCTGTATATGTTTGGAAGTGTAGTACCATACCGGACTGTCGGAAGGAGTGAACGGTTTCTCAGGCCAACCACACTCAGGATCATCTTCTGGTTGTGGAGGTACTTCTACGAAAAGCGACAGTTGACGGGCATGACGGATAGTAGCAGCCTGAGTGAATTTGTCAGTGTCAAAAAACGGACGGTCTAAGCCAAAGACCCACGTTGCGAATGCCTGGTCGAATTGGCAGTTCAAGTACATAACGACCGCGGTCGAACTCGATCTTTGCGGTGGGCCCCTGGGTAGACAATGAGCATGGGTGGCAATGTGTCGCTCTGCACAGTTACGTACATCGGCGGGCTGCTTCATCTGCTTGACCTCGCGGATCGTGTCCTTCACATCGAGCTCAGTCTCAGAATCCTCATCCCCGCTAACTGCATCCGGCTGTAAGTAGACGTGCATGTCAGCGAGCAAGCATATTGCAATGCCTATGAAACTCACGATGTCCGGCCACAGATGCGCCTTCGCCTGTCGTAATAGGGGAAGATGTGCCTTGGCATCCCTCGCTCGAACAGGTATGTTCGCCAGCGCATCAAGCATCTCCTTATCAACCGTAGGACTCTTCGAACGAAGTTTCGTCTGCCTTGCAGTTGTGGAAGATGAAGTTCTGCTTTGCGATGTGGGAGCAGAGCTTGCAAGATTGGTTACGACAGGGCTGCAAAATCTGACTTGCCGTGGGCCTGAAGCCGTCTTCGACCCGTGCCCAGCGCGGAACGGCCAGAGATTCTTGCGGCGGCGCAACCAAGGGTGCTTTCGAGGGAATTTCTTCGCAGCGTTGGCCGTGCTCTTATCCTTAGGCTTGTTCGCAGGCTTGGGCTTATTCGCAGGCTTCGGCTTATTCGCAGGCTTGGGCTTGTTCGCAGGCTTCGGCTTATTCGCAGGCTTCGGCTTGTTCGCAGGCTTCGGCTTGTTCGCAGGCTTCGGCTTGGGCTTCGGCTTGGGCTTGTTCCCAGGGGGTGTGGGCTGATCAGGTCTGCGCTTCTTCCGAGGCGGCTCATCGGCTCCATCAAGTTGATCTTGCTTGCGCTTTTGGGCTGACTCGCCACTGGGCCCTTGCTCGTCCGCCGTCAGCTGATCAAATATGCCTCTTGAAGCAGCGTTCGTTGGAGTATCCTGGGTAGGGCAGTCTGTCGCGCCCACTCGCCCTTGGCTTTCCGTCATATCGGCAAGAGGGAGGGGATAGTCCGCTGCATCCTCCAAATCTTCGACCACTGCCCCATCGCCGTTGACCGGAGGATCAGATCGAGTGCTCTCGGTTTCTGGGTGAGGGGTGCCTTGTGCCGACGATGTGCTTGAAGACTGAGCATTTTCAGGATCGACTGGCTCTCTCTGCAGGTGTTCATGAGAACCACCGTCGCCTTTCGGCTGTGCCGAACGAAGAGGCGGGAGGGCGCAGGCCGGGCCCAGCTCCAGGATAGCATGTTGTAGGTGCTGCTTCACGCTTTCCCATTCAGTCTTCCACTCGCGCACCATTTGCAGCACCCGCTTCCAACCGCAAGCTCTCAAGGTCCCTCCACGCAACTCTGAGATGATCGTAGCAACAGCGCGCCAGAATATCTGTTCAGTTGCAAGGAATGCTTGTGCCTGAGCGTTCTCAGGATTTACAGGGATGAAGTGGCCTAACAGCTCTGATCTCTGAAACAGCCTATTAGATACATCTCCAGGGAAGGCGGATACTCCCCACTCACCGACCACTGAAGCTCAACGGGGGGACATTGCTTATGTACAGCATGCTTCGATATCAACATGAGAATTGATGTAGCCGTGGCGCAATGGAGCACCCGGAGACAGTTCGTAATCGTGCTGTATGCAGCGTATCTCGGCGGCAGTTTTGGTTCGCCGTATTGGCTAACACTTGTATACTGATAGCGGTCAGCGATGGAGGGAAACACTTGGTATAGATGTGCGTACCACAGCGTCACCTAAGATTGATCCTAGCAGAAACAGGTTTCCCAAGCCAGCCAATGCGTGCGAAGCGCCAAAGAAGACTCGAGACCATTCGAAAGTTAGGTCCTCGTCTGTGACCCCCGCATTCATAGGATTCTGAGCCAGAACACGGATACTGTTGGTGAAGAAGTCGTCCACAGTAGAAGGGAAGTTGTTCAGCAAGGCAATAAACTTGACGGAATCGGGTCCAGCCGATGCGGCCACCGTCGGATCACCCTCCCGAGGATAGAAGTACATAGGGTCGATCTTCAGGCGATTCGCATACCGGATAGTCGAGTCCAGCCCGATTTTGAAGTGAGACCAGAATATGCGATCGCACGCGACAAAGTAAGCTAGCTGAACGCGAATACCGCGAGACAGAGCACGCATATTTGTCGGCGGGAGGCCAGTTGACCGTAGCAGGCTTCTTGCAGCCTCCACGAGAGATGGCTCGCCATTGATACGCCCAAAGAAAGCAACTGCCATATCGATCATGGCAACAAAGCTCTCCACAACACGTATGGGGAGGTCGGTTGGTACGGTCCCGTTGCTTCCCAAAAGAGGACCTGGCGTCCGGCGATGAGATCGACCCAGAAACCAGCTGGACGGGCAGTCGTTCTTGTCGAAAGGTAGTTGGACATCATAATGACCGGCATTAAAATCGTCACTGTTCATTTTCAAAGTGCGAGGTGGTATATGAGACGCATACAGTCAATGTCGGCGTACTCGAGACAGTATAAGTTAAGAGTCAGGTGGTAGAGAAGAAAGCATTAGTACGTCACCATTGATAACCAGAGTGGCGAAATAGCCACGTCCCAGCCCTGTTTCGCCACCATAATTGCTTCCGTTAAGGGATCTCGTGACTCCTACACGACGCGTGCTCTGCTGAGGATTAATCTCGAGCGCGTTCGACGCATACGTTTGTACCTCACACATCATATCTTCGTTATGCCTTCTCAACAGTCGCTCGACAACACCCCTCAGACACAGAGACTCGCTCTGCCGCTCGATATCCTTTCCAACATTGCTGACATGGTAGACTTGTCCGGCGACGGCCGTACGTTGGGAGCTCTCTCGATGACCTGCTACGAACTCTTCGTCTGCACCCGCTATCTGCTATACAGGACGCCAATGACTTACATTGGCCGCCGAAGCCGCCATCCCCTCGCTAGTCAACTCAAGCTTTATCGCTCCATACTTAACAATCCCGATCGTGCACTTATGGTTCAGAACTTCACGGCGATGTTTATGGGTACGGAGAGTACGACTCCGTCCCTGGCTGCTTTTTCTTGCATCACCTTCCGAGTTATGGGCCTCATGACAAACCTCCAATCTCTTGCTGTAGAGGAGGGCATCTCGAGCTTCCTCGAACCTCTCATAGCGAGCTGCAATCATTCGGCGTTTCTCCCGCATCTGACGAATATATGCGGAACGCCGTCGCTGGTGGCTCGCCTCATACCCGGCCGTGCCATAGAGGGGCTTGTGTTGCTTTCCGATCTAAACGATCAACAGCTTAGTGTCGATCTTGGGGCGAAAATATCGATGTGTCCCACGGTTCGTGTCCTCAAGCTGAAGACTGAGTCATGCGAGACGTTCGAGATCATCGCACCGGGGCTCTTTGAGGGTTGCTCGCACTTACAAATGCTGGAAATCGAAATCGAAGAGGAGGATGAAGAGGTAAGGGTCATCCCTACGGCTCATAAAGCTAAGGCTGACATTCACAAGACGTATGCATACTTTGGCAGTTTCCGAGCGCTCAATCTTCTGGTCCCCTGCCAAGCCCTTGTCCTACTGTTTCTCGATATTCCCATTCCTACGGAAGCACTCTCGGTGAAAGACTACGCTCTTGCGATTCGGGTGCGAGGACTCTTCCCACATCTTATGATATTCTCTGTGCACGATTACTGGACTGGGGAGGGCATGGATTACCACTGGCTGGACCTTACCGACATGGACGATCCAAAGAAACAGTGGAAGGTGGTGCACTCGATTACGGAACACTGAACGCAACAGCTGCATTCGAGAAGGGGACCTTCCTTGCGCATACATCTGGGCAGACAGAGTCAAGACAGGTGCTGGATGGTTTCACCTCGGTCAGAAAGGGGAATAACAGGAGTAAGGACAGGAAGACGTGGATTCATGGCTCAAGGCTAGTGAGGGACATCGCATAGGCTGTGTAGAAAACAACAAGTGTTCAGTACTTTACAAGATGCTTTGGCACCACTATGATACATAATAAGTGAAGGGTATTCAGGATAGGAGAATCGTATTCCGGATCACGGTGACATCCGCCGGGGCGGAGTGCTTCAGCAGAAATGTCGCATCTCCGTCGGCGGTGGCCTGCCCAAAGAGGACGTCCTGATGCGCCTGCTCAGAGAGGACGTCCTGATGCGCCTGCTCAGAGAGGACGTCCTGAGACGCCTGCTCAGAGAGGACGTCCTGGGACGCCTGCTCAGAAAGGATGTTCTGGAGAGCGAGGTCCTCATTGGGCAGAGTGAACCACTCGTGCTGCAACGCTGCAGCAGCGGATAAGCGCTCATCCGGCAAAGGACGCATCATCGCCAGGATGAGGGATTCAAGCAAGTGGGTGCTGCGCGGGCTCATAGTTTCGTGCTTCCTCTGGAGGCGCTTCTTGATGGGGGCTAACTTCAGATGCCCTGGCGGATGGAGGAGTTGGCCTATCGACGCGGTCAGCGTGCCAGAACAGCGGAGCGCTTAAAAAGAAGTACCGTGGTCATCGAAGAACTCCTTGCTCCTCTCGCAGGTGGCTAGAAGCGCTTGGGGCATGGGACCCACATGCTGCATCATGGTAGCGATATATCGTTGTTCCCCTGTGCAGTTCCTGGTCTCCTTCCAGGAAAACAATGGATTGCCATCCATGAGCTCTACCATCTTCAACGTGTGCTTCAGCGAATGGTCTCCCACCGGCGGATGCTAGGGAATGCTACACACCAGGCAGGCGGCTGTCCAGATATCCACCTTCTCATTCCAGCTGCCGTGCAGAAACACCTCTGGAGGTCTCAGTAACTTACCCAACACGACCGAGCGGTGCATGCCCTCCGACCAATCAGCTGTGCTCAGATGAGCACTCCACAAAAATGTATACGGGGTCTTTCACGTACCCATTCCGAAATCAGCTAGACGGATCTTAAGTCTGCCGTTGCTAATGGGTACAGCGATAGGTTGGGATGCCGCAATGGGCACCTCTGCGATATCTCCCTTCCTATTATGGATGCGAATGGTGGCAAGAAGGCGAGCTGGATCGCAAGCGATCTGTTTGGTAATGACTTTGGGATCTTCTATGGCAAGAAGTATGTTCGAGGGCTTGATATCTGAGCATTCCGTTGAATAAGTGGCAAAGCAGATCCGCTGTGCACCTACCTGTGTGAACGATGCCACAGCGGGTGTGGATGTAATCGAGGGCTTGGAGCACTTGCTTGAACACATCGCGTAGCGTGTCAACAGAGAGCAAGCACGTCCATTGCGGGTTCAGACACTGTCCGCAGGCTTCGAGGACCATAACAAGATGCTCGCCCAGAAAGCTTTGGATCTTGAAGTCGTCTATGAGTCGAATGACGTGGTTATATCCCGGGTGCGTCTTGTCCGCTTCTCTGATCCTCTTCAACACCTTGACCTCCTTGTAAAGCACCTCGGGCCGCACATCTTCCGCACGCAGTACTTTAACTGCACGGAATCGCTCAACTGCAGCGTCTTCCCTAGGAGCCGGTCAAGCAACCACCTTCATCTAGAGTTGAGCGGCACTCACCCAAGGTTCTCTGCCAGCCACACCATACCGAACAGGCCCCAGCCCAGCTTGCGGAGGATGATATAACGGCCGCCTTGAAGTTCCATGCCAAACTGGATGGGGCAATAGTCGTAACCGTGTTGAGGTATCTGACTCTCCACGACTGTGAGCTCCTCCGGGAGTTCATCCAATTGATCGCAGTCGAGGTCCTTTCTGATGCAGCGGGTTCGCGGGGCAAGCAAAGCGTGAGCCATATTGGAGATGCTTGTGAAGACTTTCGTTGAACGACTGCTAACTTTGGCAGACATGTCGCAGAGTGGAGAAGTGGAGTGGTGTGGGTGAAAAGCAGGATCGTGTCAAGGAGTGAGGAGACAGGTAGTTGGTCGTGATGAAGACAGGATGGAAGGAATGCCGGGGGCTGTTCGGTTTGCCATAGCCCCACAGCGAAGGGGGCCACAAGGCCAGCCGTTATCTACCGTAGCACTATGTCAGCGGGTGAGGCGATGGAAGAAGGTGCCGGCGCACCCGTATGTATCAGACCTTAACGGAGTTAGATTCCAAGGCACCCGAAATCGCAGGAGCTGCTCCACGCGGTCCACTACTCTCCCCCATCTTATACCACACCTCTGGCTTGCTTCTCCACTCTAGTTGCTGCTTCTATCCCTTCCCTTGGGAGAATGCCACATCGACACTGATGGGCTTTGGCGCGCAAAGAGGAAGATCTCTAAACCTGGAACAAGGACTGAGGCCGGCGAACTGCTCGGAGGACAGTCACGTAGACTCACCGCGACTCAGCCTTGCCACGACACAATGGGGGAAGAGTGTAGCTTCTCTGTCGAACTTTTGAGAATCTCTGAGGCATCCCGCTGGCAATCTGGCGGTTTCCCTGGCCGTTGCCTCGTGGCCGCGCTGCGCAACAGCATAGCTTCCGAAGCCGCGATTATCAGTTAAGTAGGCTTGCAACCCAATCACCTCGGACCCTCCGTGCTCTGTCCTCCCTCGACGATATGGGCAGGAGCTCCAAGGGAAAGCAGTCTAGTAATCGCCCCAATGCACACAACAATTGGCCCGGATGGGTGTCGTATGTTCGCACGCGGCTCAACCGTCTCTCGGAGAACTGGTCGGCTTTGAACATTAGGAACGCCCGTCGAGTCACTGGTCGAACGTTAAGGGGGGCCCCACAAACCTGGACGATGTTCGAAATCGTTGGCGTTAACCGTGCCGCTCCGACTATTGCTGTGCAACATCCCACGGAAGTGCATGCGTACGTGTTGTCTGGGTTTCATTTCATCTGTCGCTGATTAGCTTTCGCTGCAGGTCTGATCCTCAATTCACCGCACATGCCATCGCACAGATCCGCGCAATTCTCAGGAGGAACAACGGCACTTGGCGTAATCGGGTGATAGGGGCAGTCGCTTTCAGGTGCGTCCGTGTTGTTCCAACGTTCGACGATCTGACACAGAATAGGAGGGCCTCCCACACTAACGGCGATCAACTCCATTACACGGTCGAACTCACGGACGTCAACGGGGTCCACATCTCTACACGGCATTTCTATTACGATTCTAATCTTCAGCATCTCCTGGAGAGCTCGGAGCAGGAAGGGAACGATGATGACAACGACGAAGACAATGGTCCACCGGAGTATGGCGCCGGGGGACCCAGCGGCGGGTGCGGCGGAGGCAGCGGGGGTGCTGGGTTTGGCGGTGGACAAGCTATCACTGTTTGAGGAACACATCTGTTAAGCGCTTCGTTACTTGTATGGGTCTGGCAGTGTTATGCAGAGCTCGGTCTGAATGTAGCATTGCGCACGAGTAATGAAGGGCGTGTCAAGCTTGTTCCTTGGCTGTACGGTTAGACTCATTATCGGCCTACCTCTGGGATATCCTGAGGTGTGCAAGCCACTTATGCAAACGTTACTGTTTGCTTAGCCGAGTCGGGTATTCAAGGCCCAGCCCAAAATATTCTTCACGACTGACCGGGGAAAAACTACGAGCACACTTCGTAGCAATTTGTCCTGGCCCGTCTGCCCTGGTAATCTCTTGAAGCGTTCGGCGGAATTACTCAAATTAGGACCAGCTTGGGTGCTCCCCAAAGCTTCACAGAGTACGAGAGTCGGCCTCGGTTGAGTCGAGCGCCGGCGTATTACCGTTAGTCTCTAAATCGGCGGGCTGAGGTTCAGCCTGAGGGTCTTCGGCCGGGAGTAGAAGAGAGTGGCGAAAGAGCCGGAGGAATCGGGAGTTGCGCCACTTTGGGCAGGCTCATCGTGAGCGCAACTCATCCACTGTTGCCATTGTCTACACCTTCTGACTGCTTAACTCTCGCAAGGTGCCTGAATTTCGCCAAGCATGGAGAAGATCTATTGACCATGAAACAGACTCCCAACCCTGTAGCTTGTTCTAATGCGACATGCGGACGAATCTGCAGCGGCGAACGCGGCTTATCGGCGCACTTGAGTAACGCTGCTTCATGCCGGAAATGGATGACCGATATCCTACATGCGCCTCTACCAGAACGCGATGTACTTCAGGACGATTTCTGGGATTTCGAACGAGAGTCGTCACCCAGCGACACGCTTGATGAATACTTCAACACGGCCGACGACGAGGCGCCATGGTCGCCGCACGCCGAACTTGAAGGGCTCTCGAACGGAGAGGAACGAAGTCAAGCGCCGACGGGCGCAGATATCAACAATGGAGCCGAGTTCTGGGAGGACACCGGTGCCTCCCAGCCAGCTTGCAGCCGACAGCCATGTCACTCAAACTCACCGGCAGCGGGCGGTGATCACGCGTGTCGCACCTACTTGCCTGGAGATCCTGAGGAGAAGATTTTCGGACATATGAGCACGAGATGGGAGGCTTTCAAGGCTAGCGAGAGCGACCCCTCCAATCCATTCTTCCCGTTCCCCGACCGCGAGGAGTGGGAGCTGGCCGAATTTCTCCTGAAGGCGCCCCTATCTAAGCACGACATCGATCGGTTCCTCCAGTGCGCGTATGTGAGTACGCTCAATACGGGGCAACATCGTTCTCACGCTGGTCGTTTTAGGTTCAGGCTCATCCCGTTTCTTTTAGCAATGCGCGAGAGCTTTTCAGCAAAATTGATGAGCTGCCTGGAGGTCCGGAATGGCGGAGCGAATCGGTTACCCTGGACGAGGCAGCCGGGGAGCCGCGTGAACTCTTTTATCGGAATCCGGTCGATTGCGTTCGCTACCTCCTGGGGAATCCAACATTCAAAGGCTCCGTCCTGCTGGAACCCTCCTTGGTGTTCACCGACGAACGGAGACGAGTACGTGTCGTGAATGAAATGCTCACCGCAAACTACTGCTGTCAAGTCCAGGTATGCCTCCTCCCTTCGTCTCTTGAAACCGGCATCTGATATTTTCTTGTAAAGGCCAGCTTGGATTCCAACGTGACGTTTGTCCCGATAATTCTCAGCTCAGACAAGACGCATCTGACCAACTTTTCGGGCGACAAATCGGTCCATCCAATCTATCTCACGATTGGTTCCATAGCCAAGGATATTCGCTCCAAGCCCAGCCGTAGGGCTTGGATATTGCTCGCCTATATGCCAACCGAAAGCTTTGTGACCGTTTCTGGAGGAAAATGCGAGACAAAAGCTATGCAGGGTCTGCTCAATCGGCGCATGTGGCATGCATGCATGAAAATCGTCGTAAAGCCCCTGGAAACCTTCGCCATCCAACCTCTTCCAATGGTCGATCCTGACGGCAACATTCTTCTTGTTGTCGCACGCATAGCCGCATGGGCTGCCGACCTCCAAGAACAACTTATGCTCGCTTGTTTGAGTCAGACCGCGTGCGTCTCGTGTATGGCCAGAGGACATGGGTTGGACGAACCGACAAAGCGGTTTCCTCCTCGTTCTGGCATCTGGATTCTCTCGACGCTCAAGCAGCTCCGAGCGGACAACCCCAGGGCTAGCAGTTATCGATTCCTCCAGCTTTGTCAGGCGGCGGGCCTAAATGGGGTAGAAGATCCCTTTTGGGAAAGTCTTCCCTTCTTCGACATCTGCTCCGTTTTGACACAAGACGTGCTCCACGGTCTGCATAAGGGCTTTTTCGATCACACCGCCCAGTGGGTTTTCAACACCGTGACGACTGAGGAAATGGATCGCCGGATGATGGCGCTACCGAGGACACCAGGCATGCAAGATTGGCGTAGAGGGGTCAGCAAAATCTCGCAATGGACAGGACGCCTACATCGCGATCTTCAGCGAGTTATTCTTCCCTCTGTCCTGGGAGCTGAAGGAATGGAGCCTCAAGCCGTCAGAACCCTCAGAGCGCACCTGGATTTCATCCAGATGGCTCAATACAGCACCCATACGTCTACTACGCTAGGACTTCTTGATGTATACAAGAACCGATACTTTCAGAACCGGAAGGTGTTCATCCGCAACGGAGCTCGAAAGGGAAAGAATGGAACGATCTGCCACTTCCGCGTTCAGAAGCTGCATAATCTCGAGCACTGGAAGGAGACGATTTATTGCCTCGGCACGACAGATAATTACAACACAGAGACGACGGAGCGTTACCACATCGACTATGCGAAAAAGGCCTACAAGGCAACAAACAAGAAAGCATACGCTCGTCAGATGGTTAATTGGCTGAATCGTCAAGAGAAGGTACATCAATTCGGTGCCTATCTGGGTTGGCGCACTCAGCGATGGCATGAAGAAGAGTTGGAACCTGAGTGCGGGGATTGCCAGACGGACGACAACGGCTTCGGGTCCCTCGATCCTGCGGTCACCACAGCTTGTAGCTATGGAGAAACTGTTGACGACTCCGCCCCAGCCTTCCAACATCTGTCATTACTAGGCATGTCTCCCATACAAGTCGCCAGGAAGGCCCATCTTGAACGTTATACCCTTGACCAAGTGGCCGAACTTTTTTCCCTTCCCGATCTCCGCGAGCAGTTCACTCTCTACTGTTACCTGAAAAGCCTTCCTACCGACACTCCGCGAGCGATACGCCGTAGACAATCAGTTCCCGCCAGCTTTGTCCTCCCGGCTCGCTTCGATCTTTTGGATGTTTGGTTTCAGTTTCGGATACATCTGCCAAAGTTAGACGAACAGTTCGGAAAAGAAGGTGTTCGAGCTGTGCGAGCAAAGCCGTCACGACAAGACGTCCGAAATACCCGCACGAACATCAACAAACGAGCGTTGGCAATGCTGCCAGAAGAAGCTCAGTATGACCCGGTTTTGCTTGTGATCGATCCCCAAATCGCCAGTATGGAAACCCTGGACGGTGCGCGGTTCGGTGTGCCTTCAGGCTTGCTTTGACATGTTGCTCAGGGCTGCAGGCCGCTCGAGTTCGACTTATCTTCCGAGTCCATCAATCAGTGACCCACGATCATGCACACGGCACCGCAAGCGACGAGCCACTGATTTTGGTGCACTGGTACGAGAAAACCAGAAAAGCACCAGAACCTGATTCTCTCCTTCACAAGATATCGCGACAGACGGACGAGACGGGCGAGCAGATATCGTCCGTTGTGCCTCTGGTGACTGTGGCAAGAAGCTGCCCCCTTGTCCCTGCCTGGGGTGACAGTCCTGCTGCCGGAGTAACGCCAGACAACGCCATGTCGATCTACAACAAGTTCTACATCAACTCATTCGCCGACCACCTGACATATATGTCAGTATGGTAAATTCCTGGCGTCGATGAGCTCCATGGCACCGCTCGACGTTAAAGCACCTGAAGACGCCTGACCTGGAATCGGACCCACAAATCATGGCAAAATCGCTCCCCATGACACAGTTGATTAGGAAGAAGTACGGCAGCCTCGGCAGAGTGGTGGAAGTCGACAGAAGAAGAGCCACTGCTCATATCATTGAGGATGCCATCGAGTCCTAGGCCTGCGATTTGCCACAATGTCGACCTAGAACAACCCGGTCGGCGTAGATGAAGACCGTGACACGATCGAGCTCCACGAAACTGCGAGCCACAATAAGGCGTCTGATAGTTTGCCGCCGGTGGACTAATAGACGAGCTGCCAGAGCGTTTCCAGAACGGCAGGATGGATGGCAAGATATGCAAGACTCGGTCATTCCATCGTACAGAGGAGTAGCATCGCTAGTAAGCGTTCGCCTCCTCGGTCGAGTCGTTGTCGTCGTCGTCGTCGGTCCCCTCGTCGTCGTCGCGCCAGCCCGGACCCTCATCGACCTCGCCGTCTGTAAAACGCTTCGGGCTGCGCTACTCGCTATTCCGTCCAAGCACAACCGATTATTCGCTCTGCTCGTCGTTCCCTCTGTTCATTCCTTCAGATGGCCGGCGTCTTTCTCGTCATGCTCCACGTTTACACCCTGTTGCTCGACATCCTCAAGTACATCATCGGTATGGCCGGTCGTTTCAGCCCTCGCAGCCCACTCCTTATGGCTGTCGCCCTCATTCTACCTCTCGTTCTGCTCTTGCGCAGAGGTAGCCGACTCTCATCCACCTGGAGGATCATTCGGGGCATTCTCACCCCTTTCTGGTTGATGATCCTCGTACTCGCCTTCCTTCTCCTTCATGTCATCGGCACATGCGCGCAACTTCTCCGCACCCTCGCTCACAAACTCGACATGGTTCTCGAATGGAGCTTTCTCCTTACGATTTCCGCGGAATCCGCCATCCTGGACCAAAGCCTTACCACTATGAAGACCATTCGTAAGAGAGTTGCGAGGTTTCTTAGGAGGGTCAAGGCGAGGGACGCGCAGGCTATGGGAGGGGTAAGTATGGCGTAAATGGTGAGTTGGCGTCCTCTCAATGCATTAAGTGCACTCGCTGAGCATCTTAGTAGGTCTATCTCATCGTCCGGCTGGTGTAATGAGTGGAGTATTCCCGATCGTAGTTTAAGTCTCGGCGTTGACGCAGTTTGTAATCGCAAGAATCGCACCTCGTAACAGTGCATGTACCCAATGACATTCATTGTCCGAGCTTCGGGGAGCGCTGATTGTGTGGTATTATATTAATTGCATCACCTATCTAATGTGGCAGACTCGTCGCATTGGCAGGAATGTAAACCCTAGCCACGTAGCCTGAAACGTGACTACGTAAGCTCCCATAGCTCTCGTAGCTCTCGTAGCTCTCGTCGACTACTGACTTCGCTGTAGCACGAGCGCGTTTCCTGATGAGATCGACGGATTTGGCCACCTTGAGGAGGAGACGACACGTGACCTCCACATTCCTGCGCCGCTGCTGAATAAGCATCTCAGCAGACAGCTGTTCCGCTGCTTCACCTCCTCGTTCGCCTCAATGTTATTCGGGGGATATCGCTCGCCATGAAGGGAATAGGAGGTCTTTCCCGCTTCCAACGATGACAAAAATGATCTGTAAGCAGAGAAGAAGACGCGACGACTTGCGCGTCGCTTTTCTTGTTACTTCTGTGCATTATTTCTGGTTGTTTTCGTTGGCATAAAAGGAGCGCTACTTCACAACCAGAACGATCCAACACTGCCCTCGAAAGCACCTATATTTCAACAAAAGCTAGCTCTACGTCCTCTTCTTCCACATCTCGCAAATGGCTCCAACCGTATATCTCGTTGCCGGCGCTAGCCGCGGAATCGGTATGTGGCCACGGGTTCGTCTCGCCCGCCTCTACTAACCTGGGACAGGCCTCGCGGTGGTGACTCAGCTCGCTGCACGCGACAACACCATTGTATTCGCCGGCGCTCGCAATCCCGCGGGGGCTACAGGACTGCAGGAGCTGGTCGGGAAGCACCCTGGCAAGGTCCACGTGGTGAAGCTGGCTGCAGCCGACGCTGGAGACAACGAAGCCGCGGTTGCTGAGATCAAGAAAGTCGCCGGTCGTCTGGATATCGTCCTCTTCAATGCAGGGAAGGGCGATCACTATGCTCCAGCTACCGAGGTCGACCTTGACAATGCGCTCGAACACTTCCACGTCAGTTCTTCACGTCGTCACAGCTCGTTTGAGACGCTGAACTGTGGCGTAGACCAATGCCATCGGACCTCTCGCCTTGTTCCAAGCCACCTGGCCCTTGCTGAAGGCTAGCACCGAAACTCCAAAGTTCTTCATCACCTCGTCTGCACTGGGCAGCCTACACCTTGCACCCCAGTGGCCTTGGCCCACTTTGGTGTATGGGGCGAGCAAAGTTGCCGCCAACTATATCGCGGCAAAGCTCTGGTATGAGTATCCCGGCCTGAGTGCGTTTAACAATCTCCTGTCCTACGACAGCGACCTGATGCGATTCTGAATTAGTCTCAATCCCTATCCATCCTGGAGTCGTCACTACTCCGGTGGCCGACGAGCTCGGTGCTATCGCTCCCAGCTTCAAGGACCTTCCTCACCTTACTCCGGAGGAGAGCGCCAGCGGCATTATCAAGATCATCGACAACGCCAAGCGCGATGAGAATGGTCCCAAGCTCACCAACTACGATGGAACCACGTTGCCCTGGTAAAGACTACCCCGTCGATCGTAGTACAGTAGACGATGTACTCAGCTCAAATCCACAATAAGGGCATGCATTGCCGATTCCTGACTCTAAGTCTGAGGCGCGGCGATGGAAAGCCGAATGAGCTTGATATGACATGACGTCGACAGTCAACTGCTTGTGCATGGTGTGAGGTTGCTACCCAGAAGGAGGTTGTTCATGCAACGAACGTCTCCCTATAGGGATGGATAACTTCCGCCCGACCTGCTGATGAACTTGGTTAACCTATCGGTGTTGTCAGCGGGATGTGAGCAGCGAGCTGGTTGCTTGATTATGGATGCGCTGAGATGGAAAGGTCGTCTCAACAGTAGGGGCAAGACAGGCCGGCGGCCGGGCACGTGATCGGTGGGATACGGGTGCTCCCGGATTAGCAAGCAGGGTCCACCCGCTGGACCCTGATGATGCTGATTAGCAACGAACTTCCCACGGTTCTTAGCGGTCCCACTTATCGCCGTTGGTCAGCTCTCCGTTTCCGGCACTTTTCCCGTTCCGAAATGGGCGTGCTGGATTTGCAAGCATGCTCATGCTTGGTTCTGGTATGAGACTGCCCAGACCTATCCATGCACCATAACACTCGTCTGATGAAGCAGCCACGCTGGCGACCCATATGGATTCGCTCTTGCTCTTTGAAATCCAGTTAGGCTGCAACCTTACCAAGCGCAGGCGCTCAAGGATGATTACTCAACTACTACTGCTTTTGGCAATCTTGTAGACGCTGTATAAGGAGCTTCGAAGATATAAAAGAGCGTCTGATATGGCAGCAAGAGCTCATCAACAACACCTCTCCGCCATTCCAAACTGATACCTTGAAAGCACCTATCCCAACTACAACCCAATCACACATCTTCTTCATCAATGGCTCCTACGGTCTATCTCGTTTCTGGCGCCAACCGCGGTATTGGTGGGCATGTACTCTCGAGGGCGCTACCTCCCGCTAACTTTCCATAGGCCTCGGCCTCGTCACCACGCTTGCCGCTCGCGATAACGTTGTCGTCTTTGCAGGCGCTCGCAATCCGTCTACTGCCACGGACTTGAAGGCTCTGGAGTCCAAGTACCCAGGCAAGGTCCACACGCTCAAACTCGTGTCTGGGGACCGGGCCGGAAATGATGCTGCCATCGCCGAAATCAAGCGCATCGCCGGCAAGCTGGATGTGGTCATTGCCAACGCTGGCATCGCCAAATACTTCGGAACGATCCTCGAGACTCCTTTGGACGAGATGCGCGAGCACTACGAGGTCAATGTAATCGGGCCTACGGTCCTTTTCCAGTCGGCGTGGCCACTCCTCAAGGAGTCGCCCAAGCCGGAGTTCGGCATCATCTCCTCCATTGCAGGCAGCATCGCCGTCGGCGGCGCTCTCCCTGCTGGCTTCCTTGCCTACGGCGCCAGCAAGGCGGCTGCCAACTACCTCGCCATGAAGCTGCACTCTGAGCACCCCGAGCTCGTCGTCCTGGACATTCACCCTGGTCCTGTTGAGACCGACATGGGCAACTTCTCGAAGGAATCCGACCCCTTCATCGCCAAGGCTCTCACGTTCATCACCGTGCAGGAGAGCGTTGACGGAATCCTGAAGCTGGTTGACAACGCCAAGCGCGAGGAGGACGGGCCGAAGATGATTGGTCACGATGGCACCGTCTTCCCGTGGTAGTCGTATCGTTGCGCTGGTGTACTAGGCATCGATGTATCTAAAGCAACCCTCCAATGAACAGGAACATACTGCATATTCAATGGCTTTGTGCAGAACTCAGTTCAAACCAGCGTGATTCCCATCGGCATTTGGCAATGAGTCGAATTCAGGGCAAATCCAGGACAGATCCCGAGGGAGGCTGACGTAGGCGTGCTGCTCGCTCATCCATAACTGGACTCGAAATGTATCGGACGAGCGGATCCATATTGTTGCGGTGACAGGGTGTCCATGTGCTCCAAAAATTCAACCAGAACTGACACTCTTACCCAGCTGCACGAGATCCACGAGATACATCATCAATGTCGCTACACAGTTTTGGGACATGCTAACTTGGTTGGCGAACAGTTGACCATGGGGATCTGGCAGGTCGATGCAAGATAGGGGACCGTCGATCGTCGTCAGTACATTCGTCGGTAGAATGCGTCTGCTACGATAGCGAGGCAACTCGAGAGGTCCTATGAAAACTATCATGTGCTATGGGAACTCCTCACTGACCCAGTTTGAGCTCTTCCGACGAAGGTGAAGGCTTCCTTGGATTGGAGGACACTTGGTTCCACTGACTTTGTGCCAGACGGATTGCCCAAAGAGCCATAAATGAAAATAAGTGAAGACTAGGTAGAACTATGCAGAGCGGGGGGGACTCGCCTACAGGCGCTACAAGGTCCTACGGACCCCTAAGAGCGCTTTGTAAGACCCTATAGTCAAAGGGATTTTACTGAAGGGTCTCAAAACAATACTATATTGGACTAGACCCTTTGCTTGCTCAGCTAATCAAGACCCAAGCTAGACCACTGGGAAAACACCGCGCGCGGATGGGTCTAAACCTGCTTGCCGGTTTGCCCGTCGCGGCTTTCCGGTCGTAACTTGCTACTGTCGGCGTACTTGGGATGTGCCGGACCGCATGACGAGGTCGACCGAGCTGCCATCTTGGGTATCCGCAGACTCTCCACTTTGCAGGCTGCCTCAGCGATGATCAAGCTGTCTCTAAAGACTGGCTATGTCAGTGTGGTGCTTACGACGGGAAGCCAAAGATGCTTGGGATGACGGTCTCGACGTATGTATATCAAGGCCAAGTTCATTGAAACCTCTACTAATTGAATATCCAGGACACAACCTTTTCAACTCCGTAAAGCGACTCTTCCTTGAGAACAAAGGCTGGCCCAAGCAGGCATCGGCACCTCAGCAGCAGTTGCTTCGAACTGGACCGACCCCGATAGTCTGCGTGGTTTCGGGCGCAAAACGAGGTAGTGGTATGTTGACCTCCTTCGCCTTGCAGCAGGCTGACTGTAAACAGGGCTCGATTTGGTGCATCGCTACTCGGCCAGATGTGATCATATTGCCGGCGCATGAATTCCTGAGAAGGCATCGGAGCTGCAGTCACTCGCCGCCAAGTACTCAGGAAAGGTGCACATCGTCAAGCCCGTATCGTGCAGGCAAGGACGCCGCGGTGGCCGAGATCCAACACATAGCTGACACGCTCGATGTCGTGATTGCGAATGCCGGTTCTGCCAAGTACTTCGGCAGCATGCTTGCAGACACCAGAAGAAGAAATGCGCGCGTACTGGCAGGTCAAGGTCATCGGCCCTACCGTCCTCTTCCAGTCCACCTGGCACTACTCATACAAGCTGCTCAGCCGAACTTGGCCATCATTTCCCCCATAGCTGTCAGGATCCCTGTCGGCGGAGCGCTCCCAGCAGGTTTCCTGGCTATGGTTCGAGCAAGACGGGCACGAACTTCCTCGCTATGAAGCCGCACATCGGAGCACCCGGATCTGGTCGTGGTCGACATCCGCCCAGTACCGGTCGAGACCGACATGGGCAACTTCTCGAAGGAGTCCGACCCTTTTATCGCTAATAAAGCGTTGCAGTTCATTACTGTCAAGGAGAGTGTAGGCGGCATCCTGAAGCAAGTGGACAGCGCCAAGCGGGAAGAGGAAGGGATGATCGGACACGAGGGCTCAGCTGGTATACGACTCTCGGACACCGAGATTTCGGACTATTTATATGAACAATTTGAGTACTCAATAATGCTATGCGCATTACGGCGCTTACCTTCCTCCCATGACCGTCGGTCAAACTCGGATGTCCGCGGAACAGAGACATACATTCAGTTTCCTCCATGTGGGGACCCTGTTTCGACTCGTTGGGTGACCCCATTCAACCCATCCATTCACCCCGCAAGACATGTTACGCAATGCTGACCTAACGGACAAATGGGCATCGTTTCTTACACTGATTTGCTAAGGTGATGATTGAATCGAAGGAGGAGATGCCGTATTTCATGCGGTGGAACAGTTTGAGGCTTACTAGCTGCATATGAGCGCTCGCCGCTTCAGGATTTTAGGAGGCAGTCGGCCTCATAGGAGCGCATGCACAGCGGACGACGGGAGGGGTTGCTGAATGGGTGTCGAGCTCAGGAAAGAGATCGCCGAGCGACCGACAAGAATGATATAAGAAGGCGAAGACGACGAAGGAAGCCTCCTATTACTCTCAAAGTTCTGCCCGCCGTTCAGTCTGATATCAAGAAAAGAAATGGCACCAACTGTCTACCTCATCACTGGCGCCAACCGCGGCCTAGGTATGGCGGCATCTCCTTTGATCTGCTCGGAACTGACGAAAGTGTACCAGGCCTGGCATTCGTCACCGTCCTCGCCTCGCGAAAAGACACCGTCGTCTTTGCAGGCGCGCGCAACCCCGACTCTGCCAAGGAGCTCCATGAACTGGCAGCGAAGCACCCCGGGGTCGTGCACGTCGTCAAGCTGAGTGCGACGGACGAAGCGGAGAATCGTGCCGCTGTCGCAAAGGTGAAAGAGGTTGCCGGGAGGTTGGATGTCGCCATTGCCAATGCTGGAATCACGGGCCGCTTCGAGGAGACTCTGCATACTCCCGTCGACACAACGCGTGAGCTGTTAGAGGTCCGTTTGACTGCCCGAAGGAGAGTTATCCACTGATGACGTGGATCACACATGTAGGTGATGGCTCTGGGACCGTTGATCCTCTTCCAAGCAGCCTATCCCTTGATGAAGGCGACCTCGGACAACCCCAAGTACTTGCTCATGAGCTCCATAATAGGCAGTATCGAAGTCAGCACGCGAATTCCGTCCAAGACGACCGAATATGGGATGGCTAAGGCTGCTGCCAACTGGTTCGGCAGAAGGCTGCATTACGAGTACCCAGGACTTGGTGTGTAGCCAGCCATTATCCAGTACTTTCTAGTGGTTTACTCAGCTCGCTTGCTCAGCCGTCCTCATCGTCCATCCTGGGTCGGTCGCCACCGACATGCTGATTGAGTCGGGCAAGAAAGACTCGGTGCTCGCCGGCGCGGTGCCGACCGCTATCACTCCAGAGAAGAGTGCACGGGACATCCTGGGTTTGTTGGATAACCTCAAGCGAGATGAGGAGAACGGGCCAAAGCTCATGGTGAACGACGGATCCGTCTTGCCGTGGTAGATGGACTCCAGTGGCTAGGAGACTCGCGAGCTGTAACCATGTAGGAGGAGAATAGACAACGTCTGGATAGAGTGACGGTCGAAGCAACTTCTAACCACATGTTTGGTTTGCTGGTCTGGATTGGTCTGGCTTCAGCGCAGACCCGCTTCAGACCATCAGCTTCAAGACGGGTCTCAGCGAGGTGTGCGGGCCTTACGAAGCAAAGTAAGGGTAGACCCCTACTGACGTCACCGCGTGTCCGCTTTATCAGCCATAGAATTCCCACGAACCCCTGCCAACGGCGCCTAACGACCAAACGCTTTGTAAGAGTCTTCTGCAGCGACCGCTGGTCCAGGCTTTCGACCCTGACTTACTGCTTTGTAAACCGCTAATCGATCTTATCAATCCCCTACGCTTCAACAATGAGCAACGTCTGTCTGTCTCTTGCTAATGTGCTTGTTCAGCGACAGGGCGTTAGCTCAAAGCTAGTCCTCGATGGTGACTTGACCACCTGCTCCAGGGGATATAAAATGGAGTTGCGTTCATCATCTGTTATCCACCAGCGAGCAATTCGAGCAAACATCCTCTCTTAGACACCATACCAAAACAGCCTACCTCACCAGAAGTTCCTTCCAATCAGCAAACTCTCAATGTCTCCGAGTCCCACTGTCTACCTCGTCTCTGGCGCGAACCGCGGCATTGGTATGTTCCTTCCTAAGCCAGATCGTAGTAGATACTTACGACCACGCAACAGGCCTCGGTCTGGTTAAATCGCTTGTCGCTCGACCTGATGTGGTCGTCTTCGCCGGTGCACGTAACCCCGACAAGGCCTCCGACCTCAAATCGCTGCAGTCGCAGCACCCCGCTAAGCTCCACATCGTCCAGCTCACCTCCGCCAACCGCGCAGACAACGAAGCTGCCATCGCCACCATCCAGAAGATTACCGGCAAGCTCGATGTCATCATCGCCAATGCGGGCATTGCGAAGTTCTGGGGGAGCATTCTCCAGACCCCGGAGGAAGAGATGCGCGAGCATTACGAAGTGAACGTCATCGGTCCTATGGTGCTCTTCCAGTCTGCCTGGCCGCTGCTAAAGCAGTCACCCAAGCCGGTGTTTGCTCTTATCACTTCGGTTGCCGGATCGATCGCTGCGGGCGCTGCTATGCCTGCCGGCTTCCTGGCTTATGGGGCTAGCAAAGCTGGCACGAACTTCCTCGCTATGAAACTGCATTCTGAGCATCCCGAGCTCGTCGTTGTGGATATCCACCCTGGAGGGGTAGAGACGGAGATGGGCGACCAGGCCAAGAAGGAAGACCAGACAATCCGTGAGAACCTCGAGTTTATCACGGTTGAGACTAGCGTTGCGGGGATCCTGAAGCTCGTCGATGGAGCTAAGCGAGAGGAGGAGGGACCGAAGATGGTCGGCTATGACGGCACTGTCTTCCCTTGGTAGACCAAAAACACTGCTTTCGAGCACCAATGTAGCACTAGAACAAAGACTGTAGCATAGATTTGTAATATTCATTGACGCTATACCTCGAATTCCTGTTATTGGCCGGAGTCATCCGTATTACGCGACGGGTGTAAACCCGTGACTCACAACCTCCGGAGCAGACGCGGACTTGCTGCGGGAACACTCTTCCTACGATTGAAAGCAGTAGGGCAACGTAGGAACGCTCCGTTTACCGTCCAATCTTCCACCAAACTCCGCGTCTCGTGGTTACTTTTCTTGAAGCGCACTTCGTAGCAACACGTCAATCTCCCCACGCTCAACTTCCACCGTTTTTCCAGACGAGGAGATGCATAGATGGGTATGTGCTTAGAAGAACATTGTCCGATCAGATTCGTTCAGCAGGAAGGTTACTACTGTACGCAAAGATACGGATTTCCATGCATTGCCCTCCAGCGTTCCTAGAGCAGACTGAGCGAGGAGCGAGAGATGACTCGAGTCCTAGCTATGACTGTTCTTATTATGATGTCAGCAGAGATTACGATCTGGACCAGTGGAACAGCACGGTCTGCGGTATAAAATGAACGTTCTCGGCGTCGTCGATTTCTTGAAACGCACAAATCTTAACAGAGCTATCCAAGCCGTACAGCCCCGTGCCGACCAAAACATATGGCACCCACCGTCTACCTCGTCTCTGGCACCAACCGCGGAATTGGTAGGTGCTCCTCCGGACCCTCAGCACGGAGATATGAGAACTGAGACGTACATGCAGGCCTTGGCCTCGTCAAGCAGCTCGCAGCCCGTCCGAACACCATCGTCTTCGCCGGGGTACGCGACCCGTCCTCCGCCAAGGACCTGCAAGCTCTTGCGACCGAGCACCCAAACAGAGTGCACATTGTCCCTCTCATCTCCACTGACGGTCCCTCCAATGAGTCAGCTATCGCTTCCATTGACGAAGTTGCTGGTCGACTCGACGTAGTTCTCGCCAACGCGGGGATCAACACCTACTTCGGCCCCGTTGTCGAGACTCCGGCCGACGTGGCGCTCGAGCACCAGCGAGTTAACTTCCTCGGGCCACTCGTACTCTTCCAGGCTGCCTGGCGACTCCTGAAGAACAGCGAAAATCCAAAGTTCGCCATCATCTCGTCTCTGGCGGGTAGTATCGAGGTGGGCGCTGCCATCCCGGCTGGGATGTTGGCATACGGGGCGAGCAAGGCAGCTGTCAACTATCTTGCCGCAAAGATGCATCACGAACATAAGGAGCTGAGTAGGCCTCTTCCTTTTCCCAAACGGTTACTTCGGCTCATCATGCGATGGTTTAGCGGTGATCCCCCTGAGTCCTGGAGGTGTGGCCACAGATATGGCTGCATTCGCCCAGAAGGCGGATCCCCTCATGGCGTCCATGTCGCTCATCACGGTTGAAGAGAGCGCCAGGGGTATCCTTTCAGTTGTCGATAGTGCAGTGCGCAAAGAGGATGGGCCCAAGTTAACCAACTATGATGGAACAATGTATCCTTGGTAGATGATAGTACCGTCAGAGGAGGAGAGGAGACGGAGGGTGGCGCAAATCGAGGGGTCGTGCGTGGGGTTTGCATGGAATGTAGGGGACCAAATGGACCATCGGCCTCTCCTGCTGTTGACCACCAATCTCCTCTACTGCAGCTAATGAAATTATCGTTTACTCCTCCTAAAAGCCACTGGCACGACTGTTGGGAACGTTTCGACCTTCATCATGAGCGGTGTAACCCGCTGGGTCGCCCCCGTCGCGCCCATGCGATACTCTAAGCACCAATCACCCTTCGCGCTCTAGTGACATCTCTGAATCGCCCGAATTCTGGTCACCAAACCCGCCAGGCTCCATGTTGGACCCACCGATCTTCTGAACTGCATAAACGAGAGAGACATGTCGAACGAGGCGATGTAGAGTCTCTCGAAACTGCTAAGAGCTGGACAGGATGGCGACACCTACAGTATATCTAGTTTCCGGCGCGAATCGTGGTCTTGGTGCGTCGTCTCTCAAGCATCCATATGAGCGTGTCCTGACGTCTTCTCGAGGCCTCGGACTTGTCACTCAGCTCGTGGCTCGAGAGAACGTGACCGTCTTTGCCGGTGCCCGCAACCCGGATACGGCATCCGATCTCCAAGCGCTCACTGCGAAGTACCCAAACAAGCTTCACATTGTCAAACTGGTATCGGCCGACGAGAAGGGGAACCGCGCTGCTGTGGAGGAGATCAAGCGTATTGCTGGACGGCTGGATGTGGTGATCGCTAACGCGGGTATTGGAAAGCATGTCGGCCCCGCCTTGACCACCCCACCTGAGACGATGCGCGAGCATTACGAGGTATGTATGCGCTCTCAGTCCGTCCTCCTTGCCTCCAATTCACACGGTATTGTCCCATCAGGTCAATGTAGTCGGTACCTTGGTCGTTTTCCAAGCGACGTACCCACTCCTCAAGGCCTCCACCTCAAAGCCCAAGTTCTTCCCCATCTCCTCTGGTGCAGGAACCATGTCCAGCGGCGCACGCTTTCCATTCCCCGTCCTTCCGTACGGCGCAAGCAAAGCTGCGGAGAACCATATGTCCGTCAGGCTGTATTATGAATATCCGGATTTGAGTGAGTGACCTGCCTTTCGGAGTGGGTCGTAAAAGGCTTATAATGGAATGTGCCAGTTTGCTATCCCATCGAGCCTGGCGCAGTTGAGACTGACCTGAGTAGGCTGTTTTCTTTCATGGTTCGCACATTTGATCTCATGGCGTCTTCAGTGAAAGCGGCCGGGGAGTACGATCTTCGTATAGCTCAGATGCCGAAGCTCACGCCGGAGGAAGCTGCTGCTAACGTGCTCAAACGTGTTGACGAGCTTGAGCGTACGGAGGAAGGCGCGAGCCTGGTCAATGCTATTACGGGTGAAACGAGGCCATGGTAGACTTATCCTGAACATCGCATCCGGTTACTTTGGAGGACGAATCAATTAAGCAGTGTTTGTGCGTTGCTTTGAATCTACGGATGTTTCTATGATCATGCTACTGAGGGTGGAGGACGGTGTCGTCTACCAGGGCAGGACCTCTCCCTCCCAGCTCAGCAATTTAGGACCGTCCTCCGTCCTCTTTGCCCCATCCAGCAGCTTCACGATGCCGCTCACGCTCTCGTCCACGCTGATCGGCTTGAGCAACTCCATGAGAATCGGCTCCTTCTGCTTGCCGAAGGATGCCATATCCGTTTCGACCAAACCAGGATGGATATCAAGGACAACTGACAGGGCGAACGAATTATCAGCCTATCACTCTCGTATGCGAAGGAAGGCGCGTACTAAGCTCAGGATGCTCCGCGTGGAGTTTCATCGCAAAATGGTTGTCTGCCGCTTTCGTGACCCCGTATGCAAAGTTCATCACAGGAAGCGGGGCACCGCCAGCGATACTTCCCGCCAAGCTGGAGATAATGACGAACGTGGGCTTGGGAGACTCCTTCAGAAGCGGCCAGACGGATTGGAACAATACGATCGGACCAATGACGTTCACCTCGTGATGCTCGCGGATCTCTTCCTCAGGCGTGTCGAGGATACTGCCGTAGAATTTCGCGATCGCCGCATTGGCAATCACAACGTCGAGCTTGCCGACGACCTGCTTGATCTCCTTGACTGCGGCTTCATTGTCTTTGCGCACCGCGGAGGTGAGCTTTACGATATGGACCTTGCCTGGGTACTTCGTCTGCAGTGCCTTGAGGTCGTGGGCCGAGTCTGGGTTGCGTGCGCCAGCGAAGACAACGACGTCCGGACGCGCCGCGAGGGCTTTCACCAGCCCGAAGCCTACATGGATCTAAGCCGCTTGCCCGGTAAAACGGCTAGTAACAACGCACCAATGCCTCGGTTGGCGCCGGAAATGAGGTATACTGTAGGCGACATGTAGGGATGGGTTGCGGTAGTGGATTCTGTTGTGGACGAAGAGGCGAGTTCTGTACTTTTTGCTGTTGTTTGAGCTGGCGGACAGGCAAGATCTTATAGCTCGCTCATCATACTCCTCGTCCGCGGTTCCCTGCCAAGTCGGAGTTTATGAATCGTAATGGTATGTCAGCTATCAAGCTACGTCCTATGATGCTGGACATAATTGCGCGATGAGATTCCCGGTAAGAGAAACAAGAAGAAAGAGTATTGCCACGCACAGCCGGCAGTCTCGTTGCGGCAGCAGGCTGAGCGCTAACCAACGGACGACAAGCGGGCGCCAGCGGACGAAAGATCAACAACTTCCCGTTTCCTTATTTGGGCTCTTCTATCAGATCTCGAAGATTGGCGCCGAATTTATTGCTGATAAAGCACCGAAAACGCGGAGATTACGCAATGTTGCTGGGCAACATTCCGGTGGGGATTGGCCGAGCAACGTAACGATTACTCGCGGATTCCCAGGACGCCTAGTGTCCGTAAGCTATGGTGCAATAGCTTGCCACACGTGATATTCGGTACGATATGGTATACGGCCATGCTACTATGTTTGCAACAACTTCGACACGACACGCGACTCTACAAGCCGACAGATCGACGCGACGGGGGTGAACGAACGGGCGCCCCCCCAGCCTGCTGTACATCTACCAGGGTAACACCGACCCGTCAAAATTCAGGAATTTCGGCGCCTCTTCGGTCCGTTTCGCGTTATCCACCAGATTCAAGATACCATTGACGCTGGTTTCCACAGGGATTGGTTTGGCGAATTGCTTGAGTATAGGTTCCTTCTCCAACGCAAGCTTCCCCATGTCCGTCTCCACCGTTCCAGGATGGATGTCGAGCACAACTGTACATCATCAAGGTGAGTACGGATCGCTAACATTATAAAGCAAGACGTACCCAGCTCAGGGTGTTCTCCGTGGAGTTTCACGGCAAAAAAGTTCACAGCGGCCTTGGAGATGCCATACACTCCTCCCTTGATAGGGAGCGGGGCACCGAGGGCAATGCTTCCTCCCAAGCTGGAGATGATGGCGAAGGTCGGCTTGGGTGATTCCTTGAGCAAGGGCCATGCTGCTTGGAAAAGCACCATAGGGCCGCCGACGTTGATCTCGGTATGGCCAAGGAGTTCTTGAACCGGCGTCTCCAGGATACTGCCGTAGTAGTTGGCTATGCCGGCGTTCGCGATTACAACATCCAGCTTGCCGGCGATCTTCTTGATCTGTTCGACCGCCGCGTCGTTGTCGGCACGGTTAGCAGAAGTGAGCTTGACGACATGCACTTTCTCCGGATACTTGGAGTGCAGCTCATTCAACTCGCTGGCTGAGTCGGGATTCCGCGCCCCAGCGAAGACGACCGCATCGTCGCGAGCTGCAAGTGCTTTGACTAGACCAAGACCTGGACAGATGTGAGCTGGCATACTCTCTTTGCTCGAGTGTAAGTACATACCGATACCCCGCGTAGCACCAGAGATCAGGTAGACGATAGGAGCCATGATGGTTGCAAGATTTCTGCAGCAGCAGGCATCACTGTCGACAGGGCTTATATAACCCACGCTGATGAGGAGTAACCCGTTCGTCCATTACGTGGACAGGCCCCGACATTGGTGCCTCACCCGTCGACTTGGGAAAGCTGGACCAGATCTGGCTGGAAGGTGGCACACGCAATCATTCAAGCCCCGTCCAGAATTCGTGCGTTGACGGACAACATTCGGAGCAAAAAACGAACGAACGTCGGCGAGGTTACCTCCTTCACCCGCTTTCCAAATGAGAGCAACCTGCGAAGGTGACCAAAATGTACAGTTATCGGTGGAGGCCGAATCGGACGACGCCGTAATGGTCCGGGGTAACTTCAGGGATCTGATAGGGTTCCCGCACATCGGGCTCCGCAAGTCAGATTATGTAAGGTGCTTGCACCACCCTGTCGCATCGGACGAACGAGTAGCGCTTTCCAGGCATTTCGATCCATGGATGGAATGTCTTGGCACTCGGGAACGGCTATTACTCATCAGGGATACAGGGGGGGTCTGCAGATTCCGCCGGAAAGTGATCACATAATTCGCTTCCAACATCTAATGACACAAGAGGGCTTCGCATAGCTACATAGCTTACCAAGGTATTACCGCACCGTCGTACCCAATCAGCTTCACTCCGTCCTCCGGGCGTTTCGCGTCGTCCAGCTGCTTGATGAGGCCCTGAACACTCGTTTCCACACTGATTGGCGTCATCGAATCGAAGAAACGCTCGACCGTCACAGCGAATTCCGCCATCTCCGTAGCCACAAAGCCAGGATGCAGGACGAGCACGACTGAGCAGAGAATGAGCAGTGCCGTTTGCAAAAGAAAGAGTAAGACTTACTGAGTTCCGGATGTTCGACATGCAGCTTTATAGCGAAGTAGTTCACGGCCGCCTTTGACATGCCATATGCCACATTCTTAAGTGGAAGCGGCGCTCCTACCGAAAGACTTCCGCCGACACTGGAAATAATGGCGAAAATCGGTTTCGGCGACTGCTTCAGTAGTGGCCAGACAGCCTTGAAAAGCACAACAGGGCCAACGACGTTCACTTCGTGGTGCTCTCGGATCTCTTCCTCAGGAGTGTCGAGAATGCTTGCGTACACTTTCGAGATTCCGGCATTGGCGATCACGACGTCCAGCCTGCCGGTGATCTCCTTGATTTTATCGACGGCGGCGAGGTTGTCGGCACGATCGGCAGAGGTTATCTTGACGATGTACAGCTTGTCGGGGTACTGAGTCCTGAGCGCTTCTAGCTGGTCTGCCTTGGCCGGGTTGCGCACACCGGCAAAGACGACGACGTTTGGTCGCTGGACAAGGACGTTCACGAGGCCGAGTCCTGGCAAATGTCAGACGATGCTTCATGTTGGAAGAATGAACATACCGATGCCCCGATTCGCGCCCGAAATGAGATACACTGTGGAGGCCATAGGTTCAGCAGGCTAATGAAGGGGATTTGAGTACAATGTCAACGCGAGCCTCCGCACATTGTCGCCCTTTAATAGTGCTGGATGTCACCCTCCAAGCGCCCGGAACGATCTTCGTTCATGCTGACTGATTCGCTGAGCAAAGAAAGAGCGACAATTAATGCTTTGGCCGAGGTAGCGAAAGTCGGCTCAGCTGGTGGAATTTCCAGCCTCGCAAATAGGCGGCAGAACAAACCCGGAGGTGATCGACAAGATCGCGTCGCAGACGCCTGAATGGGGAGCTTTTAAGGCAGCCTGGGAGTGATACTCCCACGCCCGCAGGGAATGCTGGCCACAGTCGGGCTCGGACCACTCGCGGAGAAGGCTCCATATATTGCCGGGATTTGTTGCTGACACAACCTCGCACGGGCCGTGATTGCGTAATGTCCAACGAAGACCCTTGGCTCGGAATCGGCCGGAATCCCCGAGGCTTTCGAATTGTGCATGGCTCGTTCATTACCCGGTCAACTTGCAAAATCAAGACTCGGACTAAATTGTGCAGATGATACAATATAGTCTGTAGAATCTTGATTAAGATTAAAGACATGAAGAAGACGACATGCTCACAATACTTCCTTCCTCCCAACCCTCCAAGAATGCAACCTCAGATCCTCTTCCCCTCTCTTTCCTCCCACAGGATGTCATCTCTCCACATCCATGTTCCTGACAACAACGCTGCCGGGCCCATGAGGATAAACGCGCCAATTTTAATCCCCCATGTGCCGGGGTCGAGCAGCTCCTTCCAAGCCCTGGTGGTTCGTGTCTGGCTAATCGCACACAACGCAGCAGCATATGTGGAGACGAAGATGAAGATCCAGTCCCATTTCAGGAAGTTGGCCAGTGTGAGCCAGAGGTAGCCTTCCGCACTGACATCGGGTGTCGGCACGTCGAGAACGGGGAGGAAGGTTCGTGCATAGGCGGTCCACATACGTGCGTAGCCACTGTCAAGCTCGGCAGCTTCAAGCAGCGCGGCAACGTGTGCGATCGTCCCGATAACGACGCCCAGACCTTGGGTTGTGCGAGCCCAGAAGTCCCCGAATCCGGGATCTTCGCCAGCTTGTGCAGGGCGGAGTAGCGCCCATACTTCACGGGCCACGGCGATAGTGAATGGGAAGAACTGCCAAGCGAGCGTCCATCGTGGATCGTTGAGGAAGAGCATGCCGAGGGTCGGGATGCCGTAGCCAAAGAGGATGCCAGCAAAGACCGCCTCACCCCTATGGCTAGGGACTGCCGATCGGGGCTCGCTTGTGAGCAGCAGCACGAGATAGTATATCGGAAGGATGAAGCCTCCGCCTAAGTTCTGGTAGGCGAAGCCCCATAGAATGGGATACCGTACGAAGATGCTTGCCCCCGGTCGCTCGGCCTCCAGGTACTGCACCCCCAGCACTGGGATCAGCGTAGCCAGCAGCTCCCACGACAACTCTCTCCCTCCTCCGCCCGCAACAGTTCCTGGCGAGACGTTTGGCCATGGCGATCGTAGAATGAGCTCGAAGAACGTAGTGAGGAGGCAGAAGGTATCGTTCGCAGTCACGGTCCAATTGCCCAACCACGCTGGTAGGTATTGGAACTGGCTGGGCGTTGCTCCTGGCGGACACCACGTGTGCAACGTAAGAGGAGCATTGGGTATAGGGTGATTGATCGGATACCACATGTTATGGTACGCAAACGCCGACAGCGTCGTGAATAGCGGGATGAGGATGCCTGCCGGGACGGGCGTCGAGATCCGGGTTGTTGTTGGGTGTTTGGCGACCGCCGTCGGTGATGCCGCCTTCTCCGTCGTCGCCATCTTCGGCGTTGTCGTCGACATGTAGGGCTAGCTGCCTTCCAGAAAGGATAGCTAAGAGAGGAGGAGGGGAAGACAAGAGTGCGGTTTATGTTGTGCACGACGAAACATGACACGAACGTTGAGATGGCGGATTGCTAATTCCGGTAATTCAGGGTGTAACCCTTGGCATCTGATCGGAATCGATTGGGCGGGCTTTCTCCGAGTGCCACAGTTTGTGGCGATTCTTATCGCTTTCCATCGATGACATCTTTCTTGAAGACTTTCTTGCCAAATTTGCTGAGAACTGTTCGCCCTTCCAATCGGTCTTCAATATGAAGGAATCGACAGATGCTGACTGGTTTCGACCTATGAGCGACGCGAAGTACCACGCTCACTAGGGACCCGGGTCTCACTGATAGCCAGTGAGTCCAGCACTGACTATCAGTATTTACGTGCAAAGCGCACTTATTGCCCACCTTGGGCACCGGTAAGAGCTTGTGAGGTAGATCAGTGCGCACTTTTGCTTATGGCTAAGTCCCCATCAAAGGGTCCTTGTGCGTCGCTCTTCTCCTATTGACCACCATCTCTGCAAGCGATAAGGTAAGTATATGCGCATAGAACTGTATATATTGGTCTCATTTCTATCACAGGTTGAGAACAGGTACCTTGGACAAGAGCGGTGCACACCCTTCTTAAATGGTTCAAGGACTTAAACTGACATATTGGATAGGGACCTTCGAGCGCAGTCCACCCACAGGAGATATGTCCTCATACTCTCACGATTCTAACACACCAACTATTTGGCTTCATTTGATTATCTTTTTCGGTCTCTATTTGAGCTGTATAATGAAATTAAGTATACACAATAATGTTCTAGAAGTGATTGCGGAAAAGTGCAAAACACATTGGCTATCAGCGCTCATACCACTGACTGTCAGTGTATTGCTGCACTGAAAACGGACATTTTGCGCTGGATATCAGTGTAGGTTTACACTGACAATACAGTACCTTATACACTGATATCCAGTGCGTTGTTCACTTATTGTTCACACTGACAATCAGTGTATATCAAGACCCTAGTGGCTGGCGGCTACACAAAATCTCGGTCTAACGCTCTACTATCTGTTTCGCTATTAAGTGGGTATACTGAGGCTGCTTCGCAAGCGCTGCACCCGTCCACGATCTTATTCATGTGCTGCTGCCTTACAAGTTCAAACATGTCAGCTATTTACCACGGCACGACAGATCCGTCATAGTCCAGCATCTTCGGTTCCTCTCCCCGCGTGGCCTTGTCTATAAGCTGTAGCAGTGCCGCCGCACACTCTTGGGGGGTCATCTTCTGTATCTCGTCAACGTATGGGACGCTCTTGGAGGCAATCTTAGCCATATCGGTCTCTACGACACCAGGGCTGATCGGGACAGTGACTAGCGAAGAAGCTCAACATCCCCGATCTCTACCTTTTGGAGAACTCGTAGACTCACCTATCTCTGGATACTTGTGCCACATCCTGGCAGCAATCCAATCGACCGCTGCTTTGCTCGCTCCGTATGGTGTCACGGGTATGGGCATCGCCGACCCGACCTTGGCGCTGCCGAGGAGCGAGCTGATGATGATGAATTTGGGAGTCTGCTTGCTGGCCTTGAGCAGCTCATACGTCGCCTGGAAGAGCACTAGCGGACCGAGCGTATTAACCTGCACAACGTCCTCAGCGTCTACCCCGTTCGGTCGACGAGAACGAACCTCGAAGTGCTCCCTCATCGCCTCCAAGGTCGCGTCTAACGGCTCAAGGTAGACGGTGTGGATGCCTGCATTGGCGATGACGACATCCAAGTAACCGGCAACCTCCTTGATCGTTGCCACAGCTGCTTCGTTGTCCTCCCGATTAGCGGACGTTAGCTGGACGATATGGAGCTTCCCGGGATGCTGAGCTTCGAGCGCGCGCAGAGATGTGGCAGATGACGGATCGCGCGCGCCAGCGAAGACGATCACATCGCCCCTTACCAGCAGCGCGGTCACTAGTGCCAAACCTGCTTCTAGTGAGTAGCGCATTCATGAGGACTAACCTCTCGCTCGAAGCTTACCAATTCCGCGGTTAGCTCCGGAGACAAGGTAGACCGTCGGGCTTGCTACATCGATTGTGAGGGACATAATGACGACAAGATACTGGTTGTCCAGGGGTTGACCTTTGGGGATACTGCAAGAGACAAGGCTTTATACGATCTCTACAACCTCCACCTTACGCCAGCGCTAATCGGCCTCGCCCTTATAAGGCCCTGACTTTCCGCGATACCGTTCCATATCCATTGTGTGTGCGGTCGGCTGGAACATTCGCAGCGTGCCAAGAATAGTACGAACCCATTCGTACAGATGCGCGATCTTAGTTTGTAGGTGAGTTCTTCGGCCTCCAGATCCCGGCGCTCACTTCGCTGATTGCTTTGCTTCTAATTGCCAGCCTGCTTGCCGCTCTGGACGGCTCGCCGGCATGACCATCGCTGCGGTCTTCTTTCACGGACATGTGACAGTGCTTCTTCCTGGGATCACTGATTGAAGCGCAGGACATGAGAAACCGCCCAGATACGGTGTCATATTGGGCACGGCTATGGCCCTATCTCCTTCACACGAATCTACAGGATTCACCAGGGATGTACCTTGCCGTCGTGCGCCAATAGCTTCGGCTCGTCTCCCCGCTCCGCCTCATCAACCAGCTTTAGCACCGCCTTCGCACTCGCTTCAGGAGTGAGCATCTTCAAGTTCTTGACTGCTGGAAGGGCCGCGACAGCACCGGCAGCCATGCCGGTATCGACAAGTCCCGGACTGACAGGGACAGTAACTGGCATCCGGGTAACATCCACGATCAGCAGCCTGCCCTTCTCGCACGATCTGGGAAGGAAGACATACCAATGTCAGGATACGCATGCCATATCCTCGCTGCGAGCCAGTTGAGAGCAGCCTTACTCGCCGCGTACGGCGTCGAAGGGAACGGCATCGCAGTTCCCATCTTGACACTCCCGAGGCCGGTGGTCACGACGATAAACTTCGGCGTCTTGCTGCTTGCCTTCAGAAGCTCGTAGGCCGATTGGAACAGGACGAGCGGGCCGATCGCATTAACCTCCCAAACTGTTTAGAACGCGATTTACGGTCGATTAAGCGCCGGAATGTACCTCAAAGTGCTCTCGCATCGCCTCAATGGTCGTCTCCAGCGGGTCCGTAAAGGAGGCATTCATCCCAGCGTTGGCGATCACCACATCCAGCCTTCCGGCGACCTCTTTGACCTTGGCGACGGCAGCCTCGTTCCCCGCCCGATCGGCAGAGATAAGCCGAACGATATGTAGCTTGCCTGGGTGCTGCTCCTGGAGCGCTCGCAGATTCTTGGCTGAGGCGGGATCACGCGCGCCGGCGAAGACGATCGTGTTCTCCCTCTCGACCAGTTGGGCCACCATCGCAAGACCTGTCACACTGTTAATACCGTGCGCTTCCGTCCCAGTTAGCACGAGCAGGAGGACATACCGATACCGCGAGTCGCGCCGGAAACCAGGTAGACCGTCGCCGTCATCCTGACAACTTAGAAGGTTGTGAATGTGCAGGAAGTCGTTTTATCGAATACAGCTAGCTCAAGTCGTCGTTAGGCTCTATATGTACCGCGAGGATAGAGTGAAACCCATGAACAGCGCCAGTTTAGCTCAGGGACGAAGAAGCCTAATGTGCCCCGGTGCTTCGCTGTCTACCTGGAAGACCCCGCGGTGAGAGACTGCGGCGCTCAAAGCCAGCGCCCGCCATCGATCTCCAAAACATGGAACATCTCGCGTTGGAGTTGCCACACATAAGTAGCTGATCGTCCCACACAACGTAGGTTGCTATCATGCCGTTGTCACAGAGTCCGGAAGTCGTGAAAAGACGATCCATGCGAGTCTCCATGCGTCGTCACGTGATTATCTTGCTTGGCACCGCGCTCTCGAAGTGGAGAGGGTACTTCCCGATAAAGCGCTCAACAAGCGGATGTGCAGATAAGATCATCCATCGTCATTACATCCCATAGACAAACATACACGAACGGCACACACCCGCCCCTCTCTCCCGAAAGAGTATTGATTCCCCCGCTCAGCCTCGACACTCCAGCGCAGATCAAAGAGCGATACGTAGCTCCTTTTGTCGCATGCCCCACTGTAGAACCTAGTTGTTCACCGCTAGCCAAGCCTTATGCGCCGCCACCCAATTATCCAGTTCTTTCCAGAACTGAGCGACGACCGTCTTGTCCACGTGTCTCCTGCTCTGATCAATCTGCTCCCCCTCATCAGCACCGATCCGGAACTCCCCACGGGGAAGGGGCGGGGACGTACCTTCAGCACGCTAACATTCCAATCCTTCACCGAGCTGCTCAGCGGCTCATGCGCCCACTGCACATACACACCCTTCACATTATGAAACAGCTGTTTGGGGTCGGGCCATTTATAGGGCTTGAACTGCCAGCTTTGGCCTGTTGTTAAAACGCAGACGACGCGGTCCCTAACAAGTGGGTTAGCTCGCTCCTCTTCACTTGCAGTGAGTGGGCGGGAGAGGAGCAGAAGGACGAGAGAAAGACGGGAGGAAGGAAGCACGCACCACGGATCCCCCCCATACCCAAACTTGCCCAGCGCCTCCACCCCATCAACCACAAAATACTTGACCAGCCTCTCCTGCACCTCCCCACTGGGCAGGGTGACCACCCGTTTCCGATACACCGGTATGACGTCCTCTGCCTTTTGGATCCCTTGTGCGAGCGCTTCGGCGCGCGCGATGCTCGAGGGGATGAAGGAGGCTTGTTCGAGGAAAGTCTTGACGTTGTGCATCGTTATGAGGGAGGTGGGCGAGGAGGAGATCATTATGATGGGGTGTTGGTTGCCTGCCAGCGAGGTCAGCGCATATCCCTTCCGGACCTCTTATCCGGACCTCCAGCAGCGATAGGTAGTGGCCCACGACGAGCGGGGAGGAAGGAGAGGACGAAGAGGGAGGGTACGCACGTAGTTTCTTGGCTTTTTGAGCGTCGGCGGGGGCTGTCGTGCGGGCGGGCGCTTTTTGAGGTTCTTTGGCTTGTTTCAGCCGTCTTTGGATGGAGGGGCGGAGTTCGGAGTAGTTCTGCGCCAGGGTCAGCACACAACCAAGATGGAAAGAGCAGTGGGGAGGAGGAACTGGTGAGAAGGGACGTGGGAAGGTGGGAAGGTAGAAGGTGAACGAGCAAAGAAGATTGGAGAAAAGAAGAGCGGGGAGATGGACGCACGTTAACCTTCCACCCCCGCAACACACTATTCCTATCCCTCAAAATGACCTCCTCAGCCTTCATCCTCTTAACAAACTGTCGATCCTGCTCGTCCGGAATATACCTCCTCTTCGCCCCTCTCTCCCTCAGTCTCTCCAGATATCCCTGTGGCGGCGATCCGGGCGGTGTGGTTGGTCCATCAGGAGGCGCGATGTATATGCCTTTCTTCTCTCCTTCTTCAGCCGCAGGTGCAGCTGGGAGAGGGACGAGTGATGCAGGTGCTTCAGCGGAGGGGTCGGTTAGCCAGGCGAGAACGGCTCGCCTGTCGACCAGGGATACGGCAGGGCCCGAGAGGGCGGCGTCCCTCGCTTTTCGGAGATAATCACCAGGCCCATCGTCCCTCCCAAGCCAAACATAATAAACCGCATCAAGGGTATAAAACTTCTCCGTTTCCTTCTCCGGGTTCGGAGGCTCTTCTCCTACAGCAGGGGCAGATTGGCCAGGACGAAGAAGGCGAGTGGGGAGGGATTTGTCTAGTGGTGTAGGGTGGGGAGGGAGAAGGATGTGCGTGCTGATGGCGAGGGAGGGGGCGGTGTTGTCTTCGCTGGGGTCGGAGGAGAGGAGGAGACGGGGTGGGTGGGCGGATTGGATGGAGGTGCGGAGGAGGAGGAGGGGGTCGGGCATCTTGGAAGGGTTTGAATGGGTGAGTGAGGGTGGGGGTATGCGTTGGACGACCAGAGGATGAGCGCAGCTTGAAGCGCCGGTCAGACAGCTGCGACGACCAGCCAATTTTTGGTGGATTCAGATAGACCGATAGATATGCTCCAGTCGATAGTCAATCTCGTCCTCAGAGTCTAGACAATAGCAGAGTCCCGTGGGCCAGTCGACAAATCGCCTCAGTCGAGATCAACAGCGATCCGAAACCGAATAACGCGAACCCTATCCAGCTCGGTGCGAGTGGCGACCCTCACCCATTCGCGTCCAAGCTCTCCGTGACCTGCCCTAAAGCAAAGTGCCCTATCGGATCGGATGACGATTGCGGTGCTTCCCACTGCGCCCGCTCACTCCGCGTTGCCCATTCCACGCACATCAACCCTCACCGTCCTTTTCCCTCCACAACACGGTCGTCAGGGCAGGCACACAACTCACCACTCCTGCCTGAACTGCACGCATATACTCTTCTCTTTCTCTACTCTCTATTCATTTATCTTGCTTGCTTGCCTTTGTGATTGATAGACAACAATACCCGAAAATGGCGTGGAACCAACCTAGGCCGCCATATCAACAGCCTACGGGTCAGTACGGCAGCACGTTGGGTGTCAACCCCCAGCTAGGGCAGTTCCAGACTCCTATGCGTACTGGATTCGCCCCGAGCCCGGGCATGCCAGGTGGTCTGCAACCACCAGGAGCAGGGCTGATGCCTCAGCCTACTGGTTTCCCAGGGCAGTTCGGCCCTAGCCCTACTGGACCTGGTGGGCTGCCGATGGGGTTGTCTCCTCAGCCTACTGGGTTCCCAGGAGGACCGGGGAGGTTGATGCCTCAGGCTACTGGCTACCCGGGTGGACCGGTGGACCCAAGGCTGCTGACGATGGCCAACACGTTCATGCCCGCCAACCCTGCTGCGCCCTACGTCGGCCCACCCGGTCAAGGAGGGCTCAACCTAGGCCCCGCGCTCCCCTCCTCCTTCTCCCTCCCTCAACAACAACCTCTTGGCCCCCAGCCCACCGGCGCGCCCCAACAAGCCGCGAACAAGCCCACCTCCTGGGCCTTGACGCGCGAAGAGAAAAAACAATACGACTCTATATTCCGCGCGTGGGACACGAGCAACAGCGGGTTCATTGATGGCGCTACGGCGCTGGAGGTGTTTGGCCAGAGCGGGCTGAGTAGGGAGGAGTTGGCCCAGATTTGGACGTTGGCGGACCAGGATAATAGGGGGAAGCTCAATTTGAGCGAGTTCCATGTGGCTATGGGCCTGATTTATCGCCGTGAGTCTCTTCCTCCGCTTCTTGTTCTTCTTCTTCCTCTTCTTCCTCTTCTTCCTCTTCTTCCTCTTCTTCCTCTTCTTCCTCTTCCTTTCATGTTCCTCCGTCAACCTTCGATCATCAATACGCCTTCTCCGACCCGGTCACCTTCGTTCGCTGCGGGCGATGAAGATATCGTGTAGGATGACGTGCTCACATGCATGTATGCAGGCCTAAACGGCGCCCCCGTCCCCCAAACCCTTCCCCCAGAACTCGTCCCCCCCTCCTCACGCGACCTCTCCTCCTCGGTCGACTTCCTCAAAGACCTCCTCCGCTCCGACACGCGCGGCACGCCCTCTCCCTCAAACAACGACCTCGCCCCAGGCCCCACGTCATACGCCAAAACTCGCTCTTTGTACGCGCCTGAAGCGCCTCCTCCCGCTAGAAAGGACGCTACGGTGTATAAGCACGACGACGCGTCTGATGTCCGGGGTTATTCGAGCAGCAAGAGACATATCGACAGGAGGGCGGTAAGGTTCGAGGGTGAAGATCCTGGTGAGGGGAGGAGAGAAGATCTGGGAGTCATGAAGCGCGAACTTGAAGAAGCCGGCCGAGCGCTAGAGAGAAGCGCGGGGAGAGAGAAGGAAGACGAAGAGCTCGACCGGGAACTCGAAGACCTCCGCTGGCGGATCCGTCGTGTGAAAGACGACCTGGAATTCGCCCAACGGCGCGGCTCCTCTGCTACGCCCGAGGAACGTCGCCGGCTTGAGAGAGAACTCTGGACCCTTGTACACGAAAGAGTGCCCGAAGTCGAAAGACGGGTGGAAGAGAGAGAAAGGAGAAGGAAACGAGAAGAGTCCCGCTGGGCGGAGGAAAGGGATAGGCGGAATGAGAGATTTGGCAGGGCTGGGTTTGAGGAAGATCGCAGGGGGTACGAGAGGGGGACTTTCGACAGGGATGATGATCGTGATCGGGACCGGGATCGTGACCGGTATGACCGCGATAGGGACTACGACCGTGACCGCGAGAGGGATAGGGATTATGATCGGAGGGACTACGACCGCCGTGACCGCGACCGTGACTACGACCGGGACCGGGACCGCGACCTCGACCGCTCTCGCGACCGGGACCGCTCGATCGACCGCACCCGTTCCCCCGCCCCTCCTCCACCCCCAACATCCTCCGCCACTGCTCCTCCCCCGGCTCCCCCTCCTGCTCCTTCCTCCGCTGCTCCGAGCTCCACTGCGCCCAGTACGAGAAATATGACCCCTGCTGAACGGGCGGCCTTCTTGAAAGCGGAGGCGCAGCGCAGGATCCAAGAGCGTCAGCGCGCTCTTGGACTCGCTCCGTCTCCGGCGCCTTCGCCTGCTCCTGGGAGTGCGTCGGCGGCGAATGGGGGCGCTAAGGGCGTGGATGAGGATGTGGAGAGAAGGCTGGAGCAGGAGAAGAAAGAGAAGGAAGAACGCGCCAGGCGGGCGGAACAGGAAGCAGAAGAACGGGAGAGGACGAGGAGGGAGAGGCTGGAGAGAGAGAGGGCGGCCAGCAGTACCCCCGCTCCTCCCGCTCCTGCTGCTCCTTCGGCGCCAGCGGTGGCAGAAGCAGCTAAACCTGCTACACCTGGTGTTGGACCTGCGCTACCCACCGTAGCTCCCAGCGCTGGGAAGGCCCCGGCCCCTGCTCCTCCTAAGCCGAAAGGACGGGCTGCTCCGCCTCCTCCTCCCGTTCGCAAGCCCGGCGCGCCTGCTCCTCCCACCGCCACCGCTCCTCCAGCCGCACCGCCCGCGCCCGTCTCCCGCCCCACAGCTCCACCCGCTCCTCCGGCTCCTCAGGCTCCTCCAGTCCCCGTCCCTGTCCCTACACCCGCCGCAACCGCAACTCTAGACCCCGAAGAGCTCGCTCTACAGGAACGCGAGGCCCAACTCCGCGCCGCTCGTCAAGCGCGCTTAGAACGGCTTGCGCAACTCGAGCGGGAAGAGAGGGAGGAAGCGGAGAGGGAGGAGAGGTTGAGGAGGGAGAGGGAGGCGGCTAGGACGCCTAGACCTGGGGGGGAGACTCCGAAGCCTGTTGTTGAGGCCGCTCCTGCTGCCCCTCCGGCGCCACCTGCTCCTCCTGCTCCTTCTGCTCCACCTGCGCCGGTTGCTCCGGTTGCGCCTACCGCTGCTGCTATTGCGCCTGCGGCGGTTAATGGGAATGGGACGCCGCAGAGGCATAATCCGTTCCGCAAGGACGGGGCTGCTTCGACCCCTGCTCCTGCTGCACCTGCGCCGCCTGCAGTGCCGGCGACGAGCGGCACAGGTACCCCTGGCACTGGGAACAACCCGTTCTTCAAGTCTGGTGCTACGGCTACCTCAACTCCAGCAGCACCACCCGCGCCTCCCGCGCCCGCCCCTCCCAAAGCTGCCTCCATCCCCGCTCCTACGCGCCCGTCGTTCAACCATGCTCCTTCGGACAGCGACTGGGACTCCATCAAAGAGAAATCAGACGACGACGATTCTTCCGATGACGAATATACAGCTAGCAGGGATACGAGGGCCGTACTTGCGAAGCAACTATTTGGGGGTATAATGCCCGCTCGCCCGGCGAGTGGACAGTCTATGGGGAGAGGAAGTACGCCTAGCAGCCCGGCTGTTGGGGCTCCTGCTCCTCCGCCTCCACCGCCTGCTCCTGCCGCGCCTGCTGCCCCTCCTGCACCGGCTGCACCGGCGGCGATTGCGGCTCCTCGACCTGCTCCTGCCGGGCCGGCCGATATCGGTGCCCTCTTGAGTGGAATCCAGCAAGGTACCAAACTCCGCAAGACAGTCACGGTAGACAAATCTGGCCCTGCAGTAGGCGGAAGGGTCATCGGCGACGCCGACGTCCCGGCACACATTGCGAACCCGCCCGCCGAGGCTCTGCAGCCCGCATCTCGCCTGCCAGAGCCCGAACAGCCCCAGCAGGCGTTCCACGCTTCCCCTGAGCCTGAATCCGTTAGCCTCGAGCAGGAACAGGAACAGGATACGCAGACCCCGCGCTCGCAGAATCGGCAGAGCGTGGACTGGTATGCTGGGTTGGCGGCGGATCACGCTAATTCCAGTGTGGCGCCTAGCGTTCCTAGCGTGGCCGAAGCCGACGAGGAAGAGGAAGAGAACGCTCAGCCTCAGCAGTATCAGCCGCAACCACAGCAAGAGCCAGAGCAGCAGCCGACGATGGGTTCTTTCCCTTCTGTTCCGTCTATTCAGGTGGAGGAACATGAGGAGGAACATGCGCAGAGTGAGGTTTCTGGAGGTCCGCTGGCCGATGTCGATATGGAGACGGGTACGTGCTGTTTATGCGTTTTTTTTGAAGGCATGTAAAGCTGACGCGAGGAAAAGATATACGTGTTAGGACGCTTTATGCCTACGAGGGCCAGCGGCCTGAGGATCTCAGTAAGTTTACCGGTGTTTTTGTTGTTGGATAATTTGGCTTATGCGTGCAATAGCCTTCCAGGAGAATGTGGTTATTGCCGCGCATCCCTCGAAGTCTGGCGGCGATTGGTGGTACGGGAGCATTGTCAAGACTGGTGCTGAGGGCTTCTTCCCGCGCAGTTATGTCGAGGAAATGCATGATAGTACGCATATCAGTCCCATTGATCAGACAATCGTCCCTGACTCTGTCGTAGTTGTTGCCGCCAAGGCACTCTACCCTTACCAGGGCTCGACGCCTGAAGAGCTGCCCTTCGCTGAAGGCGATCATATCACCATCGTAGACCGTTCCGACGAGAATTGGTGGAAGGCGGAGCAGGGCGGGGTGATCTTTAATGTGCCCGCGGCCTATCTGGAAGTTCAAGGTTAGCACCGCCGCGCCAGCCTCGCGGGGTCTGTCCGTCTAAACGTCGAATGCAGGCTGAAATAATTCTTTTCGGTGCTTTTCTTTCTCTCTCAAAAATCCCTACGATCACTCGTACTACACAACCTACAAACCGCTACCCGCGTCATATTTACACGATGTCGCCTTGGGCAACCAAACTTACGGTACTCTCCTTTCAATGTATATCCGTTTTTGCTTGGACATTTTGTTTTGAACTGCAGATGCCAAATCCGCTCGGGACGGCGCCGTGCCTGACGAGGCCCCTACAGAAGACATCGCAGAAAACGAAGAAGCTGATAAGGCGGACGAAGAAGCGGAGCTTACTGCAAAGCTTCCGGAAGATCACGGGCCGGCCCGCGTGGAAAGTGAGAACCGCACTGATGTTGACCCTTCCGCAGAATCACCTTCATCGTCCACCAGCATGCCTGTCGGCTTGGGCCTTGCACCTCCCATCCTGCCGTCGTCCGCCTTTACACCACCGCCTCCATCGCCTGTGCCCAGCTCGGAACCTGTCGCAGACGATGAGGCTGATTCGTCCGACGACGAATACCTCTCTTTCGAGAGCGAAGACGATGCTGGTGAACACGAGGATGAACACGAGGATGCTCAGGCGCGCGAGGCACAACGGCTGGCAGAACAAAAGGCTCGCGAGGTCGAGCGACAACGGGTTCTCGAGGCTGCTGGACTCGTTGTTAAGACTGATACCCACAGGAAGCCGCCTCCACCACCTGTTCGCAGGATGAGCCGAAGGCATCGGCCTCCAAAACTCGGCGACGTTAGCGAGTTGCCAACATTACAAACTGTCGCTGAAGTGAACCGGGACAAACCGCTCCCTACCCCGTCTATTCCCCCGCCATCTCCAGGCCCTCAGACTCCTTCGATAAGATATGTGGATGACGCCTTTCAGCGCTATGAAGACTTCAAGCAGCGTCAAGCAAGGAATCGCCAGTCGATCGCTTCGACGATCTCACTGGAGACTATGCCTACTCCTTCATCACCTGGGCCCACCCCGCTCTCTCCTGTGCTCACTGTCGGTTCCGTGAACTCGATAGGATCTGGCGTGTCACAGCATGCGCCATCGCGGTCGGATGACCTGCGATCAAGTTGGGCTAGCTTCATCAGCAAGATCAAGCCTGGCTCGGGCGGAGTGGGAGAGCTCAAACCGCCCCCAGTAATCAGCGGTCCAATCAGTGCCCCCATCTCTGGCATGGCCTCGAGGGAGAATAGTCCGGCATTTGGGACCGTAAGTGAAAGTGAGACAATATGATGCGAGGTTGGCTCATGGGATCCAGACATGGTCCACGCTTGTCTCCAAGGAAGCACTGGAGGGTATGCCTGAGCGAGAACGCAAGCGTCAGGAAGTAGGTCACTCTGAAGGTTGCTTTCGGTAACTGTCTGACGAGGTTCGACAGGCTATCTTCGAGCTCATCAACACCGAAGACACATATGTTCGTGACTTGCAGCTTATCGTTGAGGTACGGGTGCAACAAGCTATTGGATGATGCAGGCTGACCATAAATCAGATCTTCTACAAGAGCGTCATGGAGTACCTTGATGACAAATCCGGCAAGCTCATCTTCGACAATATTGAGGACATTTTGCTGTGTAACTCGGTATGCGGCTGTCGGAGAGCCACATGGCTGGACCTGATACCTCTCTTTAGACCTTTCTGAGCTCGCTCGAAGAGAGGCAGAAACAGTGCCGGCTGTATATCGACTTCATCGGTGACATCCTCGAAGAGCACATGTCCCACATGGCCATCTATGAGGTGCGGCAGCTTGTACCTGCTACTCAACTCGTGACTAACGCCTGAGCGCTTTCCCAGTCGTATTGCGTGAATCAAGCTCCTGCCTCTCGAGTACTACAGCGGCTCCGTGAATCAAACAGATCTCTTGGTGCTCATTTGGATGTAAGTAATTCGGCTAGTTCGTAATCTTGTCCCAATTGACTCTGCAACAGCAACTTCGGAGCGACCCTCAAGTGCGAGGACTGGACCTTTCTTCCTACCTTCTGGAGCCAATGCAACGTATCACTCGTTATCCATTACTCCTTCGTCAGGTAAGAAACTGCCCTGACTACATTGCCACGGCTCATAAGAACCCACTAGGTGTTGCATTATACCGAAGGGCCTGATGCTCCCGCTATCCAGAGAGCACTTGACACTGCAACTGCCATCCTGGATACGATCAATGAAAGTATACGCGAACGTGAAGGCGAGGAGAGGTTGGCCGCGGTCTCCAAAGACCTGTGGATCGGCAATGGGTACTCCTTCCCTCCTAATTCTCAGCAAAACTGTATCTGATCAGCTTACAGGCAACTTGTACTCAACTCGGAGACACGGTATATGGGGCGACGGCGTCTGCTGAAGGAAGGCACACTTTACAAAGCAAAGAGCGGCAGAAAGTTGCAAGTCTTCCTGTGTTCGGATATCTTGGTGATGACAACCGACTCGCCCATGACGCTTTACCGCATGGTTAGTCAATAAGGTCACAGCCGTTTTACATTCTGTTCTCACTGCCTCACAGCCCATGCCTCTCTCCGAGCTCCAGGTCAAGGATATGCCAAACCGCGGTATGCATTCCTACTTCTGCGGCTTGTGAAGATGGCTTCTGACGATAATCCAGATGACTGTCACTTCCAGCTGGTGTTGGCATATCCCCGTGGCGGAGAATCTGTTGGCCTACGTGCGGCTTCGCCGAGGGAATGTCATTCTTGGATGAAAGCGCTTCGTGATGCGATTCAAGCATGCAGCAGAGCAGAGAAGCGAGCTTCGCGACGGAGATAGTCTGTTCCACCGTTCTCATCTCCCTTTCCGATTCCCTTTTACTTCTACACGCAAGGACGATACCTCTGACTGTATATGTAGCAGTGCATTCCATCTTAAGGACATTTCCTCTCATCAGTGGCTGCGCTGTACACACCAACGAGGCTATACCCTCTTCTGAGGCATAGTGCGCCTGCGCGCTTCTGACACTCTACTTTTCACTGGCCGCTACAGGATGGATATTGATGCGTGCCATCGTTTCGACTTGATGGAAAGACCCTCAGTCGGTCCCTCCGTTGGTAGCGCTTCTTATGACGAGACGTATCGGACACAAATTGAAGCCGTTCACCCCCACCCTACGTTGCCTGGGCTTGCACCGCTTCGCCCGACTCAGCACGGACTCTCCCTGGAGCTCACGAGCCAGCCGCGAGCACCTCTCCTTGTTATTCGTCCAGCCCGGCTCAGCCTGGCCCTTTGGTCCCCTCGTCCACCCTGCATATCATTTGTCCTAATTTCTCCCATTTCATCCTGCTCAATGTTGTCAACCATTTCCAAAAATTCGCAATATTACTCTACATAACTCATCGGTCTGTACCTCCCTGGTCCCCTGCTTCCTCCCGGATGGTCTGTTGCAGTTGTCAAAGTGAGTCTCATATTGGGTGTTTGATAGGCCGGGTCTGGTACTGCAAGCAGGTTGAGGCACATGAGGGAGGTGTCTGGGGGTTTGCTTCGATGCCTCCTGCAAAAACGGACATCCGGCCTCATTGGCTTCCAATAGAAGCATCACGTCCCTGTCCCGCGTCCCACAAAGTCCTATCATCCCTTCTATGCTCGCTTGTGTTGATTTGTCTGCATACCATGATAGTGCGGCCTTCCTCCTCTTTTGAAATGACCATACCCGAAGTTGAAGTGGCCATTGCTCAAATGGCTGACGAATTTGAGCGCATGAAAGAGCGCATCTCAACAATTGTACACATCGACGCTGGTAATGGGCGTCACATCCACGCGGGTCAGTCTGACATAGAGCACTTTCGCATGCGATTTCAGCTGGTCTGTCTATATCTTCATTGCTACGTAACGAGATCTGACCATGTCCATCTCCTCCCAGCTCGTTCCCTTTCTGCACCCTCAAGTACCACATGCCGTGGAGATGGACATCAATGACATGTTGACTGCATTGGAGTCCGCCACCAAGTCTGCCGTTGATCTGCTCCCTCAAGAGTATCCAGTGATGGGGAAAACGAGTTGATCACCAGAAAGCTGGAAGAGAGGGAAGATAGAATACACAATAGAGCAGATACATACTGGAAGGGGCAACAACACAGCAAGAACATTGGTGGAGGCGGACAGAGGCATTGGTACAGCGGTTATCAAGGATGTACCAACTTGCTGCTGATTCCGGCGAACTGGTATATCTCCTGCGGGCAACCCTACAGGATTCCTTTGAAGGCCAGACGAAGAAGGTGGATGAGAGCGCGGAGCGCAGTGGCCGCTGGTGTCAAAAGGATGAACTGGTGAAGGTGAATGGTGAGCAGAAGCCTCAAGGCGCTGTTGGTTGACATTGATACCGGAGGATTGTAGGCAGGCTTGAAAAGGTAAACCGCCAATATGCTGAGGACAGAGGCCGGTTAGAGTAGCGACGGGATTAAACAGAGTGGGTGTAACATGAGCCTGTGACTGCAAGGGCATAGACGGCAATGTTGGTTGTGGAAGTGCATTCGAGGTGGAAGCAACAGGTGGGAAAACCAATGAAGCAGCACCTGGCATTGCGACACCGTCCGGGTAGTGATGAGAGTAAGCAATGCAACACAAAGTCCCCCCACTAACGGGATTCAGACACGGAGTGTCAAAGACCCAATCTGCTGCCGGCTAAAAGCAGAGACGCAAGTTAAAATGATGGAGATCCACAAAGCAGAACAACTCACATTGTAGAAGTACTTGCATGGGCCCGCGGAACTGGCAAAACGCAGTGGCTTTGGATGGTGATGGGCATCAAGAGGGCAACTGCAGATGCAGAGTGTCTGTGGTGTGAAACAAGGTGGTTCGGGCGGCTATGAATACACAGACTGTGAGCAAACTGGCTGATACCGGGATATCGATGAACTTGCTGTACAAAGAAAGGTCTCACACAACTCACAGTTCTGGCAAGAAAGGGAGGGGAGAGGGAGGCGCAGTGGCAGGGGCATGGGCGATGGGCAGAGGGATGTGGGCATTGAGGAACAAGTGGGAGAGATCCACTTCCGCATATGTAAAAACGGAATGCCTTTGTCACCATGCAAATGTGGGGATGTCCCACACTGAGATAAGAGAGAAGCAGTGCAGAACATGGAAACGGCAGGCTGGGTGATTGATGGATTCGGTTGCATTTGGTGATGAAGCAGATGACAAGTGATGGGGAGCAGGACACCAGAAGCAGGTCGCTGCATGTCACTAAAAAACAGGTACTTGAGCCGGCACGCTTAAAAATTAAGTCTGAGGGCATTGGTCTTCTGGAGAATGCATCTGACTGAATAATGGGAATGAGAAAGATGAATCATCCTTGAGGCAGCCGGGGAGTTAAGTGCTGAGTCGGGAGGAGGGAGGACGAAAGCAATAGGGCTGGTCAGGGACAGGTGCAGGGCTGGTCAGGGACAGAATGCAGGAAAGAGCGGGGAGATGCAGGCACACACAAGCACAGTGGTGCTGATCAGGGATGGTCAGTAATAACGTGGGATATGGAGGGCTCATGGAGGCTAAGGTGGGGAGGCTGTGATATTGCTTCGGGTCTTGTAATTTTGTCCCAAACATTTAGTCATAGTTTCTCCATACAAATGGCTCCGCGCCGTCTATCATGCAGATCGATTATCGATGAACTGATATGGATGCCCCCGAGAGGATGGCGCGTTCCCCGTTGTCAAAGTGCTGATTGGTTCCCAGATGCAACGACATCAAGCACCTCGCCGTCACTAGTTGTGATAACTCCAAGTAATGGGTACTGGGTGATCACTCCTACCAACCCTCGCATTCTTCCAGCTAGCAAAGTACAAGTTTCACTCTTTACAAGACTGCACAGGGCAAGCAGATTTCCAGCTCACGGACTAAAGGCAACCAGATTCTCCAGCAGGCTTTACCTCAGCTGGTCTTCCGCAGAACAGGAGCTGGTAGATCGACTGCTCCTGCCTGACATGCGAATTCGCCGCACCCTGCGCTCACTCATGTCAACAAGCGATTCACTTGCGGCAGCTTCGACACATACCTTTTGCCGTTTCCGCCTCGACAGCTGCTTGGCAACTTCTCGCGAGCCGGGCTCGTACTTGTACCCCTGAAAACGCTCATGATGGCGCAGTCGGGCGAGGTTGGCCACCTCTTCGAAGATCTCCTTGACATCGGCGTCGACCTGGCTCCACAGCTCCGTCGTCTTCCAGCATATACTCCGCCCATCTCCTCTCAGTAGGCCGAATCGACGCTGGACTTCGCATGCCCAGCTGCGAAAGATGATGAAGCGATTCGGGGATCGGCGAACATGGGACGCATCGTAGGTCGCGTTATGCGATTCTTTCGGTTCGACAGTAACCAAAAGTGCAATGACGCCTTGTGCAGATGGGGACAGCTTCCCGAATGCCCGATCTTGAACCAGGACTGGGCTGCACGCAAGGCGACTCGGAGGAGGAGGCGCCAAGCCCGGATTCCGGACGCACATAGTGATCGTCCGCAGAAGTTCTGAAGGTGCATCAGAGCTCGGGGTGTCCGCCAACGATTTGGTGCTAGAGACGGTCGGCGTTGAGAAATGTGCCGACACGTAGGGCGATGCGGGTTGAGAGCTGACGTTGTAGACGTCGGCCTTGATGTCAGCTCCAACTGCGAAGGGATCGCTCGCAGGAAGAGCGCTGGCCATACACGACGGCGATATGGCAGTCGGGAAGGGAGCGAAGATCGACGATTCCTCCTCTTGGACGAAGTGCAGCTTCTGTCCAACGGAAGAAGTGACTGGCCAGTCGCCAGGCCATGAGTATGGACAGAAAGAACTGTCAAGAATCGTCGGCAACACGGGGTAATCCAGGTTTACCCACATTGATGGGGAAGTATGGGTAATAGAGAGGGCAATACCGCCTCGCATCCCCAGCGTAACGGTCCGGTCGTCGGAGTGCATTGGGTAGTGCTGGCCGTGGGCAGAACACATCGTGCTTATAGGTCGCTCGGTTGGACAAGGCGGCAGAGGCGAGGGGTCGACGAGGCGAGGTACGGTGGCTGCATGTGTCAAGCCGGCTGGCGCGGTCCAAATGGGTCCGCTTGAAGGTGTCGATGACTCTACTGTGGTGAAGGCAAAGCTATCGACAGAGGGTGGGGAGATCATGAGGATATTTGTGCAGGGATAGGTCTTGTTTTGGGGAAAGAGGCGGATGATCACTGATGGCACTGATGGACGACTGATCAGAGAGGGAGGGAAAAGGATGGGATATGCAAGCAGTCCCCTGCTGTAAAGACAGTACTTTGAGGGCGCATGTCTCCAACATGCGCCGACAAAGTACTAACCCCGCCAGGAAAGCTAGGTGCGATGAGTCGACTCTCGAGCAGGCATTGACAGTTGCCTCATGTTATCGAAGCGCCGCTCGACAGACGTTCATGTCCCGTACAGCCCCCAGTTTTCCCTTCGCTCTGCCGGGAATACACCCTGGTATGTGGTGCTTCTGGAAAGCAAGGTGAACCCGCACACATATTCACTCCGTTATTTGCCGATGTCAGAGTAAACTCATTAAAGTAAGCTCGGGCTGATATTCGGCACCTCCGAGTCGTTGTGCGGAAGCAGACGTCGATGCAAGTGAGTGGGATCCCACTAGGGGCTCCATGCGCACTGATTCTCAGTGCGCAGAGTCAGTGAGCGGAGTGCTGATCATCAGTGCATAAGGCACTGGATTCCCAGTGCAAACTCACACTGAGAATCAGTGTAAAATGAACGATTTCAGTGCAGCAATTCACTGATAGTCAGTATCATACACACTTGAAGTCATTGTTTTTGGCACTTAGGTTGAACTCGGATACAGAAACTTCTAATATTAACTGAAGTTCATTATATGCACACTTGTCGACCTACTAGACATAATAACAAAAGGATGGAGCTATGTGGGGCCGGGTTGTGTGTTAGGATCGTGAGAGTCGGACAAGTACGCTCCACAGAATGACAACTTCGCAAACTCCCTGTCCAGAGTGTTAGCATTAGCCTGGACCATGCAACGAGTGTGCGCACCGCTTTTGCTTAAGGTAAACCATTTAATCCTACTACAATAATGAGCCAAATTCAAGCTAGGATATGCGCATATACTTACCTTTGAACTGCGCTGGTGGTGGTTAAGTGGAGGAGAGTGACGCGGCAGGACCCTTTCTCTGAACTTACCTATGAGTTCTAAGTTAGTGCTGATCTACCTATTGGACTCTTATCAGTGCTTACATGGGCAATAAGTGTGCGGCACACGGAATCACTGACAGTCAGCAGTAGCATCACTGATTATCAGTGACATTAGGGTCCCTAGTGTCCTTATACCATACAATGCTGCACACTCGTTATTGATGCAGCATTGTAGAAGCGTCAGTGGTTATTATCTCGCCCGGCACAGGGGATTGAACCACAGCCTGAGGCTATCATGAATCGATACTTCTTGCGATGATGAGGTGTCGTAGCAGGTCCAGAAGATGAATACCCGCGCACATGATCCCCTCCACGGTTCGGGGAACATAAATTCAGGGTGAGTTACTACCTTTCCATGCCTCGAGGTTTGGCCGAACGAAAGCCTATGGGATGGGGCGCTTCGCGGAGCCCGATGCGAGGTGGTTTAGCAGATCGAGCTTGGCGGAAGCAAGAAGATGAGAGAGAGGGGCTAAGGGCGCATGCTTGGCGCATAACATTCCTCCGCTCGCACCATTCTTTTCTTGCTGGCGGCCCGCAGCGGACGGGGATAAGACGGGCATAAGCCCTCCCGGTTCTCAAAGAAGAAGCCGTCTTCTCGGAAGTGCAATCTTCTTATGCGGGACAATCGGGGACATGCCCACGGAAGGGTGTTATGCCTCCCCGCGCTATAGGATCACTAGCGTCCTAATACACACTGATTGTCAGTGCGCTCGATAAGTGAGCAAGCTGCTGATTCTCAGTGTGTAAGACACTGCATTCTCAGTGTCGGTAAGCACTGAAAACCAGTGCAAAATGTCCGTTTTCAGTGTACGATTTCACTGACCTTCAGGAGGTTACACGCTGAGTATCATTGCATCTTGCACTCATTTACTCCGCGCACATTGTACTGATATATGCCCAAAAGTCCATTTATCCGCATACTCAAGAAGTAATGGAAGATAGCAAGGAACTTAAGGAGCAACATCGATAAGTATGTTAGCGAGACCATGCTGATGTCCTTCCGGGAGCTTATCATCGGGGGTGAAGTTGGTAATCCTGATGCATATGTCAGCATTGAATACCAAATAGCAGACGGAAAATGGGCGCACCACATTGATCCAAAGCCAAAGCTCCAACCCTATCGCAGTAATGAGCCACAGAATGCAGTTATGGGCGCATATACATACCTTTGGGCTTTGTAGGTGGTAGTTGATGAATGAAGCACAGCGCGCGGTAGGACCCTTCGGGTTGGACTTAGTTGTAAGCCCCTTCTGGGAACTGAGCCACGTAGATCCCTTGGCATCAGCAGTCAGTGCGTTGTGCATGGAAACACTGACAGTCAGCGCAAAACTCGCTGACTATCAGTGACACCAGGGTTCCTAGTGGATAATGACTTCTCCCTTGGCAGTTTCCGATACACAGGGAAAAGATCCCTTCCATCCGTCCACTAAAGCAAAAATATGGTATGGTTTGCGAACATGACCAGGAAACAGAGTCGTGCTGAGGGCATGCGATGTGAGCGATAAGAGCGTGGGTGATGAAAAGGAGTGTATGCGCTGAGTATGGTTCTTGCGAAGGGCGCTTGCGGAACTGCGGAAGCTGCCGATTGTCGGGAACAAGCCACATAACGGCAGCCTACGTCATGCAGCAAGGCACCTCAGCTTAGGCGCCATTTTGGCAGCGGGAAACTTACTGCAGTGTAAATAGAGTTGCTGACCCAGACGGAGTCATTGCTACCCCTCAGGGTTGATGTAAATAATGACGCCGGGTGCATCCATCATAATGGTGGATGCATCCGGCGTTATGTGGCACCGCTGGCTATACAATCGCCTCTTTGAGGGCACTTTGCCGGAGGTAGGCAGTTGACGTGCCTGACCAGCGCAATTCTTGATAGCTCCGTCAACCACAGTTTCGGCGTGTTGAAGTTGCAGGAGGGTGCACCTGTCTCGGTCCCTATGAGAAGCTTTTGTCTCACGACGTGGCGATTGGCGAGCTGATGCATGCCAGTGATCGATCGTGATGAGCTGCCTGACAGACGCGCGTCCTGCGGGGGGTGCTTCTCTTCGGGCTCCCCCTTCCTACATCACTCGCGTCCGAGGAACCGTCCATATTATCATTCACTGCGAGACGAACAACGACATACACGATCAACATGAGCGGCCTTAAGCTCGGAGAACGCAGCGGCGCCCGCGCGCGGCTCGCATGCCCCGTCTCGAAGACGCCATCCGCAGGCGTGGAGTTAGGCAGTAGCTCCGCCCCACCGGGCCGGCCGAAGTCATGCCTTCGCCAGCCCGCATCCGGAGCATCCTCGTTGCCACCCTCGGATCATAGCGCATATACAGCCGCAAGCCCACGCCCTCCTCGGCACAACAGGCACAACTCGCTTCACAGACATGCGTCGCCGAACATGAAGGTTGTGCCCACGGCGAGCAAGACGCGGCCCGCCTTCGCCAGGGGTTCGACGCAGTACCACGACCCGTCGCGCCCGGTGCTCAGGCGTGCACCCACTCCATTCCACTATGCTGACGAACGGCGTCCAGAGGAGGACGATGAAGAGGGCGAAGACGTCCTGCATATGGAAGAGAAGGAGTTCGTCGACATCGATACGGTAGTCCAACAACTGGCGGACTTCTTGAATGAGCTGTCGGATATGGTCGGCAAGCAGCTGATGCGAAAGTACGTCTCCGCAGACAAGATATATGCGCTTCATCAAGCGCCGTCCATGGCGACAGTGAGCGGTACGCGAGGTTCCTGTCGGAAACATGCGCATATATGCTGATATATGGCAGGCAAGGTCTTCGGCGTGCCGGTACAGACGGCATGCGCGGTTGCACCATGTTTGGCGTTCTTCGCCGGACAACAGCAACGTCTTCCGGTTCTGGTATTCACCGTCATCGAGGAGATATACGGCCGCGGTCTAGACGTGCCTGGACTGTTTCGCGTCGGCGGGAACGAGAAGCGAGTCGAATACCTCGCGCGAAGTTTCGGGGTCGAGCCGTTCGGCGAAGACGTAGACATCGAACAGGAGTCCATCCCCGATTTGTGTGGGCTGCTGCAGACATGGCTTGCCGCCCTGCCGGTCCCAATCCTCGAACCGGTACTGGAGCGGCCGTTCTTCTCCATGGTGGTGTGTGGGGAACATGCGGGTTTGGCGCCTGATGAACGCGTAGGCGCCGCTCGAATCCTGCTCCGCCTTCTCCCAGCTCCGAACCTCAGCTTATTGGTCTATCTCATCTCCTTCCTCTCCCATTTCCAGCGTTCCACCAAGCTGCACGTCGGCGTCGTAGCTGGATTATTCGCCAAACCGCTCGCCGCCAAGCCGATCCGAGGCGAAAGCGAGAACGCGAAGCGTGCCAGAAGGGACGCGGTCGAGGACGCGAAAGAGGTCGTCAAGTGGCTCCTGACGAACTGGCATCTCGTGATGGATGGGTTGATGGAGCAGCCGATACTCGAGACGAACCCATTTGATGTCGAAGAGGGCAAAAACGAAGCCAATCGGAACTTCGAGGAACCGCCAACTGTCTCAAATGCCAACACCTCGTCGGCGACCGCTTGTGACTGCTCATCTCGCAAAGCGACGTTTCCACCCGATGCCACCTATGTCGCGGGCGTGGCAGGAATGCTGGATATACTCTCTGAACATCTTGCCAAGATGGCTGTAGTGCTTGAGAGCGCACTTGAGGCTTCGTCTGATCTTCGCGGACCCGTCAACGCAGCGATTGAAGTTGTAAAAGAGGCCAAAGAGGCGAACGGTAGAGCGGCTGAGGATGCAGTCAAGGCGAAGACCGAGGTGGGTGAGACGGGTAAGTTGAAGTCCAGAATGGAGGAGCTCGAGGCGGACAAGGCAAAGGTCGAAAAGAAGTTGTTGGCCGCTCAGAAAGCCTTGACCGCCGCACTTGCGCTGGAATCGACGTGAGCATCAACGCGACTCATGCATCTTACGGAGACACATACAGACATGCAACATACATACAGAGGCGTGCTAGCCTTCCCACTCGAACTCCTTCACATCCTTGTAGCCATAGGTATTAGTCAACAGAGACAAAGTCAAGTGATTTGACAGGTGTCGGATGTTGTCGCGTCCATCAAGGGATCCTCAGCCATCATCAGCGTTACAGTACCGGTCGAGGGGAGATCAGTCTGCCCAGCACTTGGGTATCAATACCCCGCTTGCATTCCAGCTTCCACCATCCATTATTGTCGTGCAACGCCTGGTGGTCTGCTGGCGGTGCTGAGCCTTTCAGCTGTGTGAGACGACCAGCGAGACGTCGGGCGCCTTTCACCGATCAGAATGAATTGACATGGCCCGGTCAACGATCGCGCTTCCCCGAGGCGTTCTCCACAAGGGTCAACGACCCAAGCCGGGGTCAAGTCGTTCTCGTCCACTACACCTCACCACACACTCTTTCTTAGCGAACTTCCTCTCTTTCCCCACTACGGCGGACCGATATCTTCAATAGACGACATAGAAAGGACAACATGGCACCCACAGCGCGTCTTTGGATATCCGTCTGGTTTTTCGTCTCCACTCTGGGTATGTTCGTTGATGCCTGCGTCGCCGCCAGCTTGACAATGTCGCAGTGGTATTCTGGGATGCGGGCTACTGTCTCCTACGGTATGGTGCTCCTCAAATACCCCAACAACAGGAGCAATTCTGACTCGTCTACCCAGACCTCGGTCCATGGAGGGCGGCGACCTGAACTGGATTTGGACACCGTACAACCTTTACGCGAAGATCGACTACGTGTACGGGTTACCAGCACTGGAGAACAATGAGGGGTTCACGAGTGCTCAAGGTGCGTCTGCAGTATCCATTCATACCGCAGCGACTGACACCCTGCATGCCAGCATTCCTGAACGTTGTCGAGAACTTCATCAATGTGCGCCTTCTTCCTATACGTTTGGGAGCATGGGGTGCTGACATGTCGGCAGCTGGGATACCTGTACACCGCTCACGTTCTCAAATCTCCGGTGGCACCGCTGATTGGGTTCACTGGTGTCGTAATGACGTTCTCGAAGACGGTGCTATACTGGGCGCAGGAGTACTACTGCGGGTGCGTGATCTGCCCAGCGTGGTCCCGCAGAATGCTGACTACTAGTGTAGGTATTGCAAGATCGGCCACAACACCATTCCGGATATCCTCTTGCTGTGGGTCCTGCCCAATGTAAGATCTGCACAGCCGTCTGCTGTATCGTAGCTGACTGCGGTTTAGGGCGTCTGGCTGCTGGTACCTGGCATCATCATCTACGTCCTCGGCAAGGACATCGCTACCTCGCTACGCACCCAAAAGACGATCGAGGACGTCCGAAAGATGGACTGAAACGAATAAAATGCGTAGAGGAAGGATAATTGTTATAATGGGATCTATTGCTGCGCTGGACCTACTCAGCCTCTAATGCATGATCACTTCCGAACCCGAGGAACCAAGAACCATGAATGCCCATCGACAATCCACTCTATCTGTTGAATTGCTACTGGCGGTTCTCTCTCATCATTGCGCCAGAACGTTATGCACTTGCGGCACGTCCGGATCAGGTCGGTTAATGCAGAACGGAAAGCCGGGCGACAGAGGTCGTAATATGGGACGTCATCAGCCTGATGTAAAAGGCTGTCCAAGGATGATTGTGCAGTGTTGAACCACTTTACCGCTTCGCTCCTTAGGTGTGCGGGCTGAAATACCGGAGTTCAGCAAGTCAGGTTTCGTAATGCTGATCGTGGACATACGTCACCAACAGCGTGCTCCTGGATCCAGCGCACGTTACCGGACCAGTTCGGCTGCAAGTCATCTTGCACTCCATTCTCCGGCAGCGCCCATTTGAAGCGGCGTTCCATATTGCGCTGTTGCCTCTCCTCCGAGAGAAGATACTGTACAGGATTGGCGCTGAGAAATCCCTAATGACGTGGAGTCAAAATCAAGAGGTCGGATGAGGTGTGGGGGCGACGCACCATAATCGAACCATACACCATAGCCTGTAATGCTCCGACGAACGATAGCTGCATTTGAAGAAATCGCACGCTGGTGGAGCCTACACCATATGAGGCTCGAGCTGAACGAAAGGGAAGAGATGGCTGACTTGCAGCGATTTCCGACTCATTGTCCAATAATCCGTTCAAAATATGAGCTTGTCGGCGTAGCAAACTGCTTGAGAATCGCAGAATTGGTAGCCATTCGGATTTGTTGTACAATTCAAGCTCAAATCCCGAGAAAACAACCTCAAGAGCGATAAGACAACGGTAGTACTGCATGGTCAAGTGTACGCGATGAAGGACATGGGTTTCAAGCTGTATCAATGTGAGTTTCTGTTGATTACCACCGGCGACAGCACATACCGTAAGATCCGGGAATACGATGCGGAACTTAATGTCCAGATCAGCCGCAATCAGTAGCAAGTCTCGCCAGTGCGGCAGGGCATTCGAATATATGCGCCGCTGTCGCGGCCGATTGTGGCAGAGGGTTGTGTGATAGTTCAGCAAAAGCTTTCGAAGGGTCAGCGAGAGGTTCGCGTCCGCTTTGCCCGACATACCTCTCCAAATTTCAGAATGCATTGCTGCATGCTGGATGCGAGGTCCTCCCTCATAGGTAGTGCAATAAGATGCTGCGGCATTCCCGCAGGTAGACCAGCAAGTTCCTCCAAAGCCTTGTCCACCAACCATTCGGGTTCCACCTCCCCCAAGACGCGTGAACCATCGAAAATTGCATACTACCCCAACGCGTCAGTTTGATGGTTCAAGGCAGCATTGCAATCGCTCACACTGGTCGACGCTCGAACGAAAGCACAATATCTCGGCGACGGCTTCTGGCTCGAGGCCAATCGAAGCAAATTCTACGTGACCATTCAGACGGGATTCATGGACGAGAATTTGGGTTGCTTACCTCCCACATGATGGGACTTCGTTTGTCGCTGATGTCGCAGGCGTCGCCCATCCCGGCCAGGAGCTCGTCAAAGAAGTTCCAAGTCTCGTTCATATCTGGAAGAGGGATTGCCTCCAGCGGAGAGGTAAACTTCAGTCTCCGTTTGACGTCCGGATCAATAGCTCGCCTTGCCATAGAACTCGGCGAAGGCGATGGTATCTGTAACATGCGAACTCGGGCCAGCGCGTGTCGAATTTGAGCCACATGAGCGAACAAAGAAGCCGATTCCCTTGGCAGCGATAAATGGAGAGCATTGATCCAGAGCTACAATATACTTCGTGAGTCAGAAGAACACATAGGGGTTATCATAAGCCTTACTTTGCGCAAGTGTAGCCGTTCCAAAAGAGCCTGTCGTGTGCGACTCTCGATGTCTATTCGCACGTATAAGCGGAGGTGATGGTGGAGATTACTGAGAAATACCGCCATAGGACTGTAGCCAATTGGTCGCTGACTTTATCAGAGAGATCACGTCTCTGGTGCTGACATTCTCCAGCATCGAAACGCCTGCCTTGTCAGCCTGCCAATCCTCGTGCTAGGAAGAGATTCTTCATCGTCAGGACATAAACCTGAGCCTCGGCAATAGGAATTACCTCATACACGCATCCCTTTGCGAACTCCCTCCAAGCGAGATCAACCGACTTGGTCATTCCCATAACACCGGAGGCGAGGACGAGATTGACGAGCTGCGGAGGTCGTGTATGGTCAGGAGGATCTACTCCTTGCAACGATGACCACGCGGTGTGGTATCCAAGATGATGCATATACAGGATAGTGAAGACGGATTGGGTGAGCGTAACACCGTGATGCCAAAACATCTGGAGAATATTAGTGCGATGAGCGAGCATGTCTAGAGAATCTGACTTCGGCGGCAAAGGTCTGATCCAGCAGCCAGCAGATCTCATCTGGAAGCAACCTTTCGTGGACATTGAAAGCAGGCTTGTCGGTAGTATTGCCGTTCCCGAAGCCGCTGTCCATTCTTGGATCTCCGATCTATGCGATAAAAATTCCAACGCAAACGTCATAAGCAAGCAGCCCAGCGAAACGCAGTGAACTGACTTTTATTGCGTTCATGGCATCCATCATCGTAATATTCGGCATCGTGAGCATCTCACCGAGCTCCAGCTCTACGCGAGACATCAGAAAGTATAAACCAAGGATTAACAGGCCTGTCCACCTTCAGATGCTTCGCAGATGACATTGTACATATCCCGATAGAGAGCATTTTCGCCGGGAATGCGCGGTGTTGACATGGAAGTCGACCAGATAGACGCGGAATCCGTAAATCGCTCACACCGCCACTAACAATCGAGCCCTTTGACGGAAGCGATTTCTTCGGCGAAACTACTGACGACCTCTTCCTTGTTCTCCGCCCCCACCCATGTCCTTGTCGCTCTTGCCGAGGACGTTCAGATGTAGATTCCAAAGACGGACACTTACGCTTCGGATCCCGCGGGCTGCGCCAAAGAGGCGATATGCGTCTGCAACAGAGTTGAAGCAGCCACGCGTAGTCTTTTCGGGCATTCAGCCAACAGGCATACCACATGTATGGAGGACTTCTTGCCGCATTCGCTGACATTCTTACGATCTCTGCCTTAGCTTGGAAATTATCTTGGTGCCATCCAAAACTGGGTGAGGCTCCAGGACAGCACATGCCCAGATGACACCATTCTATACTGTGTTGTTGGCTACCACGCCATAACCCTGCCCCAAGACCCCGCACAGCTCGAGAAGGAGCGCTTCAACATGCTTGCGAGTCTGCTTGCATGCGGCATCGACCCGAAGCGGTCTCTTCTTTACAATCAGGACCAAGTGAGAGATGTTTCTTCTCTAATCACCCAGCTCTAACTCGAAGGCAGGTGCCGGAACATGCCGAGTTGGCGTGGATACTGAACTGCATCACCCCCATGGGCTGGCTCCACCGGATGACAACATGGAAGGTGCGTCTTATCTTAGCCTGATTGCTCTTATCTGACAATTGGGCTTCTGAAGTCGAGATTAGCTGTTGCCCGAAATGCGAACAGTGAGGATGAAGTAAACGAGTCTATGCTACACCTAGGGCTATTCGCCTATCCCGTTCTGCAAGCTGCCGATATTCTTATCCATAAGTGTGTTATCTCTCGAACAGAGCTAACAAGAAACTCACGTAGCAATGCAGGTCCACCCATGTACCGGTGGGAGAAGATCAAACACAGCATTTGGAGCTTGCTCAGGATATCGCCCGCGCGTTCAACAAAAAGTTCGGTCGGAATCTGTTTCCATTACCTCAACAGCTGTCAAGTGAGATCCCGATTTAATCTTGTTGGACCACCGTTGACTTCTATCAAGCCCCGACGAAACGTGTGCTCTCCCTTCGAGACCCTACGCAGAAAATGTCGAAATCCGCCCCAAGTGAAAAGTCACGCATCCTGATCACTGATGATCCGGCGTCCATCAGCTCCAAAATCCGCGGCGCAGTGACGGACTCTCGGCTTGATATCACATATGATCCGGAAGAAAGACCTGGAGTGAGCAACCTGATCTCCATCCTTGCGGCCTGTACAGCCGAGGAGACCGCCGACATAATGGCCATCGCTCGTTCATACGAGGGGAAACGGATACAGGATCTGAAGCAGGACGTTGCCGATGCAGTGATTGCGAAGATCGATCCCATTCGGAAAGAATATGAGAGGATCAGAGGCGAGTTGGCATGGTTGCGTGATGTATCGGGCATGGGAGATAGAATGGCTCGTGAACGCACAAGCACGACCATGTCGGAAGTCAAGCGGATGATCGGACTAGCCCCTCTATAAGGAGCGCCGCAGGTCTTCGTTAAGTGATTGGGCACATTTTCCGTTCTTTCGCACCGGGTATATCGTCGGGCAAATACGCCGCCCACCGGGATGGCAGGCGGTAGCATGGGGGAGCGAAACGCTCCCGACAGTGTCCACCCTGTCCTTAGTCCCAGCTTCAGATCCGGTCCAATGTTGATTACTGTTTTCTTTGGAACTTCTTGTGGAAGCAGGCTCACGTAATTGGCCCGGTGGTGCTTTCCTGGCACCCTTATCCATCAAGAAGCCGCCTCACAACCAGAGGCTACCAAAACGGAGCCCCTGATTATCCTAAAGTGGGAAGAGGCAACCGGCAGAGGGGATCGTTTCATTATATAGAAGCGGAGTCTAGTGCAGCATCAAGCGGTTTCTAAGCTGCTTTTCTTGGCCCTTGTTGCCGCAGACTTGCCACGTTATTGTCGGGTATGATGTTATCTAACAGCCTCCGCTTGTGCGCGCGCTGCTCGAAGGCCGTTGCTTTGCTGCCGTCGCAGTGCCGATGCGGTGTGAGAAGGGCTGAGCTAGCATGCCCTGTCTAACAGGACCTCCTTGGCTTCACAAAGCACTGGTTTAAGCTGTGCTTTCACAATGCTATAGTTGTTGCCTCTTATGGAACGCCGGTGCTCCGCATCCTTCCCATTATCTACTTTCAATGATAACCTTAAGCGTGTGCTGTTTCAAAAGCTCGACCCTCAACCGATGCACCGCAGCATTGCAAGCAGCATACTGGTGTTGATCGTCCTATTCGTGGAAAGGAGGGAGAGTGTAGCTGTCACCCGAAAGTAACAATTGGTGCAATGGAGAAGAACTGCCTAATTTGATGGCGTCCCGGGCGAGACCCCGGGTGTAGGTATCCGCGTCAGACTCCGCCTGCAGCCCCAGACGCTGCTTGGGGTTCTTTTGACGCTGACACTCTGGTTCGGTCCACTTCTCAACGCATGTCCCGCCGCCGTAAAATCCGAGGCCCGCCGGCTGACTCCATCGCAGAAATCGTTCGTGATGTGCTGGACACCCATCCCCGCTGATATTCTCTCGTCTTATCTCTGTCTCTATCGGTCAGCCGATTGGCTTGGATACGTATCCCGGTACGGTGCTGTTTCGAGGTCACCGCTCTCTTCTATTGTGTGCAAGCGGTGCCTGTACTTGAATGGCTTCCCCTCAGTCCCCGGAAGCATGCTAAATTCGACTATTCGGCCTGAGGCTTCCGAATTTTGTTAGGTCTCCAGGGACGAGGTTCCACCCAGCCCCGGCGACCTTCACTTGAGCCGGGGTGCGGGAATGTCTGAACACATGCACGGCGTTCGGTGGCCATTTGCTCTGTACTTTCTTCCGGGTGCTAGCGCGAGAGAATCAGAGTGCGCGTGCTGGAAGCATTCCTTGACGAAATCGGCATGAACGAAATGGCGAGGCTGTCAGGGTATGCGCAAGGGCGCTTCACCGGCGGGAGAAGGACATTCATATCAGTGCTTGCCCTTAAGGGAACGCGACCAGAAGCTGTGCCTCATGGGATCATTCTTCCTGCATCCTTTGGCGGGATGGTATGCGTGACGTTGAGGCTGAAAGGCGGTCCTTCGCGTTTTGATGAAACATCCTGGAGATTCTCTTTGTTGCCTGGATCCTCATGAAGCAAAAGTATAAAAACGAAGTCAGTTACGATCCCTTCCACGCAATTCCTCTCCTCAGCTCATTTGCCACAGATTCCTGCGCCAACCACCTTCGCATTGCTCGACACGCGTCAATTATGAACCCTCAGAATTCCAGACGACGCTTCGCAATCAGTGGACCGAGCACTCACCATGCCGCTCCTGCAGTAGGCCAGCCGCCAACCCCTACCCGCCCCTCCTCCCACGGTCACTTTGCTTCATATAATACGCCGGCCCCTGGAACACCTGGGTCTGTGCAAACCCCCTCTCGCAGAGCACCACCACTTCCGCACGCCGTTGCCTCCCAGGGATACAATCTGGTGTTTCCCGAGCAAGCCATGCCCATTTTCCGTCCTTCCTCTCAGTTTCGGCAGGCCGGCGAAGTGGAAATGTTCCAAGGTGTGTAATCGAGCAGACCACACTGTCTATGGCTCACTGTCTGGTAGGCCACCTACCCTATCAACTAGCAGACTATTCGAGGTATCACACTGGTACGATCGATCCAGCCTGGATTTCGCAGGGGGGAAATACTCCTCAGCAGGAGCACGAAGGGCGTAGACAGTACCTGCCGGAAGACGAGGACGACGAGTACGCAATGATGTCATTGTGTACGGAGACTGGCATTGACTCTCTGGTTCGGAAATTGCTCAGCGGATCGCTGTCCCCTACACCCCTGCCAACAAACGAAAACTGGTCGCAGGCGTCCTTCTCGGCCTCCTCCTTCGGAGCTGGAAGCGAGAGCAGCCAATATTTCAACAGCCCGTCCACCGAATCAGAAACATTCGTGGATGGCCGGGCGCCTTCCATCGCAGCCAGTCTTCCCGACAGCCTATGCGATCCGGACTACTCCCCATTCGCCTCGAGCTCGAGCGCAATGTTTGCTGCGTCTTCTCCCTCAAGTCCGCCGCCCGACAGGCTCGACCTACGGCGAGGCCACCCTCGCTCGCCTGCGTCCTTCGTACAGGCAACTCACGAGCAGGAGCAGCCTGTCGTCCAGTCTCGAGTCAGGTCGAGGAACGTCGCAGCTTTCCGGATACCACATAGCGAGCCACAAGGGGATGAACGCATGGGTAGTCATCGCCCTTGGACACTGGCCGACCTCGACGCCGAGGGCAAAATCCTCCCTTACCAAGACGGCACCTTCTGGTCACCGGAATACTGTGAACGGCTAGGTCGGTCTTTCCAGAACGAGTTTGACCACCGGGCCTTCCATGAGGCAGATCATGAGCTCACGTTAGCACCCCTCGCTTCTCCTTGATGTCACTCGCTTATCTGCCACTAGGAAGGAGGAAATGCAAGCGAATGCACTGCAAGTCGGTACCCGGCAGTACAAGTGTGCCTGGGAATGCTGCACGCACATTCGTTCTGGCGTCTCATTTGGCCGAGCGTTCGAGCTCGAGCGACACATGCGTAGCACGCATTCGGCCATGCGCCATAAATGTCCCTATTGTGACAAGCAGTACGCTCGGCACGACCTGGTCTTGAGGCACTGCGAAAGCGCGCATGCGGGACGCAAGGCGGCCGCTAGACGGGGGACAAACACAACTGTCGCACCGGGCGGTGTTAGAGGGACGCAGAGGAGCAAGGGTGCGGGTACTTCGAGGAAGCGTGCGGGATCAGGCTCCAGCTCGAGTCCCGGCAGGGGACCCGGATCAGGCGGCGGAAGACGGGGTGCAGACACGCCAGAGAGTGAAGAAGAGTCGTACGTTCCGACTGCCAGCACACTGCGCACGGTCGCTCAAGCGACTCGACCCCCGTTTCTTCGGTCCAGCACAAGCCGAAATTAGGTGACTCCTTCATTATCCCTTTTTGGCAGACCAGACCCGTCGAAACAGTCATAGTCCTCGTTGCGGATAAGTTACTTCGTACAACACCTATTTATGACTCGAGCGGTTCATCAGGTATTCTTGGGTATATGTATTACCAGATTGTGTGTATATTGCATTAAAAAAGAATTATTTATTTACCCCGGTGCTAGAGAGTGACGAATGATCCCGTTGTTGCCGCCCCCTGGCCTTTGTGCGAACACCCCAGAGGCAGATAACAAATCGATGGAGCAAATCCTGGTCTGATCTTGGCCCCTGCTGTGCGCCACATGTTCTTCCCCACAATGGGCACATCTAAAACTGGACTAGCCCATCATTCCAGTCGGAAGCCGTCCATTCCGCTCCGCACGGCACCCCTCTTTTCCCGCTCTGCCAAGCGTCGCAAACAATACGATTTTCCCATCCTCTGACAGATCATGCGATTACTTGCGCCAGAGCAGCAGCGACAAGCACAGAGCCCCAAGGCACAGGCGGATTTACCCAATCGCTGGGGAAGGGGTCGTGTGAACGGGACGCATGGGGCAGGGACAATCTGGCAGGGAGGAAGGCACGCACCCTATGGCTGATGCTCCGGTTGTCCGCCGATGGTCCCGATATGGCAATCGGCAGGAAATGCGATAGAACAATTCGGCAGGACACATTCATTCGCGCAGAATGGCGGGACCGTGCTGGCGACGGTAGCGCGGATAGATGACGTGGGGTGACTGTTCTGGCTTCTGGCTTCTGGTGGAACGGAGACTGGCGCCATCGATAGGCGGGATTGTCGGCATGCCGAGCGCCAGCTTTGCGCGTGAAAGGGTTCATGTTGTCGGTTCTGGACTGACGAATGGAGGTAAAAGAACAACAGAGAGGAGCGGCGCGCTAGAAGGTCCGAAGTCCTGGCAGAGCATGTACCTGATTCGACCGAGTGCGGTCGACCACGAACGGTAGCTGTCATAGCCCGCAAACAATACGACATCACCCTCCAGCGCTGGCCGGGCAGATGATATGTCCAGCCGAGTTTTCAGAACGGGTGCGAGCAGATAGCGCGGACCGCGAGAATCGGAGCAGCTTCTGCACTCTGGCCCACGGACAGCCGCGAACTCGAGCGTATCATTCCGGCGAGTGAAGAAGTTGATGGAAGTGATTCCGGCATTGATCGATCACCGGATTGTCGTCAGTCGTCCTCCAAACCCTGCGTTCGAATACGCACGATGGGATTAGATTGCGCTGGATGGGATTGGATTCCTCCACGGGGTTTAGTGGAATAAAAAGAAGCAGTGCACAGTCAGGCGCTGATGGCGGAGCGAAGTCAGCCCGACTCAGGATGTTGCGTTCACCCTAGGCAGACGAGGATCGGGACCTAATAGGCCCTTTCGGCCCTATGAACCCGAACGGCCTAGTAGGGGTTCTACCCGTTGAGATCTACACAGGACCTTTGCACGACCGGATCCGATGTCCTCTTTAGGCCCCTCGGAAGACAGATCGGTCAATTCCTGGACTCGGCCTTCTGCTCGCTCCCGGAACGGTGGGATAACCTCCTCTCGGCGTAGAGGTCTAACCCTCGCTTCTGAAGTACTATGCTGGTTAGACAGCGATCTGTTCTCAGAGCGCAAATCTCCTCATGACAATTTGGGCCTTTTGATCTCCTCAAATCACGTTCTCTCTGGACGATAAAGTTCGTGAAGACAATGCCGCTAGCTCTGCTTGTCGCCTCTTCGTTCTTACACGTCTCCGATCTCCCATGGACGAGCTACCGTGGCGACTCGAGCTGGAGAGGAAGGAGGACGTCGATCCTTGGCGAGCCTTCGTTCTTGCCTATTTCTCGTCATTCCTCAGCACGACCGACAGTCGCCTGCACAACCCGCCCGAAGATTGCGAGGATGGCCTTCGATTGGGTCGCAAGGTCTGGCGTATCATACTCTCTTGCCGAGATCTGGTCACAGGCGGAATCGAACGGGATCTCGAGCAGTGCGTGCGATGCATGACCCAGGCTCTTGTGGATTATCTTTCATTCTACTATGGAGTCGATCACCCTACTGTCTGCGACCGCCTTCTCCGATCTGAACCGCAACGACCGGTCAAGCTCTGGAACCTGTTTCAAGCTTGCTGGTACGGCAGCCCGAAAGCAGAACATAGTGAGGCTCAGAACCCTCGACCTTACTCGTGCTAAAGCACTTTTCAGTTCGATCATATGCTCGCAGAGCCCGGACCTGTGCGAAAGACTATAAGCGAGCCATATCGACATTAGGAACAGATCAGCTAAGGGAAGAGTTGATCGCCCGCCGAGACGCTGGTGATCGACGAACTCGGGCACACTTCAAAGACCTTCTTGACCGTTTTTTACTACAGCGTACGTCTCCGTTCCAAGCAGACCTATTCTTCTGACCAGTTGCTCACAGATCCTGAAGTTGGCCGAAATGGAGCTGGTCGTCGTCAGGTCCCTTCAGTAGAGCTAGTGTTTACATAGTGATTAGATCTGTGAACCGAGATAGCGGTACAATTCCATATTCGATCATCAAATACCAGCGGACCCAGTCCTTGGTCGGAGAAAGTTCTTCCTCTCATCACTGTCTCAACACGATCTACACAGACACAGATCTGACCCAATGGAATCGTCCTTCGTCCGCGATGCCTACAGCCGGTCTGTTCAGGCTCTCACCGTCGTCTCATCCTCTTAACCGAACTGAAAGAAAAGTCCTCTACATCCTCTCCTCGCTTTACTGATCCGCTGGTGGACTGTGCGGCCGAGCCTGAGGGGCTGAGGACCTCGACCTCATGGAGCTAGCAGGTTGCGACCAGCGTTCTGCAGGTCGTCCCGCCTGCGATCTACGAGCTGAAGGAGCCCGCTCAATGCGAACCAGGTCCTGTACTCCTTCGGGCGTTCGAACTGGGTCATATGCTCATATCCGCGATTGAAATAGGATCAAAATTACAGGACCAATGGGTATCTACGTACCATCCCATACGACGCAGTTCGTATGAGAGCGATCAGGGGGAACGCTGCCCGCTATACACTCCGGACCAGCCGACTAGGTCGCTTTGACCTTTCCCCCTGCCTTGCGCTCCTGAAGCCGGTCACTCCTGCGAAGCTTCTTCGAACCCGACGGCCTTCGAGCGCTCGAGCTTTCTTTCTGATCCACATCATCGACCTTCTCGGAGGACATGCGCTACACGATATGGTCAGGCAAAAGATCGTTCAAGGAACAATAGAAGCTCACATCGACATACGCATAGAACAAGTCAAAGGTGGTCACCGGCGGACGGGCGTCAGTGTGGCCGTTCTTGATCTTTTCCTCCCATTCGCTAATCGCGATCGCATCCTCTGCCAGGGAGGTCTGAGAGACGTTGAGCGGAAGGTCGCGATCCGGAGACGGTTGTGCTCACCTCAGCTCGTACGACCAGCGTGTCTATGAGGATGGCCAGCTCCTCCTGCAGGAAATCCTCCGCATCCAGCCCAGAATTCGGGTCTGGATGACCGAACGCTTCGGCAGGACGACGTCGACCACTCATCTCGTTCCTCTCGAGGGGTAGATTGACCTCCGACTCGCTCGGCTCGATCTTCACAATCATCGACTCTTGCTGTGGATCCATGGGGGTTTTCGACTGCGATTGATGACCAGCAGGCGGTGCAGCTGGCAGTTCCTGGGTTCTTTCATCCGAAGGAGAGGCTGTCCTTTGCGTTAGCAAGATCCATTCACGAGACACGCCGGGGACGTGCCTTTGGGTCCCTCTACAGGATCACGAAGGCGATTGCGGGCGGCGATCTTTTTTCTTGCGGCTCCGTTCTTTACCCTCTTCGCCATGGTCGCTTTTAGATAGTGTAGATCTTAATAAGAGCTTGTTGAGCCAATTATTAGCGAGAAGTGAACCGGGCGGAACGTCGGATAGTCGCAATAGTGATCGTCTGAGCGAGAGTAAGATCTCGCTCACGTGACCGAGCAAGCGCGTTCAGCGACACGCGACACACGAATGTTGCGCTTCGCGGTCTTTGTTCCTTCCTATCTTGGTGACTACAAGAACAGCAGAAAAACAGCATGTCTCTCGTTATTCCTAATCATCGTCTTGCTCTCGGATCTAAAGAGAATCGGCCAGTTCAAGAACATGAGATCCAAGGTCCGTTCAACCCGCATATACGATCAGCTGAGTCTGACAGGCAAGTCACAGATCTCTGGGACGCCTTGAACTCCAAGATAGGGCTACAGTCGACCTCTACGAACACGTTCCTAGAGGGTTTATTCTCGGATAAGGACGTTTCGCAGCTGGGACTGCTATCCTCGCCTGCGGGCGTTCCTGCTTTCTCGGTCGACTACGGGTCAGGCATATTGGAGCCCAACCCCGATACCCAGACGACCGATGAGCTCTTGAACTCGTATATTCGTGAGCACAGCATTGCAGGGCCCTCAAGTCTGTGCATCAGTGGATCTAATATCAGGAACTGACCCTTCAATGTAGATCGGTCACCCTATCCCACTAAAGACTATCTTCCAGCGGGCACCGCAGAACCTGTCCTCGGCCTGAACGATTACAGCTGGATCTCGGGTTCAGACAGCATGCCAGGCTTTTCGGAAGACCGCAGCAACTCGGTATGTGCTCTATAATCTCTAACGTGCGCACCGCTTATTGTCCCTGTAGATCAGCCACGACTGGTCCGCCCAGCAGTCGGATGACCTCTTATTGGCTGGTCTATTCGATCCTGCGGCCTCTCGTGGTGCGCTGCAGATGTCAGGGTCGGGTCAGCTCTATCATCATCAATCGATCCAATCTTCAGGCTTGGGGTCATCGGGAGCCTCAGGATATCAGGATGGAGGTGGAACGAATGAGGCACCACCTGGTTCCGATCCAACTCCTCCGAGCGGCCCTCTCCGACAACCATCAGAGCCGTCCAGTGGCTCCGAAGACGGACAGGAAAGACGAGGAGCTGAAGATCATTCCGACGCAGGGACTTCTGTAGAGGGTGAGGATGAGGATCTGGAGGATGAGGGAAATGCAGAGAGAATGGACGCGGAAGAACGGCGCGTGTTCGAAATGCTTCGGGCCGGCGCTTCTGGATCCCCAGCCTCAGCAGAAGTCAAGGATCGTCGTGAGCGCGCCTTCGCCTTACTATCGTCCTACTATCGTAAGATCTGGCCACGCGCTTCTGGCGCTCTCCCAGAGAGCGCGAAAGTAGGACGTCGAGTCGCAAAAGCACTGGTGCAAGCGATCGTCGATATCACTTGTGAGCATTACGGCCTCAGTCCTGATCGTCTCTGGAAAGATATCGGCGGTTTCTCATCTCTGGCACGCACGACCAATGCTTGGAACCTGTATCAGAAGCGAGCTCGCGCTAATCTGGCTCCCGGAGGTGAGCGCATACAAGCTCCACTTACGGTCCTCGCTAATCGCCGGAGCAGAGATCTATGATGCGGACCGCACCCACCGTCAGTACCTAGAACAAGCACGTGCGAATCCTGATCTTCAAATGGAGCTGGAGCGGTGGGATATCGAGAGCAGTCTCCCCAGGGACGAGCGGTTACGTGCAGCAGAGCGACAAGAGCTCTTTAATCACATGCTCGCGTCTGCCAAATGGCTGGTCAGTCTATCTACGTTCTAGAAGAATCGAACTTAGAGGTGAATCAGTTCTCCGAATCCGAGAAGAAGTCTCAGATTGGAGGGCGCTTTCAGATCGTCGGTCTGCATCCCCTTGATGGTGGCTCGATGGTCACCTCCTGGGAATCTGAGGGTCTCCGCGGCGTAAGCACGTCCCCTTTGCTCACGATCACTTTCTTATTGTTCAGCAGATGGGGGAATCGATCTACAATATGCCCCTAGACGGAGAACGGGTCCTTGCCAGAGCTTGGACAACGTACGCTCGTACTTTTTCGTACTTGCTTCAAAACTGATCTTTCCCAGTCAAAAGTTCGCGACCATCATGACCAACCCTCCACCCGACGACTCTGTAGACCCTAGATCTCACGAAGGCACGAAGACAGAAGGTGTTCGGAAGATGAAGGAATTGATCAAGGAGGAAGGCCGATCGCTTCTTCGTATGTCTTGCGCGGTTGCTAGTCCGGACGACAGACAGCTCAATGGTCTTCTGTAGATGCGGCTATGAAATTACGTGATCCTAAGGCGGCCCGGCCGACTTGCAATCGCTGGGGACCTCACATCGAGGCTTCCATGATCCAGTACCAATGCACACTGGTGAACTGGCCGAACGAAGGCCCTTGGCCACATGAGATGAAGAAAGACCTACAGAGGACGTCTCATGACGATCTACGGCCGGTCTGGATCGCATATACGAGCCCTGCCACAAAAGTGCGGGCTGGAATCCGTTCTTGGTCTGCCCGTACGTCTTCCGAGCTTTACATATCCTCTACGAGCCCCTAATTGCGATTTTCAGAAGCGATCCGGGACCCAACCACCCACGACCCCCCTTTAGTCGTTCGAGCTGATGGGAGAACTTGGTCCTATTCAAATGAGCTTGCTCGTAGGGTTGCTTTACCCGCTTCCGGCCGACGTTCGGGTGGGATCTCCCTGCGAGAAAAATCTCTTCGAGAACAGCAGCGGGAGGAAGATGGATGTTCGCCTTCTCCATCGACTTCCGAGCATACGAGGGTCCACGATCCCAAAGGGAAACGACGGATCGATGACACTACACCGAGCTCAATGGACCCTGCGGCAAAACGAAGCAGGACTGTCGTCGACCCCATCCTGAACTCCTTGCCCGCCTTTGATCGGGCTACAGGCAGCTCCGAGCCCCGCCCATCTATACCTTTCGAGAACTCGGTACCTGATCAGCCGGACACGTACCCTTCTGGCTCGGGTGCCACCGCGAGTATCTTCCCCCATCAGCCGCTCCCTCCGATCCACACCGTCTTGCCTCCCCCTCCAGATCCAGATCAGATCTCCTCTCGCTCTGTTCCCGCCGGAGCGACTTCGGGTGTTCTCTCGAGCCTTTCGTATCAACCAGGGTCTGCGAACTTTTATCAAGGGTTAAGTGGATCCGCATTGAACTCTTTCTTGTTCTCTCCCGACCCTCCAAGCTCTGCGAGCCGGCAGACTGCTGGATATCCTTATGCGTTGGATAACTCAGCTCTACGTTCAGGACCCGATTTTGGAGACGACTGGACTCTTGCAGGTAGGACATAGATCGAATAGTCCTCAATTGAGATCACATTGTTCCATTCTTGTACCCTCTGTGGCCGATCGCCAGGACCGAGCTCGTGTTCTATAGCCCAAGTATCGCCGACCAAAGACGCTCACTGATCCCAACCAATCAATGGTTCTCAGAGCACCAGCTGATCATCCTCAGCGCCGAGCGGCAGGTCGTGGCTAATACAAAGCGAAGGTCGTAAAGAGGGAGTCATGGGACATGACCTCTTGCTCCAACACGGGTGGAATTAGTCAGATCGCCTACTTCCACCGTGGATAGCTGCGGGGCGTAGATCTAATCACCTTGTAGACATGAGTCGTAAGTCCCTAAGCGAGTGGAAGACAGTGTTTGCTTCTTCTCCGATCATCCTTCCCCTTTTGGTCTGACAGTTCCCTTCTTTAGAAGATCCGCGTTCGCGGCGGCGGTCGTTCGCCCCTTAATCCCCTGAGCGATGACTTGATCCTTCCCTATGTTGCTATTCTAGTTCTAGAGATGACTCTTCTATATCGCTGCTCTATTGATCCGCAAGATATATATGCAGGTCTTTTGAGGCCTTCGCTCTCCAGAACTCCATCCAATAATCTCCCCGACTCCCCTCGACTCCGCCCGACTCGACCTTGGCTACTTCTGCACTCCGTCCACTGATCCGAACCAATCCTCTACCTCTGCTGCTCTTTCTTGATCCCGGTCTCTCAAGATCCATAGCTCCTGTCTCGACCTTTGCCAGTTGCCCTCAACCTTTAACCCTATCCAAGAAGTATGTCTTCGACCGACCAGAACAATGAACTCGTTTGGGAGGATCGTCCGGACTGCAATTGCGGGAAGCGGGCCCGCAAGTATGTCCAGCGCAAGGGCGGACCCAACCAAGGAAGAGAGATGTATCGTATGTTCAAAACGATCCAGAATGGACGCATATATACTGATCTATGAGCAGTGTGTCATGAACGCAACGAGTGGCTGAACTACCAGCGTGAGGCCCTTCAGCTCGAGACTGCTCTGGCCGAGCTTCCGGCGAACGTGCGGCCGACGAACTCCTGGGTACAGCGTGCAAACGCTCGTTGGGGATCTGGAACTCTCGAAAAGGATCCCAAGGCTCTTCGCCCGGAGAATAAAGCCCCTGGTTGCGACTTCTTCAGTTCGTGGCCTTTTTCTGATCCCTAGCGATCTCTAAATATCAGATCTACAGTGTACAAGAGCCAGTGGGACCTCACCAAGAACAAGGACAGGTTCAGTGCTCTTCGCAAGGCGATCAACGAGTCTAGCGCCCGACAGAGCACGAGCTCCGGCTCCAAAGGCGGACCATCTGTCCCAGTCCATAAGCCGCTCCCGGTCCTAAAGACCGTTGAGGGAAGCAAGGTAAGACGAGAGTTATCCTTGGCGAGTTGATCTCATGGAGTCCCAGCGTTCTGAAGTTGAACACAAGCCTTACGATCGTCCTCGGGTTCACTTTGAAGGCAGCCTGAGGTCGGAGCCCACGACCTCGATTAAAGGCAAAGAGGTCTATTTGCGGTATCTAGTTGCAGTAGACCCGTACTAACTAGGATCATAGAGAGAGCACATTGGCTCGTCCTTGCAAGTGGAGCCTCCCTCTTCTCATCGCGAACATGCCCACAGCGATGAGATCTATCCTGTTGACTATATTCCGTTCGAAGATGAGGAATATCGCCTGGTCACTGGACTCATGAACTACAAGGACAAGAAGATCCCTTCTTCCTCCAGCAACCAGACGACGAAGACGCCTGCCAACTCACCTTCGAAATCGAACTCGTCGAACGTTCAGAGCACTGGTCGTCCTGCTCACTTGGAGGCTTCTCCCGCTGTGGCCGATCAAGTCGCCCGGCAGCTGACCCAGGCCGTCGAGAACTGGCGTACTTGGTTCGAGCGTGTGCTGGTAGAGGTCGGTGAGGAACTCGATGCCCGCTTGTCTGGCATGCAGCCGAGCGTGAACCAGCAGCTCCGCGAGGCTCTCGACCCAAAGAACTTTGGGTGGAAGAAGGATGCCTAAGTACAGTCGATCAGCGGGTTTCTTGGTCGCGTGTCGCGTTTCCTCTTCACTTCTCTGCGAACGAGCGAGCCATTGATCCAACTGTCAGAGGCATCGTCCTCGACTTTGATCAGCATTGTCAGATCCTTTTTCTTATCCTGTCTTTTTCTCTAAGTTCCCTGGTCACGGTCCGTATGCGATAAACGCTCTGTGTATGCATGGTCACTGATACGGATAGTCTTTAATGGTCAATTGGATGAAGGTTGCTTGCTTTTTCAAGTTCCTCCGTTGACATACTCCAGACACTAGATCTGGTGCTAGGACGAATATCCTATTCTATAATGCCCGATAGAACAGCATGCGATCTTACTGGTCAAGCGAGAGGCTCGTGATCAGAGGCTCCAGGAACCTATCTTCTTGGCGTTCTCGATCCAGATTGGCCTGACCCAAGCGAGCGAAAGAGACCAGGTCCACAAGAACACAGATCTGGACGATGTTCTCCAGTTCGGCACAAGCAAGAGAGACTGATCTCAACATGGAGCAAGGAAGGAAACAGATACATTGTGTACTCTATGACCTTTTGCATCTATCGGGGATCGTCGACGCACTCATCTGCACTGTCGACTTCGTCCTCCTCGGACTCGGGATCCAGCTCGTGCCCTCCGACCACTACAGCTCCCAGCTCTTCAACAACTAGATCCAAGTCCGCCATGGCCCGATCGTAGGCGTCGCTGTACGTGCTGTCAGATCTGTTGTCCTCGTAAGACGTTCTCCAGTTCTCTGGGGTCAGAGGTTCGTCCCAATGAAGATCAATATCATCACCATCCCCGTTAGGTTGTCTGGATCGGCCCGGGTATCCGGGGAGCTGCCTAAGGAGCGATTCCCACCGCTTGGCAGGTAAGATCGAGCAGCGCCAACGATGCGTAAGCCATCTATGCTCTCTGATCATCTGTTCCAGAGCTAGCTGGTCAGATGGATCTGGGGCGGTCATCAATATCTCGGTCCTTTTTGAGGCAAAGTACGGCATACTTTCCGCGACCGCGTGAGCCTCGACCAAGCCACGCATCTCATAGATCCACCATCTCGCCAGGTTGTCACCTTCCAACATCAAACGCTCCTCCTCCTCCTCGCAACGATCCAAGACCAACAACGCCGTAATTCCCCGTCTTACGCGTTCGCTCGTGACCCATAAAGGGGGAGGCTTGGATGAGGGCCACCAGACGTCCTGCCAGAGCGGATGGTCTTCCGTTGGATTACGAAGATCAGCTAGATCGAGCTTCGTGGGCAGAGGCAGACCCAGATGAGGTACAGCCATGTTCTCCAACTGCTCCACGTAGGCATTGTACCTCGAGACAGCGGCCTTGGTTGATCGCCAGCGAGGAGCCCAGCCCTTCAGGATGGCATCTCTTACTTTAGTTCCTGCGAGCGTGTTTGTGAGCATTAGCGATAAAGATCCTGAGGCAGGTGCGTACCTAAAGGATCGTGACCCCCTCCTCTCGCTCGATGAAGGCGGGACAGTTCCCATAGATGTTCCACGACTCTCGACCTGATGTTCCTCTTCTCCTCGCGAGCGAGCAGCAGATTGTGCAGGAACTGCATGGGAACGCCGACCAGATAAGGAAATGCGCCGTTCAACCGCATTTCTGCGAACAACGCTTCGCCGTACTGCTTGATCTCCTTCCTGCGTTCCTCCAGGTAGGCGAGCGAAGGGGTGGATCGCGGCAAGCCGAACTCTTCACACATAATTCGAACGGCATCTTGCATGGCTGAACCGACCTTATCTAGTTCCACCTGCATCCTTCTGAACTGTCTGAGTTTGGTCTGGAGCTCATGAGAGGTAGCTGAGGAAAGGGGTTAAGCAGATGCGACCTCGGTAGAGGAATATCGCACCCACTGGTCGTCTCAGCCACTGGCTCTGCCCTTTGAAGCTCTAACTGATCCCTAAGCTGTCGCTCTGAAAGTCCTGAGGCTCGTATATCGGCGACAGAACTTGCTCGATGCCGCTGAATGAGCTTGTATTTCCGGGAGATCCAATTGCCCATCTTCGCTCTCATGGTCGACCCGCAGGATTCAAATTTCCGCTCCAGGATGAACTGACGTCGCGCGATCTGCAGATCGGTCAACCCCAGCGTGCGGACGTAGTGTGGCTCTTACCGTCGCCCGTCTCAAGAGAGGGATCAGGCGTCTAGTCCGGCTCCAAACCCGCTCGCTACCTTCGCCATCCGAAAGGCCGAATCCCGATCGTCGTCTCGGATTGTAGACGACCTGGCACGCCCACTCATGGCCGTAGGCGTGCAGAACGCTGCACGCAAAGGTTATGCGGCAGCGGTCCGAATCCAGGTATCCGTACTGTCAGATCGATGTCAGGCTTGTTCTTCATTTCAGCAGTAGTAGGACCTTACCGTCTGACAGCTCCGGTCCAGCTGACACCCAATATCGTACAGAACGCCGATCGTGGCCTGATCGGGTAGCTCTTGCAACAGGGCTCGGATAAGAGCCAGTCCGTATTCTTGCCGTTCCCCTGGGGTCGTAATGTCGCATACGAACAAAGGCACATCATGCCTGCAGACCATGATGACCACACCGGTCACGTCGAAGATCTCATCCGAGACGATGTTAGCATCCTCATTCGCTACCTTGAATGCTTTCCGACATCGATCCAGAACTTCGAATGCGACCTTGCCCTTCCTGCTCTCGCCATGATCGATCGCACGCTTCTGAGCTTCCACCATGTAAGCACGCATCTCGACGATCTTGCTCTTGTCCAGGAACAGAGCGGGATCATACAAAGCTGTTGAGGAACCAGCTCGTCGCAAGCGTTTGAGCTGACGGTTGCCGTCCAGCGCAACGATAACATCGGGACCTCTGAATCATCGCAAGATCAGAGAGATGTTATCAAGCCATGGTAATCGTGCTTACTTATCTGAGGAGCGACCCCACTGCTCCAACGAGAAGCAGGCTGGACATCTCTGGCAGATCTTCCGGCTTGCACGACCCGTTGTCAGGGCAGGATCGTTCCCATCTGCGGCCTGTACAATCTCTGCTGCATGTTCTCCGTCCTGCCCTGATTCGACATGGATCGAGTCGACCAACGTGCGCAGCTCTTTCTTCCACAGTAGGCGACCGAGATCGTACCAGAGAGCAGCACTGCTGAAACCTCTCCTCCATGGATCATCCATAGGGTAATCGTCACCCTAAAAGAACATAAGGTCGTGTGGGTTGTATTATCCCGATGGACCTACAGTATCCCCTTGTAGATAGTAGAATCCGCGTTCCCCATGCGATCGGATTAGCGCTTGACAGAACGCATCATTCGGCGTGGCGCACGCATCGTAAAGATTCAGATAGTGATTGAGGAGGTCGATAGAGAACGCTCGGGGGGGTCGAGTGGGAGCGCTTGGCCAGAAGCCAATCTTAATCAGCGATACGGCCAGCGGATGTGCAGGGCAAGATCCCAACATCTTGATTTCATATCCTGAAGAACATTAGGGTCAATCGAACAACTTCCATTAAATCGCTTACCTGTGAGGCTAACACAAGCGACCCGTTGCATACGGTAGCCTGAGCAGGTGGACGCACATTGGTGGGTTGCGCCGGAACAAGGTCGGGACTTGGGATCTTGCGACCAGGTCTTCAGCGCCCCAATCAACTCGGGTAGAAGCAAGAGCCAGCGTTCATGGGTTCGTTGTGAAGCTTGGGCGTACCGACCGCGAACACCACTCGTTCGATGAGGGCTGATTTCATCGATCCGGTCGACGTCTTCCCATTCTTCCATTGGGACATCGACATCGGTGGATGCGCTCGGCGGCTGGTACCCAGCAGATCCTCTCCATAGCGATCCAGGCCGCAAGGAAGGTAGAATACCATACGCGGAGGACCCGCTTTTCGACCTTGTCTTGCGGTTCCTCTTGTGGACCGTTGCTACTGGCGGGGATCTCGGTGTGGTCACGCTACCGGGAAGCTGCTCGATCCTACCGATTCGCTTCGGCGGGGCTTGCCGCCTGGGTAGTCGAAATCGGATTTTAGGTCTAGGCAGATCCTTCGAAGCATCCATGTTCTGTCTTGATACCGGATCCGTGAGGCTACGTTGGTGAGGTCAGTCCAAGGAGGTCGGTTTTCAGGGTCTGTACGAAGGATAGACTACGATCTCATCAGTGTCTAATCATCGTCTCATCAATAGCGTCCGACCTCATCAAGGACGTTCAAGCGACCTCATCAAGGACGTTCAAGTAAGAGCTTACCAAAGACAGATATAAAATGGGACGGATCAGCGATGCCGGTTCCATTAAAGCTCGTTCATCCCATCTACCCTCTCATAGCTCCGTCTGACCGGAACTCGCCCTGCACTCAATTAAGTTCTACGAACCCTTCGACATGGCGAACAGGGAACGCACCACTATCCTCTTCGACATCTCCCAGACCCAGCCTGGAGGTCTACTCCACTCCCAAGACGCCCAGCACGTCCCAACGGGTACAGACCTTGACGAGGAGGTACCCTTGATTCTTTTGGATCAGTGGCACATACAGAAGGTCGACCAACAAAGCGGCCTTACCCACACGTGCGCTTGGTCGAGCCTCAACATCGCTCGCCGACCGTTCTTGTACGACGCGACCTCTTATGGGCCTTTAAACAGCGACCCGGCCTTGGGCCCAAGGGAGATCCAACCGGCCGTGCTCGAGAGCGATACCGGCCGAGATCTCGACAATACGGAAGATCTTCAGCTGGTCGGTCATGCGTATGCTATACCCATGATGACTGGCTTGAACTGGGACCAAGCGTTCTATCATTGGGGCGCTCTGCAGCGTCGGAGGGTCGTCCAGAGTGCCGCCGAGAGGGCCGAAGAGGGATCGGAGCAAGGACAGTTCGTTTTTCGCGGTCTTCAGTCTGCCCGTCTATGCCTAGAGACCGCTGGTCGATATCTCAGGTCAGTATGAGATCATTTCGAGAGTCAACCTTTGCTTACTGCTCTTCAGCGGCGAATGGGTCACTGCGATCTCCATGGTGTTCCTGTACTTCCCCAATTTTGCCATTTTGCTCCACGATCCAGCGCCAGTTATGCAAGCCAACTTCGAGCACTGGATCTCAGCTCAAACGCCTCGCTTAGGTCTGGAGAACGCCGTACCTGCTCCGTATTCCTGGTCGGAGGCCATGGTGCCTCCACCAGGTTTCGAGTATCCTCTCGTTCGCCATTTCTACCTCCTGCGCTTGCTACAGGGTCGCGCCGATCTTCCACTAACGATGGATGAGATGTACGCCTGCTCTGCAGCGTACTTGGTCTCCTTGAGGGGCGGGCCGATCTCCATCTTAGTCGATGCTAGGGAGCTGAGCGGAGAAGACGAGGAACCAGTCGAGGACGACTGGGAGTTTTAGCGAACGTCATAACCTTAGAACTTCTGTGTACGTACCTTCAGCTGGTCGCAGATCAATATGGCCTCCAAAGACGGCTGAGAACGATACCGAACGGTCTAAGACGGCACCGGTCTGGTTCCCAATTTGGGAACCAATGTTATTGTTCTTTACGTCAGTAGATCAGGGACCCTAAGATCCCGAGTTCTCGCCATGCCAGCAAAGGCAAACACGCTCCCACAGGCAGGATCCCTCCTTTATCTCACCGCCCCCATTCCCCTAGGATCGCTATCCCCTCCACCAGCTTGATCTCTTCTGACCGACCTTGCTGACGAATATCCGACCTTTGAAAGCTTCTCGCCGACCGACCAACCAAATTCAGGCGGATCCCGGGCTCATTGAGGGGTTCGTGGAGGGAGAGGTTAGTGACTCCGATCGAGTCAGGTCCAACGAGGCCGGCACCTGCCAGGCCAGTGAGTTCGTAGATCCGAGGGCATATAAGCCCGCTCAGAGCTTGATCGTGTGCGTGCGGTCTTTCTTCTTATCCACCACCCTCTCTGACCAAGTTCCCCTCGTTAAGACCTCTACCCTCTGCATCTCTCGACCATGGCTCCGTCCAAGCTCAAGTCATGGATCCATCGTCACGAACGTGAACAAGCAGAGCGAGAAGGAGGGAGCGGGGCTGGAGAACGTGGTCCACCGTCGTCTCAAGGTGCGCTGCTCGCGGACTGACGATCACTCGGTCTGATGCTGATCTACTTTAGCTCCTTCTGCATCTATGGCTCGCGACTTTCCGCCCTCCTTGACCCCGTCCGTTTACTGGGACAACGAGTCCGTCACCTCTCAAGATATGACCGGCGCGCATGAGGATGAAGATCCAAACGGCGGTCGCAGCCCCCTCGCTCGCCCTTATACCCCTTCCCATGCTAGTCCCAGCGGTCGGTCAGGGCGTCGCAGCGCGACCCCTATCAGCCCTGTTCACTCGACCGCTGGATCCCCCTCTACCTCGCCCACACTCTCTGCCGCAATGCCTCGCCGTCGCCGGACCAGCCGTCTCAGCGAAGGTCTGAGTCAGACCTTCGATCCCCAGGACGAAGATATGGACGAAGGGAGCCAGGGGTATGGCCGATATCCTGGATCACAGTCCCCGACCGGGTATCGCACGCAGTCTCCTCCATCGAGCTATCCGGCTGCTATCCCGCCCTCCATGTCGACCGCTTCAGACTTCTATGCACGCTCCTCTGGTCCTACTCAGGCCGCAGCCGGCCAGGCCCAGACAACGCAATCCAGCCAGATCAGCGATATGGGGAGCTGGCGCTCCTACAATAGGAACCTGCCAACGCAGTCCCAGCCCGAGGGAGCCCCCTACATGAACCCGATCCCGTGGCAACCGTCCCCTCCAGAATGGCCGCCTCTTCATCAAGGACCCTCTCCTCCGACCCCGAGTCCTCCCCACACCCAAGGAGGCCGAGAAGATCGCACCCCTCAGCCCTCGCAGTCGAGCGAGATCAGCGGAATGGGGAGCTTTCGTTCCCAGATTAGGAACCTGCCGACGCAGTCCCAACCGGATGGAGCTCCTTGGAGGAACCCGATCTCCTGGCAGCCGTCTCCTCCAGAGTGGCCGCCTCTTCATCAAGGTCCTTCCCCTCCGACTCCGAGCCCTCCCCATACGCAAGAATCTGTTCAGACTCCCCCTGCTGGGAACGCTCGCTCTGCTCCTATCGGTGTCTCCTCTCGTCCTGGTCCCTCATCGACCCCGGCTCCCCAAGGATCTGCTTCTGGAACCCGACGCAGCTCGCGGTTCGATCCGAACCGCCGTCTCTGGGAGCTGCGTGCTCAGGAACTGACCGACGCGTTTGGGACTCGCATCGCGGACATGGAGGGATCGGAGAACATCCTGGCTCCATATCCTGAGTCCTCTCCTCCTTCGCCTCCCGGCACCCTGCGTATCCCTCAGCTCCCGCTGCATCCCAGGATCACCGGCCTACGTGCTACCGAGTGGTTGGATCGAGCTGGGCTTTCCCCCATTCCGATCTTCGACATATACGAAGTCGAGGATATGGACCCCAGGGATGGCGGTGTCCTTCGCATATCTCACGATTACCCGACGAACTTGACCTACGCCGAACGCCGGCACTCTGGTCCAGCCCCTTGAACCGCTGGGCGTAGCGTGCTTTACCCCTGCTCTTTCCCTGTTTTCACTCATTCTGAAGATCCCGGATCGCAAATAACTGTCTAGGTCCTCTGCGTTGATCGCAGTAGTGTACAAGGTGACCTGTTTCCTGTCCCTGAGCTGGCGCTCATGTTCCGTCTTTCTCATTATCGTCCGTACCGTGTTCCTGTCTACTGGTCTGTAGTTCTGAGCCTTGAGAATGAGATCGTTATGCCAGAGTTCTTAGTGAAGATTGGTTTTGATCACACGGCCTATCCCGGGTCTATAGTATGCAGCCTGAGAGCGAGAACGGCGACCAAAGGGAGCCCGAGTCGACACATAGGCCACGCAGTTCATTAGACATCTGATCATCGGCCTGATCATTGTGACCTCTGCTTGTTCTACACTGTAGCAGGTCTTAGTCTAGAACAAGATCCAACTACGAGATATCGTTCGTCCGAACTGCCTTCAGATCCGGGTCTCTATACGTTGTCTCATCGATGTATTTCCCCAGGCTCCCTATCCTTCATCGGCCTATCCCACCGTTCCGGGAGCGAGCAGAAGGCCGAGTCCAGGAATTGACCGATCTGTCTTCCGAGGGGCCTAAAGAGGACATCGGATCCGGTCGTGCAAAGATTGTGTGTAGATCTCAACGGGTAGAACCCCTACTAGGCCGTTCGGGTTCATAGGGCCGAAAGGGCCTATTAGGTCCCGATCCTCGTCTGCCTAGGGTGGTTGCGTTGCCGATCAACACGTGCGCACCACGTGTCCGTCGCTTGTCGACGCGGGCCGTGCTGGAGGCCCGGTGGTCCTTGTCGGTGCACGCACCTTGAAGCCAACAATAACCCGTTTACCCATATCATACCCATTGTCAGTCAATTCTCACCCGAAAATCAACTCATCGACTGACATCTTCCGGGAGTTAGTCAACAGATCTTACCACAAGTCTTCGTCGACAGATCGGGATCGTGGTTCCCATCGCCCAGTACCCCGGCTTCCCATACCCACGACCGCAATCAGCCCACATCACGCTTGATCGATTGATTCTGCCTTCTGCACTACGGTAACCGAACAATGGCCGACGAGAGAGTGTACATTGACCCTTGGAGCCCGGGCACCGACCGTGCGTAGTCGCTTGGCTTCTGGCGCTAACGAACGAGAGAGCTCATGTGCTGGCGCAGATGGACCTGTCTTGGAACCGGTCGAGCTTTACGCGCTAGGAGAAAACGTCAAAGTCAAGTGCGTAGTGCGGGGTCTCTCATCATGGCCATTCTGGCTAACATACACGCACAGGATCAACCCCTGCCTGACGGGCGAAGACAAGAAGAAGCATGATTTCGTGTACGACATCGCCGAAGGACGCCCTATGTCGCAGGAGGAAAGTCTGGCGGTGCAGAAGTACTACGAGGAGCCAGCGACGCTACCACGCCTGACCCAAATCGTGATCTATACCAAGTTGGCGCCGTGGGTCACTGTGGTCAAGGCGAATTCGCGCGATAGGGGTGTGACTGTTGGTGACTGTTGCGAGAGCTTGAAGGCTTGGTACGTCTCCTGTTGTTGTCACTTGTCACGCTGTCTAAACTCATGCGAATTGGTCTAGCTATGCGAAGGCGATTACTCAGGATGAGTGGGAAGCACTCCCGCCTCGTGTCGTTGGTGCAATTCAGCGCAACCTGAACGCATCGATGCAGTACGGTTATGGCGTCACTCATGGACCGAATGGGAGTGTGAACATCAAGCGCTTCAGTACGTATCCTCGCGCTTCCTTTCCAACTCCCTCTACTAACTTATATGCTTATAGACTGGCTCATGCAGCGAACGTGTGTTGTTATCCAAAAGTTGTCGTACATCTCGATGCTAATCTTGGCGTCTAGGGTCTGCCAATTCATGACAGTCGACGACAAATACGCCGAGAAACGGTTCGGCTACCGGGCTCCGAACCTATTCCTTATGGAGTTCAGCGACTAAGGTCACGGCCTGATCGGAGGTCGTCTGAAGATGTTGTATCACGAGCTTGTCGGGTGAGATGACTGTTGAGCTACGACTTCTGCGGGGATGTTTCAGTGGGGAATGAGTGGAATGTATGCGCGATATTTCGGTCGATGTGCAATGATACGTGTAACTGTAGCTCACCTTCCACCGCGTCATTTCTTCCATGTGCCATGCTGGCATCCCCGACCGTAGACGCCCAAACAATATTGTCGACCATGAAGGTAAGTTGTCATTATCATCCTTGTCGAAAATGGCAGTTTGTGGTGGAGCGAGTCAGTTCCGCTTTCGGCGCTGGCACAGTCCCTGCCTCGAGGCGGCCGTGCGGGTTACAAACCCCTACTCCCACATTCCCCTGCTTGACCTCTGCTCTGCACGTCGTCCAGCGCACAGCAGCCATCGAATATCCCCACCCAATACCAGGCCACGACCACTGTCGACAACTCACGACCTAACGATAACCAAGGCCACATACCCATACAGTACTAACGCGCCATGTTCTCCGGTGGGCGCAATAACGACCGGTACGGCGGGGGTATCCCAATCCCCTCCTTGGACGCAACTTCGCCCTATAACGCCCCTGCCGACCTCCGACGCTCACCGCGAGATCAGCCAGCTCCTATGCCAGCTCCTTCTCCTAGAGAACGGCCGGTCGCGCTTGACCCATCGAGCGCAGGAGGATACCCATCTCCGCCTTACCCGCCATATGGATACCCCTACCCATACCCGACGCCGTATGGATATACGCCGTACCTCTCCCCCACTGGGATGCCCCCTCCGCCCGCATGGCCCTGGCCGGCGCCGCCCGGTCCTCCGCCTGGTGTGCCGGCTACGCCGTATACCCCTGGTCATCCACCGCCGACGCCGTACGGGTACCCTCCCCCACATCCTGGCTACGCGCCTCCAGCTCCACCGAGGAGTCGGGGGCCACCTGGGAGCACGGCGGAGGATTCGGTCGACAAGGCTGACAAGTGGAGCCGACCGGCAGAGTGTGAGTCACCAAGTGTGCAAGAGCTGGTATCTGCTTGCTGACTTTGAGCGCAGTCAGAGCGCCCAGCCTCGGACTGGCGGAGCTGGGTTTCTTAGCGCCCAAAGCGGTCGAGATCAACCCCCTCATCACTGTCGGCTCCGACAAACAGCCCAACCCAGCACTCGACTGGAACCTCGCTTTCCCTCCCTCAACGGCCAAGAAAGCGGGGGACGAGTCGAACCGCGCGCTGAGCATCGATGAGCGACAGCGGCCTGCTACGTGGCCCGCGATCAAGAAGATGACTATTGTCTTGGATAATGAGGCGCTTGCGAGGTGGGAGATATTGGTTATTGGGAACTCGGGAGGGTGTGTCACTATTGGGGATGTGTTGGCTGCTGTCCATTCTGCGTACGTTCTGCCCTTCACACGAGCCCGGCACGGTACAGTACTGATAGCGAGTGCAGACTGCAAGCACCGATCCATCCTGCGGAATGGGAGGCTATCAACAGCAACCCCTCAACCCACGTCCGACAATACTACAAGCGCATAGTAGCCTGGGCGAACTTCAACCGCTCTGCCGATCCGCGGGCGCCAGGCGGTCATCTAGCAGGGAACCAAATGCAACGGATCGACTTCCTGTGCGCTAACACGATCTGGGGCGGCCTCAAAGTCGACCCAAGGCAGAGCAGGAGCATGATGAAGTATGCTCAGAGCGGGTATTGGATCTTTAGGCTTGAGCTGCTGCAGAATGGGATTGGGGAGGGGACGATGCCGCCGCCTGGGAGAGGGGCGGCTGCGTGAGGAGTCCCGCGGGCAGTCAGGTGTGATGGCTTGTGAGATGGGAAGGTGATGGGATCTTTGGTTCACATATCGGTACATATGTATCAGTATGTGGGATTGGCGCTGTACTCTCATGAGAGCAAGGAATTTCGAGATTATGAATGAAATGAAAGCTGCAGATATCGAACTTGGGCGAGTTCGTGGTTGAGCGGGACCAATTTTTGAGCGCTTCTCCGCATTTTTGCTCGTACGCTCTCTCTTTTCGTCCCGTACAAACCCCTCCAGCATTTTCGTCTTCACTTCAGTTTCCCTCTTCCGGTCTACTTCTTGTAAGTCAGTGTTATCCATTTCGATATATGCTTGATGAAACGCACTGGGCTCTGAATACACGATGCCACTGCACAACTGCTCTACGGAGCGGGCCGCCTAGAAAACGGTTCACTGATCATTCTCTCCTTCTACGCCCTTCCTAGCCAAGAGCATAGTCTGACGCCTATTCCATAGTGCATTTACCATCATGACGGACCTGGTGGAAAGACCAGCAGACCTGGACAAGTTTGTCTCCCTGGTAGGGGAGATGAAGCAGAGTGTGGCTTCTGCACGAGCTGCGCTCAAGCCTTTACTCGCACAGTACGTCACTTTGTCACCATATGCATCTCCAGTCGCTGATCAACCTTCGCAGAATCAAAGACGACACGCTCGACTTCACACCAGGCATCTCACTCCTCAATTTCAAGTCCCAAATGCTGCTTCAGTACATGCACTCCCTCGTTCTTCTCACCTCACACAAGCTGCTCGGCCATTCCCTCCAATCCCGCACGCCTCCTTCACAATCTTTCTCCGACCCTAAAAGGGATGCTCGAGGCACGGAGGCTGGAGATCTCGTGGATGACCTCATTGAGGGAAGGGTTGTCTTGGAGAAGATTAGGCTGCTCGAGGGGAAGATGAAGTACCAGATCGAGAAGCTTATCAAGGCTGGGCAGGCGCAGGAGAAGGGCAAGCTTGCTGCTGATGGTACGGCATCCCATCCCGTCATGAGAACTCATATGCTAATGCTTCTCTAGATCCTCTGAGCTTCAAACCTAACCCCGCAAACTTCAATACCGCCGGCGGCTCGCCTTCAGCTTCGGAAGATGAAGCCTCCGACATCGAAGGCAAGCGCAGCGGGATCTACCAACCACCTCGTGTGGCGCCAATGCCATACACCGAAGCACCCAAGAAAGGCAAGAAGGATCGGGCCCCTCCACCACCGTCGGCACTCGCCAACCTCGCCCTGGACGACGGTACCAACCCGTATATCGAGTCCGCCTCGGGACTGGGTGCGGCGCCATCGATGTCCTCTAAGCGCGCACGCGAGCTGGAGAGGATGCGTCAGTTCGAGGAGGGGAACATGACGCGTATCGTCATGACCAAGCGGGAGGCGAAGCGGAGATTACAGGACGAAGCGAGCCTCGCGCTTGGTGGTGTTGGGATGGGCAGGAGAGCCGGCGGGCTGGAGGACGAGTTTGCCGATGTGCTTAGGGGGATTGGGGAGGTTGGCAAGCCGGGTAGGCGATCAGATGGGTATGAGGAGCTTAGAAGCCGGGGAAGGAAGGAGAATGTACTGGAACGAAGCCGGAAGAGACCGGTGGCGGAGGATGATGGTGCCGATGCTGGGGCGTCTTCGCAAAGACGGAAGAAGACCAAGTTTGAGCGGGAAATGAAGAGCCAGGGAAGGAAGGAGAAGCGGAAGATGAAATAGACTGCATTCGTATAGATACGCATCGTACGATTCTCAACGCATTTGTACCCTTACGCAGCATTCACTCTTACCCTATATCCAATTAATTTGTGTCGCACTCTCGATCTTGAAACCAGAAATTCGAAGTGGTGTGGTATCATAGTTTATTCGAAAGAAGGAAACGCCCGAAAGGCACACAGGACTATGTCTACAGCAGCAAAGTCCAAACCATCTTTTCATCCGTGCGAGACGATTAGAGGAGGAAGGCAAAGACACCAGCAACAGCGCTGATGAGGACACCAGCACCAGCGGTAAGGCCAACAGCGCCGCTGCTGCTGCCAGACGAAGGGGAGGCACTCGGGCTGCTGCCGGAGGTGGTGTTGGAAGCAGTGCCGTTCTGCGACATGGCGAGAGCCTTGAAGGCAGAGAAAGTGTGGTTGCCGGAGCCAGGAGCGTTGATGGCGAAGACCATGCCGGCACCGCAGTGGAAGACGGGCTTGGTCTGAAGGCAGCCGAACCACTGCGGGCTGGTGCTGTTGACGGTGTAGTTGACGACGATAGGGGCGGAGCCAGGGGTGAGGTTGGTCTCGAAGCCAGTGTCGAAGACGCGGGAGCCGTCAGAGTTGGTGGCGGCAACGCAAGGAGTGTTGAAGGAAGTGAGGGTGGCAGTGTGGTTGCCGGGCACGGGGAAGGTGAACATGACAATGTCACCGACGCTAGCGTTGATCGAAGGAGGGTTGTAGTTGAGGGTAGCGTTGAAGCCGACGGTGACGGGCCAGACAGTGGGCGAGCTGGGGGCAGTGGGTGCGGCGCTGCCGCTGGCCGCAGGAGCGGATGCCGATGAGGTGGGGGCAGTGGAGGCTGAGGTGGCTGAGGAAGCCCCACCACCGCTGGCGAGCGCCTTGGCGTTAGCCTGGAAGTTGGCAAAGGTGTTGCTGCCGTTCGTAGGAGGGTTCACGGCGAAGACCATTCCGTTCTCGCAGTGATTGATCGGGTTCTTCTGTCCGCAGTAGAACCAAATTGGGTCCATGGTCTGGACGGTGTAGGAAGCCATGGGGAAGTTGTCGGAGGTGGCACCAGCCGGAACTGGTTGGCTTAAGGGAGTGGAGTGTTAAGTAAAGAATCGGGGTACGAACATAGAGTGAACGTACAAGCCAGATGTGAACCCCCCTTGTGCAGCAGTGCAGGGGTTGGCAAAGCTAGAGACAGTCGCGGTGTGATTGCCCGACACGAAAGTGAACTCGACGGTGTCGCCGATCTCAGCAGTCACGGTGTCCGGCACGAATTGGAGGCCGCCTTGGCCAACCATGACCTGGTGCGTCATTTGGGCCGAAGCGACGGCGGCGAGGGAGAAAGCGACAGCTGCGGCGAACATGATGAACGAGCCGAAAGAGAGTCGATGGGTGTTCTAGTGAGGGTGGGGCGAGTGTCTCCTTTTACAAGTTGGAGAGGGCCTTCTACGCTGAGGCCAAAAGTCCCTCATTCTGGATTCCTTATAAGTCGTCCAGTTGGCGTTTCACCACATGAGCTAGCTCCATTCGGTATGCTGAACATGGCGGTGCAGTCGGTTTTATTCTTATTCATCTGGCCGGGTTGAATGGAGACAGCCAAGTTCAACATACAAGGGGTTTCCAAAGGTGATCGAACCATTGCTGGATTTTTGCGGTATCGCCACCACCCCATTGAACAAAGTGCCGCACCCGTGAGCGAGTTTTGCCATTCAAAGGGAGGCTGGGGTTCGGTTGGTTCCGCGCCTGCCCCGCCCCGTGATGAAACCCGCATCGCCTCGCCGCGATCGTTTGTTTCGTACTCAGGGACCACTCGCATGGTGCTTATGCCCGAAGCTGAATAACGAGCGCTCTTTCCAGCCCGACTCGGTCCCCTGCTGCCATAACGATGAGGTTCGGGAAGGCGGGACAGAAGCGAGCTGGTTCTGTGGAGATGTAGTGTGAAACCGGCACGGCGTATGATCCACCTCGCAGACTCACCTCTTGATTTCCAGTGGACCCTTTCGCTCTACATCTCAACGCAAGGGGCAGGCTGGGAATGAGGCCTTTAGAGCCGACAAATAACTCAATCGTTGATTTGCAGTGTCACCGGGCCGGCCAGATGGTCAATCGAGTCGAGAGCAAAGATATGCGTGGATGGAAGCCAGCCGGCATGGGATGCACTTAGCAGAGCTTGGCACCAATCAGCTGCGCATCGGCCCACTTGCTCTTTCTTCTTGTTCAGGTGGACCCAGGGAGAAGGCAGTGCCTAGGCGCCCATACAATGCTTGAATTAGGGTTGTTCGACTTAGGTAAGCCGGTGACCATTATAGAGTTTCTGGGGCCCGGAGGATGTAGGTGTCACCTCGGGGTTCAACCAACGAGGGACCACGTTCCGTGATTGAATGCGGGAATTTTGGCCCTTGTGGGAGTTGTTTGCCTGTTCTGTTGCAGTAGAATTGGTTCGGGTCGCTTGCTGTTACGGGGCTGTACTGGACCCATGCTCGGCCCGCCTTCCAGAAAGTCTTCTTGCGAGGAGTTTTGCGACCATCGGTGCGGTCCTCTACCGACGAAATGCTGGATCTAGCGACCTGCGGCCGCCCATTACCGGTCGAGAGTGTTGAATACAGCATTCGAGACCCGTTTCCACAAGGCGTGTTCTGATAGGCTGGGCTTGCCGCGATGCCGTAAAGACAGAGATGAGATATCCTTCGCTTGCCCGACAGAGTTTTGTCCGATGCGGGATACGGGTGCGAATTGTAGCCATGCATGAGCGTCCACATTGTTGAGAGAGAGCACATTCATTTATGCGGCGGGTCTGGCAACAAGCGGTCGTGACGATGAGCTAAGAAAAGGTAGCACCACGCAGATTCAGAATGGGTCGTAACACACCAATAACCGTCATACAGCCGTATCGTTCGTCAGAGCAAGTGTATCGTACACACTCGGAAAAGAAGCGCGAGACTGTCGTCGGGCTTAAGCCCAATATCAAAGAGGCATTCCGACTGCTCAGCTCTGCGAGCTACGCGGTGTCCTGCTCTTGACGAGGGGGACGACGAGCCAGCGTCGTCTTTCCCTGTCCCTCTTTCCACCTCCGCTCACGCCAGCTTTCTCGTTCCACCCCAGCGGGAGGGGTACGACCTTGGCGTGCCGCCACTTCTCGGGCGAGTTATCGTCGTTCACGTCTTCATCGTCCCCGCGGTCCACATCGAGCACCTCGTCCTCAGATACTTCGAACTGCTCGCCTTCTCTCGAAGGGAGGAGCTGCAGCTGACTCGCAGCGCTCATGAAGAAGCTGCTCGCGCTGTCGATCAGGCTCGGAGGCGCTTTCATAGGTACGCTCTGGAGGACGTAGTCCTTCGCTCTCCAGGCGTCCGAGCTGCTCTCCGCTTCGGCGGGTGAAGCGGGGTCGGGGTATGCGGGATCGGCAGCGAACGTCGCACGGATGATGTTCGTCCGTGCATCGTAGGAGAATATAGGCAGTGGGTGGGAGAACTTGTTCGGGAATGGGGTCGTATACGGACGACGATGCCTCAATACCAGGCTTCCATCTATGCATCAGAAGTCCATCCATCAACCTCTTTCCTTCATGCAGTCAAGCAACACACGCACCCTGAACATCCACCGCATGTCCCGACATGAGCGAGCACAGCGCCCCAGAATGATCCACGAAAAACACCTGATTATCAGCCCTTGGGTCCCTCAACCCCTGAACGAGCGAGCCCTCCTTCTCAGGCCAAAGGACGATCTCCGTCCCATCCGCAGTCCCAGAGCCTCCGACGTCAAGTACGCGGTTTGTGGACAGGTGGCGGATTATGAAGTATCCTGTATTGCGTAGATCGGTCAGAGGTTGAAAGAGGGGTTTGGGAATGGACGCCGTACCGTTTGGGAACCCGTGTGTCACGCTTGCTACTGGAGTGGGAGGGGGGTTGTACGCCGGCGGTTCACCGTCTTTCGGTTCGGTGGTGATCATCGTCATTTATCTCAATAGCAGCAGATATGTTCAAGCAGACAGCAAAGTATTTGCAAGGTAGAGGGATATATGTAGTTGTAGGGAGAGAAGCACTAGACGTTTGAGGAAGGGGTGATTGCGCCGCAGTGCGTCGCAGCTCCCGGCCCTGACAATGATGACCGCATACCCGCAACACGTGAACATCACTTATACCTTTCTTGGCCTTTGGGGCGAGAATGGTTTTAAACAGAAGTAGCGACAGCGGCCAATCAGACTTCATAATGAGTGTTGAGTTGAATTGCATTTCTCCGTATTCTTTGACTTGGCATATGTTACAAGCGCTCGCTTTCGCGAAAGGCAGGGCGCAAGGAAACGCGCAGACGGGCTACTAGGAGTGTTCGGGTAGAAAGAAGAACGCGTTATTGAAGGAAAGGTAAACAAGGCAAGAGGCAATTATCTATAGGCCACCCTTCCGTCCGAAGGTGCCCTTTTGGCCTGCCAAGCGCGTGACAAAAGCGGGGAGAGGAGATCATAGGTGAAAGAAAACCAATCGAGCACGCTTACTCCGAAGTTGCGAAGTCCTTCTGCTGGCCATGGCCGAGCAGGCTGGATACCGCGCCGGAGACGCCGCCGCCGCCGCTGCTCTTGCTATATGGCCACTTCCACTCCCTGAGCCACTGTGGGTCAATTCCGTTCTCGAAAGCCTCGGTCTTGGCCTTGATCTGCATGTTGAGCAGCTTCTCGCGTGTGCCAGAGCCCTTGTTGTGGAGCGAGGGCATCCGGTCGATCGCGTCCATCGCGAGCGAGAACCGGTCGGTCTGGTTGCGGATGGCAAGCTCGAGCGGCGTGTCGATGTTCCCCTTCTCCTTGTACCCACGAACGTGGATGTTCTGCGCGCCTGGGCGCTTATATGTCAGCCTGTGGACGAGCCACGGGTACGAGTGGAAGTTGAAGATGATCGGCTTGTCGTCGGTGAAGATAGCCTTGTACTCTTTGTCGGTCAGACCATGCGGGTGGTCCTCGTTGCTGATCAGCTTGAAGAGGTCGACGACGTTCACGAATCGGACCTTGACGTCCGGCAGGAACTCGCGCAGGAGAGCGGTGGCAGCGAGCGACTCAGCGGTAGAGACATCACCACAAGAAGCCATGACGACATCGGGCTCGGCGTCAGAATCGCTCGACGCCCAGTCCCAGATACCAACACCCTTGGTGCAGTGAGCAATAGCATCGTCCATGTTCAGGAACTGCAGGTGGTTCTGCTTATCGGCGACAACGACGTTGACGTAGTTGACGCTCTTCAAGCAGTGGTCCATGACGGAAAGCAGGCAGTTGCCGTCTGGCGGCAGGTAGATACGAACGACCTCGGGGCTCTTGTTGGCGACGACATCGAGGAAGCCTGGATCTTGATGGGTGAAACCGTTGTGATCCTGACGCCAGACAGTCGCGGTAAGGAGAATGTTGAGCGAGGAGACCTTTGTGCGCCATTCGACCTCGAGGCACTTCTCGATCCACTTGCAGTGCTGGTTGACCATGGAGTCGATGATGTGGATGAATGGCTCGTACGAGTTCAGCAGACCGTGACGACCGGAGAGGACGTAACCCTCCAGCCAGCCCTCCACGGTGTGCTCGGACAGGATCTCCATGACACGACCCTCGAAGCCGAGATTGCCGCCATCAGCATCCTCGTCGAAGTAGTCGCCCATCCACACCTTCTTGCCCGCCTTGTAGATCTCGGCGAGCTTGTTCGACTCGGTCTCATCAGGACCGAAGAGACGGAAGTTGGTGGGGTTCTTTGCAATCACATCGCGCATCCAGCCAGCCATGTTGGTCATGCTTGGCGCTTCTTCGGCACCGGCAGCCTTGACAGAGATGGCATAATCGCGGAAATCAGGGAGATGGAGCGGCTTGCGGACGAGACCACCGTTCGTGATCGGGTTGGCGCTCATGCGGCGCACCCCCTTGGGCGGCAGAGCCTGGAGTTCGGGAATGAGCTTGCCGTCCTGGTCGAAGAGCTTCTCGGGCTGGTACCCCTTCATCCAGCTCTCCAGCAGCGCCAAGTGCTCCGAGTTCGTGGCGACGTCGGCGAGGGGGATCTGATGAGCGCGCCAGAAGCCCTCAAGGTAGTGGCCGTCAACCTTGCGCGGTGCAGTCCAGCCCTTCGGCGAGCGGAGGATAATCATTGGCCACTTGGGGCGGAAGGCCTTGCCGGTCGAGCGAGCTTGCTCCTGGTACTTGCGGATCTCCAGGATGCACTGCTCGAGAGTGGCAGCCATAGCCTGGTGCATCGATGGGAGATCGGAACCCTCAACGAAATAGGGCGTCCAGCCATAACCCTCGAACAGCTTCTGCAGCTCGTCGTGACTAACACGGGCAAGCACCGTCGGGTTGTTGATTTTGTAGCCGTTCAAGTGCAAGACGGGAAGGACGGCACCGTCGGTGACGGGGTTGAGGAACTTGTTCGAGTGCCAAGAAGTGGCAAGCGGGCCAGTTTCGGACTCGCCATCACCGACCATGCAGACGGTGATCAGGTTGGGGTGGTCGAAGACCGTGCCGAAGGCGTGGGAGATAGAGTAGCCGAGCTCACCACCCTCGTGCAGAGAACCGGGCGTCTCGGGCGTGGCGTGCGAGCCAATGCCGCCGGGGAAGGAGAACTGTTTGAAGAAGCGCTGGAGCCCAGGCACGTCCTGGGTGATATCGGGGTAGACCTCCGTATAGGTACCCTCCAGGTAGGCCTGAGAGAGGACAGCGGGCGCGCCGTGCCCTGGACCGGAGACGAAGATGGCGTCAAGGTCGTACTTCTTGATAAGGCGGTTGGTGTGGATGTAGGTGAAGACCTGGCCGGCATCGGAGCCCCAGTGACCCAGGAGACGTGCCTTGAGGTGCTCGACGCGGAGTGGCTCGCGCAGGAGTGGGTTCTTGCGTAGGTAGAGCATACCCAGGCAGAGGAAGAGAGACGCGCGCATATATGCGTCGGTCAGGCGGAGCTCCTCGTCGGTGAGGGGCTTGCCCTGGACGGTCGAACGGGCGACGCCGTACGCCGTTATCTTCTCGCTGGTCGGCTCAGGCGCGGCCATCGTTGGCTGATCGATTCTGTAGAGCGATAGCGGTCAGTATATGCGCAGATATGCTGTTTAAGGGGCGCACTTTGGGAGATACGGTTGGATGGTGGTGGTAGAGAGGTGACGATGACCTCTTTGTTTCTATACCACCTGAAGAGAAGGAGGCAGTCTTAAGTCTAGAGTGTGAGTGCAGTCGTCAGTATGGTGACGGGGAGCGATCGAGTGGGTCCGTCCTCATCGGTGAGCTAATATAGCACCCAGAGAGGGCTGGGCTGAGGGCTGGGCCGGCGACCTTATGCCATATCAAGGCACGCAAGCACCTTCCCAGACTCGTCTTCTCTCGGCCAGTCCTGTGTATGCCAGAGAGTCCCAGCGGACTGACGTCTGAGGTAGGTGCCGCACCCGCCCCGCGACCTACGTCACGGAGCGGGTCGGATTCACGCTGCGCCCTGTATGCATGTGCGCATACAGGTCCCGCGCAACCTCTCTCCCATCCTCTTTCCCACACTCGTCCCAGCTCGCTCGAGCCGATAATTCGCTTGTATGCTATTTTCGATCGTTGCTTACGAGCTTTAGACTGGGCAACCGGGTCTACAATTGCATTCCTACATAGCCTATGTCGTCAATAGCCAAGTCTCCCTGCTGCCAGGCGTTGTTGCCCAACAAGAAGGAAGACCCGTCTACGGCGACGAGTCCCGCTTACGACACCTTGCGCGTGATTGCATCACGTCCGATGATTGGTGCATCCCTTTGCTTGGAGCTCAAAATCGCAAATCACCGGTGGGAAGAAGGGTAGGTTACCCCGGCCGGCCGCGCGGCGGGCGGATCGGCGGGACGGAAGAAGAGCACAGCCGCTGCGGTGGGTTCCTGCCGGCGGTGCGCGTCGGAAACGCGGAAGCGAGCGCTCTTTTTGGAGGCGTCGGGCGGACGCGCTCCCCAGGGTCCGGGGGTGCGCTGGCGAGGCACGCGTCCACCTCGCACGACCTAGGTTGTTCTCCTCCTCAACGTCTCGCTTACTCTGGCGACCATCTGGCCAGCATACCTCGAATACCCTGACAACCCATACCCAGATCGGTAACCGATCCCTCCTCCGGGTCCCTGGCGGATCACCCCCGCCAATCTAGATTGACCATACAGCCAACTTGCCTGAGCAGCTGCTAGCGTTGATCTGGTTCTTTCGCCTAGTCCCGGTGCACAGCTTCCTACCAACTTGACCCTGCTTGGCTCACCTTTACTTGATCCTGACTGAACGGGTCTGTTCCTTCTGGGTGTCGGGAGGGAACGCGACTGGCTCGTAGACGGTTGAACGTGCGTCTCTATCCCTGCCTTCCGTTGCACCGAGCTGATCGGGTCCAGCCAGATGCCGACCCTGACGCCTCCAGCGAGTCCCACCAAGAAAGACCCAGAGAAAGACAAAGAAAAGCGTCGCTTCCACCGTCTTTCGGACTGGCTAAGGTCCGCCAACGGGAACAAGCTTACAAAGGAGAAACCGCTCCCGCCGAAACCGCCGGAACGGCCCGGTACTCCTCTGAAGGAGGAGACGTTCAGGGAGGCGGTCACTATCAGCCCGAGTCGGCAACCGCCAGATCCGAGAAATCAACCGCGAACCGATGCTCGGAACGATTACCGAAGTGGCCGGCAACTGGAGAATGGATACGGAGCAAGGGAAAACGAAAGACAACAAGCGTGGGGTGTTTGGCTGCCCAACAACTACAGTCATAGCCGAAGTCAATCAGAAGAGCCTGTCAGGCCGATTTCAAATCCCTCACCCTTCGCGACCCCGAACAGGTACGTCCACACCCCGAGCCCGGACCGAAGCGCGCATATACCCTACCCTCAGCACAATGGACGCGTCTTCTCCACTCCTCCGACCAGGGACGCATATACGAACCCCTCACCAACCAGACCGCCAATACAAGTCCAGCCCGGGGTCGTCGTCACTCCTCCACCCTATGTCCCATCGCAGACTCTGCAGTATGCGCTCGCGGACTCGCCAGATTCGCCCTCTCTTCGTGGGCGCCTGGCACAGGGGATTCCGATGCCAATACCGATGATGCCGCTCCCTGATGCGTTTGCTGCAATGTCGCTCAACCCGACCCCACGTTCTGCTCCTCCGGAAACTTTGGCTGGCTCTCCGGTTGGATTTGGACAGTCTGGCTCTGCCGTTTCTCTGAACGCTACACCTTCGCCTACACGCGCTCGACGACCTGACGAGCAGCAGACTCCTCGTACACCTGTCAAATTTCCTGCAAGACGGCGCTCCAACTCCTCCCCCGCTTCCGCCAATGCCTCCCCATCCACTCCCGCGAAACCTGGAGCTCCGCCATCTAGTAATGCCACATCGCCCGCAGCCCAACAACCTAGAATGACGGTGCAATGTGCGGGAATTACCAAAGCCGGCCTACCCTGTCAGCGGCAGGTCAAGGCTCTCTCTGCTCTGGCCTACCTCTCTCCTGATGAACCCGTCGAGCGATACTGTCACCAGCACGCACGCGAAGTTCTAGAGCCCTCAGGGTTCTATACGCGCCCTGCTTCACCTCAAGAGCCAGCACAGTGGATCGCCTTCTCCGAATGGATCCCCCCGTATCTATCTCAAGACACCCAAATCTTACTCCGAACGGCGATGGAGGCACTGCCTTCCGTGTCAGACCAACCCGGATATATCTACGCCTACGAATTGCGGACCGCACCCACCGAACCGGTTGCCCTGAAAGTGGGGAGAGCAGTGAACGTGAAGAACAGGCTGGGGGAATGGTCCCGCCAGTGCTCGAAGGAAGTTGTCCTACGTGGGTTGTGGCCGCCTCCGGATGGGTATAACTCCAGCGCCACTGGATCCGGGAACGCCAGCCCCAGTTTAATGCGTGTCAAGCTCAAGCCCGGGCAGAAGACGCCCTACTGTCATAAGCTCGAACGTCTCATCCACCTCGAGCTGGCAGATATCTCGCTATACTCTTCTCACTTGCGCGCGGACTTTTTCTCCCCTTCTAGGTCACCTGTCAGTTCGGGACCAACGACGCCTATCAAAAGCCGGTCTCGTGCTACCTCTAATGCCTCACCTGCCCCTGCATCTCCGGCTTCAGCCGCAAAGGGAAAGCCCGCCCGGCGACCGATGTCGCCATGCGAAGAGTGCGGCAAGCTCCACCGCGAGATATTCACTTTCGATCGGATCGCTCGTGGGAAAGCGAAAGGTCGAGAATGGGAAGAGGTCGTATGGCCCGTTATTGAGCGCTGGGGGAAGTTCGCCGAGTTGGTGTATGGCTAGACGTGAAGGGTGGGAAACACGGCTGAGCATGCCACAAGCAGATGAGGGAGGATCGCGCATTACCATTTGCGTCAGCGTTCCATGGACTCTATGACGACGGCTACGACTACGACTACGTTACTGTATTTATCCAATCCTCGATCGGCTCTCGACCATTGTTAATGTATCGCTGTACATTCTGCATTGGTCATTGGACATCAAGACGTCAACGGTATCGCAGTCGCAGCGCCAGCAGTGCGCCTTCTGCGCCACCAACCAAAGCACTGTAGGCGCACAGGATTGTGCCTGCCAGCGATACACTGCACTATTCAGTTCTGCGAGAGAAGCCTACAAGCTGGAGGGCTTGTCACATGGTCGCCATCAGAGGCTGTCGTCAGACTCAGGGTCCGAGAGAAGAGATCTTTGTCTTCCCCCTATCTGCCCAACATCGTCAAGGACGACAAGACAACTCCTGTCTATCATCAGAAGGTTTTTCTCAGACTGGAGACGGCGACAAACACAGCTTCAAAGACATGTGCTCGGCAAACGACGAGCGACGTTACTGTGTTCTCTTGGTAGACTCCCCTCTCGGCGGTACATCGCCCCGTTCGTGCTTCTCTGACCGGTTCTGATTTCCCACCGCCCTTATCTCCTGTCTATCTCCATACCGCCGGAAGAAGCGCTGTCAGCTATTGACGTCGTAGTAAAGAATTGCGAGCCTGTGAGACGAAGTCTGGTCACGAAACGGATGCGGGGCAACATATATACCGATCGCAATGGCAGTAGGAGACCGATCTAGCTTTCCCACTGCAAGCTCCGCTGTGGCGATCTCCTACGCTCATGGCGCTCCGTCCTCCTCGACAGCGTGAGGAAATCATCTCGGCATCACGCATGTCTGCCGTCGATGCAATACTACCTCCACTCGGGGCCACCCATCCACCCATGCCACCTTCCGGGAAATCGCATTTGACTACAGACACTCCTTTGGAGGCCGACCACGGATCGCAACAAGCACGACGCCCGATAATGCGACGCATGTACGATGCAGTACGCCAAGAGGGGCTGGTGCAGCGGGTGCGAGAGAGGAAGACTAAGTCAAGGAGAGAGACCACACATACCAAGGAGCACAGTGACTCTGACGACTTTGAGGTTTTCCCGGCCACGGATCTCCCTCACCTGCCTTATGTGGAAAGAGGAGACTCAGAGACGGACGAGCAAAACGTCGAGAGCCAGCCTTATGGAAAGGGTCAGACGGAATCGTGAGTCGCTTGCAATTCTCAGTCCAATTGCATGGCCAATCTCACTGAAAAGGAACGATGGTGATAGGAAGAATGACCTCGCAAGCAAGGATGAATTTCCGTCATCGGCCGCTGCACAATCCGAGGGTGAATCTGATTCATCTCACGCGCAGTCGCACGATAGGCCGCCACGTGCGACATCCGTGCATTCGCTCCAGCAGCGCATCGATGCCATCCCGACCGATCCCGCCCTCGATCCAGACGACATTATTGCCAAATACGTATGCGAGCAGCTACAGGCTGAGGAGCCGGTCGGCAATCCGGACTTCATGCGTGATAGCCTGCCAGCAATCAAACGGCTCGTTCGACGCATGTCCGATCAACTCAATGCGGGCCAGCTGCAGGTCAACGTTCCGGCCAGTTCAGAATTGCCCGTGCTGCGGGACAATGGAGCAAAGAGACACAGGAGAGGCGTTTCCCTGAATACTGCCGATGTTGCATCGAGTGCCAATGGCGTACCCCATCGTGCGCGGCGACGTGCCGACACCTTGGCTGGAGTCGTTGTGCGTGCTCTCACCTTAATGACGATTTCAGGTCCTCACCTCGCCTGTTTAGCCGGCCTTGCTTCTCACTCCGCCTGACGAGCGGGGGATGCGCACAACGGAGAAGCAAGCACATCCGAAAACGACTCGCACGCCTCACGATAGACAAGACTCGCAGAATGAGTCCAAAATACGCAAATCAAAGAACGACACCATAGAGAAGGATGATATCGGGAAGCGCCTAGAGCTGTCAACGCCTCCACGTGCTACACCAGCATGGCGAGGGCAATCACCCAATCGCTCGCAAAGCAGTCCTCGGCACTTGCATACTACAAGTCCGAGCACCCCGGCGCTCGAGGGCTCCCCTGCAACCGTGCCGGATATACCTCCTAAAACACCGTTCCGACTTGTTCATTGTATCGACTTGAACCGAAAGCAGGAAAGATGCCGGAATTGGTTTAAGGCAGCCTCCAAGTATATGTGGATAACTCCCAAGCGTTACATCGGCAGGGCTTGCCGTGTGCATGAGGTGTATTTGCCCCAGGCTGGAGGCTTCTACACCCCCGTCCATTCCAGATGGGTTGCTTTCGAAGACTGGATACCGGCGCACTTATCCCCGGAAACGAAGAAGGCTCTTCGGGAGATGATGGAGTGCTCACCGACCTCTTCGGAGAAACCCGGTTATATCTATGCGTACGAGCCCGAGAGGGCCACTGCGAGATTGGTATCCTCTGACGAGCCGTTCGTCATCAAGGTGGGTTATACGAACAATGTGTGGAGACGCGTTGGACAGTGGACCGACCAGTGCGACCAGAACGTCATACTACGAGGACAGTGGCCCGTGTGCCCTGTGTCTAGCACAACTCAGCCTAGCACGTCCTCTGTTGCTTGCGGCGGCGAAACGACCTTGTATCCGAGGAAGCTCGAAGCGCTTATCCACATGGAGCTGAATGACGTGTCATTTCGCAATACCCACCTGACGAGCGCGTTCCTCACATCCCGGCCGCCACCTAGACGTCTCCTCAAGCATGCAAGGCCGCCTTTTCCATCTCCGCGCTCGGACGGCGCCAGATCGGACGCGACATTCGGTAGCAGCCGCTCCGCCACGCCGCTGCCATCGGAGCGCTCTCCGTCACCTTCACCTTCTGTGGCCTCCAGAGCAGAACATGCTCCAAGGGTTGAATGCCCTGTCTGTAAGCGACGCCATAAGGAGCTGTTCACGTTTGGACGTAACATTAATTGCCTCGGGACGGATTGGGAGTGGAAGGAGGTGGTCTGGCCCATTATTGAGAAATGGGGTCGATTCATCGACCTCGTTTTCGGTCCTGACGCTGAGCAAGACACTGAGGAAGAAGACGCTCTTCTGACCGGTTCCCAGGAGGACGAGAAGGACAGCGTGAAGGCATGCGACGATCCGAGCTCAGTTACCGAGGCCAAGCGTGCGGGTCGACAGGAGGCTGAGGATGAAGACGATTTCTTTGCCCGTGGGAACGGAACGAAAGCCATGCTAGACTTGAAAAGACGTCCCTTCCTGCAGCAATTGGCTGGCAAGGGAGCGTGTTTGCCCAAGCATTTGCATGATGAGAGCGGCGAGGACTTGGATGGTGACGACGTGAAGGATGAACGGCACAGATCGAATGCGGAACATGGAGCTCAGGAAGACGCCGAACAACTCCGCTCCGCCGATCATGTGGAGAGGCACCGCAGACCCTCCGTTTCGGACCGCACGAGCCCCTCGACATTTGACACGCGAGGGAAGATAACTTCCTACGCTCTGCAATCAACCTCGGATGAGCCGAATGAAGATCCTAGGCCCCAAACCGCGCTCCTACGCATTCATGCATGGCGAGAGAAGGTTGGGAAGCACCTTCCCGCTGCCGGCATTTCTGAGGAAGAAGACAGCGCGTCCCACTGTGACGACGATACAGCGTCTGATCATGGGAATGAAGACCCCCAATCGAAGCATAAGGAAGTGAATACCGGACAGGACCGTGAGGGAGACATGAAATCTGAGTATGTGGAGGGAGAGCACGCCACCCTCGGCCATCGTGGAGGAGCTTCCGCGTCCAGTACTCAGGAAGACGCTCTGTTCCATTATGAGCTGGGTGACGAGACCGAGGGTGACCAGGAGGGAGAGGGTACCGCGTCCGACCATCCGAAAGAAGACTCAGCGTCTGACCGTGAGACAGAAGACACTGGGTCCGACTACGGGACAGAATACACCAACTCCGACCATGAACAAGAAGAGTCCGATCGCGAAGCCGCGGCGAATGGGGATGTCGCTCCGACCCGTCGGGCGACCGGCCGGCTGAAAGTTGGCTCATCAATACCATCGTTCAGGAGGGCGACCGGGAACCTGCGAGGGGCGGTCATCTCCGCTTTTGCCGCTCGATCGGCTGGCAGCGGTCCGGGATCCAGCTCGGAGAACTCGAGTGAAGGTACCGAAGCTCGGATTTTTCGTGAAGCACGAGCAGCAGGAGCAGCGTATCGCACCCCATAGGACACCAGCGGGTGAACACCACGGGAAGCCAAGGAGCCAAGTAGATGAAGAGTAGACGATGAGCGGGACTGACCGAAAGCGGCTTAGAGGAGGTCTGGTCCGATGGAATGTTTTCGTTTTCTCTGGTGATCATTGGATTTGGTGCCATGGTCTGAATGTTTGTTGCGGACTCCTTGCTACAGGACGGACATTGCGCCGGACTCCTTCAGCAGGTTGACATTTCTGATTGCTATTGGTGTTGTTATTGTAAAGATCTTGTTTGTGCATGTATTATAGTTTGACTCCCGCACACGGTCGTACAATGGCCAGAAGAAGAAAAAGCCAACATCCCTTCACCGTCACCCGACTGCTAGTTACGCCAACCAAAGTCAACACGTAAGCAAGCCCCTTGCTGACCTCATCTTCTCCCCAAATTAGCTCATCAGGCACCCCTCTCGTTCAAAATCAGCCTCCATCAGGGTTCTTACGGGCGACGCGTGGGCTCAACGACCGGAACGCTTATCTCGCGCTTATCTCAGACCGGCGGACGTATTACGTGAGCGGAGTTCCTATGCCGACCGCGCTTGACAGGTGGTCGAGGGTTTGATAAACGGACCATGCTTGGCTTTTCGTTTGCGTGAATCGGAGATGGTCAGGATCTTGTACGGTGGATGATGAACCGGCTTGAGCGCGCAGTACGACGGGTCAGTAGAAGACGATATCAGATCTGTCCTGGATGAATGGGCATGGAAGGTGGTCAAGAAGAGGGCGGCGCCGCCGGCACGCACTGCTTCTGATAAGATCTCCCAGCCCGGTTCATTCAACAGCCTCAAGGCCTGGATCAACAATGCCATAAATCCCAACTTATGAGTTTCGGATGTGCCTGCATCTCACAACAAATACTCTCCAACTTACACCTACGCCGTGCAGTCATCAGTATCACCAACTCACACTCTGCACTTCGCCGACGAAGAGCCGCCCATACGGTCCCATCCTTCTCCTGGAGGTCTAAATAAGGCACTCAGAAGCCGGACGAATTCCCGCCCGAAGTCTAACCACCTTTTAAAGCAGGCTTCGTCTGATGCCTCTCCGCCAGCCAATCAGAATATTAGTCAGCCTCGAATCCCTCGTGACTCGCCCTTCGGGGCTGTGTGCTTCTAAAGATGACTCGCGCAGATCCATGCGATTCCATGAGCGCGAGCATCATGGGCAGCGGCGGGGAGGGGTCGGGAGGTTGTCCACTATTTTTGGGGTGTAGGACCATCTTCTAGCCAGGCCATTTTATGGCGTTCCCCCGACCAGAACGCTTGGCGATGATTTCAGGGATTTTGCTCCGGTGTTACGTTGCGGCGTATTGTTGCATTATTGATAGTGACCAAGAGCGACATTGTCACGCCCAAACCCGGATCCGTGTCGGGAGTGCGCAACGGGAAAAGGTGTCTCGGCCTGCTGCGCTATCTCGGATGCTCACCCGCTGACGCCCCGTCCTCTAGTCAGGACTCCCAATCCCACCTCATCGGAAAGAGGTTAGCAGACTGCCATAAATAAGAGTCATAGTCATTGTTACCAATAATATCCATACTTGTCCGAACTCAGTCACCCAAATTAGCCAAAATTGCCTGTTTTGGGGAGAGGATGAGCTCGATTTCGTCCGAATTGATAGGCTAACGGGGTACGTCATAAGCACTTTGTCAGCGTCATGCTTCCTCAGGGCACGCACGGCGCGCCAAGAGAATGGTTCCGCGGGGGCGCGTCCTTGCCGGAAATCTTTCGTTGCTCCACGACGACCCCTGCGCTCACCCATTTTCGCCCAAGCAACCCCTAGGGGTCGTTCACACCCGGCGCCCATCCGGACGAGGGCGCTCATTAATCCTTCTCACGCAACCGACCTGGCCGGACAGCCGGTTGTCCGGCAATGATTTGACGATACGGTTTGCTTGGTTTTTGCGATTTGGGCGATGCGATGGCTTGACACGGCTGCGCGCCCAGACGCGGCGCACGCTGCTCCGCTCCGTTTCTCGTGCGATGGGAGCGACTCTGGCGAGACATGGTGCATCGTGGCGGGACTGTCAGAGATCTAGAACTCCGCCCACCCAAGTCTGTTTACCTGACCACGCTCATGCTCAGCCCAGCTCGCGTCGGCTGCGAACCCGCCGCTGCGGTTGGTAAGCGCCCCACGCTGCTCGTCTGCCCGGATCCTCGTACCCCTCACCCAACCCAACCCAGGCAGACGGATACCCGGTGACTCGGCGCGGAGGATCTTCCTGCGCTGATCTCGGCGCGCGTTCTGCTCTCAGGGTCTCCCCGTTCTTCCCGTTCCCGGCGGTGGGTGACAGTGATGCGATGACATAACCCTCTTCTGCGGGGCGCATATATACGCCCCCCGCCGTCGGAGGAGGGGGGAAACTGATCCGGCGAATTTCCTTCCCTCTTTCTTTGTTCTCTCTGCTGTTTGTGGCTATCTATTCCTTCAGTGACTTGACTGCTGTTGACGAATATACTGTCGACTTGACAACGGTAGACTGAGCGACGCCGGCCCTCGTCTTGACGCATATAGTTGACTTCCTACCTTACTGGTCAACGCTTGGTCGTCAGAAAATTCTTTAAACGCATAATGGCCCCCCAACCATCAGGTAGCAACACCCCCACGCCCGGGGCGACTCTCCGCCCTCCTTCCCCCGCCCTGTCGGGCGACTCCTCCGTCCGCACCCTCACCCCCTCCGATCCGCCCGCGACCGACCTTTCCCCCGAAGAAGCGAACGAGAAGCCCAAGCCCACCCTCAAGCTCGACACCAGGGGCACACACGAGCGGGACTTTGCAGACGTAGACCTCGAGGCTGCCCGCGCTACTTCCGCACACCAGACAATCCCACCGGGTCGGCATAACCTCGAGGATGCGGAACACAGCGTCGGGGACTTGAGCGAGGTCTTCTCACCGGGTGAGGAAGCACCAGCGGAGATCGAGAGGGAGAAACAGGACCCGTTTTTGGTCGTGTGGGAGGAAGGGGACAAGGGGAATCCGAAGAACTGGAACAGGCTCTATCGGTGGTACATCACCGTTTTTGGTGCTCTATTAGCACTCAATGCGTACGTCCTCTCCCCTTCCGCACAATCTGCCATAGATACTAAATGAAAACGTGCAGAACATTCGCCTCCTCTGCTCCATCCGGGATCATCCCGCAGCTCATAGAAGACTTCCACATGTCCCAGGAAATCGCCACTCTCCTCATAGCGATCTTCGTCGTCGGATACTGCATCGGTCCTCTCCTCTGGGGTCCGTTATCCGAGTCATACGGCCGGCGGCCAATCTTTGTCTTCGCATTCTTCATCTACACCATCTTCCAGATCGCGGCCGCCGTAGCACCCAACACCGGTGCACTCATCGCATTCCGTTTCCTTGGGGGATGCTTCGCTTCTGCACCCCTGACGAATGCCGGCGCGCTGCTGGCGGATATCTGGGACCCAGATACAAGAGGGAAGAGCATGGCGTTCTTCACTCTGGCGCCATTTGCGGGCCCAGCGCTCGGGCCGATCGTTTCCGGTTACATGTCCGTCGCGGGCGTGAGCTGGAGGTGGCTCTTCTGGGTCCTGGCGATCTTCGCGGGTGTTTGTTGGGTTGCGATCATCTTCACCCTCCCCGAGACTTACGGGTATGTCCACTTTCCCCCGATACGTCGAGAATGAATGTGCTGACTCTATATGCGCAGACCCTCCCTCCTCGTGAGCAAAGCCAAAGCCACCCGTCTTCGCACCGGCGACCCGCGGTACTACGCCGCCCTGGAACGGGCAGACACGAACATCAAAGCGCGCATCAGTGCCGTCCTCGCCAGACCATTCAAGGTCCTCCTGCTCGAGCCCATGCTCATCTTCATAACGATCTACATGTCCTTCGTATACGGCTGTATCTACCTGCTCTTCGAGGCCTTCCCGATCGTCTTCACCGAAGGCCACCACATGAACCTCGGCGCCTCGGGGCTCATGTACCTGCCCCTATTCCTGGGCGGAGTAGCAGGGGTGATCTGCTACCTGCTCGTCTTCAACCCGCGGTACGAGATGTTCATGCGCCGATACGCGCCCAACCCCGTCCCGCCCGAACATCGGCTCGAGATGGCCTTTGTCGGCGGGCCCCTATTCGCACTCTCCTTCTTCTGGTTCGGCTGGACCAGCTACTCAAGCATCTCGTACTGGTCTCCCCTAATGGCTATCTTCCCGCTCGGCTTTGGAGTCGTGTTGATCTTCCTCTCCCTCTTCAACTACATAATCGATGCGTACCTCATGGTCGCCGCTTCTGCCCTCGCGAGCTCGACGGTGGTGCGATCGGCGTTTGGAGCTGGGTTCCCGCTGTTCGCTACCCAGATGTATGAGAAGCTGAACCCGAGGTGGGCGAGCACGCTGCTGGGGTGTATTGCGCTGCTGTTGATCCCGATCCCGTTCGTGTTGTCGGCTTATGGGAGGGTGTTGAGACGGAAGAGCAAGTATGCGCCGACGAAGGAGTGAGCGCGGGGAGCAGCTTGCGAGCCTGCCGGTGCGAGGGTTTAAGGTGGAGAGGAGGACGATCTCGTTATACGACAACAATTGCATAGACCGCTCCTGCATTGAAGAAAGGAGCTAGCATCACTCATATTACAGCGCACTACTTGTATTTTAGCTGCATTAAGAATTAGATAATGGGAGGTGGTTGTATGGGATTGGCACGGTTCGCATTTTTATAGAAGACAAATCAATCACTCCGCACCTGGCCATAAGGATGAAGCCAAATGATAAACGCTAGCGTAAGTGGGAGTACTCTGCCTAATACAGTGTGTCCTGCAGGTACTGCTCGTTCCATTTTCTGTCCCGCCGGTCAATCCAGGAAACTTAGCCAGTTTGTATACTGATCGTCGTCAATGCACCGCCTCATCATGCACACGGCGGACCAGGACATCAGGACATTCTAGTCTGACAACCTTTGCTTCATAAAGTCAACGAATACACCGTTTCGCCCCAATACTCGATCTAATGCGCCCCATTCGTCTCCGCCGCCCTCTTCCCTTCCTTCCACTCCGTCCAAGCCTCGACCCCAGCAGCACTAATGACGTCCCAAGCCCTCCTCACATGTCTCTCCTCCGTCCTCTGCGCCCCGACCGCAAACCGCAAACAAAACATGCCCAACAAATCCGTCTGCGTAAGCGTGATATCGTCCCGCGCCGCGATCTTCTGATACATCAGTCTATTCAGACCATTCAGCTCTTCCTGCCCCAGGTCCTGTACCCCTCCCCCACGCGGCCGGAGGCGGAACACCGCCAGGGCAAAACTCTGCGGTGTGCAGAGCTCGAACAGCGTGCTCTGCCCCACAAACTCCGAGAACAGGCTAGCGAGTCTCACGCTCTTCCGGATATGCGCCTGCAGCCCTTCGATCCCGTAGGACCGCAGGACGAACCAGAGCTTGATGCTTCGGAATTTCCGGCCGAGTGAGAGCTGCCAGTTCCGGTAGTCGATTACCATTCCCGCGTCGGACTGTTTTGTGCGCAGGAAGGCGGGCGTCACGTCGAGCGCTTCGGTGAGTTGGGTGCGGTCCCGGACCCAGAGGGCGGAGAGGTCGAAGTTCGTTAGGCCCCACTAGTACGCGTATGAGCACATCCGCATAACGAAAGGGCGGAGAGGGGGGGATATACCTTGTGGAAGTTGGTACAGAATGAGTCGGCGTACGCGTTGATGTCGTCCAGGAAAGACTGCGCCCTGTACTCTGGACAGCTCAGCGCTACGCCCGCCCAGGCAGCATCGACGTGCATCCACAACCCTGCCTCGCGTGCAATGGGTCCGATCTCCGGCATGCGGTCTATCGCTCCAGTCGATGTCGTGCCAAGTGTCGCGACTGCCACAGGTTCGTCAGCTACAGGCTTCGGCAAGAGGGGAAGTGGACGTACCAAGGACGAACGGATGTCTTCCTGCCTCCTTGTCCTCTAAGATCGCCTTCTGAAGCGTACTGCCCCGGAGCCCATATTGGTAGGTAGGATGCACGTCCAACGCTCGAAAGTTCAAACCCAATATGAGCGCGGCCTTCGCCCCGAGGGAATGAGTCTGTGTCGTTCCGTATATGACGAGGTCGGACGGCGAGACGGTGGGATGTGAGCGGAGGTACGCCGAGCGGGCAGCGACGATCGCTACCAGTGCTGAGTCTGATGCGCTCGTCTACCATGCGTGTCAGTCCGGGCTGGAAGTGCAACTGGAAGGCAAGGCAAGGCGCACCTGGATAACTCCTCCTCCCTTCCCGCTCTGCACCCAGAACGCCTCCTCCAACCCAAGCAGCTTCGCCGCCCAATCCATGACCACACTCTCGAGCTCCGTACACGCCGGCGAGCACGCCCAGTTAAACCCCGGGTTCGTGACGCTCGACGCGTACAAATCCGCTAGCATGCCTTCGAACGTCGCGTTCGCCGGGAAGTACGCAAAGAAAGAGGGGTGTTGCCAGGATGTGATGCCCGGTAGGATGAGGCGCTGGAAGTCGGCGGAGATGGCGGAGAAGGGCTCGCCCTTTTGAGGGGCTTCATCTAGACGTGGTTGCGATGAGCTAGGCAGTGAGCACGGCGGGAGGAGGCGTACCTGGCACGAGCTGAGACAGGTAGCCCGGTTCGACCTGCGCTACGACGGGTCGCTGCTCGAGGCTGGCATAGTAGTCGCATATCGCGTCGATGGCCTTGTACCCCTCCTTCCTGAACCTGCACGTTGACAGTATCAGCACCACCGACCAGCCATGGTACAAGGTACGCGACGTACTGCTCGATATCCATCTCTGCGAACAGCTACGGACTTGGAAGCAAGAGACAGGTTGCTCAATTGACCTTCGCGCTCTTGCTGATAATGTTCAACCGAGCTCTCGCTGACAGCAGAGACATGACAGTCGCTGAACCGTACGGGTGTCCGCGGCGCCGATCCGCAATGTGCGATGTGGCGTCGGTCAGTCGGTCGGGACGACCGTAGAACATTGCTTGGTGACTACCTTCCCACGGTCCTAATCTCAGATCCATCAGCGCCGACGCTACCGTGGATCACAAAGATGCAGCGAAGCGATAAGATGCGCAATGAATTATGCCGAAAATGACTCATCCTCGTTAAATACAGTTGACACCGGCAGTCCCTGACCTGTTTGTCTTCCTGTCCGAATTTATCCCACGATACCTGGCCCTCGGCGTGGAATCTCTATGTCTGGACAGGCTGCACAACCGTCGAACCCGCCACAACCGCCGGAAACGGAGATTATTGTTGCTGATACGCCGGAGCTGTTTGAGCAATGTTTGGCTGTCAGGCTGAAAGGTGCGCATGACAGGATTCTCTCGCCGAGGAAGGACACACGATGCTGATTGCCAGGCAGTGTTCTCCGATGAGCAGGGCTTTCCAGTGCGTATCTTCGTTCACTGATCATGCATGCGTCTGAGGCGACAGATAGGAAGACACCGAACTAGACCAGTACGCCCCTTCGCTACGATCCTCTCCAACCATTTAACCACGGTCTGGCAGCTACGACACCCCCGGCCTAGCAACCCACTTCCTCCTCCGTCTCCTCCCCTCCAAAGACCCAATAGGCACGATCCGCATCGTCCACAACCCGCGCAAACTCGGTCGGCTCGCAGTCCTCCCCCAATACAGGAAATACAAGCTGGGCGCGGCGCTCGTCAACCGCGCACACCAGTGGGTGCTGGACGCGGAGCCGAGCACGGGCGGGGAGAGGCCGTACGACGTTGTGGCGCATTCCCAGATATATGTGAAGCCTTTCTATGCTAAGTGCGCTTGTCCACCTATCATATTTTCATTGATCGGAGAGCTGACAGAGGAGACCAGGTTTGGCTATGTGGAGGAAGGGCCGGAGTTCGACGAGGATGGGGCGCCGCATCAGAAGATGGTGGTGCGGCTGAAGCCGTGACTGTGCCTGCTTGCGTATTTGGCTGTTGTGTGCCCGCTAGATAGAAGTGGTTGAAGGGAAGGACATCTAGAATCTGCAGGCACCGGAGGCGATAATACGGGAATAGAAGTCCGATTGACCAGGATGCCCTACTGTGATCGCACGGCGGTTACGGAATGCCTCGGTAGGGCAGCAGCACTGGAGCTGCCTTCATGTGCTGCCACCTATAAAGTGATCAAATCCCAGCAGCGACTGCAGATATCCGGCCAGACATGAGCTGCTCAAGAATAGCACATCTTTGATCATCAATGAATCACGTGCGCTCGAGTCATGTCCAACGCGCCCGATTGAGCAACGCGACTGATTTTCATTTCGGCCGCCCAGCGCCGCACCGACCAAAGATCCAACGATCCCTGACTTTCGAATTATTGTCTCGTACCAATACCTTCCCGTCTCTCATTGCCTGCCAGGACGGATCCTAGAAGCCTGCTGGACAGGACTGGAACAATGGCACGCGAAACTAGCAAGCAGGGGAAACAGCAACGACATCTGACGATTGTTATCAAGCTTGGTACGTCTCTGCCCTCACGTGCCAAGCGCAGGAGTACAGGAGGAGCTGATCGGATGGGGAAAAGGAACATCATCAATCGTCTCCGAATCGACCCACCAACCCCTCCTCTCCATCCTCTCCTCGATAGTCGAAACAGTCGTCAAACTGCGACAAGATGGACACCGCGTCGTGCTCGTCTCCTCCGGCGCAATAGGAGTAGGGATGAGGCGCATGGGGGTCAAGGAGAGGGGGAAGACTCTGGCGGGCGTACAGGCTCTGGCGGCGATTGGGCAGGGGAGGTTGATTGCTCTGTGGGACCAGCTGTTTGGGCATCTGGATCAGCCTATTGCCCAGGTCCTCCTTACACGGGGAGAAGTCTCTGATGTGCGTCTTCCCTTTCTTGCCCTGCTCTTCGCCCGTTCGGCCTCCGTTGGCGGTGGTGGTAATGCTGCCGATGTGGATCGCTGATGATGTTTGGGCCGCAGCGCACCCGTTACCTAAACGCCTGCAACACCCTCGCCTCCCTCCTCCAAATGGGCGTAGTCCCCATCGTGAACGAGAACGACACCGTCTCCGTCTCCGAGATCAAGTTTGGGGACAACGACACTTTGTCGGCCATAACGGCAGCTATGATCCATGCGGACTATCTGTTCTTGATGACGGATGTGGATTGTTTGTATACTGCTAATCCGAGGAAGGATCCTGCTGCAAGACCCGTACCGGTGGTGTCGGACGTTGCAGTAATACGGCAGAGTGGTGAGTCTCTCCCCTTTCCCGACCCATCCTTCCCGCCCCTGCCTCTTTTCTCCCTTGCCCCTCCATTCGTGCGCAGCTGATCAGTCATTGTTGATAGTAAGCGTCAAATCCCTCGGATCAGCCCTCGGAACAGGCGGTATGGAGACAAAACTGATCGCAGCAGAGCTCGCCTCCGGCGCAGGCGTAACAACAATAATAACCAACTCCAAGTCCCCCTCAAGCATCAGCTCTATCATAGCTTACAACCTGCATCACGCGCCCGACGCTCCTGCCCCATCTGTCTCTGCCTCTCCCGGCTCAGAGTCTACTACGACGCCGGGAAGTGGGATGGAGAGACCGCCCCATACTGTCTTTTTGCCCAAGCCGTCCCCGCTGGCGGATAGGAAATGGTGGATCCTCCATGGGCTCCACAGCGCCGGAACGATCGTAATAGACGAAGGCGCCCACCGAGCCCTCTCGCGCCGCGAAAGCGGGGGCCGTCTTCTCCCCGCCGGAGTTATCGCCGTCCATGGAACTTTCGCGAGCCAGCAGGCTGTTTCGGTCGTTGTCCGTAGACGGCGGCGGACCCCGGCTGAGGAGAGGAGGAGGAGTGTGGAGCTCGAGAAGGAGAGGGAGAGGGAGCGGGAAGGCGAGGGGGTGGAAGAAGGAGTCGGGAGGGTTGCTACTCCTGGGGAGTATACGCCCGAATTGCCAGGCACGCCAGCGGTGGAAAAACAGCCGAGCGCGATACTCCTCCAACGAACGATGCAGCAGCTCTCCCCTCACGCAGGGGCGGAAGAAGCAGCGCATGTCCGGGACGAGCAGGAACGCGCGCTTGAAGAAGGGGAAGAGGAGTGGGAAGAAGTAGAGGTTGGGAAAGGGTTGAGTAACTATAATTCTTGGGAGATCGATAAGGTCAAGGGGATGAAGAGGTGCGTTCTCGTCTTCCTCCTCCTTCTTCTCCCTGTCTACGCTTCGTACATGCTGCGCCTTCCCCACTGATCCCGCTTTTTCTTTCCACCCTTGGGGTTTTCCTTCTTCTGTTGTGCTTCTTGCTGTGGGATTGGGATTGGACGGCGTTGCTCATGAGGTTGTTTAGTTCGCAGATCGAGAACGTGCTTGGGTATGCAGATTCAGAGCATGTAGCGGGTAACATAACACTCCGCATCCTGGCCTAGCCTCTCGCCCTCTCTCTCTACGCTTTATTTTCTTCTCCTCCCTTGATATTTGGTATAGATCTGTGCATTTCATCCCTTCTAATAACGCCCATAACAAGCTTTTACATCTCCCCCCCATCCTCTACTCCTCCAGCCGTACAGACCGACAGCCCTAGAGCCCTACAGCCCGTGCTCTCACAAACACCAAGGATCCTTCGACAAACAAACGCCGAGGCTGAGGAACTACGCCTCCTTCCCCTTCCCAAGCTCGAGACTACGGTCAAGCGCCTCCTCCCTCCCCAGCCAAACCCAACCCATCAACGCCCCCGGCCCGCCCACCACTCCAACCAGCAAACCAATCACCATCTTCCCCACACTCATCCCCACCCCACTCCCACCACCCTGCCCGCCTGCTTTCCCACTCTCCTTCCCCGCCCCACTCGCCTGCACCCACCCCGCCGCCCCTGCCAGCAAAGTGGAGGCAAAGATGAACCAAAGGTCCCATTTAAAGAAATTCATCAACGTCGTCCATAGATGTTCCGGCACCTGCGTATGAGCCGGCATCGGCTGGGGGAGCCATACCTGCTCCCAGGCCTGAAGAGCGCTCTGGAGGGTGAGCGGGAGAAGGCGGGGAGGGGCGGTGTAGAGTATGTAGAGATGCGCTGCTGTGCAGATGACGATGGAGGTTTTGTAGGCTAGGCGGATTAGGGCGATCGATCGGCGGGCATCGGCAGCGCGGTTGGAGGGTGATGTAGAGGCCGAGGCCGAGGCAGAGGCAGGGCGGAGCCAGGAATGCAAGAGCTGGACAAGCCAGATAAAGAAGGGGAAAAACTGCCAAATGGCCGTCACCCTTTCCCCTGGCATGACCCACATAACACTCGTCAGCAGCCCATACCCCACCCCAACACCCCACAGCGCACCCTCCACCCGCCTACTCGCCGGCCGGCCCCCAGCGCGGCCAAGGAGGAGAGCGGCAAAGTATAGAGGGAGGATGAGGCCCATCCCCAGGTTTTGGCAGAGGAAGAGCCAGGCTCCTGGGTAGCGGGTTGGGAGGGGGGTGTGCGGGCGGAGGGGTTGGAGGTAGATCGTGATGAGGGGCGGGAGGAGGGAGGATGCGAGGGAGAGGGAGGTTAGGGGGCCGTGGGGGGTCGAGAGGGCGAGGTTGAAGAATGTTGTTAGGAGGCAGATCTACGTTTTTTGTCAGCATGTCCTCCCATACCATCATACGCAAAAGGTGCAGCGCCATGCAGCCAAGCGACGAGGGACGGTGGGAGAGGGGGACGATGTATGGTAGAGAAGGGTGATGTGGGGTAGAGAGAGAGGAAGGGACGGACCTGATGATCCACCACCTCCACCCCAGTCCACCTGAAAACCCCCGGCGTCGCTCCAGGAGGACAGAAATCAAGCAGCGTCATCCCCTCGCCCTTTGGAAGCGAACGCTGAGCGAGTATGGGGAGCCACATGTTCAGCAGAGCTAGGAGGGTGAGTGCCAGGGCGGTGAGGAGGAGGGAGAGGGTCGATAGCGTTCCGTATAGCTTTGGGGGCGGCATGGTGGGGTGTTCTTGTTTGTGGGGTGTGCTTGTGCTTGTGGCCAGCGAGGGGTGAGCGTACGGGGGCTGGTGGTTGCCGGGTGTGGGGCAAGAGAGGGAGGGTGAGGGTGAGGAGGGGTATTGGGGTATTTAGCGTGCGATTGCTCGGGGAAGGGAGGCAGGGGAGGCAGGACGGGGTGCACCGCCCATCTCAGAGTGTATCAGCTTATTATAACCCTGACACTCCTTCCCACGCCGAGCAATACAAGTAGCAGTAATAAGCTGGTACGGTATTGGACAGCACCTCGCAGTGAACAGTTTAGGGTGAGATTCGTGAGCGTCTACTCTACGTGGAGATGGATGGGCGTAAGGGGGACGCGCTTCTGTTGGAGGGGATACGTTCAGGTGTGCGGTCACGGGACCTGTAGTGGTGATAATGCTACTGCAGTTGCAGCATCGATTTGGGTAGTATACAATCATGCCTGTAGGCATATTACACCCCCAGCCTCCCCAGCGATCTCTACACGCCTGTCACAGCATATAGATAGACCACCGGTCGTTTGCTCCTACTCCCGGGTCCTGCCATTCTCCATTCTCTCGTACCGCCGTCCCAGACGAGCCGGCCGCTCATTTCTTCTTCTTCTTCTTGCCGTCCGGAGCTAGAAAACCTCATCAGCACCCTCCCACAGCAGCATCAACAGCAACAGCGAGAAGCGTAAGGTGATAAAATGCGAAACGAAACCGCCACTCACGTCCCTTCTTCTTCTTCGGCGTCCCCTTCCCCCTCCTCTTCAGCGCCTCCACATCCTCCAGCCTCTCCTCCTCCCTCGGATCGGGAATGTTAAATTCCCACGCAAGCTTCTTGATGTCCCTCATCGGCATCCTCGCAGGGTAGTACTGCATCATCCCTGGCCCCCGGAGCCGGGCACGAAGGTACTTGGCGCCTGTGCGCGCGGAGGTGGGGTTGTATGCCGTTTCGAGCAGGGCGCAGCGGAGTTGGGTTAGTTGGCGGAGTTTGGTCGCGAGGGTGGCCATGGCTGCCTGCTGCCTGCTGCGTCGGCTTCTCCCTCGCTCTAGAGGGGCTGATGGATTGAGGGAGTGCTGTAGACTGCGTCGGTACAGAGGTCGTGGCCGCGCTCTAGTCGAGGAGGAGAAGCAGGCTCAAGTCGGATAAAATACCTCCGCCCCGATCAGCTCTACATTTTTGGCCAATTTCGGACCCTGACGACCTTGCTCTTTCTGCGAGTTGAGTCGGCGCTCACTCTCTCTTCCTCCTCCCTCCTTCTTCCTTGTTTTCGACTTCATCCTATTAGAGTCGTTCCTTTCCTTTTGTAAGGAGGAAGTGAGAAGGATGCTTCAAGCCACGAGCCGGCACCTCTGCCGTTCCTGCCTCTCATTCCACCCCTCCTCCAGCCTCCACCCCCTCCTCCTACTCCCCTCCTCCCTCCCAACCCGCACAACCTGCCTCCATCGAGAATGGATCCACACCACCCCCCCCCTCCAACGCGGCACAAAGCACATGAAACCCCGTCCAAAACCCCGCGAAACCGTCGAGCCCTACCTGCCCTCCCACCAACTCGCAATCTCCGCCCATGCCCAGCGGCAAAAATCCGCTCTCTTCACCCGTCGCTCTTCTCGTCAAGGGGCGCTCCAACCCCCTCCTCCTCCTCCCTCTCACTCCTCCTCCTCCTCCTCCTCCCGCCTCCTCCTCCCGGGCCAGCTAGGCACACCGCTCAACCCAGCCCCGTACGTCCAGAAAAAAGAGCCTAAGAGGCTGAGGAGCGAAGAGGTGGCGCAGATGATTTGGAGTGCGCTGGACGGGTGGACGAGCGACCCGAGTGCGAGGCATGCGTTGAGGTGTTTTGGAGTGGGGTGGGAGGGGCTGATGGGCGTTTGGGAGGGGTTTGAGAGGGGGGCGAGGGCCGAGTTGGAGGTTTTTGGGGTGGAGGCGCCGAAGGAGGAGGCCGGTACGGCCGACGCCGAGGCTAAGGCTAAGGCTGTAGCTGAAGATGAGTACAAGATTGACGCTGAGGCTGAGGGAGAGCAGAAGGCCGAGGTGACGATGGAAGTGCCCGCGGAGGTGACGATGGAAGTACCCGCCCTGGACGAACCCACCCTGCCGAACCTCTCCGCCCAAGCCGAGCCTCCGCACTGGAACGACCTCCTCGCCCAACAAGCCCTCACCCCCGAAACGCTCACCCCCTCCCAAGAGGCCACCTCCCGACTCTGGTCCCTGCCCTACGTGATCGACGAACTCCTCAAATCTCCCCCTGAGGAAGCGATCAGAAAGGCGATCATGTGGCGCTTCCTTTCCTACGCTGCTGATTTCCGCCCGAGCACGCCTCTGCCGGAATCGCAGGCCGCTCTTAATACGCCCACCGGTGCGGGCCCGGCTCCCTCTCCGTCCCCGAGCACACTAGCGCTGGCTAAACAGCCTTTTGCCCACCTGGCGGATATAAACCGCCTGCTCGCGACGCTCCCCAAGGAACACATGATGATAAACCGCGGCTACTCCTCCAAGCGAAGAATAATAATGCACGTCGGGCCCACGAACAGCGGTAAGACGCACCAAGCCCTCCAAGCGCTCGTGCGCGCCGACCGCGGACTCTACGCCGGCCCGCTAAGGCTGCTAGCGCACGAGATCTGGAAACGCGTGAACACGGGGTCCATAGACGGGATTTCCAAGCCGTGTAATCTGCTCACGGGAGAGGAACAGCGCTGGGTCACTGCTGACGCGGGGCATTTGGCGTGTACGGTCGAGATGACCCCCGTCAGTGTGGAGAGGGACGTGTTGGTGTTGGATGAGATACAGCTCATCGCGGACCCCGATCGGGGGCCGGCGTGGATGAACGTGCTGGTCAATTCGGCCGCGAGGGAGGTGCATGTCTGTGGGGAGGACACGGCTGTCGAGCTCGTTAAAAGGATCGCGGGCGAGATGGGGGACGAGATCGAAGTGCGGCGATATGAGCGGCTTACACCGCTGAAGATCTCGGACGAGAGCCTGGAGGGAGACCTGAGCAGGGTGCAGAAGGGAGACGCGATCGTCGCGTTTAACCGGACGTATATCTTCCAGCTTGCGCAGGAGGTGGGGGAGAAGACTGGCTTGGGCACGGCCCTGGCGTACGGGGCTATGCCACCTGAGGTCAGGAACCAGCAGGCGAGGATGTTTAATGATCCGAAGAGCTCGGTGGGCGTTATGGTCGCTAGTGACGCTATTGGCTTGGGGCTGAATTTGTGCGTCTCTCTCTTCTCTCTTCTTTGTTGACTTCGATGCATTCTCTCTCTCTCTCTCTGTGGGGTGTACATGTGCTAATTCTGTGACGGCAGGAAAATCAAGAGAATCATCTTCCACCGCATGACCAAATGGAACGGCACCGAGGTCATCGAGCTCTCCCCCAGCCAAGCAAAACAGATCGCCGGGCGCGCCGGCCGATTCGGGCTACACGGGGACGACACCGGCGGGGAAGTGACGACTCTGTACCCCTCCGACCTGCCCATTCTACGAAAAGCGATGGAGACGCCCAACCAGCCCCTCGTGAGGGGCTTTATCGCCCCTGCTCCACCGACGATAATCGAGTTCCATGGCCAGCTTGCACCCGGTACGAGTCTCGCCGATGCCCAGGCGGTGTTTGCGGAGTATACGCGCACCGCTCCGTGGCAGAAAGCGACCACGGGTATCGTCTCCGGTTTGTTTAGCGATCCCGGAAGCCAGACGGGCCCGCTGTACGAGAAGTTCTCCCAGCTGCCAGCGCAGATCCAGCTCGTGTGGATGTCTTCTCCCTGGCCTAAGAAGCAGATCTGGCCACTCGTGACCGCCGCGGTGGAGGACATGCTCCGGATGTACATGGACAAGCCGCGGTTGATCGAGATCCAAAAGCTGTTGGAGTCGCATGGGCTGTATGACCCGTTCGCGGTGATCTACCTCGGGAGGGACATGATCCGGCAGGGGAATGTCGGGCTCGCTATGCAGCGCCTTCTGTCGAACCCGCGTACGCTCGTGTTCCTCGAGTCGGCGCACAGGATCATCACGTTCTACCTGTGGATGTCGTACCGCTTCCCGCTCTCCTTCGGCGAGCAGGACAAGGCCTTCAAGCTCAAAGTCCAGATCGAGGACGCGAGCCAGATCGTCCTCGCCTGGGTGGCAAGCACGAAGAAGACGACGGCGCTGCAGGAAGTGATCAATTTCCAGAAACAGGCCGATCCGGAGGAGATCGAGTTCTCGATGCAGGGCGACGAGCAGTATCAGCTCGCGAAGGAGGCGAGCAAGATGAACCCCGTGCCGATCAGGTATGACAGTAGGGGGTTCTTGACCATGTCGAACGAGGCGGGGGAGACGGTCCCGGTGCAGATCCAGGCCGACTGGTGATCCCCTCACATCCAAGCGAAAGGAGCTACATCTCGAACTCGGGGTCATCCTGCTATCACCTCTCCAGTCAGCCTCTGCCCATATCGACGCTAATACGATCCATCGCACTCACCATACCCACCTCCTCAAGCATCTCCTCAGCATCCTCATCCCCCACCCCATCCTCCCTCACCGGCACCGGGATATCCCCCAGCGCAGCCAACGTCCTCCAAAAAACGCTCGCAACATCCACCTGCGTCTCAGGCTCAACATGCACCACTCCCCTAACCCATCTCTCTATCCCCTCCCTCCCCCTTAACACAAGACTTCGAAGGCGGATCTTGTCCGTTGCGCTTACTGGTCTGCTTAGCGCTCCGCTGCCTGCTGTGCCTGCGGTCATTGGGACTCCGTGGTGCGAGGAGGGGTCCCAGCGCTGGGAATGGAGAACTGCTTCCCAGCCTTTGTCCAGTTGGGTGAGGAAAGAGACGAGGTCGTCGAGCGTATCCCCCGCCTCGGCGGCCTGCACCCCATACCCTGGGAGTGTATCGGTGAAGTCCCCGGTGAGACGAAGGAGGTATGACACCCGCAGAGAGGCAGAGGGGTCAAGAGGCGGGATCTGGAGTATAAGGGACAGAAGGGGGCGGAGGGCGTTCATGTAGCTTGATAGAGTGGGGAGGGGGGCGTTGGGCAGATGTCTGCCCCGCGCATCAGCATATCAGCCAGCATGTGGGCATAGGAGGATGTATGTGGTTTGTGGATGGTAGATGACAGATGGAGGGAATGAGACGCGCACCGCTTTTTGAAAGCTTTGTTGATGCTCAGGAAATGTTCGTCCAAGTAAGTGATCAAGCGGCGTTCTTGCACGCTCGAGAGCGGAGCCTGCTGAGGGGTTGGGAGGGGGGTGGAGTCCCGTAGAGTTATGGAGGAGGCGGCTGATGGGGAGGGGGGGAGGAAGCCGCCTGACATTGTCTTCCGATCTGGGGAGGAGTATGGTACGGGTTGTGTGAAGGGCGGGGGTGGGCTGTGGTATGTATCGATGGGTAGTGGGTGTGGGTGGTGGTCTGGACGAGAATGACGAATTGCTGGGTTCAATGGACCCTGAGGACCAGGAGGGTATTGATCACGTGATCCATCGGGATTCTGCTGTCTTCTGATGAACAATAGACCATCTCGTACAAGGAGTAGGCAGTCTCCTTTCGGAAGTAGGAACAAGATATCCAAGAGGGAACTAAATTCCCGTAACAGGGAAGTTTTACCCAAGAGCTGCTTATCCACCGACTTTTCTGCCTGGACTGCGTACCCAACTGAGCTAGGCTTACACACGTTCATAAGCAGACGAACCTCATGCTAACGAATCATCTTACCAACCCCTCCACCCACTCCAAACCCCTGTTCCGAATCTCCACCAACCCTTCTCACGACTTCCCGACCAGAACACCGGTCCTGTACAGTTCCCCCCACCCTGGCGCCATCCGAGCGCTCGACATCCCCGCCAAGCCCGCTCAGGGTCCTTTGGCCGTCACGTAATCCCGCTACGTCATCCACCTACCGCAGATCGACTGAGCGCCATCCCGCAGATCGCAGATCGCCCAGAATAAAAACGCCTCGCCATCCGCAGACAGCCGCATATATTTTGGTCTCGCCCCATTCTTGCTCTCTCACAGTCAAAGTTCACTCATCCTTAAAGCTGAAAAGAAGGAAAACACTTGAGAAGAACGCAAAGAAAGAACAATAACAACAACAACAAGTTGAAGAGATGGACTCGCCATTGCCGCAGTTCCAGAAGGGCTGGCTCGTCTCCCGTTCTGGACATCCGAAGGACGTGTTGGAGTTCAAGACGGACCTCCCAGTGCCTCAAGAGCTGCCGCAGGGTCATGTACTCGTCAAGGTGCTCGCTGCTGCTCTGAACCCCGTGTACGTCCCCCGCCTACAAACAGGATGAGAGGTGAGGATATTGACAGAAGGGTGAGTGTAGGGGGTACAAAGTCATGATGACCGCCCCCAACTTCCTCGTCCACCGACCCGTCGTGCCCGAACACGACCTAGCGGGCGAGATCGTCCTCTCGAACGGGACCGAGTTCCGCGTCGGGGACGAAGTGCTCGGCCTCGTCCCGGCCGAGCTAAGCATGAAGACCGGCTGGGGAAGCATGCAAGAGTACGCGATCGTGCCCGCCAAGTACCTCGTCCTCAAGCCGAAGAACATCGACTTCGTGCATGCGGCGGGTGTGGCTCTGGCGGGTCAGACGGCTCATGAGGCGTTGTTTGAGATTGGGGGGTTGGAGGAGGGACAGAGGGTGTTCGTTAATGGCGGGAGTAGCAGTGTGGGCGCGTTTGCGATCCAGCTGGCTAAGGCGAGCGGGGCGAGCGTGGACTGTAGTTGTAGTGGGAAGAATGTGGAGTATGTCAAGAGTCTGGGGGCCGATCGGGTGCGTGTTCATCTCCTTCTATCTTCTTCCTCCCACGTGAACTCTTCGCCTTCCTCCTCCTTTGTTACCCTCTCCTCTCTCTGCGTGTGTGATGCGCAGATGGCTAACCAAACCCCCAGGTATTCGACTACACCCGCCGCCCCCTCCACCACCAGCTGCTCGACTCCCCTCCCCCAGCCCCCTACAGCATATTCTACGACTGCGTCGACGCATCCCCCGACCTCTTCACCCACAGCACGCACTACCTCGCGCCAAACGGGATCTATATCTCCACCGGACCAAACTTCCATTCGTTTGGCGCTCTGCCGAGGGTCGCTTGGGGGATGATGAGGATTTGGTGGCCTGTTTGGTTGGGTGGGGTGAGGAGGCGGTTTAAGTGCGTCCGTCTCTATGTACCTGTCTTTTTCCCTTGCTCTTCTCTTTCGGGGCTCTTTATCTTCTCTCACCCTGTCTTCCTCTTTGCTCTCCCCTCCTCTTCCCGGGAAGGTCGATGAGCTGACCATGCCACAGGATATTCCTCTTCAAATCCGACAAGAAGAAACTGCAAGACCTGGCCGACCTGATCGAGCAAGGGAAAGTCAAAGTCCCCGTGGACTCAGTATTCTCATTCCAGGACCTGCCAAAAGCGTACGAGAGGATCATGTCCGGCCGTGCGAAGGGGAAGGTTGTCGTGCAGCTGCTCTAAGCACAAGCATGCAACACAGTACAAAAGCCACGCTGTAGTCTGCCAGAAAAAGCAAAACGCGGGGTTGTAAAAGACCCGAAAGATCGGCTTGTGGGTTCAGCCCGCGGTATATATGGTTCATTAGTGTACAAAATTAATTTATCTTGCTAGGATGGTTGCTCGGCGCATTCATAGCCTCTACAGACCCGCGCGAGCGTAACTCTGTCCGTTCCCGACCATCAATCAAGTCCGCAACGATCGAGAGGTCGATCGGGATGCCCGCTTTCCGCAGATAGTCGTCGTTCCAGAACTTGGAATAATGTCGATTGCCCGAGTCGCATCTACCGCCCCCGCATTAGTCTCTGCTCCTGTCATTAGTAGAGTTGTGAGAGCGTACAAAATAGTGACGATCGTATGCCCCTCCCCTAACTTCCTTGCCAGCCTGACGCAAGCAACGAGGTTACACGCGCTGGAAGACCCGAGGAAGAGACCGTCGTGTTTCACCAGGTAGCGGGACATGGCTACTGCTTCTGGGTCTGTTACGCGGTAGGCGGTGTCGATGAGGGGGAGGGCGAGCTCGAAGTTACGCGTGAGGCGGTTTATGCCTATGCCTTCTACGACCGTGTCGACCTTCTCGCTCCATCAGCCACTGATCGAAAGGACAACAGGAGAAAGAAAGAAAGAAGGAAGGAGGAAGACGGAAGAGAGACGAGCGCACCTGATGCCTCCGCTTACTCCCCTCCTTCTCCTTAGGATCATACATCACCCCATACCTAATCCGATTATACAGCCCACTCCCCTCCGGATCAGCAAGGACGACCACCATCTCCGGATTCTGCTCCTTCAAGAACTGCGCCGTGCCCGAAATAGTCCCTCCTGTCCCCGCGCCGCTCACGAACGCATCGACGTTCCCGTTCGTCTGGCGCCAGATCTCGGGGCCCGTGCTGGCATAATGGGCATCGTGGTTCGACAAGTTTTCAAATTGGTCGGCGAAGAACCCTCTAGGAGCAGTTTCGAGCTCTAGAGCGCCGGGGTCTTCGTGCAACGCAGCGTCGCGCGACGTTTGGGAAGTGACCACCACCTCGTCCCCCGGCGTAGGAGCCTCCGGCACAGCAGCGGCCGCAGCGGCGTCGGCGAGCGATTTCTGCGGGATCTTGGTCTTGCCGAACGCGAGTGCGCGTTGGCGAGCGAGGTTGACGAACTGTTTTTGGTCTACTATGGAGGCGGGGCGGACTTGCTCGACATGTGCACCGAGGCAGAGGAGAGTTTGACGTTTTTCGGCGGAGACGTCGTCTGGCATTATTATTGTTGTTTCGTACCCTCTGTGTATGCGTCAGGATGAGCACGTATGCGGGAAAGTGAGGGAGGGACAGGGGACGGACCGCGCTCGGGCGACTGTGGCGAGGGAGATACCGGTCGAGCCGACCGTGCCCTCAAATATCATTGACCCAGAGTTGGGGTGGAGGAGGCCTTGTTCTTCGGCGTCTTCGATCACTGGAACCGCGTTAGCATTGATGGAGCGAGAGTAAACTGCATGCGTACTCTTTAGGGCTACTCGATCCTTCACGCTCCCTCCTGGATTAAGGAACTACTTGCACATTAGTCGCATACCCAAAGAAATACCAGAGCAAGCCATACTTCGCATTTGCCCTACCGCATGTTCAGTTTGAATCAACGCGCATACATCCCCGTCCCGCTCACCAGGATATTACACCCCGTCGCCTCGCTCAGACTCTCGATCCGCATCAACGGCGTATTCCCAATCAACCCCGTAACACCTCTAACCACCTCGTCCCTCCTGATCTCAATCGGCCGGGGCGGGATCTTGCGCAGCATGGCCTCCCTCTTCCTTTGTTGCAGGTAAAGGCCCACGGAGGCGGAGGAGAGGGAGATTGTTAGGCCTGCTAGGACGCCGAGGAAGAGCGCGTGGAGGGGTTTTCGGGGGAGGTGGGGAGGCCATAGGGAGTTCCAGAAGGAGGGCTGCAGCCATGAGAGGCTGGCCCAGGTGGGCATCGCAGTCGATGAGGAGGAGGGGCAGCCGGGGAAGGAGAGAGCTGAGGTCGGAAAAGGAATAGGCGGGTGACGTATCGCACGCGGCGCGAACCTAGACCGGAGCAGGGTCTTCGGCAAACCTATTGAAGACAAAGGGACTGCTGGTAGCTGTAGAATAATGTAAATTATAGTAAATGCCGTAAGGTACACATCTAGAAAGTGTATAGTAATCTACGTGACAATGTACAACAACATGTCGCCCAAGACGCTCAATAAACCTCACCAGTCCAACGCGTCCTTCACCCTCCCCTCGACCTCCTTCCCCTCAACAGCCCTCTCGACCTCCTCAACAATCTCATCCACCTGCTTCTGCCCTTCCTCATCTTTCACATCCACTTCAACACTGCCCTCCCCAGGAACATCAACAATAACCTCCTTCCTCCCTCCCAGCTCGTCCACTTCCTCCACCTCGACCTTCACCTCCGCCCCCTCCTCCTTCTTCCACATCACCTCCCTCCTCCCCTCGATCTTCCCCACCTTACTCCTACTCGGACAAAGCTTCTTCTCCGCCAGCAAGCACAAATCGCATCTCGGCGAAATAGGGTAACACAGCGCCTGCCCAAACCCGACAAGCATATGGTTGATCTCCGCATGATACTCCTTCGGGAGCCAGCTCTGTAAGTTCAGCCTTGTCTGCTCCGGTGTCGTAGTGGGCGGTTTATGCCATCCAAGGCGGTTCGTTATTCGGTGCACGTGCGTATCGACGCCGATACCGACGTTGATGTCCCATGCCGCTTGTAGGCAGAGGAAGGCCATTTTGGGCCCGACGCCGGGAAGGGAACAGAGCGCGTCCACGGTCTTGGGTACATCGCCGTTGAACTCGTCCCGCAGTTTCTCCATGGTCTGTCTTAGATACCTGCCTCACCCGGTCAGCATTTCCGTTCCAATGATAGAGGGTGAAGTAAGGACGTACACGGTCTTCCGTCTCCAAAACCCAACCTTACATATCGCCCCCTGTATCAACTCATCACTCGCCCCCAACAGCCCCTCAAGCGTAATAACCCCACCCAACCTCTCCGCCAGCGCACTAACAGCAGCACTAGTAGTCTCGTCCTTCGTCTGACTGCTAAGCATAAGACTAACAAGTATCGTCAGCCTCCTGTTCTTCGGGTCGATCTCCCGGTCTTGAGGCCGGTCACAGCCCATCGTATCGACCGCAGCGACGAGTTTGGACCGCATTTCTCGGATGAGGAGGAATGTCTCGTGCCACCGTGGGGGCGCGGGGTGGGGCTTGGCAAGGGACATGGGGATGGGCTTTTGTTTCTTGGAGGGGGAAGGGGAGGAGGTGGTGGCTGTTGTTGTACGTGCCCGCTTGGGAGTGGGAGTGGAGGTGGACGCGACGGCAGTACTGGTCGAGGTCGAGCCGTCACTAGGCGATGCAGGGCGTTTCTTCGATGCTGAGGAGCGCGTAGCCCGACCAGGATACGCATAGTCAGCAAGAGAAGCAGCAAGCGCAGCCGACGCAGCCTCACTCGCTGCATTCTCATCGTCTCCTTCTTCAGCCTCAACCTTTGTGGTCGATGGAGCAGATTTCCGCCGAGCTGAGGCGCGTACAGGGCTGGGAGAAGGCTCCTGCTTGATACTGACACTACTCGAGAGACGAGACGCGCGCAACGGCGTGCTCCGGAGTGGGTAGGCCATCGTACTTCTTCTGGTCGTACTCCACGAGCAGACAGATAGACGGGATAAGAGCGACGTAGCCAATATGAAAGCGGGAAAGTGGTCAACAAGAAGTGGAAGAGGAAGGGATAGATGCCTTTTCCCCCTCGGAGGAGGAAGAGGAGGAGGAGCGGAGGAGGAGAAACACTCGATGAGTCGAACGCGCTCGTTACGTAATCAAAAGCAGAGACATCGATCGGATGGGCCGATCTTCGTCCGACCACACGTACGTATGTACATATTACCGGAGTTTGCATGCTCTACGTCCGAAAATTCTTGTCATTACCATTACAGTGACCCATCGCAGGGAAGAAAAATCAGCATGGTCATCTAATTCTCCGAGCCTTCAGTACTTTCTTCATCCGACATTGCGTATGAGCTGAGTCCATATTCCAGCCGTGTCCAGATTTCGCGAGCTGCAAGTGGAGCGATCGATTCGTCAGGAAGGCCGGACAGCAGCCTTCTCAGCATCGCTTCATCACGCCGCCGATTGAAGAGAGCGTCCAGGGCGGCTTCGTTTAAAGTGAAGTGCTGAGGGCCGCTCTCGGGCAATTCCAGATCCTCCTCGTCCTCCTTCTCCGCGTCTTCGTCCTCGCCCTCGTTCTGGTCCTGGTCCTGGTCCTGGTTCTGGTTCTGGTCCTCCTCCTCCTCCTCGAAACGCCTCCCCAAGCCATCCACGAAGCATTCCTCCCATGTAGACCGCCATTGGTGAGGCAGCGTGTACCTCATATCGAAGCCATCGTCGCAGCAGTCCAAGCGAAAGAACTTGGGTCCATCTCCGAAATCTACCGCCACCACCCAGAAAGTCGCGTAGCATTCCCTCATCATTACCACCAACCGCGCTGGAGGCATGACGCCGAAGCCTTCGCGCAAAATCGCCCTGACTGCGAGGAACTCTTGCAAGGTACTGACATCTTGCGGGTGCTCAAATGCGTCTTCTGGGAGCCGCTCCAAAGGGACTGGTATTTCTGTGGCAACGAGCTCGGCGATCAGAGCAGGATCCACCGGCTCACCTAAGGGCAAATCCTCCTGTAAGAGAGGTCCAGATCAACTTCTGAGCGAGACTACCCAGCAATACTGAAACAAACTCACGGGAGGCAATCGTGCCCGAATCTCTCCGCACGTAATGGGTGGGGGTGCATGTCCGTTCACGCGAATCACCGGTTGGGCATCACCAGTAGAACACATCGTGTTCAAATCTCAGAACCTTGAGCGACCGGTTGTTGGTACCAAACAGCATATATGCATATCCAGCCTCCAGGTGAATGATTCCAGAAACGTCTGATGACTCTTCGTCTGGTCAGATTCAACCGGAGTCACCCTGACAAGCACCAGGAGACGAGACGCGAACTCGAGTCCTCGAGCGAACGAGAAGCATCGAGCATCGCAATCGCCCTTCTTCACAGGCGCCGTGGATGCAGCAGCATCATTCCTGATTCCGAGCCGTACAGCCCTGTACTTCCCCTTGATCTCAGAAGTGTCGTCAGTCGAACGTTCTGGGGGGGAGAGCACATAGGCGTGCAGGTTGTACGACGTGCGCTTTTATTTGTGGGACTTGATGGGTTGTGCTGAATGGGTGCTGGTGATTGGATTGCTGGCCGAGCGGTCGTAGACGGTAGACGATGGGGTTGGGGTGTCTAGGTTCCTGGCCGAGGCTATCAAGGTTTTCCGCACGTGTAGATATGGTAGTACATACAAGGACCAAATCCGCAGGGCAGGGCCTCTCCTCGGCCAAGCGCTACAGAATGGGGCAAGGCCGTATGCAGCATTAGACAGAGTGAGGTGTCAGATACGCAGCTGACAAGCAGTGTCGTGCAGCTCTGCTTGTAGAGTAGGTTTACTTTTGGAGCGCTGGACTTGACGAGTGACCTAGCGAGCTTGGCAGATGATGTCGTGCGCGATAATGGAAGTAACCTGGTCGCAATGCGTTGTTTCGATGTACAGAAGCCAAAGCTTGCCAATCAGTGAAAGAGAACGGGGAAGTAGATGCCTGTGCCTCCTCTCAGGAGGAGGAGGAGGAGGAAGGGGGAGGAGAAATCGATGGAGTTATGAAAGCGCTCGTTACGTAATCTATGGAGGGCCATCGAGCGGACTCACCTCATCTTCGTCCGGACTCCACACGTATCAACAGCGTTGTATACTCTACATGGAAAATTCTTCTCTTTGCCATTACAGTGACCATCACAGGGAAAGAGAATGAGCATGATCATCTAATTATCCAAGCTTTCAGTGCTTTCTTCATCCGACGTCGCGTATGCGGGCCCATATTCCAGCCGTGTCCAAATGTCGCGAGCTTCCGGAGGAGCGATCGATTCGTCAGGAAGGCCGGACAGCAGCCTTCTCAGCATCGCTTCATCACGCCACCGATTGAAGAAAGCGTCCAGGGCGGCTTCGTTTAGAGTGAAGGGTTGGTATCCAATCCCGGCTGAGTCCGGATCCTCTTGGGCCTCCTCGTCCTCGTGCTCCTCGTGCTCTTTCTCGTCCTCCTCCCCGTCTCCCTCTTCCGGCCCCTCCAAGCGCCTCCCCCAGCCATCGGCAAAACACTCCTCCCACGTAGACCGCCATTGGTGAGACAGCGTGTAACTCATATCGAAGCCATCGTCGCAGCAGTCCAAGCGGAAAAACTTCGGTCCTTCTCCGAAGTCTACCGCCACCACCCAGGAAAATGCGTAGCAGTACTTTCTCATCACGACCAATCGCGCAGGAGGTATGATGCCGAAACCTTCCCGTAGAATAGTCCTGACTTCGAGGAACATGCGCAAGGTAGACGCTCCTTGCGGGTGGTGAAACGTGTCCGCAGGAAGGTGTTCTATGCGGACCGGGATATCTGTGGCGACGAGGTCGGCGACCACCGCAGGCTTCACCGGCTCACCTAAGGGCAGAACCTGCTGTGAAAGAGATGAGATCAGCTCCTGGTTGATAACACTTAGGAATATCGAAACGGACTCACTGGAGGCAATCGGGCGCGAATCTCCCCACACGTAATGAGGGAGGGAGTATGCCCGTTCACGTGAATTGCTGGTTGGCCATCATCAGCAGTGCTCATCTTGCCCAGTTCGAATGATGGAACAGCGTTGTTGTACTACCAGAGATGGAATTTTCGTAAATTTGAGGACTCGGTTACTGGTCAATATATATGGCCGGGTGATTCTTCGAGAAAGGTCTGATGACTCTGCCTCTGGTCATGTTCAACTGGAGTCACCGTGACAAGCAGTTAAAGAAGCTGTGTACTCGACCGTTCGAGACGCTTCGCAATCCCACACTTTTCGAGGCGCCGTGGCTATCATCTTCCACCTGGTTCGATGTGCATATGAACTCAACACCAATGTGGTCGGTCGCGATGGTTACTACCTCCTCCACAGTCTAGATATCCGAAGCAGGAAATCCGCAGGGCAGGGCCTTCCCCCGACGGCGCGAGCCGGAGTACGGCTGCATGCAGCACCAGAAGAGTTAGTGCTCCAGACACGCAGCCCACGAGTGGTGTTTTACCTAGCTGCTTGTAGAGTCGTGTTGGAGCGCACGACTTGAAAAGCCTCTTGGCTACGAGCTTGGCTGATTCTTATCGGGAGCGAGAAGCAATATAACCTCTCTGCGATATGGTCTTGTGGTATTCGGACGCCCAGAGGTCAAAAAAGGAGAGAGCACTCCATAGAGAATCTTCATGGGTAGGCGACTACCAGATCCGGTGGTCGATATCGAGCTCCAATAGTGTCCCAGCTAACGATTTCGGAGTGGACGATAGGTATAGTAGAACTCCACATAGATGGACGTCCACCTCCCTCAGTTCCATATGCTGTGGAGCACGATAGTCCTTCGAAACCTATGCGAAGATGCGCAGCTTGTCGACATACGCTTGGAGGCTTGTCAAGCGGCCTTGGGAGGACGAAGAGCATCTTGGCTCTCTTGGCGGATAGCATTCAAGCGAAACAAGACTGAACGCTCAGACATTGTTGGTCAAGCACAGATAGACCGCGATAGCAAACAAGATACAGAGTTGAACGTCCTGGCTTTTCATGGTACAAGTCCTGCCATCTTCCGATGGTCGCCAAGGACCACCGACCGACGCCGTCGATTTCGAACCTGCCCAATCGGCGGTCGTCCCTGATACGTGTCCCGATATAGACCACCGGATCGGCTCGGCGTCGGGCGTCGGGAACATTCCTCCGCCGAGCTGATGTCCGCCAAGGGCCGATGTCCAGGTTCCTCCTTGGCCGCCGAGCGCCGAGATGTTTACGTTCCGTTTATGTTGCGTGGATTGCGAAATGTGAGCGTGTGGGCGTGTGCCGTCTGATGAGGTGGAGTCTGGACCTGCGTTGTGGTGGTGTGTTCGCTGGAAGCGGGAGAGGGACGATTGGGTGCCGAGCTGATCGCCCGTCCATTTCAGGCTCCTTGCCTTCCTTCCCTGATTCGCTCTTCACACTTCCACCTCCCCCGCTCGCCACTAGTGCGCAGAGTACACTATATACACGTACATCCAGGTGGTGTATAACGTACTACTGCTCCCGAGCACCTCTTCAGGCGTACTTCTATCTCTTCCCCCCTCCTCCTCCTCGACCATCAGTTTTGTCCTCCTCGAAGACAGCGACCCCCGCCAGTGAATGGACGCCCCCCTCAGCCTCGTCCCGCATAATGAGCCACCCGGCACCCGCTCGACCTCAGCAGCAGGCATCTCACCTAGTACGACCGAGCAGACCGAGCACGAGCATGACGAGGACGATATATTCGGGAAACAGTACGCGTACTCGCATGCTCATGCTCATGCTCGAGGGAGGGAGGAGGACGCGCATGTCCGCCGAGGGCTGTTGGGTGGTGGGGAGGTAAGACGCGTGGAGAGGGAGAGCAGGTGGAGCGTCGTTCGTCGGATACTGCTCGAGGTGCGTCTTCCGCCCTTGTCCTCGCAGAGCAAGCAGCATATATGCTCATCGGGATGCATTTTGGGCTGTAGACCTGCCCAACCCTCCTGTTCACGACAATCGGGATGGTCTTCGCCGGCGAGCTGCTCGAGCAAATCTCATCCTGGCGCGCCTTCCGGCGCGTCGACGAGCTGCTCATCCTCGTCCCGATCCTGATCAACCTCAAAGGGAACATCGAGATGAACCTCTCCGCCCGCTTATCCACAGCAGCCAATATCGGTGCTTTAGACACGGCGAAAGCGCGGCGCTCGCTGGTTGTGGGGAATCTGTGGGTGCTGCAGGTCCAGGCGCTCAGCGTTAGTGCTGTTGCCGCCGGGGTTAGCTTTGCGTTGGGGGCGGTGGGGAAGAGTAGGGGTAAGGTGAGGAAGATGATGTCTCGGTCTGGCTTCCTCGAGTGCGTACATTCTCCCACCCTCTGCCTCAATCCCTTCTGCGCAGCGCTGACGAGAGGATGTACCCCACCGCAGACTGACGACTGTCCTCTCCTGCGCCCTGAGCGCCGCCTCCCTCAGCGCCGTAATCCTCGGCTCGTTCATGTCCGCCCTCGTCCTCCTCTGCAGACACTACCACCTAGATCCAGACAACATCACCTCGCCCCTCGCCGCCTGCCTGGGCGACCTTCTAACTCTCTCCCTACTCGCCCTCATCTCCACCCTCCTCCTCCCCATCATCGCCTCCCCCCTCCCCGCCCTCCTCTCCAGCGCATTCGCACTCCTCGCCGTCTATTCCCTCCTCCGCGTCCGGAGGAACGTGGATGTAAGAGGACTGGTGAATGAGGGATGGTCGGTTTTGTTCGGGGCGATGCTTATTTCGGCGATGGCGGGGATGGTACTGGACTGGTTCGTGAGGGATTATCAGGGGTTCGGGATGATGGCGATCGTCATCGGCGGGTTACCGGGAAGCGTGGGGAGCGTGTTCGCCTCGCGTATCTCGACAGCGCTTCACGCGGCGGCAGAAGCGGTCGCAGCGGACAATGAGGGGACCGTCTCAGACAGCACGGAGGACTCGAGCAGTGCAGGAACGGGGTACGCAAGGTTAGGACCGAAAGAGGAAAGGGAGAGAGAGCGACCGCTCGTGGTGGGGTTTACGCTCCTGGCGGTGAGCTTACCGGTCGCGCTGCTGTATCTGATGTTCGTGTGGGCTGTGGGGTGGATGAGTCTTCCGGCGGTGTTTGTGGTGTTTTTCGTTGTGGGGTTCATCCTTACGGTACGTCCCTCTATCCTCCGCTTCACCTACTCTCCCGCTCTCCTCCTTCCCGCTCTCCCCTGCAGTGGAGAAGATGCTGACACACCGAGCAGACAGCCCTCTCCCTCCTAACAGCCTACCACCTCACCCACCTCTTCTGGCGCCACTCGCTCGACCCAGATACGTACTGCCTCCCTCTGCAGAGCAGTATTGTCGACCTCCTCGGCCCTGCTATTTTGGTGCTGTGTTATGAGCTGGCGGAGTGGTGTGGGGCGGAGGTTATGGTTGGGGGGAGACATCGGCAATGATGTGTGTTTGCTGTGCTGTTGTTTTCGTTTTAGTGCTGCTTTTCTCTTGTCTCTCTTCTCTTTTCTTTTTTTACTTTCCGAGTCGATGTGTGTATAACGCGCTGAGTGCGGGTGTGATACTGTATGTCCGATGTAGCATTAAGTAGACCACAAATGTATGTAACGTATCTCCTCCCCTCCCTCGAACAGGCAATGTGCCGCACCAACCCGCAAGATCACTTCTAGCAAGCACCACCGCAGCCGAGTACCACGCCAGAGGCCCGTGGCCCCGCATGTAGTACAGCACAGCACAGCACTGGAGCACTGGACTCAGGCAGCCTCCCGCTTAGGCTTCTTAACCTTCCCCACCTCGCCCTCCTCAAGCTTCCGTTTCTTCGACTTCTTCCCCTCCGACCCCATCATCGCAGAAGGTGTAGACTGACCCTCAGCCACCGGGAGGAGGCTGTCGCGTTTCTTCTTTTTCTTTTTCTCGCTCTCGCCTGTTTGGGGGGCTTGAGTTTGTGCTGTTGGTGCCGGGACAGCTGCGGCTGGAGTGGAGATGGGAGTAGAGATAGGTATGGGTTGTGAGGGTGCGGCGTCAAAGTGACGTTTCTTCTTCTTTTTCTTCTCGCTCTCCGCTTGATGAGGTGTCGCTGCCGGTGCGACTTGGGACGTCGTCGTTGGATGAGCAGGCGTCTCAGCAGCAGATTCGGAATGCCGCTTCTTCTTTTTCTTCTTCTCCCCTTCTTCTCCCCTGTCGTTCGGTGTCGCAGGCGTACCATTCACTTGAGTCGCAGGTGCAGAGGCAGGGGGAGGAGGGAGGTCGCTCTTCCGCTTCTTCTTCTTCTCCTTTTTCGCCTCTCCTTCCCCGTCCACTGGCGGAGCACGGACATCCTGCATCTCCACATCCCCTTCCCTTTCTCGCTTGCCCTTCTCCTCCGGAGAGAAAGATGGAGAGGAAGAAGGAGAAGCAGCCCTAAGCTTGTCAAGCAGCGACACCCTCTTCTCCCATGTCCCTACAGGTGCCAACCGGTACTTGAACTCCGCTGGCTGGGCCTTGGAGGGAGGACGCATAGAGGCGATCGTATAGTCTGGCGGGGGCTGGGCGGGCTGGGCGCTCTCCGTGGCGTTGGTCGAGTGGGCGGCGGCGGTGGTGGTGGCGGCGTCGGTGGTAGAGGAGAAGGCGGTGGTGGTGGGAGCGGCGGCGGTGGGGAGGGAAAGGGATTGGGTGATTACGAGATGGCGTTCGACTGGTTTGGGTGCTACATGGCCGCGTCAGCTTGGGACTCCCGGTCGGAAGAAGAAGAAACGTAGGAATAGTCGGGTAGAGGGTCAAGAGAAGAGACGGAAAGGGCGAAAGGAAGACGAAAGCGTACCAATCCTATGCGTCCCCCTCCCCCCCTCCTCATCCCTCAGCAACACCGTCAACCCCTTCATCTCCCCCGCCACCCCGGCCAAATCCGCATCCTTCACCTCCCACACCTCTCCCTTCCGCTCAAACTTCCCCAGTACACCCCCGGCCTCTTCAGGGGGGTTCAGGTCTAGTGAGAGACCGTCCAGGTGTTTTGCTTTTAAGGAGGAGGGGAGACGGATGAGGTAGAGCGAGAGGTCGGGGTTGGTGGAGATGGTTTGGTAGCTGAACTCTGGCGGGCCGGGGTCGGTATAGAGTTCGAGGCCGGGAAAGGGCGGGAGGTCATCGCTGCTGGAAGTATTAACCTTCTGTCTACCGTCCTCTCGCCGGTATGCATACGTACAGCTCTTTTTGTGATACTCCTGTCCGAGGGATATCATCGTCTTCATCCGTGTCGTCATCATCGTCCTCGCTGTCCCCCTCACTCGGCTCGTCAATTTGAGGCTGAGCAGGATCACTCGGCACATCCTCGTCCTCCTGATCCATCATATCCTCATCCAGCTCCTCGACAATCTCTCGGCTCTTAAACTCCTTCCCACTCTTGCCACTCTTGCCCTTACTCGTGCTCTTCCCCTTCAATTTGCTAGACCCTGGCAGGGGCCCAGGTCCGAGCAGGCCAGCCGCGAGCTCCGCCTGGGATTTTTGGAACGCAGTCGGTGAAGACGGTGGGTGGGCCATTTTGCTGTCGTGCTGAACGGAAGGGGTATAAAGTGTCTACCTCTGTTGCACCAAGCAGTCAGTTCAGGCGCGGCGTCAGACAGACACAGGCAACTTTTGGTCAGGGTCCCTCACGGCCAAATTTGGCAGAGGTCGGAGCCGAAGATCTCCCGCTTATTATTGTCAGCTTGGCGCTATGCCAGCGCACCGATTTTCGTCTTGCCCGTTCGACGAGAGACACGGCACGATGACTTGTAGATCCTTCCTCACTCTGTTGTCCGTGTTGGGAAAATTGGGCTCGGCAAGTTGCGCAAATCTGGTAATTACAGGAATTTCTGGATATTCTGGGGAGACCGGGATTGGGGCGCCCATCAGTGATACCGCGGACCTCCATCCATCCTCTCCAAAGCAGGACACAGCCAGAATAAAATCCATCATTCTAGTCTCCTTTGACCGGAGTGGAGTCCAACCCAGGTCGTATTAGCACTACCGTACTCACCTTTCGTCATCCCACCCATTTCCGAGCCCCAGCCCACACGGAAGCTAATCCCCATCAACGCTGCAGTTTTCCCTCACAGCCGCTGACCGCCGCGCACGACCCGCACTCACACAGAGAGAAGCGGTAGCCGCCCATACCGTCCGTCCACGGCACCTCGAGGCAGTCACTCGCAGTACATACTGGTGCACTACTTGCACGCATACCACCACCATCATCTGCATCATCCTTTCAGCCTCGGCTTCAGTCCGTATTTCCCTTCCTTTCTGCACGCATATATCTCGTTTCGGGAAAACTAGAAAATGAGTAGTCAACAGGATATTGCTGAGCAGAACATCCAGGTGCGCTTGCTTCCTCTGGGTTGAGAGAAGGAGAGGTTGATGAGGGCTTGTAGGTATGGAAGATCAAGAAACTTATCAAGAGTCTGGACAGTGCTAGGGGGTGAGTCTTGGGACAGGTTCGGTTGAGAAAGCGTGTGTTGACGTGGGGACAGAGCTGGCACGTCCATGATCAGTTTGATCATCCCGCCCAAGGTGCGTCTCTTTCTCTCGAGCTAAGGAGGGACAGAGCTGATGACCATGCATCTCAGGACCAAATCTCCCGTGTCAACGCCATGCTTACCCAAGAGTATGGTACAGCATCGAACATCAAGTCACGCGTGAACAGGCTGTCCGTCCTAGCGGCCATCACCTCCACCCAACAGCGACTCAAGCTGTACAACCGTGTTCCGCCCAACGGACTCGTCCTGTTCGTGGGGACGATCCTGACTGACGAAGGGAAGGAGAAGAAGGTGTCGTTTGATTTTGAGCCGCATAAGCCTATCAATACGTGCGTCCTGTCCTGTGATGACTGAATCTGGGGCTGATGGTTGATTTGGGGGTAGTTCTCTCTACCTCTGCGACAACAAGTTCCACACCGAGGCCCTGTCGGAGCTGCTCGAGTCCGACTCCAAGTTCGGGTTTATCGTCATGGACGGCAACGGCACTCTGTTCGGCACTTTGGCCGGAAACACCCGCGAGGTGATCCACAAGTTCACCGTCGACCTGCCCAAGAAACACGGTCGTGGTGGTCAGTCCGCCCTTCGGTTCTCTCGCCTGAGGGACGAAAAGCGACACAACTACGTGCGGAAAGTGGCCGAGCTCGCCGTGCAGCACTTTATCACCAACGATAAAGTGAACGTTGCTGGGCTCGTCCTGGCCGGTTCGGCAGACTTTAAGACCGAACTTAGTCAGAGTGACATGTTCGACCCGCGCCTCGCGGCAAAAGTGATCAAGGTCGTCGACGTCTCCTACGGCGGGGAGAACGGATTCAACCAAGCGATCGAGCTCGCCGCCGAGTCCCTCGCGAACGTCAAGTTCGTCCAGGAGAAGAAGCTCATCCAGAAGTACTTTGATGAGATCTCGCAGGACACGGGCAAATACTGTTTTGGCGTGGACGACACGCTCAAGGCGCTCGAGATGGGCGCGGTCGAGACGCTGATCGTCTGGGAGAACCTGGACATCACGCGCTATGTGCTGAGGAACGCTGCTGGCGGTGAGTCACCATGATTTGCCAGGTGGAAGGCGACATGGGATCTGACACGCTGTGTAGAGGAAGTGATCGTCCATGCGCGCAAGGACCAGGAGAAAGACCGCGAAAAGTTCATCGACAAGAGCACCGGGCTCGAGATGGAGCAAGCTGCCGAGCCTCAGTCCCTGCTCGAATGGTTCGCCGAGCGGTACAAAGATTTTGGTGCCGATCTCGAGGTTCGTCCCTTCTCCCCTCCTCACACTCTTACAGTATTCTGACATGCTGCTCTCGCACGTAGTTCGTCACCGATCGCTCGCAGGAAGGAGCCCAGTTCGTCAAGGGCTTCGGAGGCATCGGCGGTATCCTCCGGTACAAAGTCGATTTCACGAACATGGCGAGCGTGGACGACGACTCGGACGAGTTCTACAGCGACGACGAGCCGATGTGACTCGTGCCAGTGCGCGCGGCCTCGAGTGCCATTCTGAGTGAGAGGGAGGGTGAGAGGGTGGGGAAGGAGGAGAAGACGGAGGGGGGAAAGGCGGTTGAGGGGACGATGATGACCGCACCGACGGTGGAGGCTGCGCTGGATCACGCAGAGGTGCAAAACATCAAGGACAAACACGACGGATCTATCGCGATGGACAAGGTGGCCAGCGACCGTCTTCTGCTGGAGTATCCCCAGCAGACGGTCGGCACGCTGGTGCGCGTCCTGCGACGGAACGCCGGCTACGCTCTGGGATCGGCGAGCAGCACGACCCAGTGGTCAGAGGCGTGCGCTGCCGGTCTCGCGGAAAGGATGAGCGTGCGAGGCTAGGGGTTGTTGTAGGTTAGAAAATGTCTGTGCGAATCGTTGACCGTGTGTTTGTGTGTTAGAATGGTACTACATCTGCTGCAATCTGGTTTCGGTGGCCGTCATAGGACGGTCAAACGTTGCTCTATGAAGCGGAAATGGTTTCGTCAAACTCGGCTTGCTGAGTGGTCTTGTCAAACCGTTCTGGAGACAAATCGGGGAATTCGAGGTATTGTCACGTTTCGGAATTTGCCCAGTAACCTGCCCTCTTGCCTTCGGCCTTTCCGAACTAAGACGGAAGTGCTGGACAACGTGCATGCCTCTGTCGTACTTCCTCTGCATCTTCCCCCGTATCCTTCCTGGTGGAATACTGCGAAGCTTCTTCATACCTCATCCGGTCTTCGCCGTGTTTTCCGAGATTGCCGTATGTCGTGGATACTGTAGTTCTTGCGCACAACGAGCCATGTCCTCGTGGGCGGTCAACGTGACAAGTCGTTCGGACCTGAATCCTTTTTGCGACGGCTTCAGCATGCCGGCCTTGCCCAGAATGGCGAACGTCAAGGTAAAGTCGCTCAAATCTTGCACGTAGTAGCTGGCCTGTTTACACGTAGACCTGCCGGCTTGAAATGAACAGCTCAGCTGACTTTCGAAGTCGCCCATTCGCCTGAAGAAAGAGCCATGCGGAGCTTCACCTATCGACTGCATTCGTGAGTCCTTGCTGGACGTACATGAGCATGAGGACGGCCCAACGAAGCAGTCCTGCCCGCGCCAGTCTGCGGCCCAACATGATATGTAATGCAGCCGATGATCACAAGAGGTTCTGGATTTCTCTCACATGCATCTTTCGCTTCCACCAAAACGGCAATGGCGTTTTCCAGCGGGTTCCGCCTTTCGTGTGCTTCAGGCTGTTGCTCCTCTTTGAAGTGGTGAAGGTAGAGTCGGGAGAACACAAACGTGCAGCGTGCAACGCCAGGTGAGTCGCAACAGCGGCAGATTGGGCTTGCTAGTATACGAGGTTGGCTTGAACCGGGTTGTAATGCCAAGCGAGTGACCTCGCTTTCCACCGGAACAGCTGAGTGTCTCAAGTCGGACCGGATCCAGCTTGTTGGCTTTCTGCAATGCGTCTGTGGTGCCGTCAAACCGCATCTCCTTCAGCAGACGATACCACTTCATTTGCAACAGTTCAAGGTGTATTTTTGGAGCTCTTGCGTCCGCAAGGACGTCCCCTGCAGCCCTCAGGGCTTTGTCGAGAAAGGAAGTGCGTTCGTGGAGAAAGCTGTCTTGGAATCGGGCAATGCCCCGATTGCCGATAAGAGAACCCCGTCGAATGGTCTATCGTGGCGTAGTACCTTTGTCTTCAGTCTACTCGGCTCGCACGGAGACTGCGCAGCCCGCCCGGGACCCTTCCATTCGAGACTGACGCAAATTATCCGCCCGCTCCGTCATACCATTAGTCGTATAATAATCCAACGCTTCCTCGTACATCTTCTGCTCTTCGTCGTGTTCCCCCAGGTGACAGTACAGCATCGCGAGTCTTTCGGCGCACGTCGCCATATTTTCAGGTCTGTTGAGAGCCTTCAGCTCGATTCGTGCAGCGAGTAGTTCGCCGACAGCTTCAGCTTGTCTGCCTTGCATGGTGTAGCAATGTGAGAGCGCCATGCGGGATGCCGCGCCCTGCAAAGGTTGGCCACCTTTCCCCCTGCAGATAGCGCCAACTTCAGCAAACATCGCAGTCGCCTCGGCATAATTGTTCTGTGCCACCCGTATAGATGCCATGATCGCCATGCAGCTTGCGACGTCTTGCAGGCGGCCGAGCTGAGCAGACATAGCTCTTGCTTGAAGCATCAGCTCGTAGCCTTCTTCCAACTCGCCTTGGTTGTAGCGCACCCTACCCAAGGCCTGCAAGCAGCGTGCCACGCCCTCTGCACTCCCAAGATTCTGCCAGGCGGTTTTGCCCTGCTCCCACTTGGAGCATGCTTCATGCAGTTTATTTTGCATTTCGAAAGCCCGCCCCTCCGATTCAAGCAAGATAGGAAGTGGAAGACTACGCGTATCCAGTGAGTTGGCTTCCTGCAAAGCAGCTTGCCCATCCTCATATAGTTGGCGGCCGAGGAGGAGCTGCCACTTCATACGAAAGAACCCGATTGCCAAGGGTAGGTAACGACCGGTCATACTGCGGCAAGCGGCGAGAGCTTTCTCAATCAGCGGGAGGCAATCTTCATTCAGAAAGAGCGCTTGGTATTGGCACAGGCCGGCGATAGCCAATTGCAGGCCTGAGGCAAAGTGTTGTTCGTGTATGGCATGCATCACAACAGCCAGGAGATTGCCGTAAGCCCGAGCGAATCGGTCGACTTGTATTCGAGGCTCTGACAGAGTATCTCTGTCGAGAAACGAGCTGCAGATGTTGTAATAATAGCCGCGTACAGCAAGTAGGTTGGATCCTGAAGGTGGGCACGCGGAAAGAATGAAGGCACGGATAGGAGCCAGGGCTTTCCAGGTACCGTTGTTCCGGGCCATGAGCGCAACGTCCTCAAGCACTCGCAGTGCACGACTTAGCCCATGCACGCGCGGCAAGATCTGGTCCACATCTTCGTCCCGAATGCCATCTGGTAACAAGGACGCGAGGCGTAACACTTCCATAGCTTCGGGTGCATCCTTCATGGTCTCGGAATGGAGGGTGACAGTGATGGATACGTTCAGGCTGCTGAGTCGGCTCCTTCGTCCACGGTTGAGCAAGGAGGTATGTTCTTCTTCGTAAGCTTGGATGAGCTCCTTAGGCAAGCGGTTCTGGCCTTGGTATGCCATGAGCACGTTGGCTAGAGGTAAGCCGTCCAGCATTTTGAGCAGCATGTCTAGTCCCTCTCCATCTTGTCCACCGTTATCGGTGTAGATATTGCGGGATGTCGTGAGGTTGACAGCTTCAAGCGATGAAAGAAGGGGCTGAGACCAGCTCACGCCGCCTGGGCGTTGGCTGCCTCGCATGGTAATCAGCAGTGAGAGATTCGTTACGCCGTCCAAATGTCCAAGGAGTTCCTCTACGGCATCTTGCTCTTCGGTATCCCAGGGCGTCTCGAAGTTGTCTAGAACGAGAAGGATGGGGGCTTGCTTCTGGGCCAGATGCAGGACCAGCAGTCTAGCCAGGTCATCATCTTGAGTCCGTGAGACGCGGAAGGCGGCGACTAAAGCCGAAAGTACGGCTTGTGCAGATAACAGCGACTCGCAGCCGATGAAATATCGTTCGACCCCGAATTTGGCAATGATGTCGCAATCGTGAAGGACTGATACGGCCGTGCTTGTCTTTCCAATACCACCCGTGCCCAGAATGGCGATGCGAGCACCCTCTGATTTCATAAGGCTGTCCCTGATGAGGTGGACGGTCGAGTCCCTGCCATGAAAGATTCGGGAATTTGGGGGTAAGCGGTTGATAGGAGCCACAGCATGCCTGTTGAAACGTCAAAACCCACGTTTTGGCCATCGAAGAAAATGTGCACGTACCGGAGTCGTTCGAGTGGTCCGTCAATGGTGCCTTGCCCTTGGCCTCGAGCAGAGATCATCTGATTCAGCTGGGAAGATAGCTTCATGTTGATTTTGCTCTACAATGGAAGCATAGTGTTATTGAGGTCGATCTCATGACGATTTCTCGGCACATGCTTACATTCATGAGAAGGATTTCTTCTGTGAGTCGATCATTCAGCCGATTAACTTGCTTTTCGGTGTCCTCATTGCTCTTGAGGAGCTCCAACGCTTTCGACATGTGCAACGGTTGCCACCGGACGAGGGAGTCGTGTATTTCGTCGATCACACTAAATCAGCACGGTAGAATCGGTGCAGAAGGCAGCGAGATCAAACATGAACTAACCTGTGGAGCGGACCGAGCTCTTCGGCATAGGATTGAGCGATTTCGGGTGATACCGCTGCATGTTGAATCACGTCCTGCGTGATACGCGCTACTCTGGCTGCAAGAGATGTGCGGGAGGAGTTGGTACCATCTACAAGGTCCTGAATGTCCAGCACCTCGGTCGCCTTGTCGAGAAGCTTGTTCAAAACAGGATTGAGCTTGCTGCCCAGCGAGCTGATGCTCTTGGGTAGCCGGAGGATGGCAGGTCGCTTGCTCGTGCCTGGGGCATCCTGGGAGGCCATCACGAGGGTCGAAACATAGAGCGCTGCTTCCGCACACTCCGAGAAGAACTAGCGTAGCACAGTAGACAGCGCAAGCAGGGTACACATCTGCCAGCGAGGGCTATCAGCGTCCTCGGAAGGCACGATCGAGTCAGGAAGACGAAAGGAGAACGCCCGCATCGCATTAGATGATAGGACAGCCTGAGACCGGCGTATTATCCGATCGCGCTGATGTTGAGCACAACAGAAGATGAGAAGAGCCCTCGAAGCTATAGGAAGAAGATCTGTTCAATCGAGTTGCCAATTGACCTGCACTTGATGGATGACGACCCGCAAGTTCAACTTGCAGCGAAAACGCGCCAAAGACGCGTCGCGCACAGGGAACGACATCCCTTTCGCCGAAGCTGCTTCATTGCCCAATTTCAGTTTCTACAACATTTCTGCTCGGCACATAGGCTCATATGGGAGTCAAACGAAAGGCGGACGATACACCTGCTTTGGAACAGGTTACTGCGGTGAAAAGGGCGAAGATCGACGATTTGCCGACGGCAGACATACCGCACGGGAAGGGAGACCTGCTTCCAACCGATCCACCTGCACCTACAAGTCCTCCAATCGATAACCCCACCATACCCAGCAGGCCCACCCCAAAACCCCAGTCCAAGCGCAAGCGCACGCCCAAATCCAAGCCCCCAGCACCCGAACAAACCAAATCATCTGGACCCCTCGCCCCCGCCGCCCGGATATCCAAGCTCGCCCCTCCCCGGCCCCGGATCCAAGAAGGGGACGAGACGGTCGTATGCGTGACGCGTAAGACGAAGCTTGGGGCGTATTTGAGGAGGTGTCGGCAGCTGTTTGATGCTGGGTGCGTTTTCTGCTTTCTCTGCTGCGTTGATAAGGGTGAGGCAGGGACCGGGCGCTGATGGGCTTGGGGTAGGCATGAGAAGATCACCCTGCATGCTATGGGAGCTGCGATCCCTCATCTTGCGCTGCTGGCTACGTCGTTGCCCCTCGCTTTGCCAGGAGGGGTGATAAGGCAGGAGGCGATGACACGGAGCGTGACATGCGTGGATGAGGTCGAGCCGGAAGACGATGACGTAGAAGGCGGGTTGAGGACGAGGGAGAAAGCGGCGTTGACGGTTGTGATGTGGATACGGGAGGTGGAAGCGAGGGCAGTGCCGGGGGGAAGAGCTGGGAGGGGAAGGGGGAAAGATGGGAGAGGGAGAGGGCGAGGGAAGAGGGGACGAGGTTCAGCGAGGGGTGGGACTGCGAACGTCTCTTGACCCTAGGGCGTGGTGGTAGCCTGTATTATTTCTGGTGTTTATCCGCTCGACAGTGATCAACTGGTATGGCATGTACGGTATCGAATGCTCTAATGTACAATTGCAATGCAATGCTCTCCATCTCCTTCCGATCACAGCGTTCGCGCAGCGATCATCCAGCTCCTATAGCCGCAGCGGGCATCCCCACCTTTGCACCCATCAACCCGGCAAGCTCATAACACGCAACAAGCAAGCTCTGTCCGATTAAGTCGATGAGGGAGGACTGGATCGGCAGGCAGTATATATCCGGGTCGAGGCCGTTCCTCCAGAAGAGGTTTGTTAGGATGTAACCTAGGCCGAGGGATATAGCCGACTGGAGCGATATTAGCTTCTACATGAAGAGAGCGGAGCGCGAGGCGACGTACGGTAATGCAGAGGAAGATGGCGAAGAGGATTACGAAGGTTAGCGGGAGCTCCAGCCATCCTGCTAGCCAGACGAATAGGAGGTATGAAACGGCGACGGGGAGGGAGACGGCCAGGAGCGTGGCAGACACCAAGACGGGTCTCTCGGGTACGGGAGGCACAGCACCTTTCGAAGCGGCAAAGTCGTGTGCCGCGTGCAGGGCCGTCGAGAGGCGGCAAACGAAGATACTCCCTATCCCGCCTGGTAGACCGCCGATCACGATAGCCAACATGCCGAATCCCTCGTATCGATCTACGAAGCCTTCGAGCACAAGACCTGCGCCGGTGCTAATTATCATCGCTCCTAGTAGGGGACTCCATCCTTGCCAGAGGAGGTCGCGGACGTGCTGGTTTCGGCGGGTGAAGAAGACTGCGATGCCGAGTAGCAGGACGAAGAGGACCGTGAGGACGATGGGCATGATCGTGCGTATCCAGGAGATGATGACGGTGGAGGTTAGACCGAGGAGCGCCATCGTCAGGAGATCGCCAAGACAGGCAGCGATGGGAGATGAGATATTGTCTGGTTTCCTGTCAGGCTAGTTTCGGAAGACAGAGTGCACGCATAAACGTACCGGGGTTCAGTCGGAACCACCGACAAACAAGAATGAGGGAGCACATAAAGCTCCCGAGGATGGCGCCGCTCAGTGATGCAGCCGACATCGAAGCTGACATGACCATCATGAACCTGATGGGAAATCAGCGCCATTTTTTGCGATATTAAGCGCATACACATACTCCATGAATCCACTTTTTGGTCTAACACCCGCTACCTCTCGCTCAGGCAGTATGATACCGAGCACGAAGCTGACGCCAGCAGCGACCGCACTCACTGCCAATGCTTGCACCTGCAGGATACACAAGCTCCCGACGATGATGCCCTTCCTCGTGCTCCTCGGATCCAGCATGCCCGTATTCGCTGCTGTGGACAGCCGCGCAGACAGGTTCATCTCCACATTGCCCTTCAGGTTGTCCAGCACAGGGACGAGGATGAGCAGCTCGGGAACCCGTGCAAATGCAGACCACGCAGCGATCCGCACCAGCAACTCGCCGGAAAAGACCATGCCGATTATCGTGAACAACAGCGTTGGGAGCGTCTCCAGCAGGATGGACCGGATGAGCTCGAAAGCGGTTTGCTCGCGACGTTTTTCGTGCGATATATGCGCATTTTCGTGGTGCAGGAGATATTGGTGGGCATCGGCGTCGCCAGTGACGACGATGTCGTCCTCGTCCTCGTCTTGGATTTTTGTAGAGCTGCTGCCGGAGGATTGACGCTGCAGCTCGATCTCGTCATGTCGTTCTTCGCTGGCTGGCCGATCATGGCTTCGCCTTTGCAATCCATTCATGGCGTGGTACTCAACGTCATGCGTGGACATGGTTGTCCACAAGCGTTCATATATCGAACGACGATCATATGGAGTGGGCGAGGTGGACGGACCGACGAGAGCAAGAACAACAGCCTGAGCTCAAGCCGCGCTACTCGGAGGCGGCCCTCGCCGGCCCCGTCATCCTGCGCCAAGGCTAAACGTAAGTGGCTGTGCAAGGGACTTCCCCCTCATTCCGATTGGGGACGGTGGCGACGCGGGATCAGATTTCCATTGTCATCACACGCCGACCACCGTCCGCCGTCCCTGGCCACACACACCGCTCAAGCCGCTCAGACGGTAGACGCGCATACACTCGGTCTCGAGCTTGACTACTCACTTGGTGTTATAACGGCTTGTTATCTGGTACTTTGAGCTGAGGGTGACAAGATGCCGCCTCCGGCTCCGGCGCACTCGCCGCCCTTCTCCGCATACCCCATCGCGCCCTCCGTCCCTGTCTATCCTCAGGCGACAGACCCAATCCCGGGTTTGGAAGATATCGTCATTCTCGAAGAACAGCTCAGGCAGAGAAAGGAGATCGCACATTCTAATTATGAGAAGACGATTCGGGATCTGACGACGCTCCAGCGGATAATGGAGAAGGTAGAGCGGAATAGAGAGAAGAAGACGGGAGAGACGAAGTTGGAGGAGAAGGAGGTTAGGTTGGGGAGCGCTAAGCCGCCTGTATCAGGCCTTGCGCGTACGTGCTCTCCGGATATGTAGGAGTGAACCGCATCTGATGATGGTGCACTAGCTCCGGAACGAGATACTCTGTCGAAGGACCCGTCGTCTACACCGCGATCCAGCGTCCCGCCGCGGAAAGTGTACGTACCTTCTTTCTGGGCATGTATTGTGGGCCCTAGCTAATTTCAAAATGTAGTGTACCGAAAGCATCTAACAAGAACAAGCGGAAACGCGTCGATAGCGACGATGACGATTCCTATGCTCGTATGTCCCTGCTCATGTGCCTCTGAGATATGCGAACTAACGCGATGCCAGCCGATCGCCGCGGCTCCCCACCCTCCCCACCACCCTCCTTCCCCAAGCACAAGCATCCTCCACATACCTCCTCTAGCTCGGCACTATCCAAGAAGATACCGCGCGAGCCAGTAGTAAACATGAACGACGACGCGTACTGGCGCTTACCCGAGCGTCCCTCGCTCGTCCCTCCACACCCACCACCGCCTGACCCTCCAGTTCCCGGGCCCTTACATCAACAAGATGTCGACCTTGACCTATCCGACGCGAAACCACCAGCATCGCAGATCACAGCGGACACATTTTGGAAGAGCGTCGAGCCGTGGATACGCGATCTGGGGGAAGAAGACGTAGCCGCTATGAGCTATATCGACGACGATCCCGAACCGTTCGTCGTCCCTCCGCTCGGAAAACCCTACCACGAACGCTGGGCAGAAGAAGACGCGGCTATCTACACCTCCAATGGCCAACAGCGGGGAGAAGGGAAGACGTCGACCGCCTTTCCCCCTACGCAGGGGTTCGACCCTACAGAGCTGAGCGAGCAAGACTGGCAAACTGAAGAGAAGTCTCTCGGACCAGTAGCAGAACGGCTCGTCTCTGCTCTTCAGCCGAAACGGGATCCGTTGCCGCCGACGAACGGTGCAGCAAAGGACGAGAAAGACGAGAAGAGGGAACTGATCGAGGCGATTGCCGAGGAGCTCCAGGTGGAGGACGCGCTTTCTGCAGGTCCGCTGGGTGATCTGAGGGTCAGTGCGGAGGAGCTTGATGTGAGGATCAAGCGGCAGCTGAAGGAGCTGGGATTGTGGTCTGAGCCAGAGGTACATTTTCCTCATCGCCCTCAAAACACGAATCTGGCTAATGTGTGTGCACAGCCCGACTTCTCTGCTCCGGAAGACGACTCCCTCCTTGCCGAACTCCGGACCTGCCAACGACTGCTGAAAGACCAAATGGCACTCAACGCCGCTCGCAAGTACCGACTCCTAAAGCGGTGCGAAGACCGCCTGGCGTACCAAGATTACGTGCACCAGCTCGAGCGAATGGACGAGCAGATCCTGTCCGAGTACCAGAAGCTAACCAAGAAAGCCGCTCAAGAGGCGAAGAAACACGCGCGGCAAGCGAGCACCGCTAGCAGTTCCGGTGCAGGGCTGAACAAAGCCCACCCAAATGGAAGGGACAAGGACCGAGCTAAATCGTCCTCGTTCTCTCATTCTCCGTCTGTGGACCCGAGGAGTAGCTCCATGGCTCCGGAGCCGAAGAAACCTGCTGTTCCTGCTGAGCTGCTGCATGCGGTGAGGATCCGACAGAGGCTGGTCGATGAGCTCGGGAAGATCTTTGAGCAGGGGGAGAAAGAATGTCCCGGCCGGTTCTGGGGCTTGCCGGAGGTGAGCTTGTATAAGGGTATTACGGTTGATGAGGGGAGGAACGTCTTGAGGCGGGTGAATGTGGGTCATCCGGCGCTGCTTTGAGCCACCGACTCAGGCTGCAGAGGATGGACGGGGGTTATCGCCGCTGGCTGTGGGCGCGATGTTCGGTTTTTAGTCATCATTGCATCGATACTTGGGGAACTTTGTGTAGCTATATCTGTATCTTCTGGCGCACTGTATGATACCTCGCAATAATGACTTGTGTCCCCTGCTCGAATCACGATTACGCCCTACCGCCGTAACGAAGACTCAACCAAAGGAGTCGACCTCCTAGTTACGCGGGATCAAATCCCCGAATTGCTGATTGGAAATTCAGGGACGAACGGCGTGGAGAGTTGCAATACTTTGGGAAGAGAGAGAAGATCAGAAGTCCCGAGTCACGCAACTCCGAATCACAGCCGAAATAAGTATATTACACAACCACGATGCCTCTCCTCCCACCGTCAGCAGACCACACGCCTCTCCCCTCCGTTCCTCCGTCCCCGAACACACTTGCAACCCGTCTATCGAGCATGGACCTCCCACCTCCCTCAAGCGTGACAGCGCTCGACCCTACATCCAGCGCGCACGCGCCCAGCTCGGGGAAAGAGGAGACGCCCGCCCAGTTGGCGGAGAAGATTGCCCAGCTTAATTTACCTGAGCCGGAGGAGATCAGGAACCAGGCGAGGGTCAAGCTGCAGAGACGGAATACGGAGGATGTTAATAGGGAGATTGCGAATATGCCGTTGCCGGATCCGGAATGGGCGAGCAAGCAGCAGGCGGACGGCAAGGAGGGGTGAGTCGTGCTTTCCTCTACTGCTTGCACCTGGGCTGAAGAAGTGACAGAGCACCAAAAGTCGAAGTCACAGTACCGGGTGACGTCCCACCTTCCCAACCAACTCCGCAGCCCAAGACGGTCGAAGTGCCCGGAGAAACAGAGCAGGTCGTCACGCCCTGGGACGTGCACGGAGGTGTTACGGCGGACGGGAAGCAGCAGGCGATCAACTATGACAAGCTGATTGATCAGTTTGGCACTCGCCGAGTGGACAAGGCTCTGCTGGATCGGTTTGAGAAGCTTACGGGTCGGAAACCGCATTTGCTGCTTCGAAGGGGGACGTTCTTCTCCCATCGGTGCGCATCCATATGTCTGTACAAGAAGGACGAGAATTTAACTCTATAACAGTGACCTGAACGGCATCCTCGACCGCTACGAGAAGGGAAAGCCCTTCTTCCTCTACACCGGCCGCGGCCCAAGCAGCGACAGCATGCACCTGGGGCACATGATTCCCTTCGTCTTCACCAAATGGCTTCAAGACGTATTCGACTGCCCGCTTGTGGTCCAGCTGACGGACGACGAGAAGTTCCTGTTTAAGAACGAGCTCAAGATCGAGCAGGTCGAGGGGTTCTCGAGGACGAATGCGAGGGATATCATAGCTTGCGGGTTTAATCTGGAGAAGACGTTTATCTTCAGCAATTTGGCGTTTGTTGGGTGCGTGTGACTCCATGCTGTCTGGTAGCATACAGCTGACGAGCCTCGCAGCGGTGCTTTCTACAAGAACGTCGTCCGCATCGCTCGCTACATTACGCTGAACCAGGCCCGTGCCGCCTTCGGCTTTAGCGACATGTGCGTCCCTCACTCCCGTACCTCAGTATACAACGCGTTGACTGACGTCCCTTCACAGGGACAACATCGGCAAGATCCACTTCTGTTCGATCCAAGCCGCTCCTTCCTTCTCCAACTCCTTCCCCCAGATTTTCGGGACGAAATCCGACATCCCCTGCCTGATCCCGTGCGCGATCGACCAAGACCCGTACTTCCGTCTGACGCGGGACACGGCCGCGCGGCTGAAATACCCCAAGCCGGCGCTGTTGCACTCCAAGTTCTTCCCCGCGCTCCAGGGGCCGCAGACGAAGATGTCGGCTAGCGACCCGAATAGCAGCGTCTATATGAACGATACGCCGAACCAGATCAAGAATAAGATTAGGAAGCATGCGTTTAGCGGCGGGAAGGAGACGGTTGAGGAGCACCGCGAGCTGGGGGGGAACCCGGATGTCGATGTTGCTTATCAGTACCTTGGGTTCTTTATGGATGATGATGTTGAGTATGCGCGGATTGCCGAGGTACGCACAGTTGAAGACAGGTTGTTATTGAAAGGCTCACACGTCCTGTAGGAATATCGGGCGGGACGATTGCTCACGTCAGAACTGAAGGATATGTGCATCGAGCTGCTGCAGAAGTTTGTCAAGGACTTCCAGGAGCGGAGAAGCAAGGTTACGGATGCTCAGATTGATGCGTTCATGGATGCCACGCGCAAGATTGATCCTACGCCTGGGAAGGCTGCAGCATAGAGTCATGGTTCTCACTTGTATCTCATTCTCGTATCCGGCAGACTATAGCATACATAGCAAAGCGGGTCTCGGGCAGTCATTCATGCGGTCATCAGTGCTTAGCAGACGATCTTCAGCGTCCATCTATTTGAACAGAGTCGCAGGCCATTTCCTTTCCAGGCGGTTACTCTCGTGTGTCTTCAGAGTCTCCTTCAATGCTGCTGTCAACGCAGCGTTCTTCTTGCGGAGCCCGGCATGGGCCTGGTCGAGACCCTCGATGTTCTTCAGGTAATCCGTCTCGACCAACAAAACCTTCTCAAGTTGACCTCGCCTGCCATCATGTCAGTCTCGCATCTTCTCGTTCGGATCAGACACCTACTTTTGCGTGAACATCACGGTCTGATCAGCCTTCGCGTGCGCGACAATCTTTTCGCAGGCGAGTTGAGCATCGTTCTTAACGTATGCGACCTTGGTGACGATAGCCGAGTGTACAATCTGCTTAAGATCAGCGCCGTCAACCTCTAGATATTCCAATATAGCCCTACTTGTGCGAAGGCTCCCAGGATCTGGTTAGGACAGTGAGTATCCTACATTACTGCTGACTCGCTTGACTTACACGGCTGATCTCAGCAAGGGGTGATTTGTCGTCTGCAGTAGGAGCGATATCCTCTTCATCGTCAGTCGTCACGAGAGCACTCTCTTCCGTCACGTTCCGGCGACGAGAAGTGAGCAGAGGACTTCGAATGCTGTCAACTTGCTTCTGGCGTATACGTTCTGTGGCTAGTGAAGAAGTTAGCATCATAAGGGCCGAAGGCGAATGACGTACCATATTTGTTCCTCACGGCATTCTTACCAGCCGTAGACAGGGCTTCTGAGCTCATGTCGACTTTAGAAGAGAGCCCACCTGGCGCATGTGGAGGGCGCGCGAAGGCTTGACCTGGTAGCGCTGACCCGGAGCTTGCCTGCTTCACAAGAGGTGCTTTCACAGGTTTGGGCGCGACCTGCCTCTGCCGTCCAGCTCTTGCGGACCTTGTGGTAGACATTTCAATGTCGAACGATGGAAGGTCGAAAAGAGGCTGGAGTTCCTTCCTGGAGCTCTGTGCACCGAGGCCGATAGTATTCGCGCTAAGCTCAGCGGGCTTGTTCTTGAGGAGACTGGAGAACGCGCCCTTCTGGTCCGTGAGCGCCTGAACTGACGTAAGGGAGGGTCGGCAAGACCAAGGGTCATGACAACACACCGTGCCTGTGTCGCTGGGGGTGACCCTGTTTTTCATGGCGCTTCGCAAGTTTGAAGGAGCCTGTGCTGGGGGCTCATCCGCATCGGAATCCGACGAAACCTGTTCAGGGTCGGTATACGCTGGCAGGGAATTGAGCATCAAAGCTTACATATGAACTGAGGCTGGCTTTTTTGATGGTCGAGCCTGCGGATAAGCCTTGCTTGTGACTAGCCTTGAGTGGAGACAATTGCGCAGTAACGGGCTCCGCCTCGGGCGTACTCTCCGGCAAAGAAATTTTACCTCCAATGCGGGCCGGTGCAGGATCGATAGAAGGTCCGTCTTTGGCCTTCGCGATGCGTTTGCTTTCATGTTCTCCCGCGTTGAAGTCCTTCGATTCCCATGGGGCTTTCTGTTTCCTCCCCGAACGCGTCCCCCCGCGTTTATTGTGAGGGTCAGCCGTGGTCGCGGGCTAGCAGCCTAGTTAGTTACGTCAAATCTTACATTGGTAACCGAACTGTGATACCTGGGAGGGCGGCGTGGTCTTGTGAATCTCTCGTACGAGCGGTGGAGATACCACTTGGACTTCAGAACCGGAACGTGGGAAGTCAATGAGGTCGGCAGTGTTGCCCAAAGTACGTCCAGCCGTAGGTGTCTGCTCGTTGTCCTCAGCTTGTCGGGATTTCCGAGACGAAGCGGCAGCAAGGATCTTGCCAGGACCTCGGCTGGTACGGCCATTGATGATTTCTGAGTACTGCAGGTTCTGCACGGTCGACATATTCTGATCAATCTCAATGCTGACGGACGGTCTCGATCCCTCCCAGTGAGCAGTGACTGAAGAGGTGGGCAGGGTACGAGTGTTATCCATTGCGAGTATAGTTTTGGCCTTCCGCTCCGTCGTCGTACTGTAGCTCGTCACTTTAGCTTTCTTAGGTGGAGAAGGAGTTTCCGGCATATCAACTTCGATATCTCGGGCGGTCTCTGAGTCATCCAGTTTGCGCTTCGCTCCGACCAACGTATTTGATGTAGGTAAGTGTTCAGCGTCTTCATCCGCGGACCGAGTCGGGTCACCTGCTCCAGCTCGTTCCGCAACGCGCCTACTATTGCGCTTGTCCATCACGCTGACGATCCAGCTGTCATTTGAAGAGCTTACGGCCATGTCTTCATCGGGCGACGTAATTGCTTTCACAGGTGAGAGACGAATCGATTGGGTGTTTGCGGAGATGGGAATATGAGCAGGTTCCTGTTCCGTAGACAAAGGAACCTTCGCGGCTAGCTGCTGAGAAGATGTTGACTGCTGCTCTGCGATGCGAGATTTCGCCTGCACAGCTGCTTTCCTGGGCTGTCGAGCTCGTAGAACGGTTCCCTGATCGTCATCGGGAGTAGTCCCGACGGGAGTGTCCTGCAGAGATGATTCGGCGATAACTGACTTCTTGCCTTTGGTATTGCGAGAGCCAGACTGTTTCGTTGTTTCATTGGCTTTACGCCCTACAGACTTGCGACGCGGTTTCGGAGCCGCAGCGCCCCGTGCTTTTCTCGACGCAGTCTCCAGGAGGGGCCGTTCTGATATGGCTTCGTCGTCGGATAACTCGCTTGCAGCACGGTCCTCCATATTCTCCAGCTGATCGTCGACATCTCGGACGGCGGCTTTGCCTTTCCCTTTTGCCTTGCTGTAAGTAATTTTGGACTTCGAGCTTTTCTGCTGCGACTTCTTAGGAGCAGGCGTCTCGTCTTGCTCTTCCTCAACCCACTGATCGTCTTTGGGGATCGGGTCGCTTGCCGCCGCAGCCTCTGCAAGAAGGGCATTCGCATTCGAGTTGACTATGGACGCATGGCTGGTGGATGTCGGTCCAGCCTCGGTCACTTCGTTCGCGCCCGCTGCTTGCTTGGGAACATATACTGCCTCTCCTGCCACGGACATATTGCGGGTTTGGAGGAACCTCTTCTTCAGCTGTCGGCACTGCTGAGACATTGGATTTGCAGAAACGTATGCACGGGCTCACCTCCCGTCGGCCCTCTATAGCGTTCTTAAAACGAGGAGCGACTTCCGCCGCGATGTCAAAAGTTATGATTTTGAGTGTATCAGGGACGCCATCGAGATCGAACAGGACTCTATCGGTCGAAGTTGGAGGTGCCGTGGTCTTGAACTCCACGCGGTGGACTCCTGGGTAGGGTCAGCAACATTTCGGGCAACAAGCCGACTTCCGACCTTCTTTACTCTCCAGGATCTTGATGTAATGTATCGTTGTAAACCTGATCTCTGCGGGACAAAGTTCATCCTTTAAACGAATAAGCGATCTGAACCCGCCTCAGCAACCAGGGCTGCGGCTTACGTTATCCTTGATGTCAATCAAGAACGCATCCGAATCAACGTATATGGGCTGTTCGACTTCGAGCGTCTTCATCCACGCCCTGATACCTTCGACCCTGATCGGTTGCGGACTAGACGTCTTTTAGAGAAGAAAAAATGTCGCTCGAGCTAGAGTTCATTACCGATTGATGTCGCCCTCAGCCATGATCTCTATCAGCTTCCTGGCCGACTATATTCACATATATCTTAGCACACGCAGTGAGAAAGGACGGGAGACATACCGACGCCCAGTCAGTTAGGTCGACTTTCAACATTGCTTTGATAAGCCGGGTGCATTGGTCATCGCCTAATACTCTGCGCAGCTTCCCGGAACCAAGGCATCTCTTGAGCAAGCCTGGTTCGAGCTTCGGATTCTTGACGGTAGGCCTGATCCTTACGGCCATTTCGAGAAGAGGCTCCAACAGAGCATATGCTGGAAGGGTGAAGTTGGCCTCGGCCACAGAAGGAAGAGAGCATCGACGCACTATTGGTATCAGCTATTACTTCACCGATCCTCGCCCTGAGAGCACATAAGCACAATCAGTAGGGTGTTGAACCGAACAACTTACCCTCCAAATATGTCGTCCCTCAGCAACAGCGCGGCACAGGTCACATTGCGCGCAGTATCGCATAGTAGTCCAGTGACCTACGGCATAGATCAGATATCAAGAGAGCCAGAAAGCATGGCGACTCTCGCCTCTTTGCGGAGCGCCACAGACACCATCGTGCACTTGTCATCAATGATGACTTTTGTAAGAGCTGGATACAGAAGCTTCGCGATCTCTCCGTCCGCTGATCAGTGCAGGCGTTAGCGGGAACATGAAGGGGACTGAGTGATCGAATTACCTAGCTTTTCTGGATGCTTGTCATAAAAATCCTGGGTTGAGATAAATATATGCGCATACATCTGCCGCTGGCCACTCACCTGAAGTCCTGCAACGATGCCCTTCTCAAAGAAATGCTCCCATAGCTCCTTTTGCTCGCGAACGGCCCCACTACCCTCAGCGTTGCCCAGACATGGCCGCAGGCGAGTATCCCACACTTCGATGGCGAGCTCTGCAGCAACCGCAAAGGCCGGTTTACCGAACTTGTCGTAGAGCTTGGGCAGATGGACGGCAACAAGGGACTGCAGACGGTCCACAGTCGTCTTGGATGTGTCCTGCTGTAGAGGGATCAAATGAGAACGACCAAGAAAGCTGCATATATGCACACTTACGAAGGCCTCGGTCATCGCAGCTTGCAGCGTATCGGCGAACTTCGCCGTCTGCTGTTTCTCCTTCGCCACGCCAGTCTTGCCGAGCGCCACGATCGCGTTTTTGAGACGAGTCAAAACCATCTCACTGTTGGTTGGGAATGGATGATGTAGGTAAGGAGAAAGGAGGAGGCCGAACGGCCGGTCCACGCGAGAGGAGTACTTTAGCCCGTGATCCGAACTTTTTGGAAGTCCGGTGTCACGTGCGTTCTAAGAAATGGCAGGAGCGGGAGATGCCGTAAGTGGCTCTACCGTGGGCAGGGCGCATCAGCCTGAGAGGCAGAGATCTGGCAGAAACTGTTGTTCTATTAGGCAAGTCGTTCTATGGGGGACGTACAAAGCAGAAAAGACCGGAAGTTGGTAAACGGGGATCAACGTCGATTGTTCATGGGGGTATCGCAGACTATAGGAAGGAGGCTCCGTACTGGCCGAGTCATGAAGCTGGAAGAAGCGCTAAATCGGAATATGCATCTTCAAGCATCTACACCATTCCTCGTCGGGGTGATTGGCGAAGGCTCCGCTTCTGGAAGAGGCAGAAGCTTGTCGTCAACTTGGAGGGTGGTGTGCGGAATCTCCGGCCTACGGTATATTAGCCCATTATTAGAACAGGAAGCTAGCCTGACTCACTCTTTCTTTTCCCCGCGCCTTTTGCCCATGCTCGGGTGCCTTCCCAGCTTGATGCCCTCGGGTATGCCGAAATCCATCTTAGCGATCTCTTCCGTAACATCGTCCGTATTCCTCCTTGCCCGACCGGTCTTCTCTTCCTTTCTTATTGCCTCAGGCGGAGGTAGATTGAGCTGGCTGAGGCGTTCAGCGATATTGTCGCTTTGAGTCCCGGGGCTGGTGACGGTGCCGTTCAGAGCAGATGGCGGTGGAAGGTCAAACTCGGCCAGACGATTCGCGAGGGTGTTTGGGGACGGAGGAACCGATTGGTCAGGTGAAGTCGCAGTGGGGACGCTGAGAGACATATTGCCACGGTCGACCGTCTATGAAGAGGCACTTCGCTAGAGGTGCAAAGGACTGAAACGGACGGGCAGGAGGAGGGTTTAACAACGAACGCCGGGGGGCGTCACGGCCGCCAAGGGAAGGGACCCTCAACCATTCGCTCATAGAGTTGATCCCGCACACATAGCCACAGCCTATTCAGACGACCGGTCAGTTCAGTTGATGAACGTGCTTCAGCCTGAACTGGACCGAGGCAGATGAAATCGATGGAAAAGCTCTGACATGCGTTTCCAATGCTGATTGACTTAAGCACGAGATCTACATTTGAAGCAATCGTCTAAATGCGTTCTACACAACCACCTCGATCATGGTTCAATCTTTTGGCCCACAGCCTCAGCCTTCTGCTCCACCGTCCAGTCGAAGTTACGTGGACCTTTCACGTGTTTCCACTCTTCAAGTGCTTCCAATGCTGCCTTTCCCCAGTCAAACTCACCAGGATCTACGTCCTCTGGACAGTCGACGAAAACAGCTAGCGCAATGTTGCCAGGAGGAATGAAGCCGGAGTCCACGGCATCCCTGATCATTTGGCGGAGTGGCGAGTAGAAGTTGAAGACGTTGAGGAGAACGACGGCTGTCCGGGTGTTAGTGAAAGCCCGAGATTCATAGAATAGATAAATGCGCACGCTTTTGGTGAATTCCCAGCTGCGTCCATGTGATCATTTCCATCACCTCCTCTAACGTCCCGTAACCACCGGGGAGGGCGACGAAGCCGGCTTCTGCTCGACTAGCCATGATTTGCTTACGCTCGTGCATGGTCTTGGAAACCACAACTTCCATTCCGCTGCCGTCCCAGCCAGGAATGGTACCGTAGCCTTCTCCGCCGGTAGCCACCTAGAAACACCGTTAACAGCAACACTGCTTTCGGTAGGATATGAGCCCGTACCATAGCGTAGGGAATGACGCCTACCACGCTCCCTCCTGCTTCGACGCACGCGTGCGCTGTGGCACCCATCAACCCCTTCATTCCTCCTCCATAGACGAGCTTTCGGCCAGACCCAGCGATCGCTCTGCCCAGAGCTGGGGAGTTAAGGCTACAATCAATACAGTAGTAATGAATGGGGTCGCACGACGTACAGGAGGCAGCCGCAAGATACGCAGGACGCGTACCCAGTGATGAGGCGCAGAATACGCAGACCGCTGGCTTGGACATAGCTAGCTCGTTGAGGCTTGCGGGAGATGCTGGTACGGACGGGCACCAGGACTGGACTCTATTTAAGCTGATGCGACATCAGTGACACGCATCCGAGGCGCGACGCGCCAGGGGATAGGTGACTCGACGACAGTCACGTAGCAGTGAGGTCGGGGGACTGCAAACAGACTACATCAACGTGTCGATCGCCGGCCTGCATACGGCGATGATATTCGTTGATTAGATCAGATGCCATGGTCCCATAGTACAACGATACGAGTATACATATAGGGACAAGGGATGCGCAGAAATGCTCGTCCAAAGCCCAGGAGCAAGCCGCTACAGCGTGCCAATGCGGCTCAGCCTTTTACTTCGGAAGTTCAGCTCCACCATTAAGGGAACAATCCCTGCGTCCAGCAGAGGCCACTCGTAGAAATCTAGTAATGTCCAGCCGCTCAACCGTTCTTCAGCGGCTTTCTGTTCGTTTCCGGTCTTATCCTCCGGCTCCGACATTAAGGGACATACGCTGCTGCCCGCTAATTTGTCTAATAGCCAGCGGCCCAATCGAACGTTCACACCCTCGACCCCAAGATTCCATTGCGGCCATCCAAACCCCAGAGCGACTGTCTGCGGGAGTGCCAAGGGGAAGGTTGCCGCAGAGAAGAAGGTGATGGACAAAGTGTGCGGGAAGTCGCCCGTCGATTTCTCCGGATCCGCGGCATATCGGGCAGAGGAAGTCTCGCTGAAGGAGCTATTCCGCCTACTCGACCTCGGCAGATATACCGGCGCAGCCGAATGACGACTTTCAGGCTGCTTCGGAGGCTCCAAGAGTCGGACCGCTCGCTCGAACTTTTCAGGAATGGACAGAAAGGTTGGAATGGCATACCTAAAATGCCAACGGCACGGCACGTCAGCTCATATCGACGGAAAGGTTGAATTGTCCACATTACGTACCAATCTTGTGTGCGGACCAGGGTATCCTTAAGAATCCATGAGAACCCCTCTTTCTCACTGTTCGGCCAAGTGTAAGGGTGGATGCCCATTCCTTCTGTCCCTCCCTCCCAGACCGTCCCGTTGTCACCGAATCGGCTAAGAAGGATAGCTTTCCCGCGTACTTCGCCGAGTGTTGGCACTCGGTTCTCCAAGAACCAAGTGTCTCGTATGGCTGGGTTGGTGATTCCTGCATGCACCAAATGGGAGAAGAGCTGAAACCGGCCCTGACCTCCGTCCTCCTGTTTAATCGAGCAGATCACCGTCTCCGATTTGCCGGCCTCTGAGCGAAGAAAGTCAGCCAATATACGAAGAACTTTCAGGTATGGCGTGAATTGGGGCGACGCTCCGTGATATGCAATGAGCACGCCGTCGATAATTGAGAAGCGGAAGTCGAAGACGCGAATTCCTGATTGCAGCTGGACCTCGAGCGGCGTGGAGGGAGACTGACACTGTGAGACAGGATATCCATAGAATGCGAGTGTGTCATGTGTTCCTGTGAACGGCATGGTCAGAAGAACTCCAGGTCTTGCCGTGAATCTCGGAGTAACCTGGGAGGAGGAGATCGGATAACGGGGTATATGACGGTATATCTCTGAGAAAACTTGCAAGATTTCGATACGGGAGAATAACAAGCCGGTGATGGTTCCGATTGACCTGCGAAAGTATGAGTGCCACGTTGGGCGATAGCATCGATCGAACCGATTCCACGGACCTTCAATCGGTACAATCGCCAAGGCGCTTTGAGAGCGGTATCACCAGTCACTGGGAGACCCTCCCATGCCATCTCACCTCGCCATGTCGAGGAGGAATGAGTGTTGGGAAGCTTGAAACCCCACACGGCACCATCTCCGGGGTCCGAAAGGTAAGCCATGCCAGTCCCAGTAAGAACTTGGTAGTCCTGTCGAGAGCATGTGGAGTGCGCAGATAGGCGTATAATCGGCTTTGGATCAGCTCCTTGATCGTTCCCGATGACATTGGATCCACTTTGTACCAGCCCTTCTTGGCATTCTTCCCGAGCCTTCCACAAAGGCGGCACAGTGACAGACAAAAAGACATCGTTTTCTGTCAGATTGACAATGTCTAGGGTCTTCCTGGAGCTGCTGCACCATCTGGGTTGCATGTCTCGGCTTGCGGGTGTATTATGACCGGTTTGAATTGAGTGCATCCGCTGGACATTGAAGAAGAGATGGTGCAGTGATGGACGGCACGTCAACAATACCCTGTCCAGGCGGCCAAGTGCGCCACACCCCAGGGACGGTAACGGGTCTCGCGCCGCGGCACGTTCGGCACCGGGCATGAAGTGCTAGTCCGGGGCGTTGTTGACCATGCCCACGCCGGATGACCTCGCTCCAGTTCCTTGGATTGCCCCCTCCGCTTGCAAGCACTATCGCAGAAAATTCTGCCTTCTGATCAGAAATAAGGGAAGCAATGGAGGTATGTGCATATTAGTTGTTCCTCCTATCTCTAACATTCTCCATCAGGGTTATCCCCTCCTGGCTGCCCAAGCCTTAAAGGAAGATTATCCAATCCCCTTTCAAGTTAGGCATTCGGTCTGTATTCGCGAACGATGGTGAGCGATTTACATCGACATGTCAGCTGGAGTGAATATCAGTGGAGGTTACTTTTCCTTTTTTCGTAATTCCAAATTTGGAATGTCCAAAGTAGATTCAATCCACATGTCGCCTCTTCCATTCTACGATATTCTGGCTCTCGTGTGGATTCTTATTGCAACTATGCCCCACCTGGAAAGCAGTTCTTCCATCATGAGAGCAAATCAACGAATTCAAGTACAAGTTGACTTGCAAACTGGAAGACCGGGTATCAGCCCATGTATCATGTCCAATGCCTGTAGGGAGATTGTAGAATTAAAATAGTAGGCATTGATATGCTTGGCAAGAGGGCTCCCGACATGGCGAAAATGCCGGCCTTACCTCAGGGGTGGGACATGTGTGCAGGATCAATGAATTTCCCAACTCAATGATCTCATCGATGACGGACACGGCATGCTGGGCACGCGCAGCCGATTGCAACGATTTTCGTCCAGAATCCATTGTCACACGCATGGTGTTACAACGATATCCGGTAACGCAATATTCCCGGAGACCCTGCACAGGGACAAGCCGAATGATAGACTGGAACATCTGCTCGAACATTGAGTAATGTGTCCATTTACACGTAATGGGCTGGATTTGGCTTGTAAGTGTTCAACCGATTCCCGTAGGGTGGGAGAACAGAAGGGATGTTGACAGGGAAGAACTCCCGTGCAGATCGACAAGATCGATATCATGCCAAAGCACTGGCGGATGCGGCGACAATGGGACCAAGCCGCTGTGAGGGCTGAATCTCCCGGACGACGGAAGCCCGAGGAGCGGATCGCGGAAGCCGACCAAGTGGAGACAGTCGAGGCGTAAGTTGCTTCTGTAACCCAGTTTGGCAAGACGTGAGGGCATGCGCTGGAGAGGTGAAGAGGCTAAATTGCTCCAATCACGCCGTGATCGCATTGATAGACCCTACACGGTTCCTTTGCATCGCGCGGTCGCGCCGCATGAGAATGCAGTCTTCCGCCGACTGGCGGGTCCCTTCGCGTCTTCGAAGAAGAGCTGTCTGCTGGCTTGCTGCCGTTGGACAGTTGATACTCGCTTCCGCTGATGACCATCGTGCGGCGGGCGGATAAGCCGTGCTGGGGAGGGGTTCCTGGCCGTATTGAATGGAGGACCCACATTTTCGAACAACATCTGAGGAGCGTGAACAATGCCGAATATCTCTTTGCACCCTTTCTTCCCTTACTTCTTCGCATGGGTCACCGATCTGTTGAACCCTTTGGTCCGTAAACTGTATACGGAAAGTTGGTGGGAAAACACAGAGCAAGATATCTTTGCTGGAGGGAGAGACCCGAAATGGCACCGGGCGACCCATTTTGGTTCCACCGCGTTACATCATGGCCGCTCAGCTCTAGACCAGACGGCTGAGACAGACCATCCCTTTCGCAACCTATATAACCCCCCCGTGAGTTTCCCCCTCCTAACCCTGCCCCATCCTCAGCCAACTAACCAACTCGTCTTCTATCTGTACATCGTGTACATCAGGTTCGCGTTCAGGCCCTCAAGCACCCGTAACATCTCACTAATAATAGCGTACCATCATGGCTTCAGCAGCTCGCAAGATCATGTCGTAAGTTTTCTTCCTCGTCGTCCTACCCGCATACAGAGCTGACAATGGTCTCGTAGTAACGTCTTCGTAAGTATATGCGCGTCCTATGAGGCTATCCCGGCACTCATATATTGGGCCCTCGTCATAGTTTGATGTCACCATCGGCGGCAAGCCTGCAGGCCGCATTGTTTTCAAGCTCTACGATGATGTTGTCCCCCTGACAGCCCGCAACTTCCGCGAACTCGCTACTGGTCAAAATGGGTTCGGTTACAAGGGCACCGTATTCCATCGTGTCATTCCTAATGTGCGTGTGTACTCTGTCTTTGTGCTTTCAGTCCCTGACCCAATGTCTAGTTCATGCTCCAAGGCGGCGACTTCACGCGTGGTGATGGTCGTGGGGGGTACTCCATCTACGGTGAGAAGTTCAAGGATGAGAACTTCCAGGTACGCAAATGTCTCTTGACGCCCGAACGGCAAGGCTGATGTTTTCTCAGTTCAAGCACACCAAGCCTGGCCTGGTACGTTTTGCCGCTCTCCAGCGCTGGCTCAGGACCTTACTGTCTGAATAGCTTTCCATGGCAAACAGCGGAAAGAACACGAACGGCTCCCAGGTGAGCATCACAGTGTGCCCATGCGTATACGCAGCGGGCTGACGTCCTATCAGTTCTTCATCACTACCGTGCCTACTCCCTGGCTCGACGGGAAGCACGTCGTCTTCGGAGAGGTCATTCAGGGCATGGATGTGGTCAAGGCGGTCGAGGCTCAGGGATCGGATAGTGGCGCGACGAAGCAGAAGATCGCCATCGCGGACAGCGGTGTTGTCAACTAGGAAGTCGGCTCATGACCCGGGGCGCCGGAAGCGGCAAGAGGTGACAGCGAACGTAGGATAAAAGACCCACGGCCTAGATCTTACTGCTGCTGCCTCTTGCGGGTGCCAGCGTGACCTAGCCGGGTTGTGCTCTGTGCTGTTTCAATGTGTGTGCCGAAATCAAACAACGTGTCTGGTATTTTGGCAAGCGTGGATGCCGTGCTCCCAGCATGATCACTCGAGTTGAATAGCAGCATTGGTAGGACATACTGTGCGTCTGAAGCTTGCAACCACCGCAAGCCGTCCCACAAAGGGCAGATCCCATGGCTCAGATGGCATATCAGTCCAATATGAAGGAACCTCAATCAGGTCTTGCTATCTTCCCTTCCAGGAGTAAGATCGCAACACCTGACCGGATTGAGAGTCAGTCTGTCTGCACGGGGACTTTTTGAGTTGTGGCAATTCCATCATCGCGTATAACCACCGATCGGCATCACCGTCTCTCATGCAAACGTTATTGACATCATGATTGTCATCGTTTTGATGTCTAAAATTACTAGCATTAACTCCGATCAAATTTTCTACCATGGTCAATGGAAAGTGGCGGAAGGTTCCACGTATTAATCACGTGACCTGTACGCCTCCCGCTGCGGAGTATCTGTTAGCCAGCCTGAGAAAGGGATTGCGGGCCAAAGAAGTGACTCCATCGATGTCCTTCCGCCCAAGGGACTGCCAGAGTGTCTTCATCTGGAAGAGAAAGCGAGTTTCCCACCCACATTGCCTGCATTATTGCCATCCGCCATTCTCAAACGATGATGGTTTAAAGAGAGCACATAAAACGCAAGCGAGCGGGAGCAAACAGCGGAACCAGTTTGGGTATATAAGAAGGGGGTATCCCGCCGACCTCTCGCGCGCAAACCCCACGGACCCCAGACACTCCGTAGCACTTCACTCCTATCCACCATCTTCATCCTACTCAGCCTAGTATCGCATCGTCAAGGTCGCATTCACTTGTAGACACCTTTTCCTTCACAACGATGTCGTATCATGGACTTTCTCTACCATCAGCTGGCCCGTCCATGACCCAGCAACGCCCCCCAATGCCGTCTATGCCCATGCAGCAGCTCACGCCGCCCGAGACGGAAGGCGCTAAGACGCCAGCTGCCCCTCCTACGCTGGAGCAACAGCACATCACTGCTGTAGACGGCATTGTTCCAACACTTCAGTAAGTATCAATCTCTTTTCCTTTCTTGGATGGCGCCGCGGGGCAAGGGAGGTTGGACGTGTGAGGCTGGAACGCGGGGTTGTCCATGAGATAGCGTTGAGAGTCGTGCTTTTATTGGTTTGTACCTCAAATCCAGTGAACACGTTACTCACCTGTGCTCCCTCCCTCCTCTCCTTCCTTGCCCTGCGCCATCCACCATTGCACGCTCACATAGAAACATCGTCGCAACCGTCAACCTGGATTGCCGGCTGGATCTGAAGACGATAGCCCTCCACGCTCGAAACGCCGAGTACAACCCTAAGGTACGCCCATCCGACTTCCCCTGCTATCGTGCATATACTGATTGTAGCTTGCAGCGTTTTGCAGCCGTTATCATGCGTATCCGAGAGCCCAAAACCACCGCCCTCATCTTCGCTTCTGGGAAGATGGTGGTCACGGGTGCCAAGTCGGAGGATGATTCCCGACTAGCGTCTCGCAAGTATGCGCGCATCGTGCAGAAGCTTGGGTTCGACACTCGGTTCGTCGACTTCAAAATCCAGAACATCGTAGGCTCCTGCGACGTGAAATTCCCAATTCGCTTGGAAGGGTTGGCTTATTCGCACGGACAGTTCAGCAGTTACGAACCAGAGGTGAGTCATAGGGAAACTTAATCGCGATCTCTTTCGCTAACCTCGTCTTAGCTTTTCCCGGGTCTCATCTACCGGATGCTCAAGCCGAAGGTCGTACTGCTGATCTTCGTTTCCGGGAAGATCGTCCTTACCGGCGCGAAGGTCAGAGAGGAGATCTACACCGCCTTCAATACCATCTACACCGTGCTTCAAGAGTTCAAGAAGCCTTGAACTCGTTCTCCGTCGTGCTGGTCACCGGTGCTACTGTATCACGTATGACTGCTCCATTCTCCTTCGTCTGTTGCATGCATTCTCGACCTTGCCGCTCCCTTCCCATTCCCCCTCCTTTCCAACACCGCAGTCTCCACACGAGCAAGCAATTCGCCTCAACTCGATTGGACTTTCTCTACACATGCGCTACCGATTTCGTTTCCTCTCTGCGGGTATATTAGGTTTTGTACGATTACAATCCCCTGGTCTGAGTGTTCGGGCCACCGGCCGCCTCGGTATGACTGTTTGATGTCAACAACGATTGACGATGAGTTGCGCCGGGATAGGTACCACACGCAGCCCAGAGTAGTAACTGTACATAGGTTGCTAGCAATGAAACAGTAATGCACAAGATTATTGACTGGCACTTTTGATTGATAGGGACCATAATGAACCAGGCCCAGGCATATCCCCGTGGGCCGGTACTGGTGGATGAGACAGGCTGGACCCTTATTCCGTCCGCTTCCAGAAGCAGATGGTTGCATTCCTTGAAACGCCCGTTACCCCGCTAGACCCGGCCGAGAAAGGCAGGTCGACCTTCTCTTTCAGGCAAAAGTGATCTTCTCCAGGCGAAAACTCCCAGCATCAGCCGCTGTCATACTCTCTCAAATTGCTTCTCCTATTGATTATTGGATCTCCTGTGCTCGCAAGCTCAAGTCTATGTCTCTGCTGGACTTCCAATAACTCGCACCGCTTCGCCCGGAAATGGCAGGCGACGAGTACCGGTACTTGCGAAAGAGCAGTGATGAGCGGGAATTGCCGATTGTGAATGGCAGCCCGAAACCGCCGCAATGGACACGCCGACACACGTTGTTCTGCTTCTCCCGTTGGCGCACTGTCACCGGGATGGTACTCTTGTTACTTCTGGTGGTATTCCTATATCCGCCAGCGCCGCCAAGGCACCCTCCCCCACCCGAAGCCTGGATCGATCCAATATCGCCTGTCACTCGAATACGAAATGGAGGACCGGGGAGAAGAGAGGATGGCGTAGTGTGCGGGGTTCGGGCTCGAATGGCTGCTGAAGGAGGAGGGTGGACAATGGACCGGATCAGGGAGATGGTCGCGGAAACTGAAGGGTTCTTCGTGAGGGACTGGAGTCTTCATTTGGGATGGAATAATGTGCGTGTCTGTGCCAGCACCTCTCGAAGCACATGCTGACAAGCTTTGCAGATGAGATACATCATCGAGTCAGGTGTCAATCAAGCTTACATCCTGAATCGGACACTGGTGCTCCCCACATACGTCTATGCCAGGAACTGCGAGCTTCCACGGTGCGTTTGTACTCGCGCACAATCTTGCAAAGCTGAACGAGCTACAGAGACGTCTGTGCATCGTATGGGGACGTGATCGATCGCACAACTTGGGGTGTCACCTCGCATTTGCCCACTGGCGAGACCGCCTCGTATCGAATGCCGTTAGGTGTCATGCTGGACCTCGAAACATTGCGGGCTCATCGAAATGTTATCTTGATGTCCGAATATCTTGCTCTCCAAGGCCTTCCGCAGTCAATGGAGCCCGTAACGGGCCGGTTCTCTGAAGAACTCGTGCCTTCTGGCACCACGCTGCAGCACCTTGCCGCGTGGTGGTATGATGGCGATGTAGTCCGAGTCGACCGTGCACCGCGACCCATCCCCGATTCTGGTCGATGGACGTACAATCCTGAAGTGGCCGAGCGTTTGAAGGAGCACACACACAAGGGCATGTTCATGCAGTGGGAGAACGGCTGGGAAGTCGTCCGCGAGGGCAAAGGCCTGGGCTTTACCGAAGGAGACGCCGAGGAGGTGTTGTCGCTCTATGGGTATTCGGTGATACACTCTTACACTGGGGAGTAAGCCGAGTCCGCCGTCAGAGCGCCTCTCTAAAGATGCTGATGATCGCGCAGACGAGTTGAGCACTTGAAGTTTGTTGGATTTCCGGTCAAGTTCATCTGCATCACCGAGCGCATCCATGGTTGGTACGACGAGTGGTCGCTCTCGACCGCGGACATCTTCTGGCTTCAGGGGGAGATCCACGTGAACCGGCGACCGGTAAGTTCCGTGCTCCAGCCTCTCTTATCAGGTGCTGAACGTCTTTTAGGGAGACATGTGGTTTTCGACCCCGGCCGCCAGAGACGAGTATACCGAGTTCGTCTTGTACACCATGCGACGACCAGCAAACATCCTCAGGATCGCTAGCCGGGTGGATAGACGCATGCGGGAGATCGTTGGTGGCCGGATGTGGATGGCCGTCCATATGCGACGTGGTGACTGTACTTGCACACTTGCATTGCGACTGTGGTATGTATGGCTGATTGGATTGCGCAGTTACCACCGTCGATTGGGTACGCGTCGGCTCTATACAGGAGCAGTGGAATCGGGTGGCCGGTCGGCTACGAGAAGGGCGTGAGATCCTTCGGAAGATAAGGAAGAAGCGTAGGCAGACGTACGAAGTACCGGCAGCCCACCCATACGAAGGCTGGATGAGAGCTGGCCCTCCCGCAGACAATGATCCGTACGTATTCCTGATGCTTGATCGCGCTTGCCTGCTGACCGAAGGGCGCAACAGATTCTTCCTTGCGACAGACGAACGAGATCCTGAAAATATTGCCTTCCTGCGCAATCAGAGCGCGATCCTCATCAACGATCTTCTCACGCCCGAGGATAGGCAGGACCTTGGTTGGCCAATTGTCATGACCGATTTTCTAGGGTTGCTGGAACAAACCGTGCTGGCCCGGAGTGCCTATTTCGTGGGCAGAATGGAGAGTAGCGTAAGTGGTGGAGCGCTGAACATGCGAGCCGCATGGGGTATGGATCCGCGAACGATGAGCTTTGAGTAGTGGTAAAAGGGAAGGTTTACACCGAGCACTGGTTTGGGCCCTTTCTTCTGGTTTAATCTTGCCCATCTTTCGGGACCTCGGTCGGTTTATTTCTTCTACATCTTTTGGGACTTCGGTCTGTGAGAGCGGAGACAGTCACAGTACGTTACCTGGATTGCGGTCTTTTCTTATTAGGGTGGATGGTACTTGCTGCTTGTAATGTTATCTTATCTAGGATTTACATACCCTTTCTACCTGGGAGAAAGGCTGAGCTGGTCGAGGAGTGCATTCCCCTGTTCAGTGTTGCGGCCGAGACCACCAGTGGAATGCTGCGGGTACTGCCTCCGGCCCTTCCCCGCCGACGTGGACGGGCCACACAAACCCTTTGTGGAGGACCTCCAACCAGAACTGTCGTGCGACGCACCTGCATCCAAATAGTGCACGTCATAATGCGGCTTACTCCCATCTGTCTTACTGTACGGGACATGTGCATCCTGGGTCGACGCTCTTCAGCTCTCGACTCGCTCGTGGTCACTTCACCAACAACAGGTCGCCGCAATGGCGGCTAGCGAAAGCGCGCCTGTGGATGTCCTAACTCCATCAACACCAAGTGGCAGCAAGACGTCCAATACGGTTGACTCCGCCGTGGATGTTCTTCTAGAGCTCTCTCTACAAAGGAGCTTGCGAGGTATCCGGATGAAGTACGCTTCTACGGTCCAGCTACCAGCCGAACTACCTATGCTCCACATTCCTCGGAAACCGAACATCCTGTTGGGAAGGAATGAGGTTGTTGAGGGCATCGTCAGCAGGCTCGTTGAAACAGAGGCGACGCCTGCAATCATTTGTGGAGGACCTGGGATGGGCAAGACGAGCGTGGCAGCGGGCGTGTGGCACGACGAGCGAGTCGAGGGGAGGTTTGGAACGGGACGGGTTTGGATCAGCTGCGACGGTCTGTTGTCGTCCGAAGGTCTCATTCCCGCTCTTGCGTCGATGCTGGGCGTTCAGGATCGACAAGAAGGACCTCTTCGCAACCAGCTCCTTCAGGAGTTGCAGGCTCGGGAGAAACCGACCTTCCTTGTGCTCGACAACGTCAACTCCAAGCTCTTCAACACCGAGTCCTCGCAGACACATTCCTTCTTGGTCGAGCTCGCGCATCTACCGTACCTTCAATTGCTGCTGCTAAGCAAGGATGGCGATGTGCTGAATCTCGGCGATCCGGGAGAGTCGTTTTCGCTGCGGGTCGAAAAGTTGGACCTTTCGGCGCTACGTACGATTTACGCGGCGAACGATGGCCCACTCTCGGACGGGCTGGACGAGCTGCTGGAGCTTGTGGATGGCTGCCCACTAGCAGCCGTTCTCCTAGCAAGGCACTGCTCCATCCTTCCTACGGCTGAGATTATTCCGATATTGGACCAAGCGAAGACGACAGGCTTCCGTGGACTCGACCTATGCCTCCATCTCCTTCTCAACTCCTCCCCCATCCGCGAGATTCCGACCACGATCGACAGCCTGAGTATACTGTCGTTGTTCCCTGACGGCATCGACCTCGAACAACTTCCGAAAGCTTTCCCCATCCTGGGAAATCTGACCGCGTCTTTAACAGCACTCGAGCGACTCGGTCTCATCTCAAGACGAGGCAGTCGGGTCAAGGTGCTTTCGAGTATCCGTCCACATGTTCTTGAAAAGCATCCACCTCGAACCGACCACGTCAAATCTCTGATACAGTCCTTCCTCTCTTTTCTTGACCCGCTGGATATCACCGAGCCGGATGTAACAACCATGGAGCGGATTACGAAAGAGTTTGGAAACATCACTTCAGTCCTTCTGGCATCATTCAAGCACTTCGACTTGGACGACAGGGCCATGCATCCCTTACTGCAGTTATGCGTTTTCCGGATACATGCGAGATATGGGGACTGTTATCCCGTAATCAAGCTCGCTTTCGACAGAATCGAACATCAACCAACTTCGAATTCCAATATGGCCGTCTCCTTATCTCTTGTTCTCGCTTGCTGTCTCCTAGTCGATCAAGAGTTGAGTGAGGCTGCAACCCTGCTAGAAAAAGTGGCGTCGATGTCCTCCGAGCCTCAGTCACAGGACGCACGACTGGTTCTTTATGCGACTCTTCATCTAACACAACATCGCTACAAGGACGCGCAAGACTTGCTCCTGCAACTACCGCAAGTGAGAGAACACGAGGAACGAGTATCACATGCATTTGCTCAAGAGCTTCTAGCGATGATCCTATTACGGATGGGTGACCTCGATCAAGCCGCATCTCGATGCGCGGCGGCAGGCGCTGCTTACGCCGCACTAGAGCACTTTGTTGGACTACATCGATGTCAAGAGATCCGCGCTGCAATATTGGCGGAACGTGGGCAGTTTGCTGATGCGTTCCATTCATTATTCGAGCTCTCACAAACGTATACGACAGCCGAGTTCGACTATGCGAAGTCAAGAGTACGACGAGCAATGTACCGTATTCACGCTCTGGAGGGTCGCTACGAGGCCGCTCTTACAGGATATGCGGACGCGAAGCGGAGAGCGGAAAAGGCGCACGATCGGTTCACTATCGCCGATTGCGAGCACGGATCAGCCAAAGTATATGAGCTTATGCAACAACCGGCTGCAGCGCTGGAACTATATAAACTCGCCATTTCGATATTCCGAGAACTGAACGAAGTCGTCGAAGTCGCCTTTACTAGGTTGGATCTGGGTCGCTGCATGTGCGATGCCAAGCTGTCGGCGGAAGGTCTTTCACAAATGTCTGCAGCAATGGCGGCTTTCGACTACTGTGGTCTGCCATATCCGTCCGCCAAATGCAAGCAGTACATCGGCAAAGTGCTTGCCTCCCTCAAGGCCGTCAATGAAGGCTTGTCTCATTTGCGATCCGCCCTGTCTACTTTCATGGAGCTGAATCGAAAGATCGATGCAGCCGACTGCTATATTCTCATTGGCGGCATCTGTTATCCAGGTCGACTTGACGAAGCGGAGGAGGCGACGAAGTCCGCCATGCGGCTCTACGACGAATTGGGCAGGGCCGAATCCAAGGTCAATTGCATGGTTATTCTCGCCAGCTGCTACAGGCACCGAGGCGCACTTTCGGAGATGATCCGAGTGGCTCAGGAAGGACTTGGAACTCTGGCGGGGCTGGAGGATCGGTCGAAGGCGGACGAGGGTATCATACAAATGCTAAAAGGATTCCTGGGTCATCCACAAGAGCCGGATGATTAAAGCCCCGCTGTACTGAGATAGACACATAGCTTCAACGAGAGCCATTACCTCGCTGTCTAAGGTGCCTGTTAAGGACGTATAGGGTCGTGTAGGCGTTACTACCGGGCATACGCGTCTGAGAAACGTCTGGCCTTGAACCGGGACGGCCGCTCTTTGGCCTTGGTCTCGCATGTCTTTTGTTCGACCAGGGGGACCTCACGGCCTTAGACGGGATCCAAAGCGCGCTTTTATAGGCTTCGATTTCGGTTCCTGAGCTGAGTCAAGTGGAGAAACATCGCAAAAAGCAGAAGAGAGGGAGTCTTAAAATGACTGCAACGAGAGGTACCGTTTGCGACAAGCGGAACATGCAGATGCCAATAATGCTTGACCTGATTCATGCCACGATGTGTACGTACATACATTGCCTCGGACAATGAAGCTATACGCAACTGGTCGGCTGCTCGATTGTCCTCACAGTGTTCGTGTCCTACGCCGCCACGACGACCAGCGAATGTCCTCTCTTTATCTGCGCATATAACCCCTCTCCTGCGTCTCTTCCCCCGCATACAATAGGCGGAACAGCGTACGTTGCGTTATCCCCGCTTATGGCCATGTTGAGCCAAGAGATGCGAGCTCATCTGGGGCATAAAAGCGGCCGTCGAAGGAGCGAGCCGCCCCCAAACTTCTCCTGCATATTCGTATCAATCAATCGCACCCCCCACTTCGCCCTACGCAGAACGCAAGTATGGCACGCACCAAGGTGAGGAAATGGCCTGACGTGTCGAACCCATGTACTGATGCTGGCTAAGCAAACTGCCCGCAAGTCCACTGGAGGTATGGCGAAGGCTTTGACCCCACACACTTGTAGCTGACAGCCAGAGTAGGTAAAGCGCCTCGTAAACAGATGGCCGCTAAGCGTGCAAGGGAGGCTGCCAAAGACCGACGTAATGTTGGGCCCAGAGACCCAGACGATGACCGTGACAATCGAGGAACGGGCAAGGGCAGGAAGCCGCGTCGTTACCGACCCGGCACGGCTGCTTTGCGCGAGATTCGGCGATATCAGAAGGGAACCGAGTTGCTGATTCGCAAGCTGCCTTTCCAGCGGCTGGTCCGCGAGGTCTCGCAGGAGTACAAGGTCGGACTACGGTTTCAGAGTTCCGCAGTACAAGCATTGCAGGAAGCGGCAGAAAGTGCGCAGATCTGGCTCATCCAGCAGAGACGAACTGATCAGATCAAACGTGGACAGCATATCTTGTGGGCCTATTCGAAGACACGCTTCGTTGCGCCTTACACGCAAAGCGAGTCACCATCCAGGTATGCAACACCCCTCGAGCCAGGATACGAGTTGACAGTTCGTGCAGCCAAAAGACATGCGGCTTGCCCGGCGAATCCGCAACGACAATAACTTGGATAAAGAGAGGCGAGAATGATAGCTGCTGGTCAGCTGTTCAACGACGACGGAAAGAGCGTGGATTGTCAATGTACAGTATTGTATAGTTACGGATGTTATGATGTATTGAAGCGTCCTCTTGCAAGTCGTCCGCTGACAGAGTCTCGTAGAGCGGAGTAGTGGAAAGGTGGAACAACGGTCGGCAGCCTGGCAAGGTGGCTTGTCGTCCCGATTTTTCGGGACTTGGCGGGACGGGCCGAGCCAGACAGAAGCACGTCGCCATCCACAGCGCAGCATCCGGGAAATAAAACAGACCAAGACAATGCCGTTTGAGTCGGAGTATGCCGTTATGAAGACCTAATTTTGTAGTTGGATGAGTAAAATGGGCTAAGTCGCGGGCGTGTAACGGAGAAGAGTTGCGAGGGGACTTGAAGGATACGGGCTTCGCGAACTGATGAGGCGGAGCATCCGTGCGACATATCGCATACCGCTCGCACCGCTCATCGACGGGACACCTAAAATATGTGAATAAACAACTGGCAGTGATGCCATCTCTTTCCTTCCTACTTTCTTGCTGTCGTCGACGACGCGCTCGCTTCCAAAATCGCCGCTCCCACCGGCAGCTCACCATGAAGCCCTGGGATCAGCAGCACGCACCCGCTCGCTCACGGTTCCACGCATGCGTCGGACTCGCCCTCCTCGTCCTCCTCGCACTTGTGCTTCTACATCCCTTTTCCAACATGACTATGCCTGATCTATTAACATACGAGAGCGCGTCAGCGTTCTTGAGGGGCATCAAGTCGCCGGCCTTCCTGTCCCGCTCCCTATTCCCCGTACAACCGCTTCGAACCGGCTGGTCGACCAGCGTGCCCTTCCCAAATGCACCGGAGAACATTAGCTTCTTAGAGCTGAGCGATGAGAGTCTAGGTAGCGTCAAGATTGCAAGCTCGACGCTACGGCACACCCTTGTTCCAGCACCACCTGGGTTGAGCAAGGAGGAACATGCCTTCCGAGCGGATTACCCCAAAGGCAGCATCAACCCTTCGGGTCCGGTGAAGGGCGGCTTCTCCTTCTACGCTCCTGGACCGATGAAGAGAGAGCTTGAAGGAGCGAAAGAGGTCATATTCAGCTATGCGGTCATGTTCCAGGATGGATTCATGTTCCGAAGAGGGGGAAAGCTACCTGGTCTCTGTACGCCCGGCCCATATAACAGCTTTTATGCATTGGCTAATCTGCTCCGCATAGACGGTGGAACGTCAGCGGAGACAGCCTATGCCTGCTCAGGAGGACGAACAAATGCCCGCTCAGAATGCTTCGATCTCCGTCTCATGTGGCGGTCACACGGCGCTGGCGAGCTGTATGCCTACCTCCCGCCTGCACCGCATAACGAGCACTTGTGCCACCAGGGATTCCAAAGCGAGTGTGACTGGTATGGTATTAGTATTGGGAGGGGTAATTGGTGGTTTGAGCCCGGCCAATGGACCATTGTGAGCGAGAGGGTGAGGCTGAATGACGTGGGCGAGGGAAATGGTAAGCAATGTTTGTATTGTTGCTTTGATTTTGCCTAACAATATCTGCAGGTGAAGTACAGATCTTCGTCAACGGTGAAAGTGTCATCCACAGCACCGGCATTGTCATTTGTAAGACTGGCGAATGCGTATTCCGCGGTGCGCACATGCAGGTTAGTCCATGTTCCTAAGCCGATTCGCAACCCTTTCTCATGCTACGACAGACGTTCTTCGGCGGTTCCAACTCCGGCTGGGCAAGCCCACAAGACCAAAGCGCGTACTTCTCAGCCTTCTCGCTCTCGATCATCGAGTAGACAGCGGCGGCATAAAGTAATTTCCCAGCTTGGGGGGCCCTTCGCCTGCTGTCGTAACACATCTATATCGGTAGATCCCTCCGTCCGGACTAGACCCAAGCACTGTAGCATACCTCGACATTACTGTATACCATATTCTTTTGTACTATCGATCCAGATGTATAATGAAGTTGCTATTGATAGAGCAAGTGGTGGCCCTCTAACGTGATTCCGGTCCGGGACGCGTCCTACATAGCAGCGCGTCGCGCGTCGCGTGCCTGTCCACATACCCAGCATTCGCCCTTCTGCTGCTTCGCATAGATATCTCTTCCCCTTCCAGCTATTTAGCTATGGACGAAGCAACACTACGAAAAGAATTGACTCAGCAGTTTGGTGCGGACGTACGGGATGAGGAGGTTATGCAAGAATGTGCGTAGCCTAGTCCCTCACCCCGTTTTCCGTCGCTGACAACTGCTCAGGTATAACGCTCTGCAAGCTATTCATGATGCCACCAGAAGATCTGTTCATCGCTTGGGAGGCCTTCGACTCGAGCAACTCGCTATCCTCATCCACCTCAACCGTGAGAGCGAAGACGGGCCGTACGCAACTCACCGTTCCTCTTCTTCGGGATCTCAAGGCGGACATACATCGGAAACGAGAGCTGAAAGCGGAGAGTGCGGCACATCACCGGCCTGTGCAAGCCGCAGCGAGGAGGAGCTTACCGGGCTTGGGAGGAAGAGTGAGCCTGGGCGGGGCTGGTGGTTCAGCTGAGAGGCAGAGGGAGCCCATTGTCGTGAAGCCGAGGGTGGAAGTGCGGGAAGTGAGCGAGGGTAAACGTGAGTTTGTGCGCTCTTATACTGTAGAGCAACCTCTGATGTCTTTTCCAGGGAATTACCGTTATATGTATGGAAAGATCTCTCAAAGGGCTGAGAGTAGGTTGTTTTATCTTGTCAGGAAGGCAAGCGCTAATCTCGCCCAGTACTCGACGACATCATCGACGATATGTCCGAACTCGTGAGAGCACACTACGACCTCGAAGAGATTGGAGACCCAGCAGCCGTCACGGAGGAGGAAGTCGTCGTTGTCGGCAGGATATGCTCCGACGCCGACACTGGGGCAAAATTGACCGAGTCCTCCATCCTCCTGGAAGCGTCACGGATGACTGGATCAGGCGCAAGGACGCCGTTGAAGTTCGAGCCTGGTTTCTCCGTCAGGGGACGAAGTGATAATGGTTTAGGCATGTTTCCTGGGCAGCTCGTGGCGCTCAAAGGCAAGAACGGTGGAGGCGGGTGGTTCTCTGCTTCAGAAGCACTGGAGGTACGGTATCTCTCTTCTTGTTTCCAGACAATGAACTGATCAAGGGGCAGCTACCAGCACTAGCCGAACCACCTCTTCCACCTACGTCCGCTTCTACCACCGCATTTAGCGTCATCGTCGCATGCGGTCCCTTCACACCAGATAGTGACCTCCTCTACCGGCCATTCGACCAGCTACTCTCCGAGGTAGCACGGACGAAACCGGGTGTGCTTCTCCTGCTTGGGCCCTTCATCGACTCAAATCACCCTCTCATCCGGAAAGGCGAGGTGGAGCATACGCCGCTGGAGATCTTCCGCCATCGCATCGGTCTCCCCTTGCGCAGATGTATGGATGCCAATCCAGGCATGAGCTTGGTTGTCGTTCCTGGTGTGAGGGATCTCGTCAGCTTCCATGCTGCGTTCCCGCAGCCTGCCCTCAGCGACACGGAAGAACTCGCTTTGCCAAAGGTAAGCAATCTGGCTTTGTATCGGCCTCCTGGCTGACGAGAGCAACAGGCTACCATCCACTTGCCAAACCCGTCCACAATGGTCATGAATGGTGTCACATTGGCAGCGAGCAGCGTGGATGTCCTCTTCCATCTTAGGAAAGAAGAGTTTGTCAAGCGGATTGAGGGTACAACCCCGCTGGATCCGATGGCTTCGCTTTCCAGTCATGTCCTATCACAACGAAGGTCTGCCTGTGCCGCTCCGAACGGAGGCTTGTGCTTACGCTTGCTTGGACAGTTTCTATCCCATCTTACCACCACCAAAAGATGTCTCCTCAGATGTCAACCTGGACATTCTACACTATGAATTCCTACGGTTGGGTCCATCAGCCCCTGCGGTCCTCGTCCTTCCGAGCGTCCTCAAGCAGTTCCACAAGGTCTGTTCTTCTCAGTGAAGGTTCCTCCTATATGTGCTGAATGATCCTCCAAGATCGTGAACAATACACTAGTTATCAACCCCTCCTTCCTCAACCGGGGTAACTATGCGTGGGTGGAATGCCCGGACGCGACTTTCGCCCAGGCCACAGGAGGAAAGAGTGCGTGGGAGGTGTTCTGGAAGAACGCGACAGTGGATTTGCGGCGATTGCCGACGCAATAGATCAGGACCACCGCTTCATGCTTAGTTTATGTAGTGACTCATGTGCTTGTTTGGATTATGCCATTCATCTTTGGCGATGGGTGTGGGATCCTGCGTCCAATCGCATATTCCTCGGAAAGGTCATAACTTCCCCATAGTTTTCGCGTGCAACTCCGAGGACGCGTCGTGACGCTTCTCAAGTCGGCGCGCTCTGACCGTCGCGGATTTGCATCAAGCTTGGAATATTCGAGGCACGCAGCGCGTGTCGACTACCTATGCATCTTCTCCAGATACGACCATGTCCCAGCCTCCCAGGAAAGAGGTCGGTATCCTCGCGCACCTCAGGACCATCACTCAAAGCACCCCAGGTCCTCGTAGCTGCCATACAGGATGTGCGCCCATTGGCTAGCATACTGCGAGGCGTGGCCCTCACTCCAGATCCCGCTACCGAAAGAAAGGGTGGTCCAGTGAGTAAACCCACCGAAAGTCACATATACGCGCTTAATGACGCCTGTCCAGCGTGCCATGATCGACATCTCGGAGGCTGGGCTCATGGTGACTGTGGAATACAAGCGCACTCTTCTCGGTGCGTCTGAGCCGTCGTCGTGTATTGTACTTGGACTAATGTGGACGCAGCCTCTGCCTACCTATATGCGCAGATGTTCAACGAATACACCTATAACAAACCGGATGCTGTCGAAGGCCAAGGAGAAGAAGACGATCATGTGTTGGAAATCAAGCTCGGGCTCTTTCTTAGTGCTCTGGATGTCTTTGGTGGTGCTGGGATGGGCATTGTCCCTTTGGCCGATAGCGACAAGGGAGGTAAGGGGAGAGGCAGGAGGGACGAGTGGGATGCAGACCGTGTGGATCCTGACGAGAAGAAGAAGTCTACCGCTATGAGGTTGACGTGGCTGGGGGAAGGACATCGGCTGAACGTGCATCTGTACGTCTGGTTTTCCGCGCATATACGTACCTCCACTGACATCGAATGTTCAGATCCGACTCGCCGAATGTCAGCACTGTCTGCGAGCTATCCACCTTCCAGCCTGAGCCCATGATCGACCTGCCCTTCAATTCCGAGGAAATGCTTGCCAAGATCATCATGAGGTCGAGCTGGCTGCGCGAAGCCCTGTCAGAGGTCGATCCGAAGAGCCAGAAAATTACGTTTATTTGCACTCCCCCGGCAGCTCAGGGGACGGGTCGTAAGCGTAAGCCAACCTTCAGGCTGAGAGTCAGTGGAAATTGGGAAACAAGCACTGTATGCCACTTTCCTCCCTACGCTCGTAAGGTAACTTAACCTGCATCCCAGATGAACTATCCCGACGAAAAGGAAGTGCTGGAAGTTGCTGAGTTCGGGATAGAAGAGCCGATCTCTTTCACGTGAGCATCCTCAACCCCCGTCCACGACCTGGTCTGATGTCCAGTAGCTATCGCTTTGAGAACATAGCCAAAAGCATGCATGCCCTCCGCAGCTCCCTCAAAACATCGCTGCGCATCGACTCGGAAGGCATCCTCAGCCTGCAATTCATGATACCTTTCAGGCGTCCTAAGGTTGGACGCAACGATGGGCCGTCTCCCTCCGAGAACTTCATCGAGTTCAGGGTATGACGGACGATCTTGCCTTCTCTCGGTGGTACTGACGTTGTTCTCAGTGTGCTGCTCTTTTGGACGACGCCTAAAGGAGATGTGCATGTATCGCTCTGGTCTTCCAAGATATACGGACTGCTTTTCTCATCGGGTCTCATGCTGTCATCGACAATTGTACTGCTGTATCACGCATCGCACTTATTCCTCCAATGTCTCCGATAGTAATAGTAATTAGCATTAGTGTCTTATGAACCTAATACAGCCCGTCTAAATCGTCTGTGCGGCGCTTGACCGGGGGCACAACACTAACAGTGACCTGCTCCACCACCGGCGGGATCTCAGGCAGCGTTGGCAGGGGCGCCGGTCTTTTAGGGAGGTAGTCGTCAATGATGGAGTCAAAAGTGGACTTGGCTGCACAACGTGGTCAGCACCCTCAACGTCGCGATCAAGGTCAAATATACTCACGTTGTACGGGTGGTAAGACGGCAGGCTTGCTCAGACTCGCTAGTCCTTGCGCCAAGAATGCGCGCAAAGCCGGCCCATCTAGCGGCTTTACATCCTTCTTAGTCTCCTTCGGCGGGATAGCCTGTGCCGTCGGCTTCTCAGCAATGTGCGCCTTGACCTCGTCCTTGAACGTCCCGAATGGATTGCTAGCCTTGCCGAGGAAAGCGAGCACATCGCCCTTCGTCAACATGCCCCTCACACCAGTGCCCTTGATCTGCGAGGCATCATGGATGTTGTTCTCCTCCAGCAGGCGGATGACAGAGGGGAAAAGCGGGTGTGAACTCTTGATATCGATGTGATGGGCTGGTTGAGGTGCAGGAGTGGAGGGTGGAGACTGGGATGCTGGTGAGGGGGAGGCGCCGGAGTCAGTGGGCTGCTTTTCGCTGGCCTTGGGTTGTTCCTTGGGAGGTGCGGGTGACGGTGCGGAGGACTCTTTCGGTGCTTCCAGGTTCGAGATGTCATCTCCTTCCTCCGCGAGGAGGGCGATCACTTTTCCAACCTGGACGTTCTTGCTTCCATCGGGAACCTTTGCATCACCGTCAACATGTGAAGAGGAGAATGGGCAAGATGCACGCACAATGATCTTCCCCATCACACCATCATCCTGAGCCTCCACATCCATCGTGGCCTTGTCCGTCTCCTACACAGCGCATCAGCATCCTTGCACCTTCCGATTGCAATTCACGCACAATCTCAAGCAGCACATCTCCAGCCGAGAAATGTGATCCCTCCTTGACCTTCCAAGCTGCAATCCCGCCCTCTGTCATAGTAGGCGACATCGCCGGCATCTGGAACTCCGTAATAGCGAGCCGTCGTGCCGATGTATGCAGCGCTGTCCACCACACCACATCAGCATATTCACACACCATTCAATCGTTCAAACACACCTCTTGAGCGCAATAGCACTCTTGCGAGCGACATTTTGGGTGTGCAGCAAAGCAGAGTGTGCAGCGCTGACAATGAATGTAGGAATGCTTGGCCGGCTTACTGCAGTTGTCGGTTCCCTTACGCTCGTGCCGTGCCGTGCCCTTCCGATTGGGTCCGTTTCCGCTGGGCTGCGGCCTAATTCTCCCCAACATCGGCCGAATGCGATAAATATTTACAGCTCAAACTATGCAGATGTATCATCGTAACTATTTCCACGGCTGTTAGGTGAAGAAAAAAGAAACAGACTTTCACACTGAGACGAAGCATAAGGTGAGGTTCGGGGCTTACGCAGAAATCCTGTCGAAAAGTCAAGGCGTTTTATGGGAGCGATGGGGTTCGAACCCATGCGCATTTCTGCATTGCATCTTAAGGGCAACGTCTTAGACCACTCGACCACACTCCCAAAAACCTCTGAGGAACCCGACCCGAAGGTACATATACCTACAACATGCCCATTGCCGATCAATTGTCAAGTCCAACGCTTGCATTAATGCATTGGCCCTGCCACCTATACGGCTTTGTCGGACTATTCAATAGGCTCGTTGAATTATTGGAAGCCTGAAAGCCGCGACATCCAGCGTATGAATTGATGGCTTTTAAAGGTTTGATGCGGTTGCTGGACACGCGTAAGGTTCGGAGATCATGGCGCTCTCGCATTCCAGTAGCCTATCATCTCTACACCATCCTATCCTTGCCGCCTCAAGCGACATGCGTTTTGTCAACCCCACGCTGATTACCCTCTCCACCTACACTCTACTGCGTCTTCTTCTTCTTCGACTCCTCGTCACCGCCCAGTAACCACAGCGCGCAGAATAAGACGAACGCTGCGCTCGTGCTCAGCGCACCGAGGTAGTAAGGCCATGCAGAGCTGAGGAAGCGCGGGTACTCGTTATGCCTGAAAGGCACGACCGATACTGTTGTGCTGCTGTGGAGCGGCGTGTACCTATCCAACGGTGTCAGTTCAGCTTGAGATCTTAAAGCCAGCAGGTAGAGGAGAATGACACACCCCTTCCTCCTCCAGTCCACGATGAACTTGAACACCCCATGCCTATCCGGCGCCCTAAACCTCGCCTCATACCACCCCTCCTCCCCCTTCGCCGGCACGAGCGCAGTCCGGATATGCGGATCGAGCATCGTGAACTCCAGCTGCATATCCTCGATCTCGCTCGTCGGCAGCCAAGAGCCAGTGGAGGGATCGTATTTTGAAATGTGAATGCGGTAGATCAGGTCGTCTTTGATCCGGTATTGTTCGCGAGGGGAAGACTCGGAGATCCGGCGGTGCTCGACGGCGTCGATACGCAGGACGGAGGTCTCTTGGAATGTCCAGCCGGCGAGGGCGAGAGCGTATTCCTTGTTCGCGGTGGATTCGCCGCTATACGCTTTGATTAGCCACAACAGCGGTATGTAGGATGACGCGGACGTACTTGACAGATAGAGCAGCATCTTTGAACATATCCAGGCTGCCAACCCACATCGCACGTCCGCCTCCTCTCAGCACCTCGAACCCAGTAACGAGGCCCATCCTCCCACCAGCCCAAAGGCCCTCCCCACCGCTCGCCGCAGCCTCTACGATCGCGTCCGCCGGCTCGAGCGGGTCTGCGGAGTAGCTCGTCGGAGGCGCATTGAGGAACTCGACCAAAAGGGGGTTGCTTGACCTGAGATGGGAGATGCCGGAGTAGAACACCTTGCCGCCTTCATAACCTGCTGTATGCGGTGAGACGGGCGGGCTGAGGAGGAGGGAGGTCGCGTTGGATGGGGAGATGGCGCTAAAGTAGTCGATCAAGGGAGTGGCGGGAGGAGGGAAGGAGATACCGAATTCGCGTCCGAGGTCCCGCAGTGGTGATGAAGGGGTAGAGGGCTGCAACACGAAGAGGATGTTTGTGGGCTGGAGTGGGTCGGAAAGGAGGTGAACGAAGGATTGAGGGGAGAGGTCTTTCGGGTATGCTAATCGAGTCCATTAGCAAGTATCAAGCTAAAAAGGGAATGGTGCTCACTCTTTGCGGATGGCGCAAATACGATGATGTGGGAGAAAGAGGGGACTTCGAACAAGGATGTAGCAGGGGCATCCTCAGATGTTTTGCGGAAGGTCAGATCATATCCTCGTTCTGAATTGCGGTCAGAACACCCATTCGCGGCACTGGTACTGGACTATATGCGCACCTCGTAAACCCTCCCAGAACTGCGAGTACTCTGAAGTCTCGAGCTTCGCGTCCGTAACGACAAGGACCTTGTCGCCCGTTGACGATTTTGCCAATACCGGCGCTGCCAGCAATGTGAAGGCAATGCCCAGCCATGATAGTAATCTGTGCTGCATGTTGCAGCACTTTTGTAGCACGACAAGCACGATGAAGAGCGAGCTTGCTGCGGCTTGTAGTGTCACGAACTATTTCAGGTCGACTACGTGTCTGTGCTCTGAGTGTGGGAATAATTCACGTGATACCCCAGCGCGGCATTGCAGTTCTCTCCGGCTCACCCCGGTCCCAAGCCTCACCACCAAAGTTCCACGAGTTCGCTTCCGCATTCGGGCATCATCCGTCCAGCATCACCGTCCCAACAACTTCTCATCGCTCCCTCCTCTTCCTCGGACACCTTCCTCTCATCCCTTTCTTCCTCGTTGTGGGACTCAGGCATACGGGATGGCTATCCTCCCTTCCCTCACTGGGTCGTCGGGCTCTTCATCCGACAAGAAGCCGCACGAGGATGAGATCGCCTACCTGAAGAACCTCGTCTCACAGCTCAACTCGAAGATCGAGACGCTCGAGTCTAAGGCCAAGGCGGCTGCGACCGAGACTGCTGAGAAGGTGAAGGATGCTGCAGCGGGTGCGACGGCGACTGCAAAGTCGTTCATGACCCCCGCTCAGCAGCTGAGGATGATCCTGGTTGGACCTCCTGGTGCAGGTGCGTATAACATAACCCACGCTGCCACCCAATGTATATTGAGCATGCGCTTTCCGCAGGCAAGGGCACCCAGGCTCCGCTCATCCGCGACAAGTGGTGCATCTGCCATCTCGCTACGGGTGACATGCTCCGCGACCAAGTCGCCAAGCAGACGCCCTTAGGCAAGGAGGCCAAGAAGATCATGGATGCTGGCGGGCTCGTCTCGGACGACATCATGGTCGGGATGATCAAGAACCAGCTCGAGACGAACCAGGAGTGCAAGAACGGCTTCATCCTCGACGGGTTCCCGCGTACGGTCCCTCAAGCGGAGAAGCTCGACCAGATGCTGCACGACAGGAAGGAGAAGCTGGATCACGTTGTTGAGCTGAAGATCGACGACTCGCTTCTGATTTCTCGTATCACTGGTCGGTTGATCCACTTGCCTTCTGGCCGGACGTACCATAGGGAGTTCAAGTGAGCCTTGCCTTCCCATTGGCGCTTGCATATTGCTGATACTTTCCCCTGCAGCCCGCCCAAAAAGCCGATGACCGACGACGTCACCGGCGAACCGCTCACGCAGCGTTCAGACGACAACGTCGAGACGCTCCGCAAGCGCCTGGCTTCGTACCATACCACGACCGGGCCGGTATTAGAATACTACAAGAAGCAGGGTATCTGGAAGGCGATCGACGCCGCTCAATCGCCAAAGGTTGTGTGGGAGAACCTGCAAAGGGTACTGGAGAAGAAGAACTGAGCGCTGGAAAGCGATCGTCTTGTACATCTCGTAGTACACCAAAAGAACGGACAGTTCCTGAACCAAATATTGCGTGTTCCTCGTTACCTTCCACCATGGTCCGTACATAGACAGGTTGCAAGCGTCTTGTGTGCTGCTCGAGTCGCTCAATTGTTCGCTTTACATGAACAGAAGACGTGATATAGAACAAGCCAGGACGTAAGAGAAACCTAGGGACATGCAAATGGAATGCGCCACGGTACTGTGCTGCCTACGACGCTACCGAACCGGCCTACAAGCTCTCGCTAGTTGCTCCACCAAAAGAAGGCACTGCAAGCAGGTGAAAGGCAATACGGGGTGTAATGGAGGCCACGATCCGAGGAATAAGGATATCGGAAGTGCTGGCTTTAGGCGATCACACACTTTGGCCCCTTCTTCTTGACGACGGGCGGCTCCAATGCGGCGACAATTGCCTGCATACACGATCAGGATGGTAGCGGTGGGAATCACCATGCTGTAGGCGTACCTCATCGAACACGTTCTTCAACCCCTTCTGAGTGAGTGCAGAGCACTCAACATACTTGACCGCACCGAGCTCGCGTGCGAGTCTCTCACCCTGCTCCGGCTGGATAGGCTGTTGCTTCTGCCTTGCGAGCTTCTGCTTGACTTGCGGGTCGTCGCGCAAGTCGATTTGGGTGCCAACGATGAGGCACGGCACACCTGGGCAGTGGTGGTGCACCTCCGGGAACCACTTCTCCTTGACGTTCTCGAATGAAGCCGGCGAGGTCACGCTGAAGCACACAAGGAACACGTCCGTCTGCGGGTAGGACAATGGGCGGAGACGGTCGTAATCCTCCTGACCTGTCAACACCTTCCTGTCAGACTCCCGCTCAAGATCTACGAAATACCATGGAACGAACCGGCAGTATCGAACAGGCCAAGGGTGTACGGGTCGTCTCCAATCATTACTGTCACCGCATAGTTGTCGAATACCTGGAGAATAAGCTCGTCAGAATGCAATCATGGCCTTATACACGCATACAGACCGTCGGTACGTATTCACTCGGGAACTTGTTTGTCGTATATGATATAAGCAAGCAGGTCTGCAGACGAAAGAGCACACATCAGCTTCTGCAACGCGCTTTTCAAGCGGACACCTAACGCACCTTTCCGACCGCACCATCACCAACAACAACGCATTTTATCGTCTGCATTTTCGATCTTCTACGGTTCGGGGATGTTTGACAGGTTCGAGACGGGGTTTCAGGAGGTTATGGGAAGTCAGACCAGCTGGGAAGGATGCGTCAGGCGCGATTCGATGCCGCAGTGCACAGGACACACCGGTTGAGAGATAGGAGCCCGGAGCGCCACTCGTCGCCAACGGCGGACCCTGTATAATCAACTGAGCTATGTCTGGTGAAGTCTGATAGATCGGCTAGACATACGAGGAGAAGCAAGGGAAGGGAGTTACGGGAGAGAGGGAAAAGGGAGAAGTGGAGGCAATGTATGTGAGAGTTGGGGGATGTGTACTGTGAACTGAAGGTGTGTGTGTCCCTCGACCTTGCGACTGTGTGCGTGAGACTGAGTGCGGCAGCGAAGGCCGTGTGCCCAGGGCCAAAATGATCCCGGTGGAACCCCTGATCCTCCGTTATGGGGTCTTCCTTTCGCCCTTGTTGCCGTCACTCTGGTAAATACCATTTTAGCTCATAACCGCTGATGGTGCTAAGGACAATACTGCCATCAACATCGACCCTGCACCTTTGCTGTCGCTGAACGAGCTCCTACTCCGTACCGACCCCAATGGCCTGTCACAAGCTACCTGATTGCTCTTCCCTGTAATCTGAATCATGTCGAACTCTCTGGTGCTCTGGCAATCCATATACCTTTCTCCATATCTGGTGTTTCGCTGCTCTGCTGCTGGGCGTTCCATCACTCTGTACGACATCTTTGGGAATGGATGCTGAATTACAGGGGATGCAAGGGAAACTGAATTATGTGGCTTGGCCTAACATTGCTTGTTGGACCATCTGGCCTTGTATCGGCATACTCGTCTCATTATTAGGCATGTGTCTGGTTCATATGGGGAGCTATCTTGCTACAATTGGTCGTGAAAAGAATGTGGAAGAGTTGCTGGTATACCGGAATCTAGGACATCATCACATCATGGCAATTTCGCTCTGCTCTCGCGCTTCCAGCTGTCGACAGTTCAGTGACACGTGATGCCGATACTGGAGGCGGCATTGTAGCCAGGCTGCTTGGCCATCAGTCATTGTACATGCATTTAACGGGAGCGACTTACGTGGTACCAGAAGGTCACGGCCAGGATGACGTAGAACACTGTAAGAAAGGTAAATCATATTCCACCCCGCAGTTTTGGGCTTGACTTACGCATCAACAGCATTCCCTCCATCCAGTTGCTCTTTGCATCGGCCATGGTATAGTTCACCAGGAGCACAGTGAACAGGAGGACCTGAATTGCATGTAAGTTCGTGCATGGCTCAGAGATCCAGTGACTTACGACGGCCAAAACAGGATCAAACAGCATAGACAGCTCCTTCCCCCAAGGCCAAGCGATGATCACCATAAGCGGAATGACCAAATGCGAGATCTGAATCGCCGACCCGACAGCAACAGCGATCGACATGTCCAGCTTGTCCTTCCATGCTACGGTGACGGCGGTGACGTGTTCGACAGCGTTGCCGACAATTGGGAGCAGGATCAGGCCAATGAACTGCTTGCTGATCGCACCGGATGCGGTTACGCCGTTGATGGAGTCGACCAGAAATTCAGAGCTGATACCGACGAGCTAAAACGAGTCAATCACTACTTGTTTAGCGATAAGAAGTGATAAGTGACTTACAACAGTGAGTACAGCCAACATTAGTATGTCCATAAAGCGCTTCATCTTCGGCACAGGTGTTTCTTGCTCCGGAGGGGTTGATGCCACCTCGATTGTCTCTTGCTCAATGACCGGTGTTTCCACCCCTGGACTCTCTGGCAGGATTCGAGGACCTTTGACCTCCCTCTCTGGGCTCGATGACAAGTCCTGAAGAACAATGACCGGGTTCTCGCCTTCCTCTTCATCTGGTGTTCTCCTCCCTCGCACGGAGCTCAGCCGACGATGCAGCGTCGCACCAACCGAATGGACTCCGGATGCTATGGCCGTGATAGGACGCGGGACTTCGGGGCCGTATGGCTCTGATGCTGGTGACTGAGCATTGACGAGCTTCGCATGTGATCCGAGCTGGAAGTACATGTGCAGCGCATATAGTATGAACAGCACAATGGCGATCTGAGTCACGTGTGAGTCAACAATAAGAAAGGGACGCGAGAGGCGCGCTTACCGCTCTGCTGACAGCAAGAATTCCACTGCTTGCGGTCGACTTCCAGTCCTCAGCAGCATCAACTCCGAGGGTGGCCGAAAGCGCGTAAACCGAAGCATGATATATGCTGGGAACGAGGATGGTGACAGCGGTCAGCATGAGCATCTCGCTGTTCAGCTGGGATGATGTGACTTGGAAGCCTTGTTCAGAAAAACGGAGTCCGCCAGCAAAGACTGAAGATTGCGTGAGTCTATCCGCGTGACTCGTCAGAAGAAATGACTCACAGCACATTCCTAGCACGAGGAGGAGATTGCTCAGGATGGATCCAATCACTGCCATGTAACTCAGCATGATCATGGCGAGCGAACAGCGCCCGACTTACGCGATGCTTGTACGACTTCGATCTGGCATTGGGCGAGGGCGATAATGGCAACAATGAGTTCAACTGTATCAAGAGTCAGAAGGCATCATCATCAATTCCTAGTCATGAGATGCATACCGGCGTTCCCGAAGGCGGCATTGAGGAGGCCTGCCCCCACCCCTCTGGAAACGACAAGAATGAGTCACTGCGACGCGTCGGACGAGTCTGTATTCAAGTCACATACCCCAACCAGTCTTCCATCTGTTCTGTCTTCCAGCTCATTAGAGCGGCCAAGGGGATTAAACCGATAAAGTTGCCTAAGGTGAGAGACATAAGTTAGAGTTTCGTGATAACGTCAGTAGAAAACACGTACAGATGAATACCGCGACATCCGGGATGCTATTACCACGCACCGCTTGGAGGAAATGGACGATCCACCCGACAACGAGTACGATGAGCAGAACGTTCAGCCCTAGTGTGGAGTTAGAGGCGACAATCCATCCCGGGATGAGCATTCTCACAGCTGGAAGTAATCGCAGTGCGAACTTCCTGAGCCAAGTGATGACCAAAGCTCTGGAAGAAGGCGGAGAGTATCATCTTGAGGTGTATGGGGAGTGTAGTCGAGGGGAGAGAGGGAGAGGGTAAAGAGTAACGTAGGCCGATTTGAAGGCGGAGCGGCGGTTAGGCACGATCTTTTATACGGCGAAGCCTCGAAGGTGCAAATCCGCCGGAAAAGCGGAAGGATTTGCGGTGTGTGTGGGAAGAGTCTTTATGTACAATAGTGTATGTGGCGAGACGTTGGTTGCGGCCTTGCAGGTGTGTTTGCGGCGACTGGTCGAAGGTCAGAGGCGAGGAACGTTCTCACTGTAGCCGTCTCCCCTCCTCCTGCTTTCGAGCTTTGAACCACCCAGTTGAGCAGCCAGAGGCGTTTCAACGAAAACAACGGCATGTATGCGCGTCCAGTCCGCTGAGCGGCATTAGAGGCTCTTCCCCGCCTGGACAAAAATCAAGTCAACGACAGGTAGCTTGGCCTTCCAACGCGCCAGGCTTCCTAGGACGTCAGGGGGAGATAACTCCGCGTTTCTTAGAGCCAGCGATCGGATCGCTAGTAAGTCTAAAGATGTGCGCGTTGATTGATGGACGTTGGACGTGTCACGTTAAGCTGGAAATCTACAAGCCTTGGTCGTGTCAACCCATGGTCTGACTACCCACAGCCACTAATGGCATCGAAATGGACCTCATGCCGAAGGTGAGGCTCTCGGGGCAGGGACCAGGGGGGTTGGCGAATCTGCCTTTTGTCTGCGGATGCTAGCGAACATCCCTCAGCGTCACCGACACCTCGAGACACAGAACGCGACTGAGAGGAAGAACGAGCGCGTATCACGTGCTAATTCTTCCTCCTACTTGGGTCGATCTCCCTACAACCGGGTTTCGGAAGCCCTTAAAACTGCTTCCTTCCCGGATATGACCGCACGGATGTCATTCATTTCCCTCAACCTGTATGCACGTGAAATAGGTATGCCAACGCCGGGCGAAGGGAGCGGGAATTGCTTATATGATTATCATAGTGCGAGGGGGCTACATGCAAGTGAGGGTATAGAATTGACTTATCAAAAGACCAATTAGCAGCCGAGCTGAAGCGTGCTAGAAGCATCATATCCAGGCTAGCGGAAATGAGATGAGCATATCCCTTTTGCAATCTATCGAAACTCACATAGAACCAGAACGAAACCGCGACGATGACGTAGAGCACTACGAAGGGTCATTAGCGTCCGTAGATTTGAGGCAGGTCACTGCCGAACTCACTCATAAGAACCATGCCCTCCAACCAATTACTCTTTGCGTCCTGAGTGGTATAGTTGACAGTCAATACGGTGAGGAACAGAACCTGCAGCGAATAAGGAACAACATTCACAACATGGTCGGATATGGACTTACAACGCTCTCGAATGGATCGAACAGCATTGTCAACGGTTTCCCCATAATCCAGCTAAGTACGACCATAAACGGAACGACGAAAAGAGCGATTTGAATGCTAGATCCGACAGCGACGCCAATGGAAAGATCGAGTTTATCCTTGACCGCTACCGTGACAGCAGTGACATGCTCCGCTGCATTGCCGACAATGGGAAGGAGAATCAGCCCGACCCATTCTTCGCTGATGTGCCCGGTTGCGGTAACGCCATCAATCGAGTCGACCAAGAATTCCGCCGTTACACCGACAAGCTAATGGGACATAAGGGTAGTCCGTCTAGAGCGAGTCAAGACTGGACTTACAACCGTGACAATGATCAACAATCCGGTGGTTACAGGAACATTCATGTGTACCTCCTGCACCGATGCGACGCTCTGCACCTCGTCGTTTTGGCCGCTAACGTGATGGTCCACCGCAGTCTCCGCAGAATGGTTCTCCTGATGCGACGGATCAGCACTGACAAGCTGATGCGGCCGCTCGCGGTTCGGCTCTGAAGACGACATCACCTCTGCAGCACCCTCTTCTTCAACGACCTCTTCAGCAGGTGGATGAAGCTTGAAAGGATGTCGTCGGCCAAGAGAACTTCCATTCCAGCGCTTCTCCGCGTCTTGCATCATTGCTTTCGGGCCGTAGAAGTCAGGCGCGTACTCGCTAGAATCTTCGCCTTTCGCATTCATGAGAGACGCATGGGACCATAGCGTGAAAATGAGGTAGCAGATGTAGATGAACAGGAGGATGACCGCAACCTGTTGCAATATCAGCCGACTTGTCTGCGATGTCTTCCGAGTCCCTCACCCCATGGCTCATCTTCAGAATATCAGGACCAAGGACGCTAGTCGGGACGTCATCCGCCGAGTTGTTGTCGCTCGCGTTGCTGCTCCGGATGGCGAAGTTGAAAGCACCTGGGAGTAAGATGCCAACTACGCTGAGAAACAGGAGTTCGCTGTTGATCTGAGATGGGGCGGACAGAAATCCTTGTTCGGAGTATTTGAGCCCTCCAGCGAAGACTTAAGGATGTGAGCTAATGAGAAAGATGGAGAGCGAAACATGTACATACAGCACATTCCGAGCACAAGTAGGAGGTTACTCAGGATAGATCCAACCACTGACGGAGGTAAGTCAGAGGTGACGCTTGAAGAGGCCGGATTGAACATACGCGATGATTGAACGACGGTCAGCTTGCATTGGGCCAATGCGATAATGGAAACGATCAGCTCAACTTCGACGGCCAATCAATTCATGTCGAAAGGCCTTAACAAGGAGTCTCGCACCGGCGTTTCCGAGCGTGGCATTGAGCAAACCGCCCAGGGTTTCTCTGCATGACAATACCCAGTGAGACTTGGTTTCTGTGGGAAAGCGCATCCATACCCGACGCGAATAGCCAGCTCTTCGGTCGCGAAGGCAAGCAAACCTGCCAGGGGTATGATAGCGAGAAATGTGGCTGAGGGGCAATGAGAAACACCTTCGGTAACCGGACGATTCGGTGCTTACTAACGAATACCGCGATTGGAGTGGCGTTGATGAAGTGTAGTGCCCATCCGACGGGTATGAAGACAAGTAAGACATTGAGCCCTATGAGCCAAGTTAGCAGCAGACGTGGGAAGTAGACCCTCAACAACGTACAGCTCGATTTCACGATTGTCATGATGCTGTCCCATGTTTTAGGCACGTTTGGGCTGAGACGTTTTGATGGCTCCAGATGTGCCTTGCGAAACCGCGTGATGGCTTGAGCGACGTTCAACGACACTAGCAATTTCCGCCAAGACGCAGAGCTCTGCTTGTCTGCCGTCGCGGGCGACGGCAACGACACAGATCTCCTATTTGATGATTCTTTGTCCCGTACTGAGGACGCTGGCTCAGTTTGCCTTCGTCTGCCATTTGATCTAGCTGCTCGTAAGGGTATAAGCGTCAGTGGCCTGTTGGCTTGATCAGAGAGCATACGTTGAGCCATCGTCGAAATCGAATCTCTTTGAAAGGAGTAAAAACAGCAGTTGAAGGGGGTTTGAGGTATCAAGAGAGAGTGGGGCGATTGCACAGGGTATAAGGCCGCAAGAGAGTGATCGCCAGCAAGCAAACGGCCCCCCTCTCGGACCCTACCTCGGGCAGTGACGTCCAGTGCGTACGAGGCGGGGTTGAACTCGGACCATGATGTACACACGGGGCAAGGCTTCTTTATTCTTGGCAAACGACGCTAACAACCGCAAGAAGGGCGGATACTGGCCACCGCTGATGCTTTCCCTTACGAGCGTTTATTGCTTTAATCCGTTCGGCTGTGCGACAAGCAACAAACTCGGCAAACAGTCAGATCTTCGCATGGCGAATACCTATGAAGTCGGCCGACTCGAAGTCATGCTCAGTCAGTCGTCATCCTTCATGATGGTGACGGCGTCTCGGTTGAGGGCGCCGCCGCGGCCGCCTTAGCTTCCTCATTGGCCTTCGCTATTGCTTCCCTCTGCTCCACCCTCCACTTCATGATATTCGACTCGGTGGCGATCAAGCCTTTCTTTGCCAACTCGTAGCGTGCTTGTCTGCGAAGCTCGTTCTCCTCGGCACGCTGCTTCGCCTCGAATGCTTGCAGGTAAGTCTCAGCGCCGACAACGAGACCGAAGATAGTCGCTGCGCGGATTTCAGCACGAATAAATAAAAGGGACGGGTGCGTTTACGCACAGCAGGAGACGAGGAAGCCCTTGATTGCAAGTGTTTGCCTCCTAGAACCGCTGTAAGCTGGCAAATTCAAAGAAACTGAGCTGGTCAGGCGTACCTAAAGACAGGGATGGTGAAGTGTGCAATCGTAACTGCAAAGAGACCATAGCCAGTCCACCGGAGGCCTCCCTACAGCCCAGCAATGGCAACATTGAGACTGGTACGGCAGTCGAATCCGGACTCGCACTCACCAGAATGCCGCCCTTGGTCTGCAGCCAGAGCGCCTCATCGGCGTCCCTCCTCGTTTTCTCAGCGGCAGCAGACATGTATTGTTAAGTGTTGTTGTAAAGGTCGTCAACGATGTGCTTTTGCGGGTGTCAGACGATCTCTGAAGGAAAGAGCGAATGACCTTTATAACCGGGGTCATCCGAGGTGAAGGGTCGGTCATCCGCGTTAGTTATGCGGGCCGAAGGGGTCCATCCGGGTCATTCCCTCCGGAAGGAAATCCCCGATTCATTCCGATCTGTCCTTCTTCATAGCCACCGAAACCAGTTGGACTGGATCCTTATGCTGCCTTCGTGTGTTCTGCAATTGTCACTCGGGTATGCTCAGGCTGTTATCGCAGCAGCTGGAAACGGACGCGACTCTGATTAGACTGCTATGCCTCTTTAGTGGCCTCGCGACTTCTTGGCAAAATAATATGGTTAACCACGTGAGCAGTTCGGCTTGTGAGACTGTGGGACTTGCCTTATGATGTCCTGCAACGTCTCAGAATGGCAACGTCGGGGTTTACAACTTCTGTGCCTGAGGATATAGCAGAAGGCGGCTTTGATATAGTCTGAACAATGCTGCACTGTGCCGCTGCAGCTGTCTTTCAAGGCTTGCGGAGCACGCTCCCCTCGACAGCTAGCTTATCTGCCAGCCGTTATCTTCTCCACCCTAACACCCTTCTCATGGCTATCCTTCTGGCGTCTTCCCTCCATATAACTGTCGAAATCCTTATCAAGGAGGATATTCGACACCGTCAAGGCCGCGCTCTTCTCTGAGCCAGCTGTGCCGCTCTTGCATTCAGCATACACTGTTCAGCCATGGACCACCACGACAAACATGGGGATTCAAAAGCCATACACACGGCAGCTCAGCTGCATGTCACTACCGTCTTGGCGGACGACGACATACCAGTCGTGATGGACCACGTTATGGATGCCGACGAGGAGGTGCTCGTTGCTCTGGGCTACAAGCAAGAGTTCCGGAGGGAGTTCTCCTTGTTGTCGAGCTTCAGCGTCTCGTTCTCTGTGCTAGGTCTCCTCCCGTCTGTCGCCTCGACTTTGGGTTACAACATGGGGTATGCCGGCCCAGTCGGAATGGTTTGGGGATGGGTGGTAGCTGCCACCCTTATTCAATTTGTGGTTCTCAGTATGGCCGAGCTTTGCTCATCTATGGTGAGACCGTCGCATACAGCCAGGCGCAGTCGCTAACTTGCCTTTGCAGCCGACTTCTGGTGGACTGTACTATGCATCTGCTGTGCTGGCGCCTGACGGATGGGGCCCTCTCGCAGCTTGGATCACTGGCTGGGTATGTCTGATAGCATGAAGCTCCAGCTTTGGTCTGAGCTGTCTGCAGTCGAACTTTATCGGTCAAGCGACCGGCCCAGCGTCCGTTGATTACTCCTTAGCCGCCATGATCATGGCTGCCGTAGCGATGGGTGCGTCGCCAAGCCCGCTTCAATCTCCTCAGTACCATGTTAATGGATGGGCATAGCGAACGATAGCTTCGTACCTACCGTCTGGCAAACTTACCTGCTCTTCCTGCTTCTGCTCTTCATACATGGAAGTGTCACCTCCCTGAGCACCAAACTACTCGCAAGAATCAACGTCTTCTCAGCCACGTTCAACTTCGTCGCGCTTGTGGTGGCCCTCGTAGTCATCCCGGCGGCGAGCATACTTACGCCGAAGGTCAACTCGGCTCAGTATGTCTTCACGACTTTTGTGAATGGTACGGGATGGCCGGACGGATTTGCATTCTTGATGAGCTGGCTGGCCGTTATATGGACCATGTCTGGTTATGATGCACCATTCCATCTGGTCAGTATGATCGAGTTCATCATTGTTGTTCTAGCTAATTCCTTCCTAGGCTGAAGAAGCGTCGAACGCAAACATCGCCGCTCCGCGCGCCATCGTGATGACCGGCGCCTCCGGCGCTATTCTCGGTTGGTTCTTAAACCTGGTACTGGCATACGTCGTCTCCGATATCGGAGCGGTCATGGCGTCGCCGGTCGGTCAACCGATGGGCTCGTTGCTCTTGCAGGTTTTGGGTCCGTCCGGAGGTGTGGGAATGTTCTCCCTTGTTATCATCTGTCAGATGTGCATGGGACAGTCGGTACAAAAATTTCCTCCACGCGATAGACGGTTTCTGAATGCTGTACAGTGCCTGACTGCTGCATCCCGCGTTGTGTACGCATACAGCCGAGATGGCGCTCTTCCCGGCAGCCGAATCTGGGCACAAGTGAACCCATATACGAAAACGCCAGTGAATGCCGTCTGGTTCGTCATCGGCATCGCTGCTCTCCTGGGCTTGCTCGCCTTCGCATCTCCCGCCGCCATCGGTGCAATCTTCGCCATTGGAGCTGTTGCGCAGTACATCGCCTTCATCGTCCCTATCTTCTTGCGTGTGTTTGTGGTAGGGAACCGCTTCCGGCCCGGTCCTTGGAATTTGGGACGCTGGAGTCGCCCGATCGGGTTTGTCGCGTGCTGCTACGTCGCCCTCATCACTCCGATTCTCTTCTTCCCTTCGGCTCCAATGCCCATCCTTACCGCTATGAACTGGTGAGCAAACCAAACAACTTGCCGAAATCCATATTGATCCTGTGACCAGGGCTGCTGCCGTTTACGGTGGTGCCATGGGATTGGCCCTCATCTGGTACGCAGTCGCAGCAAGAAAGTGGTTCCGTGGTCCAAGAGTCAACATCGAGCATCGGATGTACGGGAGGAACGAGAGCGCTGGTGTGGGCCAGGATAAGTCGGAGTCATACGAAGATGTGCTTGTTGGTGGAAGTAGCGAAAAGGGGGAGTAAGGACGAACGCCTCCTTAAGGTCGACATCTACCCTCATCCGACGGCCTTCCTGTCTTGGCACGTCAGAATCCCCCGGGAAACGGATCTGAGGTCGGATAATAGAGACTGTGTACGTGTAATCCGGTAAATCGATAGAGGACAATGAGAGATCGTAGGACGCCCGATGTGTTGCCGAAATAAGGGAAACTTCAGATGTGATTCTGCATCGCCACCAAGGGGTTGCCAGGACGGAAGCTCCCGCGGCCTTTTGTTTGTCGTACGCGCAGTGCTACTCTTTGGGCCAATTAGCGCCTTTTGTCAGTACTGAGGATACGCACAGAACCATGTCGTGGCCAGTATTCTCTTCTATCCCGCCTTGTGAGCGCCCTAGACTTGGGAGATTCTGTTGCACTCCTTTCCCATCTCCGTTTGCTTTCCCAGGACCAGGATGATGCTGGCTGTCTTCCTCAATGCCTTCGTTTTTACCTCTTTCGTTTTCGGTGCGTCCTTCAGTCTCTGTGCATGTCATCTCAGCTCACAGCAACCAAAGCCGGGAATGCGACTGTTCTTGATGCGATATGCGTTGCTGGCCAATGTATACAAGGAAGCCTCAATATATCGATCGGCGCAACCCTCCCTGGTCCATCCGGTTCGAGCATAGTCCTGCTGCCGGATGACTACACCTCCGGCAACACACCCGAGATAGTCAAGTCAGCACTCAGAAGCGAATTCCCGACACCCGTACCTGGCTTTAACCTCACTAACGCAACGTCGCTGCCTTTCGCGGTCGGCGCGAATGTCGCCATGATTGCCTACGGTGCCGCTCACTTCCAAGATCGATTGACATCTATGAATCCTATCGCACCTTCTCCTAATACTACCTTCGATGTCCCCAACGCGACTCGAATAAGCATTGGCTCTGTCGTAATGGGATCTGGTGCTTGGGCGGCCTTCTCTTCCCAGGTCGGCGACTTGAATCAACGCACAATCATATGGGAGACTGCTGCGGACTTGGGAGAGCTTCCGTCGAACGCGATAGGACAAGCCTTGAGCCTGCTTGATTTGGAGTATGGTGAGTGTTTCTGCATCCTCTGCTTTGAATTTTCCCTGAAGCTTCATCAGCGACGTGTTCCCCTGCTTGTTCTGGTGCCGGTGTCTGCACTTCCAGCGGAGTTTGTGCTTGTCCGAGAGGATTTACAGGGGCTAGCTGCGAAACATGCGCACCGGGTTTCTTTGGCCCAAACTGTCAAGCATGTCCCTCTGGTTGTAGCACCTGCGACGATGGCATGACTGGTTCCGGAAAGTGCCTGAGCGCTCCAACGGCCAATTCATCTGCATGTAAGTGCTGCTCAGACTGATCGGAACCATCATAACTGACGGCATCCATAGCTTGTAACTGTCTCAACGGAGTCTGCTCATCAACGGGACAATGCACTTGCAACGCAGGATGGACGACTGGCCTCAACGGAACGGCATGCGCCGCCTGTGCGCCGGGGTACTTCCTGGATGCTGCCGGTAGGTGCGAAGTCTGCGCTATCGGCTGCGAGGCTTGCGCTTCGGGCACCGGCATCTGTACGACATGCCAGCCCGGATACTCGGTCAGCACCACCGACAATACGCAATGTGTGCCCAGCACGCAGCTTGCAGCGGCCACGACATGTCCCGACGGTCAATATTGGAGTGGTTCAGGATGCGCAGCGTACGTCGTTGGGATCCCGTAAACGGGCTACATACTCACCCTTTGCAGCTGCTCTCCTGTTTGCATAACATGCACTGGGCCACTTGGTACCGACTGTGTAGTGTGCGGCGTGAACAAGTACTCATTGAACGGCACCTGCGTCGCCATCGCATCGGACGGGACCTGCAGTCAGTCGACCTCCTCGGATCCTACAACCTTGGTGGCAAATAATGCCAAACATAAATGCGACAGTTAGTCGCAAATCTCTATCTTGTGCTGTGCTTCTGCTAATCGTGTCTTATCAGCCTGTCCTCCTAAGTGCACGAAATGCGGAATTCCGGAGTTCAACATCGTGTCGCCATTCACCTCTGTTCAGTGTACGGGCTGCCTTCCCGGATACGTGCTGTCGCAAGGTCAATGTGTAACTCAATGTCCGCCGGGGACGTTCGTGTCTCCTACCGACAATCTTACATGTATCGGTACGCGTTCCTATGAGTTATGTCGACATCTAGCACTAACGCTCTGCAGCCTGCGATGCGAGTTGTTCTACCTGCGCCGGGTCGGCCACGACCTGCCTCAAATGCTCTCAACCGTCTCAATATGCGTTGAATGGCGTTTGCACATCAACATGTCCTCCAGGCACCTTCGCTTCCTCCGGCTCTTGCCTCTCATGCCATTCAGACTGCGCGACCTGCAGCGGATCAAGCTTCTCGCAGTGCACGTCATGTCCGTCCACGCGGCCCGTTATGTCATCGCAAGGCAGATGCCTTCCAACATGCGGACAGTCGCAATATTACGATTCGACAACTTCATCCTGCCAATCATGTGATTCATCCTGCTCGAGCTGCTCGGGATCAGGCGCTTCGTCATGCTTGGCATGTGCAGACAAGTCCAAGGTCTTGAAAGCGGGAAGCTGCGTTGCTGCAACCTGCACATCCAACAGCACAGTCGTCGCCGCGCTCGGTATCTGCCTTTCAGACCTAGTCACTGCCCCGCCGTCCAACAGCAGCAATCCAATCAACACCCCTCAAGTGAGCGCTAATCCAGGTTCACCAACCCTGTCCACCAGTTCCACGCAGCGCCTTGCGTGGTGGCAGATCCTGCTCATGGCGCTCGGCGGAGCCTTTATCTTGCTGATCCTCATGATCTTTTGGCGTCGCTGGGCTCGTAAGCGCCGAGCCCAAGAAACACGCGAGTTCGCCCACGAGATGGACAGAAAACGATGGGGTGCTCGGTTCCTTCACGCATTCGGGATGGTCAGGGAGAAGTCGCGCGAGCGGATACGGTATAATGACCGAGAACCGTATATGGAGCGGATCGACGATTGGGAATTGCATAGTATGCGCTCTGAAGCTCGCTCGAGGAGCAGGACGCCATACTCGGCGCGAGGCTCGAATCGGTCTGCGGCGCACTCCAGGTCCAGACGCGATTCCTGGGAATCGATCTCGTCCATCGATCGAAGAGGTGCGACGCCATTATCCCGTTCCGACCGGTTCGAATACCGGGACTACGAGGGCTCCTTGCGGTCCAAGAGGAGCAGGCTGGACCCGAGGGAGCCGATCCGTGAGAGAGAGCTGCAGAGGCTGTCGGGCACGACGGGATCCTACTATGCACCAACGAGGCGGACGGCGTCTCCTCCGCCTGTTCCTCCTATCCCGAGGAGCGAGCGGTCAACGACGCCTTACAACATCCCACGGAAGGCACCGGCGTATCCACCAGGATATGACTCTGACCAGTTCGAGAAATGGCTTGCATCCAACCATGGCGCCGGGAGCTTGTCTACAGATTTGCTTGCTCCCCCTCCAGTCGACCACGCGGACGCTGCACTGCATGGTCCTCTGGGGCCATACCTTACGCCCATGTCCACGGGCAGCTCCGGCAACTCGAACAACCCTTTCCTTCGCGCCAAGGCCTTCTGAATACCCTCCTTCCCTTCTTGCCTCTAGGACGCCATAGACACATAGCGGTCATACCAATATATTAGCTGAAACAAGAGTACAATGCAGATTGTTCACACAAACAAAGACCTTGGGTGGACGCGTACAACGACAGGACATCAGGTAGGGCTCAGCAGCAGCCACCGCCCTCCTGCTTCTTCTCCCCTGACTGCGGCGTCACGGACACTGTGGCGCCTCTTGATGGCTGGATGGGCTCGTCGGCCGCTTCAAGGGATTTGGAGGATACGATGCGGTAGATGTCTGCGGAAATACGTCAGAAGGCCAGAGGAAGCAAGCGACAGGGGCAGAAGGCGTACCAGTCAGGATCTGCTGGAAGGCTGCTTCGACGTTGCTTGCGTCTAATGCAGACGTCTCGATGAAGCTCAGCCCATTGTCCACTGGATAAGGCATCGTCAGCGCTCTAATCTTCACGCAAGGAGCCGCGTACGCACTTGCAAACTGTTTCGCCTCATCCGTCAACACCGCCCTCAGATGCTTCAAATCGCTCTTGTTCCCCACAAGCATAATGACAATGCTGCTATCCGCATGATCCCTCAGCTCCTTCAGCCACCTCGTAACATTCGCAAACGTCGGCTGCTTCGAGATATCGTAAACCAGCAGAGCGCCCACGGCTCCGCGGTAGTAGGCGCTCGTGATCGCTCGGTAGCGTTCTTGCCCGGCTGTATCCCAGATTTGAGCTTTGACGATCTTGCCGTCTACTTCTACTGATCGGGTCGCGAACTCGACGCCGATGGTCGATTTGGAGTCGGGGTTGAACTCATTCCGTGTGAATCGGGAGAGCACTGCGCACCGTCCCAATCAGTTACGCTCATTCGCGCATGTATGCAGGAATAGCGTACAATTTCTACATCCAAATTAGCGAGAAAGTAGCAGGGAAGGGATTAGGACGCACGATTTCCCAACACCAGAATCCCCAATAAGGACAACCTACGACAGAAGGTCGCGTGAGCGCGTGTTTGGGGTGGCTGCCAGCGAACCCGCCGGCGGCAACACGACCTCACCTTGAAGAGATAGTCGTAGTTTGAGCCTTCTGCCATGGATTACTTTACTGGTTCGCTTGCTATACAAGAGAAAGAGGCGTATATGCACGTAGTAGAGGATAGTTTGTTTGCAAAGGTGTCCAGTCTGTGAGTGCGGGTCGGAGGCTGACGCTGTCTCACCGGAAGCGGACGTCCGCAACTCATTACCGGCGGGTCGGACACGTCCATCAAACAACAATATCAACAATGGATAACCAAGACAACCACAAACCAAGCAATATATCTATGGAAAACGAGAAGACGACCTAGCGATAGAACACGCCGCCCCGCCAAGCAGCCAAATACCCTTCCTCCCTCCATGCCGGTCCGCTTTCGCTCAGTGCTAACGACGCGATAACAACAACACCGCACCACCCTGCCAAACCCAGCGCGAACGCCTGCCAACCCCACGCACCGGCCTTGCCCGTCTTGACCGGTGCAGTAGTCTTTGCATCGTCCTCCGCCACGGTCGTCCGCTTCCCAAACCTGCGTGCAACGGCCGCTCTACCGCACCCAATGGCGTGATACACACCCGCACCTGCAATGAGCGCATATACCGCCCCTGCTCTGATGGGCCACTCCTTTACGCCAGCACGGACGAACTCGAAGCTTGCTCCGCCGAGTTTGGGGGCGTTGAACAGGTTTCCGCTGAGGTGGACGACGAGGAGGCCCGTGAGTGGGAGGCCGAGACCATGAGCGAGGGAAGGCGGAGGGGTCGAGAGAAGGGTTCGACGAAGGGCACCAGAAAGGAAGTGCACGCCAATGGACAGGAAGAGGATCGGCTCGGTTATTGGAGTCTTGTAGACTTCTCTGCCCATCAACTGAAGCGGCGTGTCAGTCTGCTTACCGGAATGATGGGTCAGGGAGGGAAACGTACGAGGACTTGGTTCCCCCCTTCCGCGCCTAGGAGCGGCACGACCGCCGGTGCCGCCAAGTGCACCGTCAGGAAGACGGCGAGCGGGATGGCACTGATATGCTGGGCGTCGCCGAGTCGTTTGATGAGTGTCAGCCTGAGGCGGGAGTGTGCGCGCCAGAAACGCGCCCAGGCGCTTGCGGTTGGGTCAGCCATGGAAGGCTAGTTGATCTTGTCTATTCACCTCGGTTGGCTTGAACTTGGATCTGATGATCCAGACGGTGTCCAGAGAGGCATTGTTTTCCCGTTTAACACGATCTAGAGATTGGCGTAGTACAGGTATAGAAGGGAGTGTAGACTACGGCAGTGGGCCTATTTCATTTCGATTGAACGTGCCGTGTAAGAGTCGTTAGACTCTTCGGTGTATCTACACCGTAGTACGCAGAACCAATGTATTGATTCTGCCTACGACAGGGTGTAGGAAAGAAGACGTGGGAAAACCACGCGTGCCCTAATGGCACGAGATAAACATCAACCTGCTTATGGCAGGTTGATGACTAAGGGTAGTCCCTTACACTCCCCCCAACTAGAGGGAGGTATACCTCTATCTACTAGAGCCATCGCTGCATAAGGCAGCGCTAAGAGGAAGCACGGCCGTGCCGAAGCACGGGTCAATCAGTACTCGAGTGCCGAGTCGGGGTTGCGCGGATCCCAGATATCATCGGGATCCGGGGCACCCGGCGCTGGGTGTTCCGCCCAGTCACGGACTGGGTCCATGGCCGGTAGAGCCAGCACCGACGTAGAAGGTGCCGGAGCAGGAGCAGGAGGAGGAGGAGGAGCCGGGGCAGGCGTATGGCCATCCCCGAAGCGCTCGATGTGTGCCGCGAGCGCTTGTGCGGTCGGAGCCGCCCCGTCGCGGGGCTCCGTGAAATTCGCAGCGTCCCAATAGGGAAGCTGATGATCGTATATGATATACGGGCGCTCGCCCTTCTTGCGGGCGAAGTAGTGGTTCATCTTCTCACTAGAACCCCGGGCCAAGCCGGTGAGGGAGAGCTGACGCACCACCTCGCGCCGGGACCACGCAACGGGGACGTTTGGGGCACCCCGAGGAACTGGCTCGAAAGCAGCCTGAATATTGAACACCATCCGAGAGGATGGGCGATCCGGGATGGAATACCCATCCATGGCTTCCCGCCAAGAGGTAGGCGTTTGGAAGAGCGAGGGAAGGAGCTCCTCGAAGAACAAGGTCCGCATGGCCTTGGTTACATGGTTGCTCTTAACCATGTTCTCCCGGATCTTCTCGATCTCGAAGAAGATATCGGCATCCGGTCAATAATATCGGCCGTCCATCGTGCGACGCACGCCATGCCCTGCATTTCGCAGGTTATCCTTGCCGAGGAGGGGCTTGTCGGCGAGCCCTTCCCACTTCCGGTATTCCCGGGTAATCCCAAACCGTGCACGATACACGGGCGCGTCAGTCTTGAGACGACGCCAAACTTCACTACCAGCCTGGCGCAAGGCTGTGATATCGTGAGGACTCCTCACGCGTCTCCATGGTGAATCCGGGGGAAGCTCCGGCGCCCCTGGAAGGGGAGGGTGAGCCTGATGGCTCGTAGAGCCGTCAGGAATGTCCCCCAGGGGGACGGAGCCACTCCTAGGAGTGGGGAGTTTGCGGGGAGGGGGACCCATCGGAGGTTCTTCAGCTGGGCGCTTACCCAGAGGAGTATATGCGGGTGTTTGAGCAACACTCGCATACGAGGGGGTTCCCCTCGAGTTCGATGGTGCCGTCCTTGATGAGGACGGAGGCACAAGCGAGGCAGCCCTCGATGAAGACGCCTGAGCCGGTCCTGACGCGACGTCAGGCTGAGGGAAAATGTAAGAAGGGCTGGCAATGCCCTTCTCACAGTAGTCCCGGGAGGTTATCCTCCCGGCATGCGGGTCGGGAGTCGGTGTTCGCGCCTGCGGGGTTGGCGAGCGGGTGCGAGGGGTCGGGGAGCGGTTACCTCGATCCATATTGAGGATGAGCGCGTTGGCGATCGAGTAGGTTGCCGGGAAGCCCGGTACCCACCCCCCTCCTTGTAGGGGGAAGGCGACCGAGAGTTCCTCGGAGAGGAGGCGCGTTCCTTTCCCTTGGAACGGTCCGCACCACGTCGAAGGCAACGGAGATCCTCCTCGAGGATATCGTACTCTCGCCTGAGCTCCGTGTACTTCCGCTCCAGGCGGTTTCTCTGCCCACGGGCGTGGTCCGTCCTCTCCCGCTCCTCCGTGCACCGAGTGATATACTCGACGAGCTGTACCTGCATCGACTCCCAGCGGGACTCCGCTGAGTCCCGGGCCTTTTCCAGGGACACCTCCCTGGCCTTAGCTCGTTCGAGCTGGTTTTCGAGGTCATACACGCGACCTTCGAGTATCCCAACCTTGCGGTTGGCTTCGTCCAGAGCGCGATTCCAGCTCACGATGGACGCACGAGCATCATCACGCTCGATTGTGCGGACACGGAGTTGCTCCGCGAGTTCCGAGCAGCGGGTTACGAGCTGCTCGTGGGATACGAAGTCCATAGAGGACGCCGTAGTTATCGGTGACACCATCACCGCGGACGAAGATCCAGAGGGGGGCGTAGACCAGGCTACGAGGGATGGTTCAGCCGTAATGGCTGTCGAGACAGGAGGTGTCGACGTGGCCGGCCAATTTGTGGCTGGAAACACTGCCGCGCCTGGTACGGCGGCAGCAGCGACAGCAGCAGCAGCCGAGGCAGCTACTGAATCGGCATCGGTGGATGACTCCACCGCAGTACTGGACGATGGACCTAAGTCCACGCCCAAGGAGTTTCCCGATACATCTGAACGATGTATCGGCGAGCTATTGCTAGCTCGAGCCGGGGCTGGAGGAGGGGTGTCGGGGAGGAACAGCGGTTCCTCCTCGTCGTTCATCGAGACGGGGTGGGTGGTCGCGGAAGGAGAGGGGATGTCGAGCTCGAGCTCGCTGACGCCGCCCTTAGTAAGGGTGGTGGCCTCAATATAAGAGGCGTTCCGCCTTGTGAAGGCGGGCACGGGCAGATTAGGCCCGTGATTGCTCCCGCACCAAGCGGAAGAAAGAAGCATACAAAAGAAATTGCTTCTTCCGCGTAGTCAAGGGCTTCGCGGCTTCCGTGCTTCTGGCCTTCTGGCCTTATGGTTGTGCGGGGAAACCCCCGATCTCCCTTCCTTCCCGATTTGGGGAAGTTCGTCCGGGTTACGGACCCCTCGCAATGCGAGGTATTCATCCAAGGCAGCCAATCGGTCTGCCTTGCCTAGCGGCTCCCACGTTTGGGTGCCGTCAGACCATACGAAGTGGAAGCGCAGTTGGCCCCGATGCCATCTGTGGTCGTCGATTTGTTCGACGTACTCCTCATCGGCTGGAGCATCTCCGAAAACAGCTTCAGGGCTGCGATCTGGAAAGATCGCAGAGTCAGACTGCACATACGGCCTAAGCAGGCTCGTATGGAACACCGGATGGATACGGCGAGCCAGCATAAAATCTGGGAGCGATAACTTACAGTTATCGGTGCCGGTCACCTTGGTGACCGTGAATGGACCAATGTAGCGAGGCATGAGCTTCGCAACCCTGCCCTTCGGAACAGCTAAGTTCCGCGTAGACAAGTAAACCAAGTCGTTCACTTGGTACTCCGGCGCCGGTCGCCGGTGTCGATTGGCTGACGAGGCCTGTTGTACCCGTGCCTCGATAATCGCATCCGTAGCGATGCGCACATTATACCAAGCTTCTCGGGCATATCGATCTACTCCGAGGAATTCGGACTCGGTATGCTTGACCAGGTTGGTCAAGGATGGGGTATACCCATAGTTGAGTTCAAACGGGCTGAAGCCCGTGGAAGCGCTAACGCTAGCGTTAACCGCGAATTCCACCATGGGCAGACGGTAGAACCAATCCGTCTGATCATCCTTGATGACGGCGCGCAGTACCTGCGTTACCGAGCGAACCATGCGTTCGGTCACCCCATCCGTTTGCGGGTGGAAAGCAGTAGACATAAGCAGCTTCGTTCCTAGCTGCTTATGCAGTTCCTGCCAGTATTTGGCAGTAAACTTCGTATCCCTATCAGATACGATACTCGCAGGGACCCCGTGCAAGCGGATCACCTCCCTGAGGAGGAAGCGAGCCACATCCGCCGATGATGAAGTAGTCATCAGGGGGATGAGGTGGATCATCGCCGAGAATCGGCAGACAACGACTAATAAATAGTCGAACCCGCCAGAGAGCGGCAAAGGACCCATAAAATCCATGGCGATCGAACGCCATGGCGCTTCCGGAATGGGAAGGGAATGAAGCAAGCCAACGGGCTTGGACGTCGAGTCCTTCGATGTAACGCATCGAGGGCAGGCTTTACAATAAGCCTTGATCTCCCGGGACATGCCCGGCCACCAGAATCGGGGTGAAAGCGAGCCCCAAGTCTTCGTAGGACCGAAATGTCCTACGCTAATATGCGCTTGCTCGATGAGCAAGGAACGTACCTTGCGTCCGTCGACCCATGATTCGGGTACGTATACCGCCGATCCGCCACCGGAGAGGGATAGGAGGAAACCCCCTGCGTCTAATGCGAACAGGGTGGATCCAGGCAACGTTGCCTGCACCTTTTTATAAAAAGGATCGTCCGCGTATCCCTGGCGAATTGCCAGGAGCAGATCAGGTTGATCTGTGAACTCCAGCGAGGCTGGCACCCCCGGAGATCGGGAATTAGCGACTGTGAGCGGTCGATCTTCTCGATCCAGGATGGACCGGTTCGCACTGGCCCCCTGGGGGCTAGAATGCCCCTCGCCCAAGCCCGAGACGTCACCCTCGTTTACAGAGACGAGGCTATCCTTCGCCGGAGCCACAGCCCCGGTAGCAGCATCAGCGGCAGCAACCACTTCAGCAGCAGCAGAAGGCGCCGGTATCCCCTTGGGGTCACCGTTAATTCGCACGCTTTCGCGTACGCGCGGTTCGGACCGGTCTATGGCCGGGATATCAGTCTTAGCCCGTTTGGGCTTGGGATTGTTAATCCGTACACTTTCTAGTGTACGAGGTTCAGGGCGCTCCACCCTCTCCCGAGGAGGGATCTTCGTCCCTTGGTATCGCGTTTGCATGATGCGAACGGACACGTTGGGCATGAGCTCGGCGCGTCTTGCCAAGGATAAGGTATCCCCTTCCTTGTCTATGCGAGCGTCAGCCATGACGCTCGATTTCTCCTCGGTGAAGCGAGAGAGCCAGTCCGAGACGACGTTAAGTCGTCCCGGCACGTGCATAAAGGTGCAGTCAAACCGGGCCAAGAACTCCAAGGCCCGGGCTTGTCGTCTAGACAAGGATGACTGCGTTTGAAGATAGCGCAGGGATTCGTGGTCAGTGACCACCGTAAACCGGCGCCCGATGAGCTTATCCTCCCATTTGAGGAGTGCTTCGAGCACTCCGAGCAGTTCCTGCTCGTACGTCGGATACGCCATCTGCGCATTCGTGAACCGGCGCGAATGAAACGCCGCCGGTTGTACTTGGTCCCAGGAAGGGCCTTGCCCGTAATAGGCGCCGACGCCAGTTACAGACGCGTTGGTAATGACGAAGATCGGTAACCCGTTCTTCGGATCGATGGGTTTAAGCACCGGGTACCTGTCCGTCATGGCCAGGATTTTCTGAAAACAATGCTTATGCATTGGTGTAACCAAGAACTTCTTGTTCTTGTGCGTAAGCGCGGATAGGGGCGCAGTATATGCTGCGACCCCCGGCATATATGCAGCCAGATATGTTACCATGCCGAGAAAGCTCTGCATGGACTTAACATCCCGCGGGAAAGCCGCGTTGCGGATGACGGACATTTTGTCCTCATCAGCGTATATGCCGTCATCCGTAATCGTATGCCCGAGGCATTCGATACTGTCTGAAAGCAGACAGACCTTGTCCACCGACAAGTATAGTTTCTGCTCACGCAGAATAGCGAAAACCACCCTTAGGTTTTCGATTGCCTCGACTAAGGATTCTCCGACAATGAACATGTCGTCAAGGTACGAGACTACCTTGGTCATCCAGTGTTTCTGGAAGATGAACATCATCATTCGTTGGAATGATGCAGGGAGGTTGCAATCTCCCTGTTGCCCCACATGGCTAACAAAAGTCCCAAAGGGATTTTTGAAGGTAGTCTTCCAGACATCGTCTGGCTCCACTCGAAGCATTTCGAATGCATTGCGCAGATCCAATTTGGATCTGAATGGGTGTCGAGCGACCCATTGACGGATCTCGTCCTGATCCGGCATGGGCGTAACGTCCTTTACCGTATTGGCGTTACGTTCACGACAGTCCACTGTCGTGCGCAGCTTGCCGTTCTTCTTGGTAACGCAGAGCATGGGCAACGCGTTACCAGAGAAGCTGGGCTCCCACCATCCAGCAGTTTGGTACTGCTGGGTCTTTTCTCGCAGCTCATCGAGGTGCGCTTCGGGACAGGTAGGACGCCGCGTCACGTAGGACGCGTTATCATCAATCAGATTGATGCGGTGGTTGACCGCCCTCAAGGGCGGAAGCACGGGGGGAATCTCCCCCGTGAGATCCACTATCTCCGCGATCAAGGTATCTCGTATACCTTGCATATGGTCCTCTGGGTACGAGGAGAGACCTTCCCCACCTTTGAGGGCAGACGCCGATTGTACGGCGACTAGTGTCCGCGGAGAGCTCTCCGTCGGGGCGATGGTAGCCCCTGTCGAAGAGGTCTCCGCTACGAGTCAATGCTGGCTCGTCCTTCCCGGGCGGGAAGGTGGATACACTCTCTTATGCACCCTCCCGGATGATGAACCATCCGGGCTACTGATCACGCCAGGCAAGGCCAGGTTGCTAGACAACCTAGATCCCGAAGGGAGCCAGGAGCCACCCCTTCCTCCGATAAGGACACCCTTATCGTACAGGTCCACGAGGACCTGGAACCGCCTGCCGAAAGGCAGTCCAAGGATGACTTGGTATTTATCCATATTCACTATATCGAAATAGTGGCTGGACGTTTTGTCCAAGACCTTCACTTCCGCGTGAAGTCCGAACTGGATGACAGTTCGGCTACCTCTGCTCATCTGTTGCAGAGCAACTGGGGTATCCAGCTTCTCAAAGCGGAGGTTGTGCGCTTTGACGAAATCGGCCGAGATCGTATCGATCTCAGCGCCGCTGTCAATCAGCGCCCAAGCGGGGTGCCCATCAATCCCGATATAACACTCGATCGGTGAAGAAGCCACCGGATCCCGTAAGGGCTGGCCCTTGCGCAAGCGCACAGTATTATCGTGCCGCCACAGATCGCCCGAGTCTGGCGTCTTGCTCCCCAAGCGAGGAGAGACAGCAGATACGCTGACCGTGCTCAGCTTGGAGCACGGAGTAATATATGCTGCCCGGACGGCAAACCGAGGAATATCCTCGGGCGGGGGTGAAGTATCCCCGGAGAGTGAGCGAGGTCCGCAGTCCTCATCCGTTTCCCATTCCTCGGGAGACGACTCCACACCCGGGGAATCCACTGGGTGGTGCATGTAATCATCCGCTGAGGAGGACTCAGCGGCTTCGTCGACTGGCACGGCAGGCGCCGTGAGGATGCTTTCTACCCCCCCATCATCGAGCTGTATGCGGCTCGTGGCCTCTCCCGTTTCGGCGAAACGGACAGCCCTTTGGTTGGGGCACTCCGCGGCCCAGTGGCCGGACTTGCCGCAATTGAAGCAAGCGTTCCCCGAAGGCGATTTGCCATTCTGGGCCGGAGTTCGGGCTTTAGAGCCCGACCTATCAGGGATAGATCGATTGCGATCTCCTGCCCCGTTCGGTGAACGACCAAAACGGGATTTGTGCGGTCTATCACCCGCTTTCGGCGTCGGTCGGTGTACGGACCGTTCCCCCACCTGCGGGGTGTGCGTCGAAACGGATGGTTTCGCTCGGCCAGAGGTACGGTTAACCGCTGGTGTAGATAAGGCGTGCCCAGAGGCACGAGACGAGTTGACCGAGGAGTTAACCTCACGAGCTAGATCTCTAGCCCGCTCTATTTCGCGAGCGCGGCTATACAGCTCGTCAAAGGAGCCTTGCTCCAGATCGTAACCGTTCTCGATAATACGAGTACGGATAGTTGAACCTAGAGCCTCTAGGAACCGCCGACGAATGTAGTACTCGTTCGGTACCTCGGTCATCTGCCCGAGTATGTTCAGGAGCTCGTCCTTCAAGGCCTCTACGGTCTTGCTGCCTTGGTTAAGGCGCTCGAATCGATCGTACGCTTTGTACGTTTCTTCATTAGTGAAGAAATGACCATATAACCCCTTGATCGTTCTGGGGAAATCCCAGTCCCTCCGTGGAACGCTTCCTTGCTCCACGTTCGCTTCATACCAGCGGGACGCTGAACCGGTCAGGTATTGCCCGAGGACTGTGACCTGCCACCTCGTATACTCGGGGCCAGTGGTCCCCGCAATGCGGAACATACGCACCAATTGTGCGAGGAAGGTCAGGAATACCTCGGTATCCTGTTCGCCCGAGTAGGGCGGGTCGGGGTGTCTTGGTTTCACCAAGCCGGAGTTATGAGCTCCCGATGGGGGCTCCATCGCATCATCCAGCCAATTCTGGATGCGAGCGTTGGGTGCGTTAGGCACCAATACGGTCGACACCGGGGCAGGCCGACCGCGTGTCTCGTCTAGAGACGCGAAAACCGTAGCTGTCGTGTGTCCATGATGTTTCCTCGATTGAATCGGGGTGCGAGGAAATCCCTCGAGATCAGGTCCAACGGATTTTCCGTTCTGTCCGTCCCTCCCATACGGGCCGGGCGGTTCAGAACGGTAGTACCCCTCGGGGTACTTGTGCCCAGAGCGTTGGCCGCCAACCCTGGAGGTTCCACCGGGAGGTCGAAGTCCCGGGTTTTGTTGACTATCGGTCTGAGGAGCGATCCTCACCGAATCCGTCTCCAAACGGTCCCCTTCGTCGATGGGAGTCGACGCACCAATTGGATCGTCCAATGGTTGTACCGCGGCTCGGCGTAGGCCACGTACGAGACTATCCTCCTGGATAGGAGTATGATGAGACGCCGGGGAGTTCACCCCGGATGCCCTCGAGGCACCTCCGGATGGTGGATCGCCATCCACAGCAGCCCCTTGCCCTCCAGCTATCCGAGCAGCCAGCTCGGCAATCACCTCGGCTTGTTCGGGGTTGATATTTTTCAGGATATCATAACCCTGTGCCAGATTGGCGAACAGCTTAGCCAGCTGGTGTATACCCTCCACTGGAGCGACCGTAAGGACGCCAGGGCTGGCTGCCCGGCTTACTGGCCGGGATTGCTCGACCCAGTCAGGCTCGAGGTGACCTCCAGCTGGTGTCGGGGACGGACCAGATACCGAGGTCATCCTCGTGAGCGACGCGCCGTCGATCGCACGGGTCGAGGCCGATGCCGGAGGCGCAACCGACAGTAACGTCGGATGAGGTCCCACCCAAGTCCCTACGGGGCTTGGCGTCGATCGCCATCCAGCGCCCGGGCTGTTGCCCGTCGATGCTGGCGGTATCATACCAGAGACGTCGGTTGCTGTCCCTGGAGTTTCCTGGCGCAGAGCGTCAGGTGGGCGAGGCTGCCGCTGGTCCATATGGACAGCGGTAATACCCTGTAGCAGAATCGCACGTAGGCGTGCGTAAAAAAATGTAAGAGTCGTTAGACTCTTCGGTGTATCTACACCGTAGTACGCAGAACCAATGTATTGATTCTGCCTACGACAGGGTGTAGGAAAGAAGACGTGGGAAAACCACGCGTGCCCTAATGGCACGAGATAAACATCAACCTGCTTATGGCAGGTTGATGACTAAGGGTAGTCCCTTACATGCCGCGATTGGACGCGTCCCACGGCTCGGCATATCCCTCACCGCGTCCTCCTTGCACTGACCAATTCTTGGCTCTACTCAACCAGAGCATTATTTAACGCAGTCTACACATCTCTTCCCTTGTCGACTCAGCTCGATCTCTCTGATTCTTGCCCTTGTCTTGCAGGATCCAGATGCGTGATCGTGTTCCCTTGCCAACTAATCCGCAATATCCCAGTTAGCTCCTAACCGAAACCGCAAATGACAAATGAGAACTCACGCCCAGTTCTCATAGCCAACATCGAAGAAGGTACTGTCGGACACCCCTCAGCTCCTTCATGCTCTTCAGAGGGAGTTGAGAAAACATAGCGCACATATATCCCCTATCCGCTGGCAGCCCCAAACTATTTGTCCACTCCCAATAACCCTTCGCGAACCCCTTATTGGCCTCTACACCTATCATTCCCACGCCGTACTACCTCGGAAAGCCACGCATTCCACCGTAAGTTTTTGCTCGATGGTGCAACGAGAGACGCAGGGGGACGCACAACCTGCATGATCCATGCTGGCTCGAACGTACCGCCGAAAGCGAGGTTCGGGTCGTATTTGTATTGGAGCATGAATGTCGATGTTGGTCGGCCGAGCAAGCGGGAGGAGACCTTTGTGAGACCGTGTTCATCTTTGGCTGGATGCGGGGCTATTTAGGGGCAAACGTACCTCGCCCAGTTGGACGATGAGCGCTCTTTCGTCTGGTTGCTGCTTTTCCGTCAGCGAGAACTCAAGGCAAGATATGCGACGGACAGACGGACTTGAACATTGGTGGTGAAGAGGATATAGGGCATCTTGAACTCTCAAAAGGACACTGATGTGAATAAGGCAGCAGAAATAGGTAGAGATACACCACTTCAGCTCAGCATGCTCCTTCGTGTTTATAACCTCCTGGGTATCCGGTCATAGCTGACGTGCTTTCTGCACTGCAATATCTGGACCTAGTACTCCTAGCCAGGCAAGTAGAGAGGGCGAGCCAGTTTCGCGCTATCAACATCCCGATGAGTCACATCCCCGATGAACACCGGAGTTTAACCGTCTCCTACGTGTGTTTTGGCCGGGCTTGGCACGGTGATTAGTGCCCACGACTAAGGCGGGCTTCGTGGATTGGAGAGTGGCGGCGAGTAGGAAATGTCAAAGCCGGCGGTTCCACTGCAGTAGACGGTGCGTGTCTGCACCGCCAAGGTCCGCCGTCGCCCTTCTCGCGCAGGCAAAGATCCCGAACTTCCAATTCCATCATTCATTCTCTCGATATACAAGTTGCTCCTACAACCGCCTGCGCAGCTGTCCTGTCTTCGCGATTCGACCTCACGCCTTCTGCTTCTTCGGATCACGGAAAGCGAGTGTCTGCCCCTTCGCCCTGGAACGAAATCAGCACATCCGTAACATGCGCACACTCAAGATCGCTTACGCCCAGTTCTCCCAGCCCGGGTCGAAGAACGTACTGGTCGATCGTCAGTATCTCAAGAGATGGGTGGCAAGCGATGAGGAGACGTACATGTACCCTCTGTCGGCTGGCAGACCCTTCGACGTCGCCCATTCCCAGTAACCCTTCGTGAACTCCTCGTTGGCTTGCTCGTTGATTACTCCCAGGGCGTACTGTTACCGCAGACAATGTCAGTTTCGGCATGTATGCAGGACAGAAGCCACACGCACGACCTGTAGCATCCATGCTGGCTCGAATGTGCCCGCGAACGCGAGGTTCGGCTCGTACTTGTACTGGATCATGAATGCCTGGAGAGGCTTGCCGAGGACCTTGGCCGATGCCTACATCGCTAGATCAGTCCCGTCCGGCACGCGATAAATAATGTGAATAGGACGTACCTCGCCCAGAGAGAGGACGATGTCCTTCTCGTCGCCGAGCTAGTGAGAGTACGTTAACTCATCAAGCATTGGGTTTTGGTGGATAGCGCGCACCTGAACATTCGTAGAAAGGACAACGTGCGGCATGTTGCTTCACTCAACGGCTCTTTAAGCAATACAAGAAGAGGTCGAGCAGAGCAGGAGAGTTGGCTACCAGATGTCCCTCCATCGCTAGGCCAACTGTCCAGCACGACACCCTCCACCTCCAGACAGCTGGCGGCGAGGGGAGCATGAACCTCTCAGCCAGATGATGCGTCGGCCCATGATGATCGCGACATCGGGCATTTTCAAGTTATCACCGACAGCATTCGGCTCCGACCGGAGATGATCGGTTTCTGATCCCTGAGGCGGCGCCCGATCGGGGAGAGCGTGGCGATCGTGCGATCTTGAGGTTTTTCCACTGTGACGCCACAGAGAGATGGAGTTGATGATGTCGTTGGCTGGCTGGTTAATGGGGAGGGGCGAGACGATGAAGGGAGTTAGAAGATGCTGCATATAGCTGCCTGCTGTCGACCTCCCGTGAGAGATATACGAGTTACTCCCATCTTACGCGCATACACCCAAACTCCACCAACAATGGCCGACCAGATCTCGAAAGGTGACGAAGTGCAGTACGTCCCACTTTCATCACACCCACACGGAGTTATCCTTAGCCGTCTTCCGCTTCACACAGCTGGAAATGGGGCCAAGGAACCGCCTCCGGTACAGTAGCCGAGATCGTCGAGGACGGCAAGGTGGAAGTGACGAGCAATAAGGGCAACACCGTGAGCCGGAATGCCAGGGGAAGCGACGATCCTGCGGTGAAAATTGAGAGAAATGGGGTGAGTGTGCCCCACTGTGCCCGGCTGAAAGGATGCTGATTACGGGATGCTTAGAACGATGTTGTCAAGTTGGCTCACGAGCTGCAGGAAGTCAAGGACGCTTGACCGCCGCGGTCAATGTACTCTCAGCCCTACTGAAGGACAGATCGCCCGGCTTGATGTAGTACAAATAGGCACTTCTGTGAGATGAGAATCGAAGCTCATGAACGTGAACACCTCGCGGTTCCTCCTAAATGCGCGGCCGAGCAACTGGGTACACAACTGAGTTATGGTTATCGGGTACCTACTTTTGATGTGACGGTCTCATGAAGCGTGCATTCCAATGCATCCACTCCAGGGAAGATGGAAATTCAGAAAAAGGCCGGCTTTGGATCTGCGCAACGCCTAATGTTTTGGCTATGCGCCACAATCGCACCCGGAGGCGAAGGCTCCCACTTGTGCCTGAGTTGTCGGGTGAGACCGGTCGCCACGCGCAGCAAATCATGGCCATGGGCGTGCCGTTTCCCACGACTTCGCGATAAACACGCTTCCATGTCCCCACTGGCGATCGCGCGGGCTGGTGATGGAGCAAACGAGGCGATTAGGAGAGCAATGCATTCACCCAAAGACCCAAAACAGATTATACAAAGAGATTAAACTTGTCACTGCAAACAGTGGTAGACTGGGGCCCGGGACGTACTCATCGCTGGGTCGTGAGAGTTTTGTACGAAGTAGTGGTATACGGCGAGACGGTGTACGTCGTGGTAGGGACTGCCGCGACCGACGTTTTGGTAGAGGTGAACGTCTGCGTCGTGTACGAAGTGGTAGTGAACGGCGATGCGGTCGGAATGCTCTCCGTGGTAGTCACGGGCACGTAGACTTGGGTGCTAAAGGTGACCGATCCTTGGGTCGTGATAGTGTAAACCACTGGAGACGTGGTAGGCACGAGGACGGGCACGGTGGTGGATACAGTGGTGGTTTGCCCAACGAGGTTGTACGAGGTCGACGTGAATGTGACAGGGTGATGACTCGTTGTTGTGATCGTCTTAACCAGCGTGGTCAAGATAATGACTGGCTGAATGACGGTGGTGAGCGGGTCAACAAAGCTGGTCGTGCCGGTGTAGATGGAGAGGGTGAAACTTGAGTAAGCGAATGTCTTGTCGGAGATAGAGGTTGTGGTGTATGGAACTGCGGCGGTGACGGTGTACGTGGAGGGATCCAGCTCAAGACTATCGCTCGTGACTGTTTCGAGGACGCCTGTCGTACCCGTCACGGTGTAAGGCGTCGCTTCGACCTCCGTCGTAGGGGTTGCAACGGAGACCACAGTTTCGAAAGGAACGTCGAACGTGGCAGTGCCCTCGACGGGTGCCGACTCTGTGGTCGTCGCCGTGACTGGGATGTACAAGGTTGTGCTGCCGGTGAACACTTCATCAATGGTCTTGGAGCCAGTGACAGGGACGGCGATGGTAGTGGTGTACGTTGCGGGGCTCGTGTGCTTGTACACCGACAGGGCCGCGCCTCCACCGCAAATCTCTCCTTTGTTACCTACCCGAGGAAGCATCAGTAACGGTTTCCCCGGAGCTAGAAACCGGAGGAAGCTTACCGCTGCAGGGTGTAGAGCAAAATAGGCTGAAGAGAGGCAATGCGAAGGTGTCCTTCCCGCAGTAACACTTCTTTCCGTCCTCTACTCCGGCATACGGGTACCCGTCCGCTCCGCAGGCATTCAGGCATGTCTCCACCGTTAGCGAGTTGGACGTGAGCTTCAACACCGGCTTGGGGCTGAAGAGGAAGAGGTCGAGCCAGCACCCGACGTAGTTCCACCCATTGTACGAGTTCAACGTCGTTGGATGGACGGGAGCCCCCTCGACGCAAATGCCAGCCAAGAAGGCGATGAGGAACGAAAGGAGGAGCTTGGCCATTAGGTGGAAGGGGGCTGGGAAGGATCGATGTACGGAACGGGCCCCAACTCATGACGTTAAGAGGAAGTTCCCCAGGTTCCATCCGAGATATGAAAATTTGAGTTGAAAACATTCCATGAGACAGAATCGTCCCTGTCTAGGGCAGGAAGTGAACCGGGGTTGACGAGAGCATTTGACGAGTCCTGGGATCGAAGGGGTCGAGAGCCATAGCAGAACTCGTGGCGTGATTGCCTCTTTTGAGTTTGCCACAACACGGAGTCTCGCTCCTTGGCAGGGCGGTTCTCAGCTGGATGACAGGCAGTTTCTGAGGAAGGGGTGGGGTCTCGGACGCATTACACAACTCCGTAGGGGACAAGCGAGACATCTCCGCGCGGAATCCGACGCGCTATCGATACACCCGTGGGTTCGGGCCCTTATGTGGCAGGCTCCTGGCCAGCCAAGGAATACCGTTCTGACGCAGTTTTGACGGGCATTAGGGGAATGTGCACAGTTAATACACTTTTGTCTACGACAAAAATAGAAGCAGTTTGTCTATTCCTTGACAACGACGCACCACTCACTCGGGATCTTCCCATACTGCCGCCCTACAATCTCCCTCAGCATCGTCCTCGTCACGGGCCCAGCGCCCTCCTTCCCACAAGGGATCATGATGTCTCGGCCCTGATAACCGATTCGATCCACGGGACTGACAATGGCGGCCGTTCCTGCGCCGAACACCTCAAGTAGCCGCCCTTCCCGCTCAGCTTCCAGAACCTCGGCCATACTTATAGCCCGCTCGGAAACGATCAGATCCTTCGGCAGACCCTCGATGGGCTGTTCTCCCGACGCGTGGGCACGCGCAAGCGCAAGAATCGAGTCTCGCGTCACGCCTGGAAGGATGATATCCTCCAAACTAGGTGTGACGAGCTCCGTCTTCCCGTCCTTAGTCCGGAGAACGAGGAACAGGTTCATGCTTCCGACCTCGGTGAGCAGATGCTCCGGACCGAGCAGCCACAAGTTTTGGTCGTATCCGGAATTGACGGCCTCGACCTGCGGGACGACCGCGGGCGCGTAGTTCAGTCCGACCTTGTACCCGCCTGTGCCGCCAGGCGCAGCACGGATGTAGTTGGAGGTGCCGAGCAAAGAGACGGGCTTGATCGAGGTCTTGTAATACGGTCCAACGGGCGAGCAGATCACATACAGCAGGGCCTCACTCGGTGGTCCGACGTAGAGGGTTGGTTGCGTTGCGACTGCGGAGTAGAATGGTTAGCAGCGTCAGGGAACAGTGGATGAATACAACGCACTCATGTTCGGCCTGACGTACAAGCTGTGCCCTTCTTCCGTAGGGATCCAGTGCGAGTCCAGCTTCACGAGCTCCTTCAGGAGTTTGATCATCTCCTCGCCATTGAAAGCCTTCGTACACTCAGTAACGACTCCTCTGCACTCACGCTGGACGCACATACCGGAAGAGAGATTCGCTGCACACTCCGGTTCAACCGCTCCATGTTCTTGTCCGGCCGGAACAGCGTCACCTTCCCCTCCGGACTCCGGTACGCCTTCATCCCTTCGAACGCCATCTGCGCATAGTGCAGCCCCATTGCTGCGGGATGCAGGCTCAGGTCGCCAACTGGTGAAGATAGTCAGGTCACATGCAGCGTATATGCGGGAAACGTGCGCACAGGGCTGGATATGAGGCTCTCCCCAGCCGGTAAGGCTCGACCATGGAATGGTAAGCATATGATCGGTCTGAAGAGTTCATAAGCATTGATACAATCTGCAAGTAGCTGTTCACAGCGGACTCACGAACGTCGTGCCGAATGTCAGCTGCTCGGAGGGCGGCGGCGTCCCCGGCGACTGCGTGCGGGTGATCTTGAGTTTGCTCGCCTACACCACACTCATCAACTCCTTGCTCCCAATCCACATTCCTGAGAGCAGAGCGTACATCTATGTTGGGTAGCGTCGCCGGATCCGGCGCGCTAGTCGCATATCCTCGTCGTGCATGATTCGAGCTGGCACTGGCGAGGGGTGTGCAACGAACAACGAGGGTCCGCAGCGCTCGTCGTTGACCGGCCACCACGCCCACGCGTCCAAAGCAGCTCACCGACGTCCTCACAGCGGCGAACATCTCCCGAGTCTATAAACGAGCCAGCAGACGACAGCGAACAGCTAGCTAGTAGGGGACCGAACACTTTTGTTGTTCAACGAATTCGGATTCTGCTTATCTCCTGCTTTTGTCGTCGCTGTACCCCTACTTGTAAGGGCCGCTTATCTTCCCGGGGCAAAGCCGACCATGCGGATCGCGCCCCTCCACCATTCAGCTGGTCGAGTCAGGCTGGTTATCCCATAATTCGAGGTTGTATTGAGGCGGGGCGGTGACCGTCTTGGCAATAATGCTACTAAGCATTGGCGGGGATGTTGGGATAAGTACGAAAGGAAGTGAGTGCTGACGCGATGGTTCAACGTCATCAATACGCCCGGGGAAACTTCTATTCTTGCCAAGCAGCGATGTAAGGCGCGACCGGTGGTCTTACGATGTTGAAAGATTCACAGGAAGTGCAGGAGGGATTCTGCTCTGGGTTAGATACGTTCTTGTCATACGAATATTATATCGCGAATTAGTTGATGACGCTGCTAGTGAGAACACCGATACGGACATGGGAGCCCATGCAAGCACATCGTATCTCCTGTAGTGCAACCGGCTGCACCAACCTTGAATCACTCCGCACACTTAGGTCCACCGTCGTACCAGTCAGAATATTGCGCAATCCCGCACCGCTTTCAGCCCAAGCTCCAAAACTCACTCCTCCAACACCCGATGATCCGATTTAGGTCTATTGACCCTCTCCAACCATTGATAGGACGGCCCCGTCTCCCCCTCCAACAAAGATCACGCCAATTTCTGCCACTTTCATCTGTGCGCGCTGGCAGGAAGACCAGCGGGGCTCCGCTTTATCGGCCATGTGGCTGGCAGGATGTTGGTGAAGTCGCTCTTCGTTAGAAAGGAAAGGTTGATCTGCTAAGTCGCAGAACACCGGTGTACGACGCATAGTCTACAGATGGTGCGTAGGTGATCTGCCAGATAGGTCCTCGGTCCGTGGGTCATTGTCTACGTTCGGTAGGAAAGCAGAATGACTCGGAATTCAACTTCCTCGGTAGTCAGGCTAGGTGGACAGCCAGGACGGGCAGGCTGTACCGATCTACACTCCTCGGCCGTGCTGGTCAAGAACAGAATTGACCAAAGATGCAAACACATCCTGTAGCAGTTTCCAGGAACATAAAGGACAAATAGAATAGCGTGGCTGGCAGTCTATCAATAGAAGCAGAAGACGAGTGAGCCGCCGGAAAGTTTGTTGGCAGCAGCTGAAAGAGTGCGTTAAGCATGCGCCGCGGTCCTTGACTGACCAGAATCAGAATACCGGCCTGGCACGATCGCGGCTGAGTCGATCTCTAGTCCTGCAAGTCGGGTCCCACCTTGAGATCTCGAGACCGCGAGCAGTTTGAGCTTGAGGATGTTGTCGAGTCTCGCGGAAGGCAAACAGGGCGAGAGGCGTCTGAGTAGACAAGCCTCTGAGCATGGGAAGAGTAGTACAGCTCAATCCGCGGGCCTTGATCGAGGAACATTGCAGCTGAAGATTGAAAATCCAGTAAAGGCGCGACAACCAGCAGAAAGCGACCGAACCCGACGGCTCACGCGAACATGCACAATATTTTTTGCCTGAAGACCTGAACGGCAGCGCACACCACTGCGCCTACTGATGTACTCCATAGCTTTCGCCGTTCGACGTAGCGAAGCACACTTCTCCTTTCACAGGTCGAGAAAAGTCGACGGCCAGCAGGGTAGAAAGGATACCAGATCAAGTCAAAGCAGAAGCAAGCCTAAGCGCATTCAAGCAGGATGTCCACAGCAGGCAGAGAGCACAAGAAGCTACGGGATGAGTGCAAAGTGCAGCTCACCGCGAGCCTTCATCATGAAAAATCGCTCTTGGGATCACCCACCCTGATCGCCCCGATCAACCGCCCTCCTCAGGCTAGCAACCATCACTGATGAACAATTAATCATGGGCGTACAACGTGACGCGTCACCCCGGGGCGCGGCGCGTCAAGCCGAGCGAGCGATAAGCCCTCCATCCCATTTGCACGCATCAGCAAGCAAGCCCAGCTTGAATTTCAAGTTCTCTTCGCAATGCCGGGAAAGTAAAACGGGCTTGGCACACCAGATAAGTGCATTCAAGATGAAGTTTGCGTATGTGCGGGCAGGCGGGGGTTGTGATTGTAGGCGATCGGTGTGCGAAGATGAAGAATGCTGCGCGGGAGAGCGGTAGCGAGGCCTGCCAAGCCCTTACTTGAGCGGTCGGGAAACCGGTATCAACCGCCAATAATCCTCAGTAGACGACCAAGCCCATCGCTAGAAGGGGTTCTATTGGACGGACTCGGCAGCTGATGAAGTGAAGTGAACTATGTAGACATGATGCGGGCGAGGGATGACTCGCTTCCCATCCCGTAGTTGTGCGTGTTGATGGCGAACGATGTCGACCCCGCCAAGCCCGCGCGGACCGTCTTCCCGCCACAAACACGATACTTACGCGTCCCGCGTTCCCGTCCCGTCCAACTCAGACAACCGTCAGGCAGGTTGTTGTGAGTTAGTGACAGTGTTCGGGAGGAGTGGGAGATCCGAGGTTTGGCACGGTCCGCTGAAGGGTGAGGGGCGTCAGCAGACGTGTTCAGCTGTTTTGTGCGATGGAGTGGATGGAGGTTGCCTGCCGTTGGCAACTTGTGGTATGTGACCCCAGGCACGGGTCACGCCCCTCAAAATGTCTCAACGGTGCCCACCGTCCAAATGTATGTATGTACACCTGCTGCACAAGAGCGAACACAGATATAGACAGCAGGTGATCGGTCGTTCAACCCATTGTAAAAGTGGAACTCGACAAGCCTATCTCAGACCACACGAAAGCGCACAATGTAGAATTGAATTGAGCGCGGAAAATGATATAGTTCGCGGGAATTGGACCGCGCGGGGGTGGGCGGTCTAGGCTGTAGGGGCTTGGCACACGTGCGACGGCCGACACCGCCTCCGCCTCCGAGCTTACGAGCGTGGGGACCGGGGGCGGCGACGAAGTCTATTGAGCGTGTTGCTGGCTCGGTCGTGAGGACGCGTAAGATAGCGAGTATTAGCGATATGAAGAGCGAAAAGAGCTGGAAGGTTCTGTGAGAGTAACATTTGTGAAGGTTGAGTTTGCGCAGAGTGTGCTGGGTCTCGGGGATCGCCGAGTTTCTGTTTTAGGTTGCGCTTCGCGACCAGAAGCAACAGAAGCAGGAGAAGGGTTCGAGCAGAAGCAGAAGTCCCGAGAAGGAAAGAGTGATGCGAGGGAAAGAGTTACCGCTGATCGGCGCGAAGCCGTTTACTTTCACGGGCGTGGAAGGTGATGAAGGGGACTGGGAGACCGAGGGAGGGGGAAGGGCGATTGCGATTGCGCCACTTAGCGATGATGCGGTGAAGGGGCCGGCAGAGAAGGGCTTGGAAGGGCGCTGCGGAGCGTACGCGTACGGGCGGTGTACTGCGTTTGCCTTTCCTGCTTTGAGCCTCTGGGCGAAGGTGAGGCGTTACGCACGCCTTTTGCTGCGAAGCTGCGGAGCGCACCTTTTGGTATGCTGCTGGAGTAGGTAGGAGAGTTACTGGATATGGCTGTGTGCGCGCCTTTTCTGTGCGCTCCAAAGGCGAGACTATGCTGTGATTGGTTGAAACCTGGCGGTGGTGATGCGCCCCTTACAACCCTGATTGTCTCACCGGATGAGTTGGGTGAGGTGGTGTGTGCGCTTCCGAGGCGCGCCAAGAGAGGCGTCACCGAGGGGAAGAAGGGGAGAGAGAAGGTGCGCCACGGAGCGTGACATCCCCGCAATCGGACATCTCAATGCAACTCACTTTCTGCCCCTTCCCTCAACCCCCCCTCCCTTTTGACTGCTGCTATCCGCCCTTCCCGCCCTCGACCACGCACCACTCTCCCTCAAAGTCACTTGATCCCGCTTTTTACTCCTCATCCCCCGCACACATCCCACCTCATCTCTGCCCTCTCCCTCTCTGTTACTATCACCTTCTCTCTCTCTCCTCTCTACGTCTAACTGGGTTGCTCGACCTTTATTCCATATTCACTGAGCATATATCTCTTATCATCAACCAACCCACCCACTCAGCACACAGAAAGAGGCAGCACCAGCGTGCCAAGCCAAACCCAACTCATCCACCACAACACGAGGACGAGAGAGAATGGCGACAGCAAGCACGTCCTATCAATCCACGTCATCCCTCCTCTCCCCACCTCCCTCGGCCTACTTCCTCCCAGGAGGGCAATCCTCGTCCCCTCGCTCGGGCGGCATCCTGCTGAATGCATACCGCTCCTCCGCTTCTGCTTGCCCGCTCCCGACTCCACCTACGACCACCTCAGTGCTACAGCACTACCCAGCCCGAGCAGCCACCCCAACCTCCAACAACTCCTCCGAAGAGGACCGGGAGCGGGCGAACGGGTCGTGTAATGCTGGTGTAGGAGGGCAAACGGGTACACCGCGCAAGATCCGGTTCGCCCCTCTGCCAGACCCGCGGCGAGCAGTGGCGATAACGGAAGATGGGCGGGAGGTCGAGCTGGTCGAGGATGAGGGCACCATATCCTTTTCCGGCCCCGTAGCCGGGTCGGAGAAAGATGCCAGCCCACCGCGGAGTATCGAGGAGCAGCTGCTTGGTTCCTCCCGACCCGGCTCCATAGCCTCTACGGAAGAAGACGACGAAGGAGGAGGAGGCGGAAAGCGGAAGTCCGGCCGACCCAGAAAGGGCTCTGGGTCGTGGGGATCTGCTACGAAGAGCTTGTTGAGCCCGTTCCTCGCTAAGAGCCCCGTGAAGGGCGGGTTCCTCTCGCCTGATACGGACGACGGGGACGATTATTGGAGTACGAAGCTTACGCGGCGGACGTCTACTGGCGGGTTGTCCGGCAGCAACCCGGTGCGGTTCGAGCGGGAGGTTAAGAGGAAGGAGGAGTTCCTTGGTGGGAGTGCGTTACGGCCGGCTGTGTCGGCCAACAGCGACGTGGAGAATTCGAATGGGCCTACGAGGCATAAGCGCGCTGCGAGCGCGGACAGGCGGAGGATGCTTAATGGTCGTGTGTACGGAGCGGGGAGGAACAAACAAACGAAGTACGAGGAGCCTGAGTTCGTCGAGTGGGGCTATGGGGGTATGGGCAGCCAGAAGGCGGCAGCAGCGCAGCAGAAGAGCAAGTGGGGCAGTGTGCAGGGGAAGACGGTGTATACTTCTGGCGGTGCGGCTACTGGAGGGGGCGAGGCAGGTAGCGGGGTGGACGAGGAGGACGATGGGAGCGGGATGGCCTGGGTCAGGAAGAGGAGGAGGGAGAGGGAGTTGAAGGCGCAGCAGGAGAAGGAGCGGGAGATGGCGAGGAAGCAGGCTCAGGCCCAGGGGCAGGAGGAGAAGGAGAATGTGCAGCAACAACAGCAGGTGCAGCAGCCCCAGCCTGTTCAGGCGGCAGTGGGCAAGCTACCCGCAAGCGCGCACAGCTCCGCTCGAACCACTCCGACCGCCTCTACACTCTCGTCTGCGTTCTCTTCTCGATCACAATCGCCCCAGCCTAGCACTCAGTCGGGGACCGCTACGGGCGCTAGCACCCCGCACGGCGATGAACACCACTATCGCGCTGTCAACCTACCTCCCCCACCGCAGCACCATCACCACCACCACCATCATCATCATCATCACCATCACCACAAACACCACGCCGAAAAAGATCACAAGCCCACCCCGCCCCCTCTCGCCCCTCTCACCAGCACAGACAGCGTAAAGCAGAAAGACTTCCTCGGCACGGAGCCCGCCTCAGCGAAAGGCGAAGCGAACAACACGCTCCAACTCCAGCTGACCCCCGCAACGCCAGTCTCGCCAGATGGGGAGGACAAGCTCCTCCAGCAGCAATCTACCAATACCAACGCGGCGCCGACGATGCTGGGCAAGCCACTCTCGCCCTCGTCTTCTGAGGAGAGCGAGTCCGACTCCTCCAGCTCAGAAGACGAGGATGCCGATGCGGAAGAAGACGACGACGCGGACGCAGACGCACTCGCAACCTCTCCCTCTCAAGGGGAGGTAAAGTCCGTCACTGGCAGTGCTAGTACGAGCAGTGAGACGGACGAGACGGAGAGCGACCTTGACGTCGAAGACGAGATTGCGGGCGTTGCGGGCGTTAAGGGACGCTTGACCAGTGCGGGCGCGGGGGTGGAGAAGGTGTCGACGAAGGGGAGGAGGGGATAACATACGCTTGAAGGCTGGGACGTGCTGTATGCTCCACCAACCGACCTGCTGTGGATATGGACACCCTACCCACTGCCCTTGGGCGACGCATACCACCTACCCTGGCGATGAGGCGAACGATACCTGCGATCAAGGATTCCCCGATATTTTGGTCTGCGTGCGAAACTACGGCCTACAAGATATATCAATTGGACTGGCTGCTTTACGCTTCCTCTTCATTCACTAAGAGACTGGCACAAGGTAGCTGGTCCTCCATTCGGCGAACAACGAGTACGAGAATCTGAAGATGAATGCTCGTTGTTGGTCAAGCCGGTCTATACCAACCCCCTGTGCAAGACGTGCCATCGGCATTGTCTGCAACCCCTTTCCACCCACTTCTCGAGCCACACAAGACTCATCGTAACCTTCACCCCCACCCAATCCACGTTTGTACATCCATTCCATCACGCTTCCTCTTTCTATGTCTCCTTGTTTCGGTTTCTGGTTTTGGTCGTTCCTGGTCTGCTTTCCGTGTTCCTTTCATTCCGTCTGATCATTCACATTCCACTCCATTCCCATTCCACATTGCCAATCACAACCACAACCAACAACGAGTTCGTGTGCGATAGTATTTTCCTGTTGTATGAGAGTGTATAGGTGTTGTGTAGGTTGTAACTACTGGTTGATGCTCATCCATCTCCTGTCCTGCCTTCGTCTTCATCGAACCACAAGATCCTACACCTTAGCCCTGCCTTTGTCGGCATCTGTGGGGAAGTCGTATCCGGCATATCATCTCCGACCCCCCTTCCCCCCAGAATAATGCTCGGCAACATCGGTCCCATCCACATCGAGGGAGGCTGTATACCTTCAACCCTTGTTACGACATACCGTGCGGCCCCGTGCCCTCTCGCTTCACTGGCCCTCAGTCCGCCTGCCTTACGCCGGGAACCTCCTCCGCGGAGAAAGGTGCGACAGCCCTGCGACCTGAAGCGCCTTGCGGTGCATGAGCCTTGGTTGGGATTATCAATCCGGAGAAGGAAGCAGATTACTCTGCTGAGTTTTCTTGTAAGCCCAGCGTGAGTTGCGGTAGGTTGGTACGAGTGTTCGTGGGTGTGGTGGTTATCACCCTGCCTATTCAGTCCGGCCTCAGCTAGGAAGCACCCGGCATCGGATTTGCATCAGCCCTACCTGCTGGGATCGCAAGTCCCTTGAGGTCCGAGAACCCGCCGCCGCCCTCTCCCCTTCCTTCCAGAGACAGACCGGTCGGTATATATGCGCCTGCAGCCCGCCCTGCGCGCGCACTTCCTCTCCTTCTCTTTCTCTCCCCGCACGACCGCTCGCACTCTGCCGCCCCTCTCCCGTAACTCCTTGTCGCCTGCAGCAGACAGGCTCCGATCTGTAAGCATCGTCTCATGCCTTGATGACCCTGCTCGCGTGCTCGCGCGCGGAGATGGCGGGACCTCACGCCCGACACCTCGTTCGTTCGCTGACACACATCGTTTTGTGGGAAATAGATATCTCGCACATTCACGACCACTTCTGAGACTAGGATGGCTCCGATCGAGAAGGCAAAGCCGGGCGAGAAGTATGATTTGATCATCCTTGGTGGTGGGAGTGCGGGGAGCGGTGCCTCCGTGAGTCCTTGCTGTCATGTTTGCCCGAGGTCATGGGCAGTGCTGACTGAGTGGATGGGGTGTAGAGGAGAGCGGCGATGTATGGCAAGAAGGTGGCGGTTATCGAGAAGGACGGCAAGCTCGGTGGGACTTGCGTGAATGTTGGTGAGTACATGCGCATATATGCTGCTTTGGCCATGTGCTGATAGTGAGGACAGGATGTGTGCCCAAGAAGGTCAGCAAGGGCGCATATATGCTGCTTTTTAGCTTCTGAACGTCTTTCTAGCTCATGTGGTACGCTGCTGACACCGCCGAGCGCCTCCGTGCTGCCGAGTCCTACGGCTATCCAAACGCCGACTCCCTCAGCCACCAGTTCAACTGGGAGTACTTCAAGAAGAAGCGCGATGCCTACGTGCACATGCTGAACGGCGCCTACGAGCGTAACTTCGAGAAGGAAGGCGTCGAGTTCCATGACGGTTTCGCCTCGTTCGTCGATGAACACACCGTCGCTGTCAAGCGCCGCGATGGTTCGGTCGACCACCTGACGGCCGACACGTTCTACATCGCTACCGGTGGTCGTCCGACTATCCCGAAGGACGTTCCTGGCGCTGAGCTGGGTATCACCTCTGACGGGTTCTTCGAACTCGAGCAACGCCCCCAGCGGGTATGCGTTGTCGGCGCTGGATATATCGCCGTTGAGCTCGCTGGGATCTTCCACACGCTCGGCAGCGAGGTGCACCTCATGATCCGCTATGACAAGGTTCTCCGTACTTTCGATCCGATGCTCCAAGACGTCCTTACGGACTGGCTTGAGCACACCGGTGTCAACCTGCATAAGAACACCTCGGTTGTCAAGGTCGAGGGCCAGAAGGGCGGCCCGCTCACGGTGCACACCAAGGCTGGCACCACGGTCGAGGTCGACTGCCTCCTCTGGGCTGTTGGCAGGCACTCGAACACCGACTCGCTCAACTTGGACAAGATCGGCGTGAAGACCAACCAGAAGGGCGATGTCATTGTTGATGAGTGGCAGAAGTCGAGCGTCGACCATATCTACGCAATGGGAGATGTGGCTGGCAAGGCGCTGCTGACGCCTGTTGCTATTGCTGCTGGGCGCAGGACCTCCAACCGCCTGTACGGCGGGCCGAAGTTCAAGGATGACAAGCTGTCTTACGAGAACATCCCTACCGTTGTCTTCTCGTGCGTAATTCAGCTTTTCTCAGTGGGTATGTATTAATCCTCTTCAGGCATCCTCCTTGCGGTACCGTCGGCCTTACCGAGCCAGAGGCTCGTAAGAAGTACGGCGATGACGCCGTCAAGATCTACAAGACCTCCTTCAAGGCTATGTACTTCGGCATGTTCAACGACGACTCTCACAAGGAGCCCACTTCGTACAAGGTCATCTGCGTCGGGCCGGAGGAGAAGGTTGTAGGGATTCACATCATCGGTATGGGCAGCGATGAGATGATGCAGGGCTTCGGTGTTGCGGTCAGGATGGGTTGCACGAAGGATGATTTGGACAGGACCGTCGCCATCCACCCGACGTCCGCTGAGGAGCTCGTTACTCTCCGTTGAACGGCTTAATTCTTTCGGATGGTTATGGGTGTTTGTACGCGTTCGTTCCGTGGTAGACAGAAAGAGAAAGTAACAATGCGATGAGACTAAAGAAGCAAAGAGAATATGTGTGCTCATCCAGGTACTAGTACAAGTAAGGTAGCCGCATTGGCCCGGATATAGCCTGGCGCCCACGACTAAGCTTATCATACCGACTCTGTCGTAGCATATACGAGATGTATACAGCAAGACCGACCCCGCGCCCACCATCCATCCGCGAAGACAGGCAGGCTCAGCAGCACTTCTGTTGCTGCTTCGGCTCCTGGCTCGGCGTGACCGTGATGCTCTCCCCGCCCGATGGCCGTATCGCGTCTGCCGACGTCTCCAAAGCCTTGCTCGACACGATGTGGTAGATGTCCGTCAGGATGGTCTGGAAAGCCGCCTCAACGTTCGTCGCGTCCAGCGCAGACGTCTCGATGAACGACAATCCGTTGTCCGCTGCAGCGCACGTCAGCCTTCCTCATCGACACTCCAGCAAGAGCCAGAAAGACGCACTAGCAAACTGCTTCGCCTCGTCCGTCAGCACCGCCCTCAAATGCTTCAAGTCGCTCTTGTTCCCCACGAGCATAATGACGATATTGCTATCCGCATGATCCCTCAGCTCCTTGAGCCACCTCGCAACATTCACGAACGTCGCGTGCTTCGAGATATCATACACGAGCAGCGCGCCCACCGCACCGCGGTAGTACGCAGCCGTGATCGCGCGATATCGTTCTTGACCGGCTGTGCACCCGAACCATATGGTCAGCCACTGCTGCGCTTGTGCGTGGAACGGGAGGGAGGAGGAGGGACGCACCGGTATCCCATATCTGAGCTTTGACGACCTTGCCGTCGACATTGATAGTCCGGGTGGCAAACTCAACCCCGATAGTAGACTTGGAATCCTGGTTGAACTCGTTCCTCGTGAATCGCGAGAGCACTACATCATCCAACCAAGCTCAGGTTGATGCGCCCGTCGACTTCTGATGAGGACTTACGGTTCCTGCACAAGGGGTTAGAGGGTGAATATGCAGGGAGAGAAAGAAGGGACGTACGATTTCCCGACGCCGGACTCTCCGATTAGGACGATCTGGATGTACGTGAACGACAGTTCGGACCATTAGACGAGCCCTGTCGACGTACCTTGAACAGGTAGTCGTAGTTCGAGCCCTCAGCCATCGTAAGACGTTTTCAGCAGGTGTTAAGCACAGCGGTAGAGAGCAGAGTGTAGCAGTAGGATGATGGAGTAGAAGCAAGTAGTAGCGATGAAGTGCAGATAAAGGTCGTAGAAGTTGGAGGAGGTCGTCGAGCGGTAAAGACTTGTATCTTGCGAGATCGAGTGCCCCGCCACGCTCACGGGAACGGAGATGAGCGATGCGCGTCGCGGGGCCGCGGAAGGGGACGATGGAGCAAGTTTCACTCCGGTGAGGGCATAGCCACATCTCCCCACCACTAGGTTTGTTTCTTGCTTTCTCACTGCAATGGTTCACCAGGCTAGCGGAGAAAAGTATCAACAGAAACGATCTATCGCATAACTTATCCTAATTTTATCCTCTTTATAAGAACGGAGCAGCAACAAACAAGAAAAAGTACAACAAAAACAACCAACATCGCAGTCACGCCCCAGACACAAGGAAACAAAAGCACATCGTCGAGAAATAGGAAATCATGAACAAGACACGGCGGTCAACAGTAGGAGGAAGAGTAGAGCGTAAAGCGTAGAGCGTGGAGCGTAGAGCGTAGTTCTAGCGTATGATGAAACAAGCATTACCGATGTTTTCGGGATTGGTGAAAAGTGGGTATAAGGAGATAAGGGATAAAGAGTACAAGCACTCCTCGCCAGAGCACAGGGTCGTTCCGCTCCTTCGGAAACCAAGATAAAGCATCAGATGATTCGCTCCGGTCAGACGGGACGGGGTCTTCTCCTCCTCTTCAAGCTGTTCGACGTACTCTGCTCAGGGAGAGAGTGTGTGTGGATGGCAACGGTTAGACCACTTCGTTCCGCGCAACATCACCAATCGAATCCCCATCAACGATCTTCGCCCCCCTCGTATCCGCATCCCTATGGGGAGGCGCCGGTGCCCCAGGGCCAAGCATCCATTCCTCGTCCCAAAGGTCAATAACCTTCGCGCGCTTCGCCGGGTCGCGCACGAGGAGGCGTGAGACGACTCTCTTCAACCCCGGAGTAGCGAGATTATGTGGGCCGCCGGAGGGCTGGGTGGTGTGGTGCGAGTAGGAGGGGAGTGAGCCCTCGGAGGCTGAGAGAGAGGGGCGGGGGTCTTTAGGCCACGTATAGTCTCCTTTGGCTATCCGGAATAGGAGGGCCTTACGCCCTTCCCGGCCGGCACGTACGCTCCCGCCCGTCCCCGCGTGCGCATCCGTAGCAGAAGGATCAAAAGGTAGAACTCGGGTAGCAAGCGCGTACAGCACAACGCCGCAAGCCCATGCATCTGTCTGCCGGCCATCGTATTTCTGCCCCATGACGATCTCGGGCGCTGCGTATGATTCGGAGCCGCAGCGGGTTTGGAGGAGGGGGTTGGAGGGGTCTATAAACCGGGAGAGGCCGAAGTCGGACAGTTTGAGGAGGGGGGAGGGGAGGTCGTCTAGGGAGGGGAAGGAGGGGATCGAGAAGGGGTCGCACGTTAGGAGGATATCTGGTAGCGGACGTCAGCTTCTGAAACCTAGGCGGGAATGCAAGTGCCAAGTTAAGCGGCCGAGGGACGGCAAGATAGGCATTCAGGTGGGGGGAGAGGGGGAGGGGGGTATGGGAAGAGAGGGCAAAGGGAAAGAGACGCACTCTCCAACTTAATATCCCGATGCACCAACGCAACGCCATGCATCCACCCCACAGCCCTCACAAGCTCGCCAAACATCCTCCTCACCAGCGGCTCCGTCATCCGTCCATATTTCTCGTCGTTGTCCAGTAGGGAAAAAAGTTCTCCGCCGGCGAGGTACTCGAGGACGAGACAGTGGTGGGTGGGGGTCGTGAAGGAGTGGAGGTATGAGACGATCGAGGGGTGCGATACATGCTGTAAAGCAGGTGAGTGATCGATACCAATGAGGGAGCGGAGAGAGGCTAGAAGAGAGAGGAAGAGAGAGGAAGAGAGAGGATAGACGCCCGCTTGGAGAGGGATACGGGGACGGAAATGCACATACCCGAAGCACCTCGACCTCCCGCACAAAACTGATCCGCGTCCGATCGTTCGCTTCGCACATCGCGCGATCCAGGCACTTAACCGCCACCAACCGTGCCTCTATCTTCCCGCCGCCGCCGCCCTCTCTCTCCTTCTCCTCTCCCATCCCTGGGCGACCAGCGCCCGGAACGTGGAGCAGCCCACTCGCTCGCTCGGGCACGGGCGCACTACCGCCCTCCCCGTCCTCCTCGTCCAGTACGACACTCCCCTCCCTCCCCTCCCCCCTCCCTCCCCCTCTTCCGCCAAACAACCCCCCACTAGGCATCCTCCGCCCCGGCGTCAACCCGGCCATCCTCCTATCCCTCCTCGTCCGCGCAAAACTCTCGCTCTTCCTTCTTTCTCGAGGGTCCCCACCGCAGGCCAGGGAGCCAGAGGCGTCCGAGGCGAGCCAGACGGAGGAGAATGCTCCTTGCCCCAGGACACGGAGGAGGGTGAGGCGGAGGTCGTCGGAGGCGAGAGTGAGGCCGGGGCGGAGGGGCTCATGGGGTGGGACGGTGTCGGCGAGGGTCGAGTGGGGCTCGCGGTGCAGGTGCGGGGCATGGGAGTGATGTTCCAGCTGCACTTGTTGGGGCTGCTCTACAGCTGGTGCTGTGGTCGGTGCAGGAAGGGCAGGGTGGTGCACCTCCGCTACTGGCGTGTAGGGCACAGAACCATTATTGATCGTCGCTGCTCTCGGTCGTTCTCTATACTCTCTCTCATACCGCATTGGCTCCGCTTGCACTAGTGCATGCGGATGTGGTTGTAGGTGCGGATATGGGTGCGCATGCGCATGCGTAGGCCTGATAGGCGACCCATCCGGACTGGTCGTATACGTCTCCGGCTCGTCGAGGAGGATGATCTTCCTCCTCGCCGGGGTGGTGCCATTTGAGATCGAGGTCGAGGTCGAGGGGGTATGCGCATGCGCAGAAGGGCGGCGGAAACCGTCTCGTCGTCGAAGGGCCGCTTCAGCTTTGGGCGTAAGATCTTCTTCGTACAACTCGAGCGAGACGCGCGGTTTGCTCGGCCCTGCTTCTCCCGCTCCCGCTCCCGAGCCCGAGCCCGTGTCCGATAATGGAGGCGAGGCGGGTCGCAGAGGTGGCGGCGGAGCGGGTGTCGACGAGCCAGGCGTAGAGGAGAAAAAGATCGCATTTGCCGAATCGGCCCTCGCGGGACTTCGTTCCGCCGACACGCTCCGATGAGTATACGCATGCGCATGCGCGGGGGTAGAGGAAAGGCCGAATATCTGGCCACTGCTGCTGTTCGCGTCGGCGTGTTTTCCCCGGACGGAGACGGATACGCTGCGCTGCGGTAAGACGGAGAGCGGGGGTGGGGGTGGGGTGGCGGCGAATGAGGCGGAGAAGAAGCTGCTCGTTTTGCTCCCTGTGCCGGCTGGCGTGGACGTACTTGATGGCACTGACGCTGGAGGAGTATCGAGTTCCCGATCTCGCTCGGCGAAATCGCTCACGCTCCCGGCGTTCGATATTGACGGCGAGGGCAACGCCGAGATAAACCGACTCGGCGCTCCGGCCTCCCAAGCAGAAAAGTTGAGCGATAACGACGAGCGAGACTTGGGCAGGACGTGTGAGTGGGCGTACGGCGGGTGATGGTGGTGCGGCGAGAGATAGGCCATGCTGTTGCTGCTTGTGCTCGGGGCGAGTTGGGCAGGTGGGACGGAGGGCGAAAGAGTGAGGAAGGATGTGGATGTGGAGGCTGAGGGGCCGCCCCTGCCGCTGCCGCCGTGGTCGGATGGGGCGGGCGTGGGCAGACGGGCGATCGATTGCGCTGAGTCGTCCATCCGTTGTTCGTGCGTTGATGTTGGTTGGCCTCGGATTGTAGTCCGCGTTGAGCGGGTGAAGTACGCAGTTAAGCAGTTCTGGCTGTCGATATCGACAATGGTGTTATTGTATAGGAGTATGATCGCGGTCTAGCAGACGCGACATTGACCCCAGACCTGGGTAGGTGGGTGCTGGTCGTTGGCCCAAAGTCTCGTCTCGGGACTGTGCGCGGTGACACGCTGACTCGCGCGTTATCACCCACCGAACCGATGAACCGACGTCAGCCGCAATGAGTCGGGTCGAACTTGCCGCGCCCGTTCGTAGACCAGTAATCTTCTAGCAATTGAGGGCGGTGTCTCCCTTCTCCTTCTTCTTCTTCTTCTCTTCCTCCACCACAAAGTCGACGGTGATGATGTCTAAACTTGGCGAGGCGGTGGCGATGACCAACAAGAGCTGAGAGGAGAGAGTGGGCGAGGTGATGGGTGATGCGATGGGTGATGTGATATGATGCGGCTCAACGCGCGTCTGTCCCCCGTTTCGGTTCACTCAGCGAGAGAAGGGGTTGAGACCGGGCGCGCCAAGCCCCTCTCTTTCCCCTAATTCTCACCGAAGCGCAAGATCCGGTCCCATGCTCAAATCGGTAGGACACTTTCATCGCAGAACTACCTGTTTTCCTAATGAAGCTTCGACGGATTACTCAACCTCGAGTCTTCTGCGCCCTCTCCATATGCTCATTCGAAGGCTCATGTGGCAAGGTCTGGCCCTGACCGGTTTTGAGGCCTGGGAAAAAGGCCGCAGACAACCGGCGGTTCTCCGCCGGATGCCGGTCGCTTCTCATGCCCTCTTAAACCGTCGGACAATGCCCGACAACCTCAATCAATCAACGGATTACCACCCAACGTCCACCTCGCAACGAGCGAAAACATTGTATTTGGCTGGGGATATCAGTTGCCTTGTCATATGTACAGTATGTAGGGGTTGATAAGCCTGAAGCTGGTGCATGTCTTCTTCTGCGATGACCCCTGGAAGGCTAGGGGACTGCTTTCCGGGGATTCGTATCTCCGGCTGTAACTTATCGATTGGAGCCGCCGTAGTGACGGTAGTTTATCCGGCGTCCTCCTTCTTGACTGTTCAATTCCGCATACACCGACGAAGTCGTTTCATCCTGAACTGTTCTTGCTTCTCCTTGCAGACTACAAGACGTGGTGTTGGTACGAACTGGACTGCTGCTGTATGGATATCGATGGAGGGACACACGTGCGTCTACGATTGGCAGAAGGGGATCTCGTGACTCGCCCTTGACAACGCGTCTTGCCCGTCACTCTGGTCATCAAGGAACACATCTGCAACTACAGTACTGTACGAGGCAAATCCGACCTCCTGGCTGGCACCTTTACAGCAGCGCAGTCGACAGCTTGGCCTCATTCAGATCGTGAAAGCAAGTGAGCATGTGCCCGTGCCCGCCTCCGGTCGACCATGCCAGAGCACTCTAGATGGATGCGCTTTACTCCGGAGTCAAACTCGGTCAACTGCTGCTTTGTCTTATCTTGCTCGGTTTGGGATACGACCGTCTATCTTCGTGGGCTGCTGCGAAGCTTTCCAGCAGATGGTTGCCGAACAATCCATATGGTTGCGGGTAAAGTCAAGGCAGGGACGGTCTCGCTTCCTAGTAGCCAGGGAGCGGATCGGTGCAAATCCGAGACCACCACCACCGCCTTGCTGCCTTCCTCTTCAGAAAACACCTGGAGCCAGCCTTGCTTAGAGCTGCTCTGCCACGTCTCAGCCTGCTGCTGCCCCAGTCTTCCTGTTTTGGCGCTCGGGCATCCGTCCCAATCAGGTTGCAGGCTTTCAGCTCAATGTCCTCCCACGTACCCAACGCATCAGACGACAAGAGGCACATTGCTCCGGATCTAGACTCTGCTCTGCCCATCAATATCAACAACTTCATGCCCCCTCAAACTATGCCCACCTCAGCACGAATACCTATAACGTTGTCCAACCCTTCCTCACACAACCAGTCACCCGGTTCCCCTCCGCAACCAACCCCGCCACCCCGCACGAGCAAATACACCGTCCACTACTTCACAGCTGCCGATATCGCTCGCTACACCGCGGCGGAAGAAGCCTGGTCCGCCGCCCTCCTAGCCCAAGCGGAGGAAGAAGGCGAAAGAGAAGGGCGAGAACGTGCGCTCAGGTGGTTGGCGACGTATGAGGGTTATGTGGGTTGGTGGAGGGAGGTGGTTGGGGGTTGGAGGACGTGGGTTGGGGGGTGGGCCGCTTGGGCTGGGGTGGGGGTCGCTGCTAGGTCGGAGAGGGAAAGGGAGGGGAAGAAAAGCGTGGGCGAGGTTTGAGAGGGGTGATGTGGGCTCGAAGGCTTGACGAGAACGAGGTCTCGTGACTCGCACCTTGCCTGTTCCTCGCGTCGCATGTTGACCTCTGCTTGACTCCGACTTTGGAGGTAATCCGACCGTCTCGCACTGGCTCGTAACTGGGACGTGAAGGATCAGTTTAACCAAACGCGTCCATCTCAGCTCCAGTGGTCCGGACGTATATGCACCAAAGCAGTATCAAGCGCTCTGGGGGTATCGTTCTCATGGATGCCGCACCTCTCTATGTCCTCTCTGGCAAACCGAGGAACCACATATAACCCAATGAACTTATCTGGACTCGCTCGCCCTGAACTTGCTACATAACACTCGTGGATACTCGGGCCGCAGGGCGATGTCTCGCTTCTCGACCTCATGCACGGGAAAGCGGGTCTGTACAGTTCCTTTCCGAGACCACAGCCTCAGTCTCAATCTTCGCCGCAAACCGCAGCGTCAACACCCCCTACGTACAAGTACGTCCCCTCTCTTTCCTCCCTGCCCCGAGCGGCTGCTTCGTCCACCCGACCTACACACACTTATCGCGTTGTCTGTTCCCCGAGTTAAGAGGATGTCAGCCCAAGAGAATACCGAACCTTCGATCGACAGGGCGAGCAGCCCTCCAGCTGCTGTTCTTCCCATCACCAAAGCCGATACACCCGCCCGCCTCCTCGTTCAACCCCATGTCAATCCCCGGGAAGGACTCCCCAGCTCCTGCCAGCCTACCGGCCCTGCCACAGCGCAGACGACCTCACCTAGCCGTATTGGCGAGTTGTACACCAACGGCGACCGCGACCGCTACCCCTACCCCACCCCAGCCGAGCGCGCCCGCCTCCGAGCCCTCAAGAACGCGGAGTACGCCGCCCGCCTCGCCGCAGCGCGCGAACAAGGGCGCAGGGACGGAGAAGCAGCGGCAAGATGGCTGATAGAGGCCTTTGTTCGGAAGTCTGAGGAGGGGTGGGTGCATTGGGGCGCGTGTGAGGGGTGGGTGAGGGAGGTTTTGAGGGGTGTGAGGGGCTGGGTTGGGAGTTGGGAGTTGAGTTGGTGGGGACGGGCTGCTGCGACTGAGGGACGGGAGGGACGGGTTGAGGGGGAGAAGAGTTTGGGTGCTGCTGAGAGGGGGGAGGGGGGTGATCGCAAGGATGGAGAGTTCTAGAGAGACACTAGCGGCAGAAATATTGCATGCGTACGCGTAGTAGAGCACTCGGGACGATGGTCATAGAAGCATATCACATATCATTCATACGCATGACATTGCCGAACCACTCTCGCAGGCCGCAAGTATACAGTTACAACTTGTAGCATACTAGCATATCAGCGCATATAGAGAGCAGGAACAAAACAGGACAACATCAGAACTATCAAGAGAAGAAAACATCCTCATGTACGGATCACGGGATCTACTATACACGTCACAGCGAGTCACAAGCGTACAGAGCCATCCCATCAGGTGTAGGTAGGCGATGCGATGTGCTCAGGACCGTTCGCCGCGCAGACGACGGGCGAGCTGGAGGTCCTTGGGCTGGATCGTGACGCGCTTTGCGTGGATCGCGGCGAGGTTGGTGTCCTCGAACAGGGAGACGAGGTATGCCTCGGACGCTTCCTGGAGGGCGAGGACGGCGGAGGACTGGAACCGGAGGTCGGTCTGCGCAATCACAATCAGTACGAATATTCATGAGGACAAGGGATGGGCAAAAGTCATACCTTGAAGTCCTGGGCGATCTCACGCACCAGCCGCTGGAACGGCAGCTTGCGGATCAGCAGCTCGGTGCTCTTCTGGTACCGCCTGATCTCACGCAGCGCGACCGTACCAGGGCGGAAACGATGGGGCTTCTTCACGCCGCCCGTGGCGGGGCCGCCCTTGGTTGCGGTCTTGCGGGCTGCCTTGGTGGCGAGCTGCTTGCGGGGCGCCTTGCCACCGGTGGACTTGCGTGCGGTTTGCTATAATTAATTTTATTGTGATTAGTATACGTTCGTGAATGTGAGAGAGATGTAGTGCGGTATATGGTGGAATATAAATGGAAGTGATGTGGAGTGAAGTGATGTCAAATAGTGGCGTTGCGAAAATGCGATTACCAAAAAAGGTAATTGCAAAGTTGAGGTGTAAATACGACGAACAATACGACGCGGTGCGAAATCCGCGTCTTTTGGTGTAAACGGATGCAAAAGAGGTAGAAAACGAGGTGTCAAGGGTGCGAGGTGTGATCCCGGCGATGTAGGGTACGAAACGCGCGCGAAAAGATGGAAAAACGGGGATGGGAGCTCACCTTTGTGCGGGCCATTGCTGTTTGCGCGGGTTACGAGGTTTCTGGGAGGGATTTACGAGGTGGTGGTTGGGGTGTGAGTTGGGGGGGAATGAGAGGACGAACACCCCGACGCCTTAAGAGGCTTTTGAGGGAAAGCCGACAGGGGGGCACGGAAGGAAGGAGGAAGGGAGGCGAGGCGAAAGGGAAGGGGAAGTGTCGAATGGCGTACGGGGGGCGGCCAAAGCGGGGGGAAAATCCTTGGGATGATCCATCGCATTTGCACCACCGTAGTCCCCCCCAACTCAGTGAGGGGGGAGGTTACAGCCCAAGACCGACCGCCCCCCCGTGCGACCGGACCCGCCTGTGCCCGAGCATGCGAGAACTGCGCGCGATTACGCTCGGACCACCCACTCAGACTCAGGCTGCTGCACCGCCGGAGCCGGACCACAAGAACCGCGGGGCTTTCGGCATCCTGCTTGGGGCTTGTTGCTGCACTTGGTTGGATGGTGTGACATGAACACCGCTGTCATCGCCCCGCGCGCGAAACAGAGGAATCCCTAGTTATGTTCGGAGACGAAGTTAGTCCGGATGGAGGGTACAGCCACTGATGGGATGGAGAGGGCACATGACTCGCTTCTGCCTTGAAGAGAGTCATCGGCGGAAATTGCAAGTGGAAAAGTATACAGCTTGGTCATCGAGGTCGGGTAGGATTCGAAGGCCTTGTGAGGACTTGGTCTTGCTTTGAGCGCAAATTGTGTGCACACCTTCATATAGTAGCTGTGTGTACTGCTGGGGTAGCATGCATAGTGAGCTGGTCTGGCTCGAGGAAGGGATGTCCTAGGCAGCTCAGGCCAAGACCGTCTCCCATCATTCCAGACCCAGATCCTCCTTTTCATCTTGGCACGGGCTGAAAGCAGACCAATCAGATCCATTCAGAACGCAATACATAGCTACCATAAGCCACTCCAAAGCGCGCTCAGCGTCTCCCGCCGCCTCTCCGGTCATCCTCGTCATCACTGTACCTACGCCTCTCCCTATCCCTTTCCCTTTCTCTGTACCTATCTCGCTCCCGATCACGGTCCCGATCCCGATCACGACTATCGCCCCTCCTGCGAGGTGGCGAGTCTGGCGTCCGGCTCCGCCTGCTTTCGTCGCTCTCTCTTCTGCCGTTCCTGGCGCGGGGTGGAGGACTGTCGTCCCTTGCCCTGCGGGGAGGAGAGTCGTCAGGCCTGCGACGGGGTGGGCTATCGTCCCTCCGGCGGGGTGGGGAGTCGTCCCTGTCGTCCCTGCGCCTAGGAGGGCTGACATCCCTACGCCGAGGTGGGCTGACATCCCTATCGTCCCTACGCGCAGGCAGGCGCGAGCGAGGCGGCGAGTCCCTCCTAGGCGGAGGAGAATACCGGCTGCGGGGCGGGGGTGATCGATCCCGGTCCCTTCCATATCCGCGCTCTCTCTCCCGCTCTGGGCTCCTATCACGTTCCCGTTCCCGGTCGCGTTCCCGGTCGCGATAATCCCTCCCAGAATCCCGCCTAGGAGGGGGTGAACGCGAGTCATCTTCGTCCGAGTACCGCCTGCTCCTGCCGTTCCTCGCCGGTGGCGAGTCATGCCTCGACCTCCGAAGTGGCGAGCGGTCATCTTCCTCCGACTCATCATCGTCGTCGTCGCTGTACCTCCTCCGGCGGTCGCGGGGAGGCGAGTCACGTCGACTGCGGCTGCGGGGCGGTGGGGTGCGGGAGTCGTCCGAGTCGTCTTCTGAATCGTCGGAGTCATCGGAGTCTTCCTCGGAAGAATCGTCGTCGCTGTCTGTATCGGAGGAGGATGATTGGGCGTCCATCAGCGCTTTTTGTTGCTCCATGATCAGACGGGGAGCGTTCTGTCGAAGATGTGAGCAGGGACTCTATTGCCACCGGCAGTGGAACTCACCTTGAGATGCTCGCGCATCTTCTCGGTCACGATACCTAATCCAATACTCGTAAAGTAGTTGATCGAGAACCGGGTGTTCTTGGGGTTATCAAGCGGGAACATATCCTTGAAGTACTCCTGCATCGTCGGGTCCTCAAACCTCTCCGCAAGCTTCTTCAGCCCCAGCGCTTCGCTCATCTCCTGAAGCAGGATCTTGATGAAGATCCGGCTCGAGCTGGTCGTATCGTCTTCGTTCATCTTCACGACGCTGAACACGGCCCAGGAGATCGAGTCCGTAGCGAGTAAATGGCCGAAGAACCGGGCAATGTTCCGCAGACGGTTGGTTTCGTACCGATGGATGGTGTCGTAGTAGTTTTGGAAAGCTTGCTCGAAGGACTCGCACCAGACTCGGTTGATCTTGCAGAATCGTTCACCAATGAGACCATAGAAACTGGAGTATGACCGCTCTTGCGAACAACATTCGATAATCATGTTGCACAGTTCAATCTATACAGTGATCAGTATTGATATCAGCTGATCGTAGCCGGGGGACGCACCTCTTGACCCTCCTCGATGTTGACCTTCATCAGCTTGTGCACCGCTTCCTCGTAGCTCAACGCATTCATGATGGTCAAGTAGATGACCCTGCGCAAGTTGACGAGGTTCGTGCCCGTACGATCCTCGATCCCCTCCTTGTCGGGAACAGCCTCTTCGGCCTCTTCATCCGATTCCTCGTCCTCGTCGCTGTCACCTTCCTCGTCAGACTCATCCTCTCCGAGAATCTCAGCCTTGATCTCCCTGTACTTTTCCTCGTTCTCGACATAGTTCGGGTCATACTTGAAGACATCTGGGAAGACGGTCAGTTACGGTCCGGAGTTGGCCAGATCTCCAAACTTACTAAGCCCCTCTTGGATGGGCAGATCATCGTCCAGCATGATCTCGTGCGTGATCTGCTCGCTCTCCTCCACCAAGTCCAGTCCTTCCGGGAGGTTCGGGTTGTCCTTGTACTTGTCCTTTCGAACCTGGAACAGGACCTCAATCATATACTGCACGCGCTTGTCGATCTTGCCTTCATGCAGAACAGCACGGAAGCGCTCGAAAACGCTGTTGTTCGCCCGTGGAGCCGCGTCCGCAAGGAAGGCACCGACTTCGCGCATGAATCCGACGGCGATCTCCACGCTGTCGTCGGTGGGCCGTTCCAGCAGGAGGAACAGGATCTGCAGGGCGATGAAGTCGTGGACGACTTGCTGGTTGACGAGATGGGCGATGAACATCGTGGTCGAGATGCAGACGGCCTTGTCATTCCGTTTGAAAGCGCGACGGAACTGGCTGAGTAATCGGTATACGAGAAGCTCACCAACTTGAGGGAGCTTGGTGTTAATGATCGCAGTGAGCGCCGCGAAGACCGGCGTGAATGGCAGGGATGATGCTTGCGCTTTCATGATGCTCCTGCAGAACAACCCTCTTCCACGAATCAGGTTCTCGGCAAAGAGCTCCGGTACGACATGCTTGATGTTCGTGACGTTGACTCGGTTGACAATACCGGTGATGCTCTTCCTCAACGCGTCCCAGGATAGACGCTGATACTCAGCGCTGCTCTTGTCTTGCGCAGCTGCTGCTTGGAGTGCTCTCAGACGCGCTGGCGGCATGTAAACACCTCCAGAGCGACTGTTGATGAGCTTTTGGAATTCGGCCTGCGCATCGAAGCCATCGTCCTTCTTAGCAACCTGCATCTCCTTCCCCTTCTCGCTTTCTTGGAGCTCTCGCTCAGCTTGCTGGATTGCTAACGCTCGTTCTCGTTCACGTCGACGAACAGGATCGGTATCGATTACTCGAGGGACCTCAATGTGCACCCCCCGAGTTTGAGGGGAAGGTGGACGAGGGCTGCGAGACCGTCGGCGCCTACTCACAGGTTCATCGCGCGTAGGTGAGGGCGTGGACCTGCAAACCCGAGAATTCCGCAGTTAGTGTTGCATTCCTGACAGACTAAAGGGTCGCGAAGTAAAAATAGGACGCACCTCTTGCGCTTCAGTCCGGATGCCTCTGGACGGTCATCCATTTGTCTGACAGCAACGTCGGCCATTGTAGCTTTGTATGGGGTATTTTGTCGGTTTGGTGATGAGAGCGCGCGTTGGTGACTTCAATGCCGACTGTTGAGGTTCAGGGTGGCGAACGGCATCAGAGTCGGTTGGCGCGCGTTTAGGGCAGGCCGCGTGGCCCCGAAAAGGTGCTCCCTGCCCCGTCCTACACTCGTTCTGATGCAGGTTCGGCATGAATTATTCGCTATGTAAGATGGCTGTTATTACAACATTGTGTGCTTGCGGTCAAAGTACAATGGGGATAAACATATGTGAGAACGAGATGAACTGTCAATCCAAGCTTAACTTGCCACCAAATCTACGTCGCACGACCTCGTCTAGTCTGCTCTTTACACCCTTGAACGCCTCCCACCACAGCTTCCCAGCCCTCCTACCCGTATTCTCCTCCCATTTCGTACCTAGGAGATGTTTCCACCACTGCATGACCAGAACAGCCTTCTCCGTACCTGTATCCGTCTCCACACACTTAACTAAGAAGTCGCTTATCCGCTTGAGATCCTTGTCGTGAGGTCCCGATTCGACCCCGGACAGGAACCATTGCTCAATGAGGTCGCGGATTGCGGATGGTTCGGTGGTCTTGCTCAAACCCGGCTCTGGGGCGAAGTTTGCTTTGTATATCGGGCGACGACGGGCAGGCACGGAAGGAGAACGCGATTCTCGTACCGCTTTCGTTGGCTTAGGGACTATGGCTCGAGGCGGTAGGTTCAGCAGACCTCGCTGGGCTGCCAGTTGCTCTCGCTGCAAGTCGCCAGGTAATGCACGGAAAACGTCTGGATCGATTTGCAGCTCTTGAAGCTCCTCGTCGGTGATCTCCACCTGTTGAAGAGGAGCAGGCTCGCGTTTCTTGAAGATCGAGTACTTGGCCGATGACTGACCACCAGCATTTCGCTTTGGCGCGAGTTGTCGAGTGATGTGCTTCACGTCAGGCGGACTTCGGACAGCTTTAGATGGTGAGCGGTCAGACGGACCCGCTTGAGGTGGCTCGGACGCTGGTCGGGGCCTTTTGCGAGCATACTCTTGCTCCAGTTCTGCGCGGATATCCGGAGGCAGAGCCTCTAGGACAGACTGATCGAGCTGAGTGAACGAAGGGAGGTCGTGCTCTTCCTGCATAGGCTCCACTTTGGGCGCAGTTACTGACTTCTGCGCGTCCACCTCAACTGACACAATGGGCGGTGCAACAGCGGGTTCGGCGGCATTCTCTTCAACTTTTGATGGATTGGCATGGTCGCTCGGTTGCTCGGCGACATGCGCCGGCGCAGTACGATCTCGTTTTGACGGGCTCGCAACTTTCTGGAAAGCCAATATGCCCTGGCCAGCTCCCGCTGGTGCTTCTCCTCCCAGCCCACCCTCCAGCTTCTGGATCTGGATCCCTAACCCGCGCAACTCCTGAGAATCGAAGCCGAAGCTTTTCAGTAGCTTCCAAGCCTCTTCACCAATAATGTCGGCATCGTCCGTCGCAGCTCCGCCTTTCGCGCTAATGGGAGCTGACTTGCTGAACGAATCGCATATACCGTGACCCATGAATTTCGGCGCTTCCACCGGTGCGTCCGGATGTCGCTTCATGACTTTCAAAGTCATAAGCCGGCCTTTCATGTTCACGTTCTTCAGACGACGAGAAACTTCCCGACCCAAATCGCGCATGAATCGCTCAGCTTGTTCGTCTGTCTCGAATCGTATACCATACTGGCGAATTGTCAGTTCAACCATGCGGTCGATTGGAACGGAAAGGCCTACATTGACTTCCGCGGAGACCGACTTCCGAGGCTTGTGGGATTCGAGTTGCGCATGATCGATACCCCGAGCAGCATTGAACAGCTTTTCTCCCATCTTCGGCCCGAAGAGCTTCTGAAGGGCGGCTTTTGGCTGTTTGGCCAACTCGCCGACTTTCGTGATTCCTAGGTTGCTTTCCATCCTCTCCCGAATGCTCCATCCAACACCATGCAGATCACCGATATCAAGGTCTTCCAATAGTGGTTCGACATCCTCGGCAACTAGATGATACGAGCCGGCTGGCTTTGCCTTTCTTGTGGCTAATCGCGCAAGGAGAATGTTGTGGGAGGCCCCTATGCTAACTGGCCGGATCATGAGTAGGAGATAGAGGGGAGATTCATAGGAACATACTCTCGCATCCAGTAGACTTCCGCACATCGTCGCGGATTACCTCGGCAAGCTCTTTCACATAGTCAACGGGTTTGCCATCACCATCCACGCGAGGAGCGAGCCGGGCCCGAGCGATGGCATTGCTCACCTCAATGAGCGCTTCATCCACCGAGACAGCCTGAACATCATCCGCATGCGCCATGAGGATAGTGTAGAACTTGAGGGAGAAGTCCTTATACCTGTATATGGGTCAGCACGTGTAGGCGGTGCAAGTTAGTCGACGATTACTTTTCGAACTCGTACGGGACCGTTTCCACTTCGGGGCATAGTTTGCGCGCCTGTCCCAAACTGGGCGAGATGAGGCTCTGCTCAGGTAATCGATTATTCATAACGTACCTCATACCATTCTTGATGCCGAACTTCCTCGCTTCATAACTAGCGCTCGCAACTTCGCTCGTGCTGGACCCTAACCGTCCGCCGCCTTCGACGACAGCCTTTCCTTGAGAATGGCATACCACTACGGGTTTTCCCTTGAGATGTGGGCGATCGGTCAAACTCGCAGCGACGAAGAACGAGTCGAAGTCGCAATGCATGATCACGCGGTCTTCGGGTCGAACTCTACCCTTGCCGTCCACTCTCGCTTTGCCCTCTGGCAGCAAATGACCGACCATGCTCACGCCCTTATCGGGTCCATCTTGTCTCGCCCGAGATCTGTCGTCCTCAACCTTGGCTTGAGCCTTCGCTACCAGCTCTTTAAGTTCCGCCTTCCACGTGCTGAGATGATGCAGCCTGGACTGTTTATAGAAACCTTCGATGAACTCTGCACCTTTGGCTGAGGTATGTTCCGCAGCCCAACTCCGGTCTTTCATGAGGCGGGCGGCATTCGGATTGGACTCGTGAGCGGCATAAGCCGGTATATGGGAGGCGGCCTCAAGAGTGACCGGATCCGTCGAGTAATAGACGGTGGTAGACGGACTCTTCTTGGTAGGGCTTTCAACACTTCTCGAAATCGCAACAAATGGCGAGTCGGAAATGGGCCGCCTCTGCTTCGAAGGTGTTTGTGGGCCGCTCAGAGCGTCCATCAGACTCACGCTCCCTGCCGGCTCCCCTAATGCTAGTTGAGGCTCTTCCACTTCATCCGCAATGTTTGACATAACAACAGCTTGCGGTTCGGCGGCGGAGTTAACACCCACAGGTTGAGCATCGTTCACAACAGGAGCAGAGTTGTTAGGCGACGTCGGCAAAGCATTGGCCGCATCCACGGATGGAAGAGTTTGGGCATTCGTTTCTGAGCTTGAGGAGGGAGGCGCGATGGTCGCTCTCGAACCGCATGCTTCTTCCGCTCGATGGACATGCCGACTAGCGGATGGCATTGCTGTGGGACTTCGTTGCACGGTACGCCTTGCCTGAGTTTGGAATCCCTCAAACAAGCTTTTCTGAGCAGTTCGGGTCCCCTGAGCTTCGTCCACGCGATCCAACTCGCTGGTGTGCAGAATGAAGTCTCGCCATGATAGCAGCCTACCCGCCTCGACGCTCCTCGTGATCCATTCTGGCGTGACGATCTTCATGTGCTTGAATTCCAACACCTTTGCCGGTGTCAAGTTGGATGCGACAACATGGGTGCTACATGCGAATCAAGCCAAAATTAGCATGGGAACGCGTGGCGATGAAGAAGGCGTCATACGTACACTAGGCCTTTCTTATCCAGATATGCGTGATAGGTGCCGCCGTGCTGCGTGATCATAGACCGAAGAACTTGGACGGAGGGCACAGTGAATCCGTTGATCTGGAACCAAAAGTGTCAAAGCGGTTTCCCAAATGATGGTACACTGAAAGAAACGTACATGAATAGCCAGACCCCTGAAGATCTTCGGCTTGTGGGCATGGCCGGTCGCCTCATCCCGCTCTTCTATCTCGCTATTCTGGATCTGCGACTTTGCTCGCTTCCTACGCATATAGTCGCCGAATCCATTGAACTTGCTAGCACCATATACGTCCGGATCAAGATACGTTCCGGCTTCTTCCTCGTCGCCATTGAGATGAATAATAGATTTGAGCGACCCATAACCGTATGAGAGGCGCTCGTCCAGCGGGCTGGGGCTACGAGCAGGCGAAATCGACCGAGATCTCTTCGTTCCCCTTGGTCCCTCCTCTTCAGCCACGGAGACGAGTTGCCCTAGGTCCTCGGCTTTGACTGTGGTCGGCGGGGTGTCGCCCGGCAGAACGGCCCTGGCCAACGCTTCGAGGAAGGTAGGGTCGTCCGAACCAAACAGGTCAGAGGACTGAGAAGGCAGCTCTTCATCCATCTGTCTGCAGCTGGCCAAGGCGGAGATTCCGGACGTCCTCCGTGTGGTGTCGCAGAGTGAACCGTATGCAAGAGGACGCACCGAACCGCACACGATGACTGGACGTAAGGAGGACGCGCGGTGGCGTTTTACCGGTCAGGGACGCGCTTCGCCTGCCGCGGCGCGGTGGAGGCAGACGTCAAGCTTGTTGTTGTCTTTCGGCCACCGCTGGTCTGTTTCTCAACCGCGCTGCAGGTAAAGCTGTGTAAACTGCGTCATGGCAACGACGCAAAACCAAATCAGCGAGAAGTGCTTATGAGACGACCACCGATACAGTGGTCAGCATCCCTCATGGCTAGGCTCCAACCTCAATTTCGGATGCGCGAGAGCCTAGCGAAGAAGCCGCCACATCGGTATCTTGTTGTCTCCGTTAGGAGAAATCAAGCTGTCCAATCTCTGCTGATGCTATTCTCGGGCACTTTCAACCTACCCTGGACGCGTGTCGACATTCCATGGAGGCTACGCGTCTTCTAGATGTTGCAGATGGCGTGTGTTTTTTACTTCGGACCCTCAAACGTGCAGGAGATCCCTATCCTCGTTCTTGATCGGAGACGTCGTCTGAGCTGATTTCCAAGTCACTGTCTACTGCGCTTGCCCGACTACCGTCTCTCCGAGGGTGCACTTCCTGCCAACCGTACTCCTGTCGAGCGGGAGGCTGCGGATGGACTCTATCCGCGTTCCCGCCGTCTGTTCTGCGCGTCTCCGACGCGAGCCCACCCCGGATTCCGAACCTTGGGCAGCATGCTCTTCGGGAATTTTCCATTTGGGCTGGATCCGGTTCCCAAAAAGGCCATGTCCCTGCCTTCTTTTGGTGACTTGATTGTTCGCCCTGCTCTTTTGCGCGCTGCCGTCGCGCGTTATTATGCTCGACGGGTGTCGATCGTGTCGTAACCATGCAGACGCCCCTAATTCTTGCATCCTGGAATTGGGGACTGTTTGGATGGTGATCGGGGGTTCTTTTCTAGTCACAAATCCGTGCGGAAAGCTCGTCTACCTCCCCCTCACTTCAGTCCGTTTCGCGCATATAAAGGAGGCCCGATCCACTCGTTCCTGCCAAGCACCAGCTCCTCCTCGCACACTCTTTCGCTCTTTATTTCGCTCAAACTTCCTATCGTGCTATGTCTCAATTACTCATTCTCGCGCTCTGCGCTTTCTGCGTCTCCGCACTTCCTCTCTCCACCGAACTCTCCGACAGCACCACTGTCGAGAAGAGGTGGCCGCAATATATTTCGGAAGGCGCAATGGTTATCAACTGGTACGCGTACTTCTCATGCCCATATCACTTGCTAACGCAATGCTGCAGGATTGGACTCGGATTCCTGCCCGACTTCGATAGCAGCAGTGTCAGCGAGCTCAACAACGCGCTTCCCCTCCCTATGGCTGTCGTGGGTGACTACATCCCCATCAGCTCGGACGATACCTCCCTCGGCGGCTTCTGGTATCACTACAACGACATCGTCTCGCAAGATGTCAAGCCTGTCTACATGGCGACTATCGAGCTCACCAACGGCCTATACGACTTCGAGTCCTGGCAAGCGGACGTCATCTCGAAAGCCATGGCCAACCTGAACAACGCTGGCGTGCAGGTCTGGGTTCGCTTCGCCTACGAGATGAACGGTTGCCCGGCCTGGAATGCCTGGGGCTGCGATCCGAACGGTTTCATGCAGGCTTGGAATATCATGGCGAGTTCGCTGCACTACTGGGCACCCGAATCCAAGATGCTTTGGAGTCCCAACATCGATACCGACAACAACGACTACGGAAACTACGACCAATACTATCCTGGAGATGATACGTGAGTCGCAATCTATTCTTGCGATAGGCTTCCTCTGAACCGATGAATAGCGTCGACCTGGTCGGACTTTCCTTCTACTCCTTCGGCGTTAATCAGCAAGACAATACTGCTCCGGCAAACAACCTTTTCACTCAGACAGCATGGCCTTTCTACCAGAAGGTAAGCAAAGCTTCATCCTTCTCGTTCGCTCCAATGCTGATATGCGAGCAGTACTCCGAGTGGACTGGAAAGCCGTTCGTCCTTGCTGAGACGTCGGCTGCATACCACTACTATACCGGCACCCAGGTGGCTGCTTACGGCGGATCCAGCGAAGTAGTCATCAAGTCAGCTTGGATGAATCAGATTCTCGGCTGGAACGCACATGAAACGGTTCGTATCTTTTGTTATTGACAATTGACCGGTTCTGACCAGCCCCAGTTCCCTAATATGGTCGCTGCCGTCTGGTTCAACTACGAGAAGGACGAACGTGACCAGACAATCGACTACCGCGCGTTGCTCGGTAACTCTGCGGTGCAGAATATGGTCTGGGACCTCAAGAACTGGTGATTGGCTGTGCCGACCGTTTCGTTTCTTTCTCGCTTTCCTTTCTCTGGGTTTTAGTGATGCTTAGTTCTGTGTTGTACTCTTATCGAAACCGCTCGATGCGGCTGATACCCCCACTTTGTTGTAGATTTTAGTCAATTCGCAATACCGCGTGATTATCGCACGTTTCCCACGCAGCTTCCAGCATGGTCCAACGGCGCACTGGATATCGGGGTATTGTTCTCATGCCAGGCTGAGGCATTACGTCCGAGTCACTGAATGTCCCCTTGTGGTGGAATGCAAGAGGTCACTGCCACCAGGGCCAGAACGGCCCGTGGCGTTTCATTCAGGGCTCACACGTGGAACTTTTCGGGCAGTCTAATGCCTCGCGCGCGTTATCGTGCGCCCTCTTTCTTTCCACTTCTCCTCGAACGTTTCGCACCCCTGTTTGCATGCATCCCCGGCTACCCTGGCATTGTAAACGGCTGACAGGCGGATCATTCGCAAACGTGAACAGTGCTTGGCGGCCTACCCGGGTCTGAGGGAAGTGCCCGACGCGTCTCGAAGGGCCTCTTGCCCTCGAGCTCTCGCATACATGCTGCCCTTTACTTCGCCTGCCGATTGCCGTCTGGCCAATTCCGGGACATCCACCCTCCTCGCATGCTGGCAGCTCGTCAAATTAGCGGTCTGCACGCGCTCACTGTCGACTGCTACATAATCTTGCCAACAATTCTGCTTTTTAAGGTCGCTTCGGGTATTCGGAGAAGGGGATAAAATTTCGGACCCTAAAATTCCGCACCCTGGAAACACGTCGACGCGTTCGATCACGGTCGCGCCCGCATACAGTTCAGTACACGTCTGGCATGTATGCCCGCCGGCCTTTGGAATGCGCGCCTGTTGTGCGCTTGTCTTGCTCAGCACCTCCTCCGCCCGATATCCGTATGGTCGCAACTCCTGGCTTGTGTCTCTCTTCTGCCTGCCCAGCAGAACGTGGTTTCGCCGCAGACTCCCTGCCCGGCTGCTGCTGACTGGGCCGACCGCTTCTCCTCAATGCTGCTGCGACTTCGGGGTGCTTGATGCACGCTCTGCTAGCTTATGGCTCTGCCGGACTCGTTCTCACCCTCGTTCGTGTCCTCGCTGGCGACCGCACGCCCATCTGGTGAACTCTGTCCGCTTGCACCCCTTTTGGCGAACTATAGACCATCATGCGTGAGTTTCGGGGTGAGAACGTGCTGCTTCGAGCAATGCGAGCTTTTTGTGCAAAACCCCGCGGTTTTCACTTCCGACGGGTTTTGAGGGCACCCAAACTCGGTCTGTGCCTATGCCCCAGGTTCTCAATGGCCATCAAACGAGTTCCGGGGTGAGAGCATTGTAAGAAACAGCATTCACCCCCAAACTTTTCCAAATGCCTGGGAGAGGTATATATGCCCCGGAGGGGTGTTGGGTTTCGAGAGTAGCGACACTTGCCGCCTCTATTCCCCCTTCGTGTGCATATTTCGGTCTACATTTTACCTGGGTTTCATGATGTTCTCCACGGTCTCCCTTCTCCTTTCGGCGCTCGCGGCCGTCTCCGCTCTCCCGGTCGATACCGCTTCTTCCACTCTCGTCAAGCGCGGTTCATGGGGTATCTCCGATTCTGCTCTTTCCAGCAATGGGTGCGTTCGAATTTCCTGCTTGTATGCACTCACAACTGACCGTTTCCTTAGGATCGGCATTGGCTTCCTCCCTGACTTCGACATCTCCTCCGTCAGCTCGCTGAACGCGATGCTCCCCGCCGGCATGGCCGTCGTCGGTGACTACGTGCCCATCAGCTCGTCCGACAAGTCCCTCGGCGGCGAACAATGGCACAAGTCGGACATCAAGTCCCAGTCCACCAAGCCCGTGTACATGGCGACGATCCAGCTCTCGAACGGGCTCTACGACTTCGACTCCTCCCAAGCCGACACGATCTCGTTCGCCATGAAGGAGCTCACCGACGCCGGTGTGCCCGTCTGGGTCCGGTTCGGATACGAGATGAACGGCTGCCCAGCGTGGAACGCGTGGGGCTGCGACCCCTCGGGGTTCAAGCAAGCCTGGGGCATCATGGCCAGTTCCCTTCGGGCAAACGCACCCAGCGCCAAGCTCCTCTGGAGTCCGAATATCGACAATTCCGGCTCAGACGGCCAGGGGAACTACGCCGACTATTACCCCGGTGACGAGTCTGTCGACCTGGTCGGCCTGTCGTTCTACTGGTTCGGCGAGGGCCAGCAGGAGAACACCGTCGCCCCCGGCGGGCTCTTCACGTCCACCGCAGCGCCGTTCTACGACACCTACTCCGCAGCCAAGGGCAAGCCGTTCGTCCTCTCCGAGTCGTCTGGCGGGTATCACTACTACACGGACAGCACGACTGCCGCCTCAGGAGGAGCGAGCGAGTACGACATCAAGACTGACTGGCTGAACCAGATCGCGGGCGCGGACACGAAGGCCAGGTTCCCTAATATGATCGCGGCCGTCTGGTTCAACTACGAGAAGAACGAGAGGGACCAGACGATCGATTATCGTGGTCTGGGGGGCAACTCGGCCGTGCAGGGCGCGTTTGCTGCTCTCTAGGTGGGCTGCGGATCCTGGAGTATGTAGAGCGAGGGCGCTGGACGCCGGGGAGTTTTTCATTATTTGGGTTTCATGTGTGGTTCTGGCTTTGGTTGGGTCGAGCGGTGTATCCACTAGTAATCCTACACGCATACGCATAGAGAATCTAATCCCTTCGCATCCACATCCTCACCTCGCCTCCAGTACCCTCTTGCTCCCTTCCTCCCTTCCCCTCGAGAAGTCCACTCAGGACGCCTCCGCCGCCTCAGCCGGCTTCACCCCCTTAGCAACAAACAGTACCAACCTCCTCCCCTCCACTTCCTTCGCCCAAGCCTCGCTCAGCTCAAACCCCTCCAGGCCCGCCTTCTCATAACATTCCCTCACCTGACTTTCCTCCAACCCGCCCTTATGCGCAACCGTATGCTTCACATGCTCCGGCGCGTCCTTCCTCGTGTGCATCCATACCGCCCCCTCAGACTTCAACATATCCACAACGATCAACCCGCCCCCAGGCTTCAAGTACCCCGCTAGGGCTTTAGTGGTGCCGACGATGTCGGCAATATGATGATACGCCTGAGAACAGACGATGACGTCGAACTGCATTCCTTCGAGGGCGGGGAGCTCGCCGGGAGGGGAGGAGAGGATGTCCGCTTGGAGGGCGCGCATCTCGTTGGGGGGGATGCCTTGGTCCGAGACGCGTTTGTTGTAGGTGTCTACCATGCCTTGGGAGATGTCGATCCCGATGAGCGTTTTGCAATATGGGGCGAGTTGTTGGGATACCAGGCCTGGTGTACAGCATCAGTTTCAGTCCATATCTCCATGAGCCTTGATCGTAGAAGGAGGCAGGCTCCAGAAAGAGGAGCGCCGCGCAAGGAGCTGAGGAGGAGGAAGAGCGAGCGCACGCACCAGTCCCACAAGCATAATCCATAACCACACTCCTCCCCTCGTCAAATTCCCACACCCGTCGAATGGCCTCCGCGCTCCGCTTCGCCATCTGCTGCGCGAGCTCCATCTTGTCGTAGTTCGCCGCGTTGGCATCGTAGTGCGCTTTGTTCGCGCTGGCGTGGTCTGGGGCGGTGAGGACGGAGGGGAGGAGGACCTCGTGTGGGTTGGAGAAGGGGTGGGTGGAGTGCGAGTGCGAGTCGGGGTGCGAGTCGGGGTGCGAGTGGGGGTGCGAGTGGGAGTGGGAATGGGACTGGGCGTCGGGGGGTGAGGAGTCAGAAGTGGTGGGCGCTAGTTCAGAGGTGGTAGGAGCGGGGTTGGACGAGCTGGTAGACAGGCCTGCGTGAGCACTACGGCCGTGGTAGTTCGACATCCTGGCGTGATCTGGCGGGTAGTCCTTCTATACGCACGAGTTGCAGCTGATGAATAATCCAAAGGGGCGTACGTAACAGAGCGCCAATCCCTACGACTCTCAAGGGTATATATGCGTCTTCGAGTCCTTTTGAAGGTTAACTACAGTCGAACCCCTGACATGGAATGGGCTCCGTTCGGTCTGAAACCCATGCATATTGAGGGGTCATGCAGTATCAGAGAGGCACGGAAGTAAATATGGTCGGACATAGTGCTTAATTTTAACTCCGAACCAACTGCAAGGTGCTCATGCGTGCGGTTGACGGCAAAAATTATTATTTAAGGACACAGCACATTCAGAAGACAAAAGATTGAGCTTCTATCACCACCATCGTATAGAATCAGGGGCGCTCTTGCCTCCAACTAACCCAAATCTCTGACCCCCGCACTTGCATAACTTAGGAAAATCATGATCAAAATGAATATGCAAATGCATATTCGGGAGTTTATGCATCTCATATAGATAGCCACTTATGAACGGCCTCCGTTCCAGATATTTGCATGCGAAATCTGGGGTTATGCATTGTTACCAGTATTCCAAAGCGCGGGTTCGACTGTAGAGCTGCGGTTGTCGGTGTCGTCCATCCAGCTTGGCAAGGCCCGGAGGCCGAACGGCGACGACCCTCGCAGTCACGTAATATCGGCCCTACAACTCATTCCTTCCTCTCCGACTTCTCACCTTCCCCGGCTTCTCAGCTTCTCCGGGTGAGCGCTTTCCCGCCGCGCACGAGCGTCATCGGCTTCCAGCTTCTCCTGCGTAGGACTTCTACGCCTTGGAACTTCTGGGGCGACGTGCTCCTTTGCTTCTCGCGACGAGGGCTATATTTACACGCTGAGGACTCCTATCCTGGTTGGGCTGGTTATACGTGCTCTGGGCTGCTGTGACACGCCCTTAATCTCTGTTGTGGAAGCTGGCTCTCCTTGGACGACGCTGTATCACCACCACCACCACTACCATCCGCTCCAACACCCTGCTCTTCAGACACCTCCCTAGTCCTTGGGACCATCAGCATCACCACCGCCTAGGCGCACGACGGCGGATCTCCAATATGGAGTCCCTCGTCCCCCTTCCTCCCATCACAAAGGTCCGTCGCCCTCTCCCTCTCTCCCGCTCTCCCTCTCTCTCCCTCTCTCTCCTCTCTCCTCTCTCCCCGACCTCACCACTCCTCCCCTTCCCCCATGCTCCCAGAGAGAAATACCAGCTGACTAACCGCAGCTCTCCCCCCTAACGACCCGCATCCTCGGCCTCAACCCCGGCAAATTCACCCTCCAAGGCACCAACACCTATCTCCTCGGCTCCGCACCCCCCTATATCCTATTCGACACCGCCGAAGGCCAGCCCGGCTACCCCGACCTCCTCGAACAAGTTCTCCACAACGCTTCCCACGCAGCAGCGAGGCCAAAGCCAAAGCAGCTCGTGAGCGATATTGTGCTCTCGCATAAACATAAAGACCACCATGCTGGCCTGCCATCTGTCCTCTCTCTGCTTGGGCGGTTGTCCCCCAGTGCTCCAGGGCCGAGGGTATGGAAGTTCCCCCTCCCGCCCACCGAACGGGACCCGACCGTCGAGCACACTCTCTCCCTCCTTCCTGCTTCCTTTCAGCTCCAGGACCTAGCGGACAACCAACTCCTCCGAGCGCCCGGTCTCACACTCCGGATCCTGCACACTCCCGGGCACACGAGCGACTCCATCTCTGCGCATCTAGTGGAAGAAGACGCGCTCCTAACGGCCGACACTGTCCTTGGCCAGGGCACAGCAGTATTCGAAGATCTTGCAAGTTACTTGCAGAGCCTGGGGAGGTTGTTAGGGGAGGAGTGCGGGACGGCCGAGAAGGTCTATCCTGGGCACGGACCCGTGGTGGAGCGCGGGAGGGGTTTGATAGGGCAGTATATGGAGCATCGGCTTGAGCGGGAGAGGCAGATTCTAGGGGTGTTGGAGAGGAAGGCACGAGAGGATGGAGGTGGGGATTGTGTGAGGGGGGAAGGTGGGGGTGGGGGGGTGAGGGTGGGGGAGGTGGTGGAGGTGCTTTATGAGAGATATCCGAGGACGCTGTGGGCGGCGGCGGAGAGGGGGGTGGGGCTGCATTTGAGGAAATTGGAAGGAGAGGGGAGGGTTAGGAGGCGGACGATCAGTACAGTAGCAGGGGAGGAGGAGGAGGTGTGGGAGGTTGTCAGGATATGATGAGCGCCCGCTTGTTTTGGTCGCATGGGCTGAGGGGACGCTGTTGCGTCGGTCGGGAAGTTTGGGCATTTCATTGTCAGTATCATGTTTTCTCTTTTCTCGGTGTTGAACACGGTTGAGAGGGCGCTGTCGTCTGCTAGCGATTGGACTACGGCTATACCAGCTGTCGCCGCATTTTGGACCATGTGCTTGCGCTGTTATCTTACTCACTAGCTTCGTTAGGCCTCGATAGCATGTATGTATCGATAGATAAGTTACATATCATTGATCAGATGAAACGAACCGACAACCATTTTTTTTTCTCCAGCACCCCTACAGTAACATCCCTACCGCCAAGCCCGATAAACCAAAGATAGCACATGCTCCCCTCCCTCCAAATTCCAGAGCAGCCCGATTCCCAAACCCCTTCATCCTGTGGCGCCCTCTAACCATGTCCGGCCGGAGCAAAAAAAAGCGAGCGAACAAGATTGCCGGCTCTGCAGCACATGCGTCCCTTTCGAAGTGGCGCACTGCGTCACTCATGCATGCCTCATGCTTCGCGTGGCTCCCCTTTTTGCTTTCATCTCATGGCGCTCACCGACCTCTGACGGCTGGAACGGGTTGAAATTATGGACCATGTGCACCTCGCTGTTGGCGCATAGAGTCTGCCGTCTGACCTCGGATGGTCTATGGTGCGGGTGGTGCCTGAGGAGCAGGAGGTTAGGGCGGTCACACGATCCACTTCCCCCCGCTCCGATAGCGTCTCTCCGAACGAGAAGGCCGGAGAAGAAATTGAGCTGATGGCGATAAAGTATCACTTCCTACCCCTGGCCTTACGGTAGGACAGCTGCTGTCCCCTGCCCTGCCCCGCATCGTCCCCTTCTCTCGACGACCACCTTCCCCAGGTCAACCGCGACCTCAACGTCGCCATAGTCGGCTACTCATCAACTGAGCACCGGCAACCTTCCCCCTCTGCCTCAACATGTCCGTCGCTCCCCTCCATGGCGAACCCGTGGGCGAGCCAGCCTACCTCGCCAACCCCTCCTCCTCCTCCGCCCTCCCCGAAAAGCCCGCTCAGCTCGATAAATCCCGCACGGCCCACTCCGCCTCCGCCTCCTCCTCCGCGTTCAACTCCCCCCTCGACCCCGAAAAAGCGCTCGCAGCGCCGCCCGAAGCGCTCATCGTGAACAAATTCGCATGGATCGAGCGGGTTCCCTTGCTGAATCGGCTATTCATGCGCGGCGGGGTGGAGATTAGGGGGATTGAGCGGGTTCCGGAGGAGGAGAGGGAGCCGAGGCATGCTTGGAATAATTTGTTGATGTGGATTAGTATTAATGCTGTGCGTGCTCTCTCCTGCCTTTGCTCTATTCATCATCTCTTCCCCTGCTTTCTCTCCCTTCCTACTCTCTCCCTGCTGGCCTGTGGGCTGCTGCCGTGGGCAGCTGTTGGAAAATGCGCCGCCATGACGGAAACAGGCTGACCGGTATGCCCAGGTCCTCACCACCGTCCCCATCGGCATGCTCGCCCAAGCATTCTTCACCCTCACCCTCCCGCACGCAATCGCCGTAATAATCGTCTTCTCCGCCATCGGCTCAGCGTGCGTAGCGTTCATAGCCACCTTGGGGCCTCAGACGGGGTTGCGGACGATGGTTATTACGCGGTATAGTGTGGGCTATGTTGGGGGGAGTATTTTTAGTATCTTTAATATCTTGACTCAACTTGGGTGCGTGTCTTTTCCCCTTGCTACTTGGCAAGGATCAAGGAAGGACAAGAACTGACGATGAATCGTGTCCATGTCCAGGTTCTCCGTTATTGCAGTTATACTCGGCGGCCAAACGCTCTACAACATCTCCGAAAAGCTCCCCCTAGTAGTAGGCGTAATAATCGTCGCCCTCGTCACGCTCATCGTCTGTTTCATCGGGTACGACGCCCTGCACCACTACGAGCGGTACGCATGGATCGTCCTCCTCATCATATTCTGCATGATGTACGGCCTGGGCGGGCGGGCGGGGTACGATCCGGGCGCGCAGGTGCCGCTCGAGGATAGGGGGGTGGACTTGGCCGGGGACGTGTTGAGCTTTGGGGGGATTATTTTCTCTTCTGCTAGTGGATGGGCGCCCGTGGCGGCGGACTTTAATTGTCGGTTGCCGGCGGATACGCCGGCTTATAGGGTGTTCTGTCTGACGTTTATCGGCTTGATGATCCCCGTACGTCCCCTCCCCTCTCCCCGTCTCACCTTACCCCTCAACTTGCTCATGCATACCCGCAGTTGATCTTCGTCGAAACACTCGGCGCAGCCCTAATGACAATAACGCTCGACACCTACACCTCCGCCTACGCAACCGGAGACGCCGGTGGCCTAATCGCTCAAACCCTCTCGCCCTGGGGCGGGTTCGGCAAGTTCCTCCTCGTCCTGCTCGCATTCAGCGTTATCGCCAATAACATCCCGAACACCTATTCCGCCGCTCTCTCCATCCAGGCCTTGTGTCCGTGGTTCGAGCGGGTGCCACGGGCGATCTGGACCATCGTGGTGTTCGTCATTTATACCGTTGCTGGCGTTGCTGGCCGCGAACATTTCTCCTCGATTTTGTCGAACTTTTTGGCGGTATTGGGGTACTGGACAGCATTCTTCATCGTCATCGTAGCCGAAGAACACTACATCTTCCGTCGCCCCTCCGGCCGCTTAGGTGGGTACGACTTCAGCGCATACGACACCCCCTCCCGCCTCCCCCCCGGCATAGCGGGCATCTTTGCGGGCTGCTGTGGAGTCGCCGGGGCCGTGGTGGGCATGGCGGAGACGTGGTATGTTGGTCCGATTGCGGGACGGATTGGGCCGTTTGGAGGGGATTTGGGGTTTGAGCTGGCCGCGGTCTTTGCGGGGGTCGTTTATCCGGGGGCGAGATGGTTGGAGATTAGGTATTTTGGGAGGTAGACAAGGTAGACATGGGGGGGTATCAGGGTTGTATTCTGTCTGTCTATGCGGAGATCTGTCTATCTAAAATATAATCTGCTTGTCTCTTGGCTCTGTGGCAAGACACAGAGGAATGAAGGGAATGGAAGCGACACATATTGTTCGTCTTGGCCAATCGACCGGGGGGGGGGATGTCATCGACCCCTTTGGTTGTTGCGCAGTCGGATGCCGAGCGCGGGCCGGGAGGAAGATATGAGAAGAAGTTAGATGCTGCTCCTATCTGCACAAACGGTCGAGAGACTCTCGGAAGTGCCCGTTATTGGTTGTAGGTCACTGTTGTTGGAATGGATTAAAGGGAGTAGGACTCATAGGCCGGATAGGATAGCAGCCGATTAGAGCCACCTAACATCCCATCAAACATACCAAACCCCCGGCTGGTCGGGCTTGGCGGTGCACCCTGAGCCGGAAGTGCCAAGGACGCCGGGAGTGCTTCAACATTGCCACAACCCCTCATCATCGCCCTCACTCATTCCACACCTTTCCCCCCTCTTTCCGCAGCACATTCGTATATTGAAAGCGTGTCGCCTGGTGCGGCTGCCAAGCGAAGTGTTTGGAGAAAAAGGGCTGTGGGCTCCTAAGCTTGCTTGCTTGCTTGCTTGTTGCTCCTCTCTTGCTCGTGCTGTCTTCTTCAATTGCTGCACTCTTTGTCTACGCTCTACACTTGAACAGGTGCACGACACCCAGCAGCAGGACTGTCCCCCCTCCTCCTTCTCAACAACACCCACAACCCCAGCTACAGCATACGACGCACGATGCCCGCCCTCCCCGTAGACGCCCCCACAGCCCTCACCCTCGCCGCACGCGACCTCCTCGCCCGCGAAACGGCAGCCCAATCCCCCTCCCAGATCAAAGCTCTGCTCACGCCGAACCATACGCAGGAAGTGACGCTCATCGTCGCTAGCGTTTATGTGGTCGTTATTGCTATTTTATGGTGCGCCCTCTCTTCGAACCTATCCCTCGAGCGAGAACATGAGCTGAGCGTGAGGGGCAGGCATATCCCGATATTGAGCTGGATATTATATCCATTCAAGTGCGTGCTCTTCCCTTGCAGACAGGAGAGGATGAGGCTGATGATCTGTTTTTGCTTGTGTGGATAGGTTGCTCACCGTAGGCTTCCACGAAATGTCCCACGCCTTCGCGGGCCTCCTCACCTGCGCCAAGATCTACAGCGTCGAGCTCGACCCGGACGAAGGCGGCGCGACCCAAATGTCCGGCGGGATCGCCTTCATAACCCTCCCCGCGGGCTACCTGGGGTCGTCCTTCATCGGCGGATGCCTCATCGCCTGCGGGTTCGACATCGTCGCTTCCAAGATCGCTTGCTTGGTCCTGGCGGGCTTCTTTGTGTTTACGCTTTGGTGGGCGAGGCGGAATTGGCTCAGTTGGGTGCTGATACTGGGCATGAGTGGGCTGATTATCTTGTTTTGGTTCGTGCATGGGAGCGTGGCGCTGAGGTTCTTTATTCTGTTTATTGGGGTGATGAGCTGTATGGTGCGTCCTCCGGTTCTTGTCTCCTCGGTCGGTTGTTCTAATGTCTGTGCGTGCAGTATGTCTTGTGGGACGTGATAGACGACACGATCGCGAGGAAAGTGAATACCTCAGACGCATCGCAGTTCGCACATGTCTGTGGTTGCTGTCCATCGCAGGGTGCGTCCTATTTCCCGCAGCTTCCCCGCTCTTGCCCATGCCTCTTCCTGCTCCTCTCCCTTACCACCACCGTGTGCGATTAAAAAACGCTAACCCCGATACTAACAGTCTGGGGCGCCTTCTGGTTCCTCATCGCCCTCATGTTCTTCGCCGCGGCAATAATAGTCGGCATCGTCGCTTTTAAGCAAGACGACGCCGCCCAGGAAGCAGCGTCGAACGCGTTTTTGCCATCGCCTTTCCATTGATGCCTTCTTTAGCTGGACTGGACTGGACTGTTCTACTGTTGGTTTGCCCGGTGCCGTTGCTTAGTTGACCCTTCCGAAGAGGAAGGGATGATTCGTGTACATAGTCTTTTTATACCTTTTCAGGAACTTGTACCCTTAATGTAGGATAACCTCCTTGTAGCTAGACAGGACGGACAATGGAATGGATACAATATACAGCACCCGCGAACCGCGAGAGGCCTAAAATGAACACCGTTCGGCCAGCGGCGTAGCATGCGTAATGAAGGATCAAGCGTCCATGATATAAACAACGCGGAGTTCTCGTAACATCATCCATAGAGAGAAAAACGTACATCACGACCTTCCATATACAGGACAACCTCCCCTCCCGAGAGAGAGAGAGTTCACAGAGAGAGAGAGAGAAGAGAGAGATCAAAGTTCAGAGGCTCTCCCGGAACCTCGTCCCTCCCGCAAACCTTCCCCCTGCGCTCTCCTGCGACCCCCTCCCCTCCCGCTCTCCCTCCCCTTCCTCCTGTCGGCGCTGTCCACCCTCAACCCTTTCGTACCCCCTCTCGCCCTCCTCTCCACTCGGGCTCACCTCCCCCACCGGGCTCACAAGTTCCTCCCTACTCGCTCCTGGCGAATACGGGTCTTTGTACCCTCCTCCAGGGATGGACAATTCAGGAGGGGCGAGCCTAATTGTGCTTGCGCTTGAGAACGCCCCACTAGGGTCGCTAGCCAAATACGGCCCCTGCCCTTTCCTCCCTCCCCTCAGCTCGATCCCTGCATCAGCATCATCCGGCCGATCCCTCCCTTCGCCAGCTTTGATCCACCCCCTTTTCCCGTTCCCGCCTCCTCCTCCCCCAAGGCTTAGGCCTCCGAAGATCCCGCGCGAGGGCTTGGGGAAAGAGGTCTTGGTGTCGTATGGCGCTGTCCCGGGACCGGGCGCAAGGGCGTCGGTGCGCCGTTTTTCGCGCTGGAGGCGGCGACGACGGAGGATGTACCATGTTAGGAGGGAGGCGGTTATTAGGAGGATGCCGAGGCCTACTATGAGGCCTATGAAGCCTGCGCAGTCATGTATCAGCCATTTTATCAACTTCTTAGAGTGGAGGACGGCGGACCTCCTTCTGAGCCGGCTATTTTGGGCACGCCGTTTTGGTAGTTTGAGCTGGGTGGGGTTGTTGGGATCTACGCATGTCGCTGTCAGGTATGCAGTTGGCTGAAAAGGGTACAAAGGGGGCGTACGGTAGCGGGATCGTCTGTCACGGGGTTCGTGCCTCCTCCTCTGCGATTGACGGTCGGTGTTGCTCCTGCCACGAGGGGGAGAGCGAGTAGCTGTATGCACCGACCGATACTTCGAAGAGGTTGAGGTTGTCGTGCCATGTTCACTTGCCCCGATCTATACCGTGCCCGAAGTGTATAAAGACAAGGTGGTCCTAAAGAGACAGATAGATGGGTCGCTGTCCGCCGCTTGCCTCCTTTCACACGCGACGTTGACGCAGCACCAGTGCCGAGTCTCCCGAATTAGAAACGGCAACCAGAACCCAGCGCGGCAGAAGACAGCAAATCTCCCAGTTCAGCTAGTCGTCGTCCGCAAAGTGCGCGAATGGCGGATCAAATCAGAGCTGCTCGTCGCTGTGTACCAAGCAGTCGTGTCGTGTCGTGTTGATGCGGTGTCCTGCCGTCACAGCACTGATGAGTGTGTGCCGACGTTCTCAATGGCCGCGATGCCGTTGGGTTCGGCGTGGTGCGGTGGTGAGGTCAGCGCGGGAGCTATTTACGGAGGAATGCGTTCACTTGATCTCTTTAAGGGATGGAGGTTATCTCCGAGAGCACGGAGTAGCACAAGCTGTTTGTGCCTACTACTTAGCTATGGGCCAGCCTACTCTCACCGCACCCTGTTTAAGAGAACTTAGGTACCCACGGAAGGAAGGATAAAGACGTTCAACCCTTAACTTAATGGTTCGGTATAGACCCTTGATGATGAGAAGCAGATCCTTGGGTATATCAACATTCGGGTATCTTCTAATCGTCCATCGATCAGAGCGCGTCAAAGTTAATATGATGCAGTGCCCTCCTTCTCTCTCTCTCATCTTCGCGCTAAACCACCAGATCAGCTCTCTCTCCAACAGGAGTCAAACAACAAACAAAAGCAGCAACGATAAGAGGAAAGAGGAAGGGGGAACGGGAGATAGGAGGAAAAGAGCCCGGGACACACCTTCTCATTCAGATGCAACACGAATACCATCACGGCCAACAAAGCACAGCTCGCCAGAGCGACCACAGTGACCCACGGGATCCATTCCCCCGGCCTCAGATACAGCTCATACTCCCATTCCTCCCCCTCCGCACCACTAGGATTCACCACAAGGCGGGAATTGGGGATGACGCCCTCTAGGTTGATAAAGTGTTGCGGGGAGTGGGAGGTCGAGCCGACAAAGAGGTTCTCGATGTAGTTGTTCGTCCGGCCCAGGCCGAGGTAGGCGTATGGTGTGTGGAGGGCATGGTAGCCCATTTGCGGGAGTTGTCCAACTAGGTGAACGTTAGCGGAGTGGGATGGGATGGAGGGGAGGGGAGGACGGACCTTGGGCGGCGGACCGCTTGCCCGTCGTATCGAGGATTGTGTACTTGTAGGATGCACCGGGAAAACCGGTCCCGAAGGGCTTGTATTTCTGGCCATCGCGTTCGCAGGTCCCGGAACAGGCGCCATTCAACGCTGCGATCATCATAATCAGCATGAGATACAGAAATGAGAGAAAGGATGACGCACTGATGGCCTTGAGGAAGAAAGCGTCGTGGAAGAAGTTATTTTGCACGAACGTGACTTTGGTGTTGCTCTGCGTGCCCGTTCGCTGCACAAGCAGGTCCAACGTCCCCTATCCTCCTTGTCAGCCGATGAAAGATGTTGGGGCATACAGAAACGTACGTCTTCGTCTAGATCAACAACAGTCACCCCCCTCGCATCCCTAATCTCCCTCAAGACTTCCGTCCCATCCCTGACGACCGCAAACGCCCTCCTTCCCGCCTGCACCTTGCCACCCTCGCACCCACTCACGCCCTCGCGGCAAGGAACGCTCTCGAGCAACTCGACACTCGTCTGTAAGCTGCTGCCGATCCCCAACACGCCGCCGGGAGTTTGGGTGGCTATTATTGGGAGCAGGGAGGGGAACCCGGAGAGGGACGTGTCCGCTATCCGGAGAGGCAAAGGGAGGGGTGGGTGGAAGGTGTGGTCTTCCATGAGGAGGGAGTCGGAATGGGACGCTCCGAGTGAGGTGAGGGGGATGGATTGGAAGGCCTGCCTCGGCCCGTCAGTACCCGTCTACCAGATACGATGAAAGTGCAGGCTTACGTCGTTCTCCGGCGAGTTGGTAAAGTCGAACGAGAAATTCGGATCCGCCGTACACAGCTCCGTCGGCAGTCTACACGACCCCGCCGCATGCGCATAGATCACCCCCGTCGACCCCGCACACGTCGGGATCTGCTTATTATACGCCACATTAATCGCGCAGTTCGTCCCGACCCCAGTGTCGAAATTGACATGCGAGCACGTAGGGAAGACGAGGTCGATCGTGCCGTCCCTGTCCATGTCGGCGAAGGAGATTGCGCCTATGCCAGAAGGGAGGGTGCCGCTCCGCGCGAGGGTGTATTGGCCGGACTTGGAGTTGAGCCAGATTTGGTAGGTCTTTGAGCCGGAGGGGGTGGAGGGTTTGCAGATTAGGAAAAGGTCGGCCAGGCAGTCGCCGTCGAGGTCGACGACGGCGCTACTGTGGGGGTTGGCGAGTTGGCAGAGCTTGGAGGTGTCGAGTGGAGGGGTGGTTCTGCGCTGAGCGTGAGTAGAAGAATGGGGAACGGGAGGGCAGGCATGCTCACGTCTCGAACATGGGCCCGGAATTGGTGGTGGTATTCCAGGTGTTCTGCCATAAGCGCCAGCTTGAGGAGGACGAGCTGTCAGACGAAGGAGACATCGCTAGGAGGTCGATCTTGATGTCTCCCGTCGCATCTAGCACGATGGGCTGTTCCAGCGCAGAACTTGGGACCGTCACTGATGACTCAGCTTCCGCGGTCGTCAGAATATCGTACGAATACAGGCGGGGCGGAATACATACAGAACTTCCCATTCCCCTGCCCCAGATAAATGGCCATCCCAATCTGCGTCGTGTCGCCCCACCAATCCCCCGTATCCTCCTTCATCATAATAAGCATGTCTAGCCGGCCATCGTGGCTAAGGTCTCCGGGGACGACGTTAAGAACATCTTGGGCGAATTCGAGGGATTGGGATGGCGTGAAGAGGTATCGGTCTACGCAAAGTCAATTAGGAGCGAGGCTGGCTTGGGGCGCCTACGTACTGTGGTCCCAGGTATAAACAGTGAGAGTTCGGGCATCCGCGCTTAATGCCACAACGTCGGTACTGAGAGATGGGTAAGCCCCGTCCCAATATGCCGTTGTCTAGAGCAGGACGCACTACTGGTCTCCATCGAAATCCCCAAACGCGACCACGCGCCCATCCAGCCCAGTCAATCCAAGGCTCCCCGCATCAATGAGCATATCGCCAGAATATCGTTTTGTCGGAAACGGCCATATCGCCCAGACTCCCTGCAAGCAAGCAAGCCATACTATCCAGAAAAGCAGGTTTGGTATTGGTCTTCGGCCTCTTCGCTGCCAGGAGTGCATTGCGGTTCACTCCTAGGGCTATTGCTGCATACATAGGGGACCATCACTTCGCCGCTACTCACCTTGGTACTATGTACGTGAGGTGGCGCAGCAGAAGCGGAGTCTGATCCGTGACGTCCTCATCTCTCCGAACCGACTCCGGTACGCAGCGCCTGCAACAATCCCATCAACCCCTTGCGCAGAGTGCGCATATCCTCGTCTTTCCTTTATCCTTTTTCTAGTAGCTCTGCAAGATGCCGGGCTATCCAAGTTTGTTCCGTACGTATGGTGCATGACGGAGTTGGACAGGAGCTGATAGTAGTCACAGGCTCGGCGGCAATGAGCTATGTTCAGCTCTACATCCCGACCGAAGTTGCGCATGATACGATCGCTGAGCTCGGAGAGCTCGGGAAGGTGGAGTTCAAAGATGTGGGATAATAGCAGCCAGCACCACATACATGTAGCTGACTGGTATTCAGCTCAACCCCAACGTCAATGCCTTCCAACGAGCGTTCGTCACCGAGATCAGGCGGTTTGACGAGATGGCCCGCCGAGTGCGGTTCTTCGAGTCACAGCTCGAGACGGCCAACATCCCTATTCGACCGCTCGAAGATAGTGCTCCCATTATAAGTGTCGGACCGCGAGCGGCTCAGACGTTCGATGAACTGGAGATGACGTTGAGGGAGCATGAGGATCGGTTGGTGCAGATGAACGAGAGTTATGCGATGCTGAATACGCGGTCGCGGGAGTTGCATGAGGCTAGGCATGTCCTGCGGGAGACTGCTGTGTTCTTCGAGAAGGTGAGGTAACATCAACTGTAAGTCTGGCCAAGCTAACGGCATGACCGTAGGCCGAGTCGCAGGAACATGAGAGGCGGCAGTCACTAGACGAACCCACTCAACCTTTGCTCGCAAGTGAAGAGGCCGAAGCAGGACAGTATCATCCCGATGGTGGTGCAGGCCTGAGCATCGATCTCGAATTCGTTGCCGGTACGATCGATCGGTCCAGACTGCAGACGTTCGAGCGTGTGCTCTGGCGCGTGCTGCGAGGCAATCTCTACATGAACTACACTGATATCGACGAGGTGTTCGTCGACCCCCAAACTGGAGCCGAGACGAGAAAGAACGTCTTCATCATCTTTGCACATGGTGCCGCCTTGCTTGCGAAGATCCGCCGGGTTGCGGAGAGCATGGGTGCGACGCTCTACCCGATCGACGCGAACTCTGATAAGCGGAGCGACGCTCTGCGAGAGGTCACAAGTCGGTTGGAAGATCTTAACACCGTTCTCTACAATACTGGTGCTACGCGACGAGCGGAGCTCGCTAAGATCGCTGAGAGCTTGGCAGTGTGGAAGGATGTTGTGCGGAAGGAGAAGTTGATCTATGAGACACTCAACCTCTTCAGCTATGAGGCAAGGAGACGAGGCTTCATTGCGGAAGGTTGGGTGCCGACTAGAGATATCACTCCTGTGCAGCTTGCGTTAAGACAAGCAATGGTCGGTTCTTTGCTTCCTCCCATCCGCGCCTCTTGCTGACGATATATGCAGGAGGTTTCTGGAACCAGTGCACCTGCCATTCTGCAAGAAATGCGCACCCACAAAACACCTCCGACGTACCACCGCACGAACAAGTTCACGGAGGGCTTCCAAACTATTATCGACTCCTACGGTATTGCTACCTACCAGGAGGTCAACCCCGGCCTGTATGCTATTATCACCTTCCCCTTCCTTTTCGCTGTCATGTTCGGTGATTTGGGGCATGGGTTCCTGACCTTTATGGCTGCCCTCATGATGATCCTCTTTGAGCGGTCGATGGCGAAGAGCGATATGGGAGAGATCGTCGGGACGTTCTTTTAGTACGCTTCTTACCTTCAAGCTGGACGCTTTGCGCTGACTCAGTGTAGCGGTCGCTACATCATCCTGCTCATGGGTGCATTCGCCATGTACACCGGTCTGATGTATAACGACATCTTCTCATTCTCGATGCACCTATGGAGGCCGGGCTGGTACTGGCCCGAGACGAACGGGACCGCTCAAGCCATCCCTCTGGACCGCACATACCCCTTCGGTGTCGATCCAACGTGGCATGGAACAGAAAACGGGCTAGTGTTCACTAACTCTTACAAGATGAAGATGTCTATCATTCTCGGTGTTATCCACGTATGCTACCCGTTATATGCGCTATTCCTGCGACTAACAGTCATCTAGATGACGTTCGCTATCTGCCTCCAACTCCCTAACCACCTTCATTTCAAGAAACCCCTGAACATCTACGCTGAATTCATCCCTCAAATCCTCTTCCTCCAGTCGATCTTCGGCTATCTCGTCGTCTGCATCATCATTAAGTGGTGCACCGACTGGACACAATCCTCCACCTCTCCACCTGGCCTCCTGAACATGCTTATCTACATGTTCCTCTCGCCTGGCAGCGTCAACCCGAACGAGCAGCTCTTCCCGGGACAGGGACCGTTACAGGTGTTCCTGTTGCTGCTTGCCATGATCTGCGTGCCTTGGATGCTCTGCTTGAAGCCATATATTCTGTGGAAGGAGCAGAAGAAGATCAAGGGACAAGGTTATCAGGGTGTCCAGATGGGCGACGGCGTTTCGTCCGTCCGTGAGGTCAATGACGACGAAGACGAGGAGGAAGGAGCTGGCGTACCAGTAGCCGATGAGGAGGAAGGCGAGCATGTGAGTCGTGCCTCAGTTTTGGCGTTGCGTCGAGACTGACTTGCTCGATAGGAGGAGGGCATGGGCGACATCATCATCCACCAAGTCATCCATACGATCGAGTTCTGTCTGGGTTGTATCTCCAATACTGCATCCTACCTACGTCTATGGGCGCTCTCGCTGGCGCATGCCCAGCTCAGCGAAGTGCTCTTCACCATGACACTCCGTCTCTCGTTCGGAAGCACCGGCATCACCGGTGTGATCTTCGTCGTCATCATGTTCTCCGTTTGGTTCGGCGGTACAGTCGGAATCCTTTGCGTTATGGAGGGCCTGTCCGCATTCCTGCACGCTCTCCGTCTACACTGGTACGTTTCCTTTGTCCGCTACCCCGGAATGCGGTGCTGAGAGGGCGCTTAGGGTCGAAGCAAATGGGAAGCATTACATGGCGGGCGGATATGTGAGTCTCGTTTCATTCCCCTGCGGCCGCAAAGTGTGGGGATGTGGGGAATCAGCAGATAATGAGGCGCCCATCCCTATGCTTCGTGCCTGTCCCCTATCTTCTTTCAATGTCTGGATCTGGAGCTGTCGCTGATATGTTCCTTCCCTCTGTAGCAATTCCAACCGCTCACGTTCGCCAATGTCGACGGCGCTGATTAGATTCCCTCCAAAGCGCTGGAATGCGGGAATTCCAGGGATTAACGCCCAGCCATTCCTGAAAGGGGCGGCGAGGGGTCTGGCAGACGTATGATACGCTGCATTGACTACAGTACATTAGCCCGTTGCTATGTTCCGGCCCTCTGGGCAACCACCACTTGCTGCGAAATAAACTGCGATAATGAACAGCATGCGGGAGCAGCCTGCAACAGAGGGGGCTATCGTAACCATGGGGCTGAGGCCAGGCAAGAGAGATCATCTGTCACAACAAAAAGGCGGAGACTCAATTGACCCCGGATGCCATCTGCGTCATCACGCGGAGCATCGCCGCGCCCCCTGATGAGCGATGTTGGGCTGTGAGTCCCAAACCGCTGCCCAAACGCGGGGAAAATACTGTCGTGCGATACGCTCTGGCCAGACAGTGAACACAAAGCATAGCCAGGACGATAAGCTAGGTCAGAACATCGGTCATTGTTATCATTCCCTTGCTGTGTTATCATGCGGTCATCGCTGTCATCAATAATGACCGCCCGGGAACGTGCGATCGCCGGGCCTTTGGCTGGCAGCGGTCTATCAGTGCTGGAAGTGGAATGCACCGGAACTTGCGGCACCGTGTAATCAGGCGCCTTGCTTGAACCATGCTCCTCGGGCATGTAAGCGCCGTAGACGAACCGCATACAGCGACTAACCGCTGGGTCTCGCAAAGGGAGTCATCCTTACGCTTGCCATTACCGGCTCCGCAAAGGTCCGCCGGAACGGCCGGCTGACAATGTTACTCCAAGCGGTTATTGTGCATTGCCCTATTTCGCCGGAGCCTTGTATGCGCAATGATTGGGTATTATTAGTGGATGGAGGCCGGTGGACTGTTCGCGAAGGACCGGAGGGGAGGCGGGTACGGCAATGGAGATGCGGAGGCAAGAGGATCCACCTCGTCCCGGTCTTCCGTAAATGCGCGGCATTCAGGGTGGGGCAGTGAGACCCCAACCGCGCTATGGGTCTGCCTGCTAAGTGCAAGAACGCCCGCTGTCGCTTGGGTGACCAATTACGGCCTCTCATTGGTGGAAGTACGCTGGTCTGGGAGAGGCGAATTCCCCAAAAAGGGTACGGAATCAAACTTGTAATGCACAGTTTTTTACACAGCTAACTTCAATTTGCCTCCGTGAATCGAGAGGGGGCAAAGACGAGTGAACCGCCCGCGCCGGCCGTCATAAAAGGGGGCGGTAGCGCCTCACGAAATCAGCCCCACAAACCTTTCTCTCTTCCCTCCTCTCTCTCGCTCTCCCATCCGCATAGAGCCTATAGATTCGGGCACCTAATCAGTCCCCTCTCTACAACACTCTACCGCAACCTCAACAGCGGTTTAGACTTCTCGACTAGATCCTATTCGAAACCCGAGCCTTTGTGCTAGTAATCGCTTTCGAGCAAAAACCTAGAAAATCTTCCTTTTCGGAAATCCTCTTTCCTATTACCCAATAGGTGAGCTCATCCTCCCTATTTAACGCCCATCTCTCGAGCTCCTGACTGACCATATGCGCTTCAGATTTTAGCTATGTCTCCTGCTGTCGCTGCTGCTACCCAACCCACCACTGCCTCCATTGCTGAACTCAAGCAAGCCAACAACGCCAACACCGAGGCAGTTACCTCTCAGATGGAGAAGCTCAGCATTTCTTTTGATACAGCCCGCCTCTTCGTAGCGGACAAGGCAGAGCGCGTCGCCGCCGCCAAGGAGCTCGCAGAGCTCGCCAGAAAGCAAGGCCCGTCGGTCTTCGAGTCGGTCAAGATCACCGATGCTCTTGTCACTGCTTTTGCCGACAAGAAGTCGACGGCTGCCCGCGAGGGTGCCTGCAACACCATCGCCACGCTCTGCGAGTCCGGCGTGACTACTGCCTTTGAACCGTTCATCATCGATACCCCAGCCTACACCTCCCTGATCGAGACTTTCGCCGACAAGATCCCCGCCGTCCGCACGGCTGCCGTTTCCGCCGCCACCACTCTGACTGCTGCCCAGTCCCCCTGGGCTGCTCCGATTGTTCTGCCTGCTCTGCTCCAGCAGATCAAGACCGCAGGCAAGTGGCAGGTGAAGACCGGCTGCCTCACCGTTCTTGACACCCTCGTCAAGAACGCACCGTCGCAGATGGCGAAGCTCACCCCCGATATCGTTCCTGTTCTGGCTGAGGCGATCTGGGATACCAAGGCTGAGGTGAAGAAGGCGGCTAAGGAGTCGCTCACAAAGGCCACTGCCCTCGTTTCGAACAAGGATATCGAGAAGTTTATTCCTGCTCTTATCGAAGCTCTTATCCAACCGGTAGAGAAGGTGCCGAGCACCATCCAACTTCTCTCCGCCACCACATTCGTTTCTGAAGTTGATGCCCCTACGCTCGCTCTCATGGTTCCCCTTCTGGCTCGTGGTATCCAGGAGCGTCCTACCGCCACCAAGCGCAAGGTCGCTGTCATCATCGACAACATGGCCAAGCTCGTCGACAACGAGTTCACTGTCAGGCCGTTCATCCCCAGGCTGCTCCCCGGTCTCCTGAAGATCGTCGACTCCGTTGGCGACCCCGAGGCCCGTGGTGTCGTCGAGCGCGCCATCAAGACCCTGCGCCAGGTCGGTAACGTCCCGACTGGTGACGGTACCAACCTTCCCCCCATCAAGTCCCTCGAGCCCAAGGCTGTTGCCAGCTCAATCGTCGAGCTCTTCAAGAAAGCTGGTGTGGCACCGCCTTCGGCGTCCGACCCGGTTCTGTTCTACGCTGCCCGTCTCGCTGCCAACATCGTCACCCAGCGTAACTTCGACGTTCCTGTCTGGGATGCTGCCCTCCCTCAGTATCTGTCCCTCGTCACCCCAGGTGCAGATACCACGGAGATCTCCCGTCAGCTGCTGTTGAAGTCGGCGACGATCGATGACGACTCCGCTGAGGTTCCGGATGACGAAGAGGAGGGTGAGGACCTCTGCAACTGCACGTTCTCTCTCGCATACGGTGCAAAGATCCTGCTCAACACTGCTACCCTCCGCCTCAAGCGTGGCCACCGCTACGGTCTTTGCGGCCGTAACGGTTCCGGCAAGTCCACGCTCATGAGGGCTATCGTCAACGGTCAAGTCGAAGGTTTCCCGTCTCCCGACGAGGTCCGGACCTTCTACGTGGAGCACGACATCGACGGCTCCGAGGCTGAGATTGCTGTTCTCGACTGGGTCCTGAACGACAAGCGCCTCGAGGCTTCCAAGGAGGAGATCATCGAAACCCTTGCTTCAGTCGGCTTCAGCGACGAGAGGCAGAAGTCCGCCATAGGCTCCCTTTCCGGTGGCTGGAAGATGAAGCTTGCTCTCGCTCGTGCTATGCTGTTCAAGGCCGATATCCTTCTCCTTGATGAGCCTACGAACCATCTCGATGTCGTCAACGTCGCCTGGCTCGAGAACTACCTGACCGGCTTGAAGACCTGCACCTCCATCATCGTTTCGCACGACTCCGCCTTCCTGAACAACACCATCACCGATGTGCTGCACTTGAACCGCTTCAAGTTGAGGCGTTACAAGGGCAACCTTGAGGCCTTCGTCCAGGCTGTGCCTGAGGCCAAGTCCTACTACACCCTCGAGGCGGCCGAGGACTACAAGTTCAAGCTCCCCGACCCGCCTTTCCTCGATGGTGTCAAGACCAAGGAGAAGGCCTTGCTCAAGATGCGCAAGGTTGGCTTCCAGTATCCGACACAGCCCGTCCAGCAGCTCTACGACATTACGCTGCAGGTCTCGCTGTCATCGCGTGTCGCCATTCTGGGTCCCAACGGCTCTGGCAAGTCGACGCTCGTCAAGCTCCTTATTGGCGACATGGAACCCAACAAGGGTGGTGAAATCTGGAAGCACCCTAACCTGGTCATCGGTTACGTTGCTCAGCACGCCTTCCACCACATCGATCATCATCTCGACAAGACTCCTCTCGAGTACATGCTCTGGCGCTACCAGACCGGAGAGGATCTTGAGGAGATGAGCAAGGCCAACCGCGTCATCACCGACGAGGAAATGGCCAAGATGAAGGAGGGCGCGATCTACCTCCATGAGGGGCAGAAGCGTACGATCGATGAGATCGTTGCTCGCAAGAAGTTAAAGCAGTCTTACGAGTACGAGGTCACCTTCAAGGGCCTCAGCTCCTCCGAGAACGTCTGGATCCCGCGTGACGAGCTCGTCAAGCGCGGTTTCGAGAAGAAGGTCATCGAGATTGATACCCGTGAGGCTCAGCGCCTCGGTCTCATGCGGCCGCTGGTTCGCCGTGAGATCGAGCAGCACTTCGCAGATTTCGGTCTTGAGGCTGAGTTCGTTTCGCACAACAACATGCGCGGTTTGTCCGGTGGGCAGAAGGTCAAGGTTGTGCTCGGCGCTGCTACATGGCGTCGCCCGCACATCATCTGCTTGGACGAGCCGACGAACTACCTCGACCGCGAGTCGCTCGCTGCGCTGATCGAGGCGCTCAAGGACTTCCAGGGTGGTGTCCTGGTCATCACGCACAACCGTGACTTCTCCGAGTCCATCTGCAAGGAAGTCTGGGCTATGCGTGACGGTCGTCTGGAGGCATCTGGCCACAACTGGGTTGAGGGTCAGGGCTCTGGTCCCAGGATCGACACCAAGGCCGATGAGGAGGAGGACAAGTTTGACGCTATGGGGAACAAGATCGATGCTGCAAAGAAGGAGAAGAAGAAGACATCCGCTGAGGAGCGGAAAGCGAAGAAGGCGCGCATGGCAAGGAAGAAGCGCGGTGAGGACTCAGACGTAGAGGATCTCTAGATCACTCGGTCCTTGGTTTTTGGGTTCTCTTTCTTTCTCTTCGCAGTCCTGTCACTAGTACCCTCACGTGTTTTATTCTCTCTCTGGTCATGTATTCTTTTAGCATCGGTCTTCAATTCACATGAGTTGCATAGCAATCGTGTGCGTGTACCCAGCGTGAGATGCGTAGGCTTGGGAAGAACTGTGCTGCGATGTTAAGATAGGCCCTGCTCATGCTGCTAAGAGAAACAATCACAACAATGGTATTCTGGTATCGCTGCCGAAGGATGTGGCGGTATAATACAACACACAGTAGGTCAGCCCCTTATTCCTTCGGTGTAGTCTCGTCCTGCATGTTAGGGAAGGCAGGCCCCACTATGCCATCGAGCATGGGCGTGCTCAATACTGGAGGCACAGCAGCAGCAGGGCTCAGTTGTAAAGTTAGATGCGGGGCATGTGTCGCCGCTGCCTCTGACGCTGCCCGCGAACGACTACCCGAAGATCCCCTTGGTTGCGGTAATCGAAGGGAATCACTTGACGACAGCATCCTAGATGAATCTTGTGCCGAAGTGAGCTGCAGGCGGAGTTCCTGCAATACCTCCTGATTCTCCATGAGAAATAATTTGGCCGATAGAGAGGAACATGAGCGTACCGCTTGTTCTTCGTTCCGTATTTGTAGCTCTTCGTTCTCCTTTCTCAGCTGTTCCATCTGTCGCTCTAACACATCCGCTGCTGCACGAGCTTCGGCAGCATACTCCACGGCAAGCGGTGAGAGCGCCTTCGAGCTGAGTGCTTTCTCGGCTGTTGCGAGCTTGCCCTTGAGGTCGGCAACTTCGGCCTCGTACTCTCTGATGCATATGAGAACAGAAGCAGAGGTGAAGGTGTGCCATAGTCGTACCTTACGGCCGTGGATAGAAGCTCAATCTCATGGATGCGTCCTCGTAGGACCTGGCCCAAACGCTGGAACTCGTTCTCCTTTAGTTCGACAAACTCTTGTAGATGTGTGAGCTTTCGGATATCGTCCGCCCTGGTATCACGAGGTCAGCGATGGAGCGAACCAGATTGGCATCGTTCAAGTACCATAACCGTTGCGCAGACATGAGCTGGTCTATTCGTCGTTCGAAGTTGGCCACACGCTCGAACTTCGGTGACTCCTCCAATCGCTGAGCAGCCAGCTTGAACGCCCTTATGGGGGTTAGCATAATGGTGAAAGACCCGCAACGAGCAGACTTACCTCGCACTCTCCTGCTCGAGCAGTCTCCCTTGCTCTGCCAGCGCCGTCTATATGCGGATGAGATCGAGCAAGAGATACCATACGCACGAGACGCTCACCCTCAACTCCGATACCTCGCTCCGTAACTCCACCGCTTCAGCCAGCCAGCTCTTCTTCTCCTCCCGGAATCCCTTCAGCTTCTCCTGCAAGCTCTCAATCCACGCTCTCGACTGCTCCTTGGCAACGTCGGCTTGGCTGCGTTGCTTCTGTCGCTCGTCCTTCTCCCGCTGTAGCTCAGCACGCAGCTCCTTCACCCGTTGGATAAGGGTGTGGTGATCACCATTCTCGCTCTCGTACATGTCGACAGTCCGCCTCGCTTCTTCAGCATCTCGTAGCGCAGTCTCTGCGATCAGTCTCTGCACTTCGAGCTCGGCTCGAAGTTGTTGCACCAGCTCGGACTCGCCAGACGTTCCCGCTATCGGCTGTGAACCCGACTCCGGGGTACGCGGCGAGGAGGTAGTAGTGTAGTCGCCGGATTGACCAAAGTCAGAAGCCTCTCGGATCTCCAGTCCCTCCTCGGACTCTGCTTGCATTGTAGGATCAGGCCGAGAGGTTACAAGTTGCCACTCGCGATGCACAGTAGTAATATGTAGAGTACGAGCGCGGTGGTGCCTGTTTGGTATGTAGGACGACCACCAGGAAGACGCGTACTCCTTGAACCCCTACAATGGCCGGTGTCTCCTTTTCACAACACTTCGGTACAGTCCACTGCCAGTACTAGCTTGCTTGCTTCTAGTATCCATGCGTGTCGGTTTCTGACCAGCTCTCCTTATCAAAACTGCCAATTTCGCAACCTCACTTTCAATGTACCTTCCAGATGTCACACGGCGGCTGGAAACCGCCTTGTGACATGACAGGACAACTCAGGGGCTCGGAAGAAGGCCACTTACAGTACTATCCCGGGCACACGGTCCTTTACCCGATCAGAAGATAGTCGGTCGGGAGAGTGGTGCTGGCAGTTATTCGTGAGTTTTTGTGTTGCTTATCCTCAGTTGCCGCTGGACTGACCGCGAGGACTACAGACTAGCACTTTCCGACGACTCTATAGCGTGCGGATTTGCTGTGTCGCCCACTACTTTCCCGGTCAGAATGTCAGCTGGATAGTCATCTCGGTTGTTGAGTGTGTGGACGGCTTGCACGGCGCTATGGTACGAGCCTTTTCGTATAAATCAGGGCTCGAATGGCGTTAGGCAGCCCGTCTAAATGCTCCCAGTGTACTGATCACCCTCTGTCGCCCTGCGCGCTATCTTCTGGATGGCCCCTCTCGTCACTTGGCCCTATCCGCCTTCCCAAGGCTCTAGGCTACGCGCTGTCTTGCGACAGCGCCGCGACCAGCATCCGCTCCTCATCAGAGTACAGGACTCCCACACGCAAACTTGGAAGGACGATTCAGGCAATTACTTGGCTGATGCGTTCGACGATGCAGGGGACGCGCAGAGTGCATCCGACAGTCATTTGGCAGAGAACACCGATCCCTTCGACTTAGAAACCATCCTCCCTCATCTCGACTGGGGTGATAGGCAACCCACTCCTTACATTTCGACCAGCGGCAGCGTTCGATGGGCTCTTTGGGAAGGCTACTCTAGGCTTCTAGGATCCGGCCAACGACCCCGTTCTCCAAGGGTGAGAATCCTTGTCATTGTCAGAGAATTTCTGGATCATTGGCTGGAGGTTTACAATCTCCTGGAAGTTGCCGGCCGCGGGGGAGCGCTCAAGCGCGAACAATACCTTACAAAGGCTGCGCAGGAAATCCTCGTCTACGGGCTGATACCATCGGGAGCTATCTTGTCGGAAGTGGAAATAGACGACATCGACTTCAAAGCGGCTGTCGAATCTCTGTACGCCGGACTTACGACTAATCCCACTAGCTCAGGCAGGTCATTCAGGGATGCCTGGGCTGGACAGCGTGCGAAATGGGACGCCGAAGACAAGGTTTCTGCCGTTGCTTTGGGAGAGCGCGGGGCACGTCTTGCGATGGCCTTGCTGGTGGACCAATGGACGTTCGATTTGGGCAGCCTAGAAGTTGCGGAAGAGAATGAGGTCATCCAAGTTCTGGACATAGTGGCCGACCATACATCTGCTTTGGCCGAACAGATTCTCCTGGAGATATTTGAGCTCGCCCTGAGAGACCACTGTCTTCATGGGAGGGTCTACGAAGGAATTGACACAGCTATTCGAAACAAGAGGTATGAATGTTTGGCTGACTGGCGTGCCGCTCGATCTGCCGCCACCCACAGCCCTGCCTCGCAGGATGCAGCCTGCGTCGAGGAATCTGTGCCTGAGCTGGTGCCCGACAGCCGAAGCCCGGATGCCTCAACAGACAGTATTGAGGAGCTTCTCCGTGACTTTGCAGCGACCAAGCTTCGAGACGAGGAGGAAGAGAATGGGCCCAAGAAACCACGAATGGGTACGTTCATAACAGCAGCCCCTGCCGAGCTGACCAAGACATAGTTTCTGCATATGCTTCTGCTTAATCTCTTTCATGCTCACTTCTCCGGAAGGCCGCTTGTTCATCCCTACAAATTTCAATGCTGTGAAGCATTGAGATCTGTAAGAGTGAACAAGAACGCTACGCTATACACTTCTCAGAGTCTGGCGACCTTGAACGCTGTATCAAGGTGCAGGAACGCCAAGCCCGTTTCTCCTTGCTTCTTGACCTGTCGTATTCTCGTACCATGCGTACTATCATGAATTTGGCATCATCAGTGCAATATGCCCAGGAGCGCTGTCCGCGTGCCAGCAACATGTCAGGCAGGAATCTCAACGACCATCTCGGAAGTCAGTACCGGGGTGTGCTGGCACGACCCCGGTTTTGATGAATATACTGACTTCTTCCACAGGGCTTCTCCAAAGGTGGTACCACTCGCGGGACCCGGTCGCCCACTCTGGCGGGGGGTACATCAATCAAGATGATCGTCGCCTTCAGTGCATACAAGAACCCTTTCCTGGCATGGCCATGTCAGGCACATTCACGAGACCAGCTGTCCGCCATTACTTATCCAGGCTACCCATGCGCGTGCCTCATGGCATCGAAGCATAACCTCCCCGTCTCTGGCGCGGTATATATCGCAACTCGTTCTGGCGTCTATCGCGACTGTCCTTGTCAACACTCCTGTCATGGCTCAACAGCGACTCAAGATGTACGCCCAACTCGTTCCGCACGATCAGTTGGATCAAGAGCTCGAGGATCACCGATACCTCTTTCGTGTTCAAGACGAATTCTCTTTCACGCGGGATCGTGACGGCTCGGGACTCTGGGCTACCGCCTACCTTGACCATCACAAGAGGCCGCGGACCAAACCTGTGGACACTCAACCTTTCGCTTTCCACAAAGTCTATGAGCGGGTCGAGTGGAAGAACACTTCCCCCTCTCCTCTAATCTCGCTCACGACCTCTCTCTTCTGGGCTCTATGGGAAGCACTATGCCGTTATCATAAGCTGGGCGAACGCTACACCGCATACGACAACCTCACCATCTCCGTCATCGACACTCATAGTCTCCCCCGGGAGGACGTCCGGTATGCGGAGACGATCTTACAGAAGATACCCTCTGGCGCTGGCTATGAACGGGCCGAGGCTCTTTGTCGATTTAGCCAGCACGCACACGAAGTACTCGTCCATCGGCACATTCCATCAAACGACATCTTGTCCACTGTTCCTCTGGACGATGAAGGGCTTGTATCGGCGATCCAGGCTCTGTACCCCGGCTTTCACTTAGAGAAGGACGAGAAGATTGAGGATAAGAGCTACAGAGGGGTACGCAACGGCACGCTTTACAATGCATGGATCCGAGCACGCGAGGAACACGGCGTACAAGGCATCGCCCGCCTTGTGACGAAGCTCATTGTCGCGCTCCTTCTGGACCTCTGGCAGGAAGCTCGCCATCGTTCCAGTCAAGGGGAAACCGACCCGTGGCGCGAGGCTGAGGAACATACCCGAAACCTCGCAAAACAGACGCTCTCCGACATGTACGTCGTTCATCCAGAGCATCGCCGCGCTATCAACCAAGGGATAGACGAAGAGCTTGCTGCGGTCAGGCGTACGCACAGCGAGGTCGACACGGGACTTGACGCCCTGGTCCAAGGGATGAACAATCTTGGCTTGCAGGCGGTCAAAGAACATCCAGCAGGTACGTCGATTTCTGATGCAATATGGGGGACGTACTGATGAAGCTGTAGCTGCTGCCGCTGTCCCCGCCTGATCCACCATTGCCCAGACGGGCTGTACACGCCTCAATGTCGGCGTCATTGAGTCCTGTACGCTCGGACTGCATTACTCCTCTGTCCTAAGATTGATTACATATCAAGTACTCCGAATTTCGTCTCTCATGATACATCCCTCAACGCCTTTACGCATTGACACCTGTATCTGCTGGGATGACACTTCGCTTCGTTGCTGCTCATCCCTGTCTCACGCATGTTCGACTCGTTATCGTGACTTCACATTTGATGAAGTATGTGTATCACAGCATGCTCCCAAACCCGCACTGCTCTCGCCGACCAAGGCCGTCGCATAGGCTTGTTGGTCGTAGAAATTCTTGAGACCACGCCTTTAATTAAGGCCACTGGCGGATAGGCAATCAAGAATACAAAGTGATACGGCCTGTCGTCTTCATGCCTTTCGGACTTCGACCTTCCGTGTCTTCTCCTGCTTCCAGGCTGGTCGATTTGTAGGCCTTCAACCTAAGGAAGACTAGTACAGGGGTTGATGTCCGCCGATCTCGAGGTGGTGCGATTTTCACATGCCATGATTCGGCTATCTGCCTCCGCTGCCGTGAGCCGGCGCAGCGCGCGTCCCTCGCCGACCCCATCCCCAGCCTCGAGCTCCCTCTCCTCCTCATCGACCGACCATCACCACCTTTCAGAAAGATCAGCGAGCTCGCTGTCACTGTCGACGACCATGGAAGCCAGACTGCTTTTGAAAGCAGTCAGGCTTGCCCTGGGGTCAGGCAGGCCGCCTCCCGCTTCGGGAGGTGCGCGAGCCCTGCACACAGGCCACCGACCGCCCACCACATTCTTGGGGCGGTTGGTTCAACGAGTCTTGCCACAGTCCTCTCATCATCATGCACCGACCCACTCAAACCAAGCCTTTACATACCGTGGCGTTCACAGCCAGAAGCCCAACCTTTCCCTATCTGCAAGGACGTTCGTCCAGCAGAACACGGCCAGGTCGATGCACTGCGTTCCTCGTCCTCCGATGGCCTCCAGGGGCGTCCAGCAAGTCGGGCTGGGAAAGGCGAGGAACTTCTCGACCGCGAGCCCTCTCTTCCATACGGGCGTGAAGAACGTGCCCATCGTGGCTCGTGCGTTCGCTCAAGCGGATCTGGACCTGAAGGCTTCGGTTGCGGATGCGAAGCTCAAGGCCGCCAGGAAGGTCAAGAAGACGGAGAAGAAGCGCCGTGCGCTGCGCAAGCTCGCGGTGGACAACCTGTCCGCTTCCTCCTCCTCCGGTGCTCCGAAGGACTTTGATCATTACTTCGTCGACGCTGCTCCGGCCGTCCTGACCCAAGTGACCATCTCGCTTGAGCCTGTCCGCCCATCCGGCTTCTCCACCCCAAACGGGGAAAGCGAAGACTCCTCATCCGACGCCGACTTCTGGCAGAGCTTAGCGGATGTGCACGGTCTCTACCGTCCGCATATGCGGCGCGTCGAAACTGTTATTCGCAGGCTGGAGCCATACGCCGAATTAAGGAGGAACGAAGATGTGATCGGCTGGTCCTCGACGTGCGACGACGAATTTGGCTTGCCTACCGCCGTCCGGTTCGCGTTCGCTGCGCCGGTAGAGGCGGTCCGGGCCTGGCTAGGCGACTTCGCGAGCGCGAGATGGTTGACGGTCGAGGACATCACTCCTGGCAGGGACCGCATGTTTGCCAGCCTCAACACCGAGCTGGACGCGGTCTGGAACGAGGGATCCGTCTTCCCCGACCCGATCACCTCGACCCCCGCTCCCGGCCTGAGTGACTCGCTGACGGCTCTACCAGAATGGACCACTCTCCCTACAACGCCCCCCGACGCATACACTCACCCAGCGTCAGGGGCGTCAACCCCACCAGACTACCTCACCGACCTAGGCGAAGCATGGACGAGCGGGTTCGGCTCGCCGAGCGAGGAATGGGAATACGACGCCGGCGAGGAAGACGTCCTGAGCGAGCCGGAGAGTCTGTATAGTATTGCCGCGACTGCTGCGACGGGGCCGGGGCTGCAGTTTAGCGCGCAGTTTGAAAGGAGGGTTAGTGGGCTGCGTTGAGCGGAGTTTGATAGTGTTTGCAGGAGGCTTCCGGATACCATTTGCATGCGCTTTGTGCTAGTATACACGCTCGTTGATTGTTTTCTGTACTCCTGACCTGTTGATTCACGCAATAAGTATATGTTGTTTGGCTTGATATATGCGCGTTCCCAGCTCGTCTTCTTACGAGACACATTTCCAAAAGTGAAAGAACAACCCATGCAATGACCGACACTCTATTGATGAAGAAGTACAATGGCATTTTGACAGGACTAAAGGTTTTGGCGATGATGCTAACAATGCGATTTCTGGATTTGGAAAAACGTTGAGAAACGGTAGTTAATGGATGGATGGATGGATGGATGGATGCATGAATGATGGATGCAGCGACATAAAACCCAGACGAAAGACTCTCTTTCTCACACTCTCCTCATACTCTCTTCACACTCGCCTCGAACGGGACCCCTCATCCCCATACCTTCACTTTCCCCTTAGCGTTCAGGACAACACAGGCGACAAGCGCAAGAGCTCATGGCGTCCTCCCCCTCCTCTCCCTCTCCTCCTTCTTCTCCTTCCCAGTATTCCCAGCATGCCCGGCAGCGAGCGGACCCGCCCGACTCTGGAAATACTCCCTCATCTCCTCCTCCGCCTCCACTCCGCTTGGGCTATCCGGCCCCAGCCTGGAATGCGAGAAGACCGTACTCCCCGTTCTCGTATGGGCTGGGCAGTGCACGTTTGTGGCGGCGGGGTGGGGGGGCTTGAGGGTCGGTGCGCCTAGCAGGGTGTCGTTCTCCGTCTCCCCGACAGAGGCGGAGGGAGGATGATGTGCTGTGGGCAGGGAGTTGAAGAATGGCGAGGTCGAGGGTTGGGGTGTGTAGAGCGGTTGGACGGGCGGAGCGCGTACGGCGGGCTGAGGACGGACGTAGGAGTCGCTCTTCGCTCTCTGGGGCACTCCGGGTCGTCCGTTCACCCCTCCAAGAGAAGGAAGACCGGGGGACATAGGCATAGGGACCATATCCCCTATACCCCAGTCATCTCTGTCTGCCGCTCCTCCACCTCCGACACGAGAGAGCTCGGAGAGAGTCCGATGTTGGCGGAAGGCACTGCCTGAGCTTGGATGCAGATGGGGGGAATTGACGAGTGTCGGGGGGATACGAGGCGCTGGGAGGGGCAGGGGGAGACGGAGACGGGTTGCGGAGGGTGCGCGGGCGTGTGTGTGGGAGGGGCGGCGGAGGGGCTGGGAGGGGCGAGCGGCGGAGGACATGCTCTTCCCTACTGAACTTTCGGTCGGGCTGGCGGAGTTGGAGTGCGAGGATGACGATGAAGAAGAAGAGGAAGATGCGACCAAGGAGACGAGAGCGGCGAGCTGCGCACAGCTGTCCGATGGTCGGAGATAAGGACCGTACCGTCTTCGTTCTTGGCCTTGGTGGGAGCAAGAGCGGGAGTGCGAATGCGAGTGCGAGTGAGGATGAGGAGTGTGAGGACTTGCGGGGAGGGAGTGCGGTGCGTGCGCCGTGGGGAGGAGTTTAAGGCTCATTGGGCCTGTGAGGCGGGGGAGCGTGGTTTGTGGTGAGCGGACGAAGGGCGGAAGTGAGGTCGGTGGGAGGGAGCAGCGGGTGGACAGTGAGGATGAGTCGACTGCGTTGAGGTATTTGTGGTGACTGGCAGGGGCGATGTCCCGTAGCAGTCACAAGCAGGTAAGTGGTCGAGGGCTGATGGTCGAGGGGATGAGGCGACAAAGGGCGTCAACCGCCCCTCCTTCCCAAGCAGCAGGCAGTTATATGCGCTGCACCTCACACCCAAACCAAGCTCCTTTGTGCCTGAGCGCTCTTTCCTACGCCCACACGCACGGCGGAGATCGCACTTGAATACGATCGCGAAGAAGCACGGATCTCGTTGCTGGTCGTCGCGAAGGCGGTACAGTACTCCCTGCGTGCACCCTGACACCCTGCAATAATGTTGACAAACGCTTCGACGATGCTTCTTTTTGCGGGTTCGGGAATTCGGGAGAGTTCGCCCGCGGGTGGAAGTGGAAAGGAAGCACGGGGCCGCGGTGTTGATACGAAGTGGACGGAGGATCGGAGGTTGTCCTCTTGATATGAAGGGGGTTCGCGAAGCCAGAAGCCAGCCGTCGGTGGAAGGTGGTGGATGCGATGATAGGGATTGTGGAAGGTGGGGATTGAACTCTACGCTCGCTATTGTCGAGAGCGATTACGGCGGTGGGCAGTCAGTTGAACCCTTTCGATCAGTCAGTCGATGAAAGGCCAAGTCCAGTCCCGTCGGTAGGGCAAGGCAGGTTGATGTCCTTGCTGTGCAGCTGAGGCCGGTCGTCGCCGAGGAGGAAAGGGACGAGTAAGCAGTAATTCACACCAGGGTGCAGAGGGTTGAATGTGGAAGAGGAAGCGAGCGAAGGGAGAATGGGGCCCGTGCGAGGTGCGAAGGGGGTTGTGGGTATATGTATCGCTTGCGAACACACAACGCTCGCTCCTTATCCCGATCACGAACATGCCAGCTTTGTGTCCAAGCTAACTCATACCCGCAACCCGCAACCCACAACCCGCAGTCGGTTTCCCGCACCCTGAGCTCTGGGCAGATCGGGTCGGGGGCTTGGCGTGCCGCTCGCAGGAGCGAACGTGCCGAACGTCGAGCTTAGCTTAGCTTAGCCACTACTTTCTCCTCCCCTGCTCCTTTTCTTCCTCCTCTCAGTAGGATAGGAACATCATCGGTCCATCCTCCCGAGCGCAAAAGCAAAAGAGGGGCAGGAACAGGCACCACCCAGACCAAGGCACGACGCCTGCATGCGGCGCGAAAGGGTGAAAAGACCGAAGCACGCGCCCCGAAGGAAGAAGTGTGTATAGGGGTCCTGTTGGAGCGCCGACAGGGTTCTGCGAAGTCGGTGGGTCGGTGGGTTCGGTGGGTGGGGGAACGTGATCCCGCACCGCACGACAAACAACCCCTCTCCCGCTATCCGCTGACCTCCTCACAACCGCACTGGCTGCGGGTGGACGGTTTGGTCGTTCGTTGTAAGCTTGTGTCACGGTTGCTGGGGATTGCTGCGGACGATAATGTTGAAATATGAAAATCAAAGCGCCCAAAATAGACAATATTACTGTAACCTGGTTGATACGTAGCGTCCGATCCTAGACAACCATATTTCCAGAGGTTCATCCTCCTTCGCCGTTCTTCGACCTTCCAAGAACCCCCTCCGCTTCTGCAAACCCTCCCCTGGCGGTTTCAGAAGGTCTTCCCCCCCCCCTCGCCTGCCAGCAAAGTGCCACAACCCCCACCCAGCTGTCACCAAAGTTCACCCGCTGTCCTCCCCCCCAAAGCTCCTATTCCATCCGTAAAAGCTCATGCGCCTGAGACCCACCAAGCCCCACCACTGATACCACCCACCTCCGTCGCACAAAGGCATGCGCGGAAGACAGCAGAAGGAAAGCCCGATCAAGGGTCCAGGTTATCTCGATCCCCGCAGCCCCCATCAGACCTGCACACCCGCCGCGCTCGGCTCAAGCCTGCCGAGGGCGGCTTGGGCTCGGCAAGGGTGCGTGCCGCGGCTCGTGAATGAGGTTGCCGCTGATCGGGTTTGTGTTTACCGGTTCTGTCCTCCCACCCGATGGAAAGGATGGGCTGATGGCTGATGGGGGCGCTGCTGGTCTTTGTTGGCGGTTTGATGGTTGGGAGGTGTGCCTGCGCCTCCATCTCGGCCTGCGATATACTGGGTTAGTTATTGGTGGCTTGATTTGGGTACGGCTGGCGGACGGCCGGGGATAATGGGGTGTTATGTGCGGGAAGCCGTTTCGGTCCTGCGGGAATGGAATCGGAGGTCAACCCGCGGCTGTTAACATATCTTTCTTCCAGATCCAGACCTAATGAGTGCGTTGGCCTGTCGACGGCTTCAGCTTGTACATCTACAGTATACCTAGCGCGAAACTGGATACGCCGGCGAACCCGGGTATTCCGCAAATGACTCGGCAGTGGACTAGACCGGATGTAGCGCCCAAATTCGAAACCGGCAGTTCGCTCGCAGGTCATTAGTTCGACCTTTGACCCGTACAGTACTACTCACGAGTTGACTGCGACAGCTGCTCTTGTTTTCGGCAGGCGGGTGCACTCGGAGAGTTGTTTTTACCCTAGCTTGCCTGCGCCTTCCATAGGTAGTGCATCGCTCGTCGCAACGGTGACTTCTTCCCTTGAAAACACCCAAACTATCGCCTAGAGTCATGACGGACAATTAAAAGAGACCGAAATGAAAATAATAAGTCACTATGTAGAGGCATGGAGTACGGGACGATGCTATCAATGCTAGGACTCCTCTGTATGCTATGTACGACTCTATAGCACAATTGTACTTTTACTGATGCTCCTTACTCGCCAAAGTAGGCGCTCCATAGTCTCCCTGTTCCCCCCCTCAAACACGGCTCCAACCCGAGCCCCTTCCAACCTAGTCACCCGATGTTTCGAAATCGGAAGCTCAGACGTCCTTATCGTCCGGCGCTAATCAAATATCAAGTAAGAATAAGTCCCGGCTAACCTTATTTCTTACTAAGTGCGAAGAAGCCTCGAGTCAGTGAGTCAGGGCATAAGCTCCCATTCCATTCCCACATCTATTGAAAAGGACTAGCGCGACTCCTCTCTTCTGCTTGTTCACTGCCTGGCGCTCTGCTGGCCCTCCACTGCTTGGAGAGCAGGTGGGCGCTTCTTTTGCTTTGCTGTAGAGCTGGGATCGTGCTCGGGAAAGGACGGAACCTCCACACTTCGCTCACTAGGCTGCCTAGTACCCTGACTCCACCCGCCGGCGCTTATCGTGACCCAAGCCTCGTACATCATCAACCACAGCTTCTTATTCGAGTCAACCTTGTTTCACTCCTCAGCTTCTACAACACCACCACCCGGAAAGAACGGACAAGAACGGACCCGAAAAATCGAGTCAGGTGGTTTTGCTAGACTTCAGTTTCTTGCTTCTCTCGTCGATATACAGTACATAAACCATCGGTGGTCTCAGAAGTAGTATTGTCGTGATTCAAACTAGGTTCAATCCGGTCCCTAGCGTCGTAAGTTTCTCGTTTCCTCTTTTGCAACACTCTGAAACGTAGCGTACTTCTTGAAACAGAAGCCTTCTCCTCAAACCCCTCATCCCAAGAAGCCGAGCAAGTCATGTCCGCCCCGACATACGACCAAACCCGACTTAACACCGTCCAGCGGAAAAAAGACCGCGCGTCGTATGACAAGTCCACGGTTCATGGGATCCTGAGAGATGCGCATGGCGTGTGTCATGTGGCTTTTGTGGACGACGAGGGTTTGCCGCAGTGTATGCCCATGATCGGGTGCGTGGACGACCGGAGTGAGCTGGGGGAGGAGGTGTGGATGTATTTTCACGGTTTGTTTCTTTTCTCTCTTACTTGATCTGGATTGAGCTGAGAGGGATGTGCGGGTAGGGTATACGTCGACGAGGATCATGAAGCTCCTTGCGGACCCGGGGACGCCGATGGTGGTCACTTGTACACTGGTTGATGGGCTGGTCTTCGCGCTGAACATATCGAATCACTCGGTCAACTACCGCAGCGCGGTCTTTCATGGTGTTTCTTACCCCTTGCCGGCGGGGGATAGGAAAGCGAAGAAGCATGCGCTTACGTGCGTTATGGAGGGTTCCATGCCGGGGAGGTGGGATGAAGCGCGGGCGATGGATCCCACTGAGTGGGCAAGCGTGGGTGTGATCAGGATGAAAGTTGAGAGCGCGAGGCATTACCCCCTTTCTGTCTTCGGTAATAATGAACGGCTGACCATATTCTGTAGCGCAAAGATCCGCAAGGGACGACCCGGGAATGACAAATCAGTAAGTCGTGCTTGAACTCACAGACCAGTTTCTTATTGTGCACGAATCAGGATTTGGACAATGAGGAACTCAAGTCGAAAGTCTGGTCTGGAGTATTGCCGCTTCGGGTCATCTCCGAGCCACCCATTCCAGAGCCTTTCTGCGCCGATCGACCGGTCCCGGAGACGATCAAAAGATTGGAGAGAAAGTGAATTTGGGACTTCGGATGAGATACAGAGTGTATCGAATCGTGGAGATACATTGATCTTGGATATACTGTAACGTGGAGGAAATACCAGAAAGGTGGAAACCAAAGCGACATTCGAACGTTCATCGATCTTCGAGCTGCAGTGGCCAATCATGGTTGCATATTGTACAAGTGACTGGGGTTGTTCGAAACCAGTCATTTCCTCTGAGGTCGAAACCACTGAAGTGCTCCAAGTTCGGGCAATACTGTGCAAAAAGGATCGCAGTCTGGATCCACTCTTGTTCAATCCAAGGCTCCACACCCATAATGTGCAACGATCTCAGGCTAGCGAAATTTCCCACTGCTTCCGCTAGAGCGACCTGGGAGCACATTAAATCGGCGAAGTGAGCGGATAGAGGGAACGCACCATGGACGGTTCTCCAGGCCATCCCCCAAGCCAGAGCATCACTTCCTCAACCGACGGGGCCATACTTGCCAGTTGGGCCAGCTTAGGGATACCGGATGACCTCTTGTTCTCCAGGCCCAAAACCCGAAGAAGTGGCATCTGGCTGATATGCACGCAGACCTCCTCGAATTGCGCGTCCGACATGAAGCTATCAGCCTGGTAGGTGCTGATGGTCGGATCCCGATTGTCAAACGTTGTTATGCCAACTTCTGACAGGATCTCGATTGGTCGGCGGGAGCCGTCAGGCAACGGCCTCAACAAAGTAAGGAGACTGTTTGTGTCCTGCTTGAAGGACCACCAGACCTGTCGCAGGTTCGGCAAACTATCCTGTGCGAGTTCGAAGACCACTTCGTCCCAGGGATAGTAGTTCGCCTCGAGCTGCAGCGTTTCAATCTTCGAATGCCTCTGCAGAAAGGTGCCCGTATCGGTTGAGACTCCTAGTCGCTTCACTTGAAGTCGCCGAAGATCTGGCCAAGTTCCCTGCCATAACTGAGTGCTGGCGGGCGGAGGAAAGTCATCGAGTATCCTGGGATCGAATGACGAGTACAGCTCTATATGCTGCAGTGTCGGACAATGCTTCATGATTTGCTCCTCAACAGCCATTAGGATAGCTGTACTGCATGAGTCAACATAAGTATGCGAAACAGCGCTTACTCACGGTTGTGATAGTAGTCATCCGACCACCACGAAAAATGAGTTAAGCCCTTGATGGTGGAGATAACCTGCCAGAGAATGAGCTGTGCGAGCTACGAGACCATAGGGGAACTCACAGATTGGATTTCGGGGAGTTGGCCTTCGTGGGCTCCGCCGATGACAAACGAAGCCTCCACCGAGAGATTGGTAAAGGCTGAGCTGGCATTGCGGAGCCTTCGGAGAAACTCCCCAAGAAGCATAAAGTCCAGTGCTCCAACAGTCAATTCGACCGTCCGCACGCAGCGCAAGGACTCGGCGAGGTCTGACAGCCCCTGCAGTAGACTTTCCACCGTTTGTTCCTGCTGTACCATGCGCCTGACGCAGCGGAAACCTGAAGGATCATCTGGGCCGGGAAAACTGTGTATCCGTAGTCTCTGGACAAGAAGAGCCTGCCTCTCATTACGCAGAAGCTTAGCCAGGAAAGGAGCATCTTCGAAGAGGATATCTATCGAGCGCCACTCCAGGTGATCCGGCTGCACCAGACGCCATAGACTCTTGCACGTTGAAGCCAAAGATACCAGGTCGATAGGCGCGTATATATGGTCTATGACAACGTCCAAAACCTCCGCCGGTAGTTGAAGCAGCTGTACCATGCCTGTACGTCGACCAGTGGGTGGAGACTGGAACGGCCTGCGGGAATGGAGGATTTGGTTGGATGAGTCGAAGTTGTGTTTGTCTCCCCGGACTTGTCCAAGCGCACGCACAGCCTCCACTAATGGTTGTCGCGTCGTTTGAAGCGCGTCGAAATGAGATCGCGTTGCTCGTCGACACCAAACGCCAATAGACAGCAATGTCTTGGGTAACCGACTCCAACGAAGCTCTTCATCTGCGCCTGGGTGAGTACAGTATACTGTGGGACTGTAGCGCTGCGATAACGGCTTGTAATAGTGCGCGCTCACGGCGAAGAGACCCATGACGAGCGGACAGCCGACTTCCACCCTACCTTCACCTACCCAGTACGATCCCGCAATATATGCGCATCATCAGTATCTCACAGTCTTTCTAGATATATGGCGAAGATGAGAAGATATTTGGATACCTTGACCTGTATATTGCCGTTCGTCTGGTTTTACCAATTCCCGCACATCTGCTCACCGGACATGTAGCTTTACTTCGCATCTGGTAGCTTGAAGCAGTATTTCAAGGTGACTTCCACAAAGCAGCCCGCTGCAAAAGCCGATGACGTGGAGGGTGCTCTATACAAGTTTATACCTCCTGGTGCGTATATGCGCGGGACCTCTCTTCGTGTACCGGGCTGATGCGCGATCAGACTATACCAAAGATGAAGAGACCTTTCACCAGCAAGTCCAGAAGGACGCCGACAACTTCAAGCCTATGGGCAAGCTGATACATTCGTATACTCGACCTTCAAGTGCCAACAAGGGGAAGTCTGTTAAACATGTGCCTCGAGACGATGACATCGAGTATGAGGTGTACCACGTACGTGATCTGCCTGTCTTCCTATCTGATCAAGGTCCTAACGCCGAGAACAGGCAACATGGGATACCCCAGGCTTCCGGGATTACCATAGACACATGCAAATCTTTATCCTGCTATACATCGAGGGCGGGTCTTACATTGTTGAGGACGAGGAGAAGTGGGAGTTCGTAGTTTTGTGAGCGCACCCGTTGCCTTTCGGTCTGTCGCGTCTGACAGAAGCGTAGGTATGAGAAGACGAAGAATGCAGAGGGCAAGGAGCGATGGCACTTCGTCGGCTACTCAAGCCTATACCCTTTCTGGTGTTGGCCGAATAATGTCCGTTTACGACTAAGGTACGGTTCATACTGCACCGTCCCGGCAGTCGAGCTGACAAGGCTTGTAGTCAATTTGTCATCCTCCCCCCATTCCAAGGAAAGCACCACGGTTTCGAGCTCTACGAAACCATCTACAGACTAGCACGAGACTCGGCTCTGACCACCGAGCTCACTATCGAAGATCCCAGCGAAGGCTTCGAGGACATGCGGGACAGATGCGATCTTGCGATGCTGCGAGCAAATGAGGAGTTCATGGAGGGTTGGGAGCCGAAAGGCGGTGGAGAGAAGGGCTGGAGACCGCCGATAAACCGGGAATGGGAGAGGAAATGGATGAAGGAGCTGAAGCTGGCTAAGGTGTGTCGAGCTGACGATATCTCCCTTTCGTGGGCTAACCCTGTCCTGCAGCGACAATTCCAGCGCTTGACGGAGATGCTCATGCTCGAACGCTTACCACCCGGAGACGCAGAGGCAGAACGTGCCTTCCGGCTACACGTGAAGGAGCGGCTGTTCCGCTTCAACTACGTACGTGATCAAACATGCTCGTATCCGACTGTGGCTGACATGCGATGCAGGAGATCCTGATGCAGCTCGAGAAGCCTGAGCGGCTAGAGAGGTTGGAAGAGACCTACCAAGGAGTGCGGGATGACTACCTGCGGATTCTGGCTGGAAAACGGCGCGATCCACCAAAATGAGCGTACATCATACGCTTGGGCAACCACAGCGGTTCACTTTGGAGATTTTGCATGGCTATGACTGTAGTATTCGCGAAGCGAGATAATGATATTCGGTCTGTTATTCCTTATCCCTGTCGCAGGTGTTCTCGCGCACATGATGTTCGCGCAAATGATGTTCGCAAATGATGTTCGCGCAAATGGTGTTCGCGCAAATGATGGACGTTCGCGCAAACCGTTTTCGCGCAAACGTCTTCGCGCAGGCCGCCCTCGCACAAATTGCCTTACGCACAAACCGCCTTACGCACAAACCTCTTCGCGCAAACCGTCTTCGTACAAACCGTCTCCAGGCCTATGGAAGCGGCCTTGTCGCAGCCATCTTGAGCTCGTTCGGGAAAACATCAACCGCATAGATTGAAAAAACTACAAATACACCCTCCTCTCTAACCACCCTAAACCCCGCTCACCGCTTCCTCACATCCCTCACGCTCAAATACAGCATATCCCCCTCCTCCAGATTATAGCTCGCAATCGTATTAGCATTCGTAAGCGTCTTCCCATTAAATGTGAGCCTGATCCTCCCGACCGGACAGGTCGAGTCCAACTGCTGGATAATCCTGTCCCGGAGCGTGCTGACTAGCAATGTAAGGGGTAAGTCGGGTACGTCGGCCACTTTGCCGTCGAAGTGCCACCCGGGCTGGTCTTCGATTATGGGGAGCTGGACTTGGATGCTGATGGGCTCGGGGTGGAGGGCGATCCAGTCTGCTTCTGGGTAGGTGTGGCCCTCGTATCGCTCGACACGTTGCCGTTTTGCGGGCGGAGGCTGGTCGTCTGTCGTTGTTGGGATTGGGGGGGTGTCGGTGCCCTCGGGCGTGGCGGACCCGCCGGGCGTGCCGGCGAGAGCGGCGATGCGGCTGGGGTGCATACCGGGCGGGACGAACCCTGCGGGCGTTGCGGCTGCGGGGGAGAATGTAGAGGCTGAGGAGACGGGCTGCATGGCACTTGCTCCTGGGCCTCCGTACGCCGGTGCGGTCGCGGGCTGCGGAGCAGCGCTGATAACTGCATTCGCGTACTCCGGTAGCGCGGGTGCGTTGAGCGTCGCCGCTGAAGCAGGTGTGATCCCCGGTCCCAGAGCAGGGCCGATGGCAGGCACAGTCGTATCCGCCATAACGCCAAGTCCCTTCGCCCGATGAATAGCAGCGATCTGCTCTTCGAAATTGACGTTGCTCTGGAACTTGCCCGTCGTGCTCTCCTTGCTGGCCGTATGTCCATCCCAGACAATCTTCTCCCTCTCCCTCGCACGCGCCTTCTCCGCTTCTTCTTCCGCTTTGCGGGCAGCTTCGTCCTCTTCTGCGCCGAAGATGTCCACGCGGGTGCGGGCGAGGGTCTTGAGGGACGAGGCGACGTTCGCGCCGTATTGCAGCTCGTTGGCTTGCGCGCGGCGGGCCTCCAGGGCGTCGCGTTGTGATTTCCAGCGAGGGTCGAGTAGCTCGATACGCATGTGCTCTTCCAGCTCGTCGACGGCGATCTGCTGTCCGCAGATCGTACACGTCGTCGTGATCTTCTTCGCACCGCGTTGGATCCCTGCAAACAATAGTCAGACTAAGTAAGAGAGAGAGGCAGAGTAAGGACGCACCCCTCGGAACGTAATTCTCCCTGATCTTCATCTGTCCCGGCAAGTGCGCCTGGGCCATCGCCTCCTTCCTCAACCTCTCCGCCTCGTCCTGCGCCAACTGCGCCGTCTGCGCGTCCGCCTTCGCCTGACTCTCCGCCTCAGCCTCCGCCTCCGCATCCCTCATCTCCACATCCTTCCTATTCAGCTCCTCGAGCTGCTCCGCCCTCTCAGCCTCGATCTCCACCGCCTTCCTCTTAACCCCCGCCACCTGAGCCTGTCTCTCCGCCCTCGCCGCCTCTTCCCTCGCCCGCTGCTCTTCCTGCGCAGCGCGGTTCCGCAGCTCAGCAGCCTCGTTAGCAGCCTTGATCTCCTCCGTCGTGCTCTCACTGATCATCTTCGCCATCCGTTTCTGCGCAAGCGTCATACTCTCAATATCGTCGATGCTCATCGGCGGCGGGAGCTCGGACTGCGCGTCAGCGAGGGTGAACTCGATCGTCTGCACGATGGCATAATCGTGCCAATCAATCTCGGCAAACGCTTTCCTTTCGGCTTCCTGGTCCTCAGCGCGTTTCTTCTCTCGTTCGCGCTTCCATTTCTCCCATTCTGCCCTCGCTCTAGCCTCTTCCAGCAAGCGAGCCTTTCCACCCGGACCAGCATCGGCGCGCAACTTCTCCCGACCTTCGGGCGTGGGGAGGAGAACAGTCTTATACTGACTGACAAGCCTCGAGAAGTACCCGAATAGCGGATGTGTCGGTCGAAGGAACTCGAACTCTGGGTTCTTGCCCTCCTTCACCGATAGAGCCTGCAAGAAGCTAGCGCCCCGGACAGCAAAGAAGAGCGCGGTGAGCTTGATAGTGTCCAGCTCGAGCGGGCCGACCTGCTTGGGAGTAGGGACGACGAACTCGAGCTCGGGCGGCTCGGGCGGTGCGGCTCTCGGTCTGCCCGTGGCCTTCTTTGCTCCTTCAGCCGCGGGGGTACCACTTCCATCAGCGGCGGGCGTGCCCTCCTTCTTCAACGCTGCGCCAGTCACAGCGTTGACGCTTTCCCCAGCGCGGATCGAATCGACCCGATGTCTATAGTAGGCGTGGAACGCGTCGGTCGGAGCGAGGAAGGCGAATTTCGGATCGGTCTTCTGGGACTCGCGCACGCGGTCTTCGAATTGCTGTGGGTTTTGTGAACGGGCGACGTGGAGGGCAGTGCGGTCGATGATGGCTATTCGCACAAGGTATAGTCAGCAAGCGAGCAATAGCGAGCATGAGAGGCTATGCGGGGGGGAAGAGAGGGGGAGAGAAGAAATAAGACGTACTTCTGATCTCTGGAGGGGGGTATATCATCCCCGTTGCGAACTTTGGCTGGTCCGACTCCGGTGCTGGAGTGCCGCTTCCATTCCCATTGCCGTTGCCGTTTGTTGCTGGTGTTGGTGTGGGAGTGGGGGTGGAGTGGGAGTGGCCGTTGATGCCGTTTTGTTGTGCGGGAGGAGGGGACATCGATACGTCCGCCATTTTGGTTCTTCTTGCTCCGTCTGTCTAGCTTGCAGAAGAGTAATAGCAGGAGCACGAGTGGGCGGAAGAGGAAGAGAAGGTGTAGGTGTATGCGCTATACCACAGTAGCGCCCGCAGCCACAGCAAGTCGAGCGAGCGAGCAAGAACTCCCACCCTAACCTACAGCGCAAGTCTCTGAAAGCAACGGAAGCAGAGCAACCCCTCCCGGGTTCAAATCACCCCTCCGGAGCCGAGCCGAGCACGATCGATCGAAGTCCGATGAAGGGTGATCGTGGTACGACGCCCTGGCTGCTGGGTACGCTTTGGAGGCGTTGTGTGGGGTGCTGCCGCTGTCAGTCGTACGTCTGTCGGTCTGTGCCTCTGTCGGGTGGTGGGTTCGGGTCCTTATCCTCCTCCTCCTCCTCCTCCTCTGCTATTTGTGTACTGGGTTTTGGTCGACTGACGGGAGGACCGTGCTGCTGATACCCCTTGCTTTTACTCTGCTCTCTGTCGGTCTGGTAAACGTCTGCTCAAGTCGAACGGTCGAACGACTCTGCAGAGTCACTCCTCTCGCCACAACAACACTCGACACGATCAAGCAACGATGCTCACCCTTCCCCTCATCTCCTTGCTTATCCCCTTCTTCTCACTCCCGACCCCTTCCCTCGCCCAACAATGCGAGCAATATGCCCTCCCCCAAACCAGCACCACCTGTCTCTGCCCACCCGGCTTCTCCGGGCCAACCTGCTCCCTCCCCTCCTGCGGCGGCAACCTCTTTCAAGGCACCTCCCGGCCCTCTGCCCAGCCCGCCCAGGGCCAATCCTACGCAAACATAACCGCCTCGAACTGCGCCTGCCAGGACGGCTGGGCTGGCGAGGGGTGCAATGTCTGTAGGAGCTCGAGTGCGTGCCAGAATGCGTTCTGGGCGAGCAACTTTAATAGTACTGTTGGGAGCGGGGTGGATTTGGCGGGGGTCACGCCGGATCAGACGGGGAATCAGAGCGTGGTGTGCTCGACGGATAGTAGGGTTTATGCGAGCGGGGAGCTGAGCTGCGATGTGAACGTGCGTCTCCCTCTCCCTTCTCCCTCTACCTTCCCACCTGTCTCGCTTCTTTACCTTCTCCTCTATGTGCCTCCTGAAAGAGCAAGTCCTGATGCCACAATGTGTAGAACCCAACCCTCCAATCCCTCTTCCCCCTCCAATCAACCCTCACCATCCTGCGCGTCCTCAACCCCTCCCTCACCCCCTACCCCAACATATCCGCCCTCCCCGTCCCAAACGCGACGATCTTCGCCCAACTCTGGTACGCCGGCGTCGAGCAATTCTACTGCACCGCCTCCTCCTGCTCCCAGTCCCTCGACACTGCCGGCTCGGGCTCCGGGTCAAGCGACTGGCTCTGCCAGGACCTGAAGTGTACCTGCCGCGGAGGGAGCACGTTCTGCGGCGCGTCGGCGGCTATGAACCTCACCAATACGATTAATGGCCTGTCGGGCACGCTGGAGATCTCGTGCGATGGGGTTAATGCGAGCTCGACGCAGGGGACGGAGTGCGCGTTCAAGCAGTCTGTGCTGGAGCAACTGTTTGGAGGAGGAGGGCTGAGTATGCAGAACTGCGTGTTTGGGGAATGCGTGAGGCAGGGGGTGATCGACAGTGCTGCCTCATCGAATTCCTCCTCCAGCACCTCGTCCGCGGGCGCTGCAGGGCTGAGCGGAGGAGTGATCGCCGGCTTAGCGGTAGTCGGGGCGTTCATCGTCGCCGCGATCTTACTGCTCGCTTGGGGGCTATGGGACCAACGACGCGCCCGCGCCGGCCTCGGAGGAACGGACGCCGCTCTCGCACTCGAAAAGCCTCCCGGAGGGATCGGCCTAACATTCACCGACCTATCCTACATCGTCCCCACGCGCCAATTCTCCCTTTTCTTCCGGGGTCACTCCAAGCCTTCTCATCCAGAAGACGGCACCTCCCTCTCCGCCCTCGGCGCCCCGGACGGCGGGTCGGACGACCCCGACCTGCTAAATGGAGAAGAAGGCAAGATCATCCTCCGGAACGTCTCGGGCCGCGTAGAGCCGGGGCAGATGGTCGCTATCCTCGGCCCCTCAGGAGCGGGGAAAACAACTGTTGTTGAGCTTCTAGCTGGAAAACGGAAAGAAGGGCGCGCCTCGGGCTCGGTCTCATTCTTCTCCGGCTCGGATGGGCGTACGCTGGAGCGTGTGCCCAGAGTGGGGTTTGTAGATCAGAGCGATGTCCTCCCCGCTAACCTCACTGTCCGGGAAACGCTGCTCTTCGCCGCTCGGCTCCGTCTGCCCGAGACGACCTCCCGCGCAGAAAAAGAAGCAAGGGTCAGCGAAGTGCTCGACCAGCTCGGCCTCTCCCACGTCTCCAACACCCGGATCGGCTCCGGCGAGCGGAGAGGCATCTCGGGGGGAGAAATGCGGCGCGTCTCCATCGGCTGCGAGCTCGTCGCCCGGCCCTCGATCCTCATCCTCGACGAGCCCACCAGCGGGCTGGACAGCGTCTCAGCCCAGAAAGTCGCCACCGTGCTCAGGGAACTGTCACACGACCCGCAGAACCCCACCATTATCCTAGCGTCTATCCATCAGCCAAGCTCGAACCTCTACAGGACGTTCGACAAGGTCTTACTCCTCTCTGGTGGGCGGAGTCTGTATTTTGGCGAGGGGGGAAATGCAGCGGCGGAATGGTTTGCGAGAAGGGGGTTGCCCTGCCAGGAAGGGTACAACGTGGCGGATCATTTGCTTGATATTGCTAGTGCGCCTCCTGCTAGTCTGTTCCAGGAAGCGGGGGCGAACGGGAACGGGGTGGGGAATGGGAATGGGAATGGACATGGGACGGGCGTGAGAGGGACGCCGAGCGAGGAGGGAGAGAAGGAATTGCCAGCTTCCGAGCGACAACTGCCGTATCGCACTCAATCCCAGTCCCAGTCCATGACCGGCACCGGCACGGGCCGCATCACCGGAGTGCACGGCGCCCCACACCAAACAGCCGGTATACAGCGCGGCAAACTCCGCACGAGCGGGCGCTACGCCGCTACGTTCCTCACTCAGCTGCAAGTCCTCTCAGGAAGGGAATGGAAGAACCTCTGCCGCGATCTTTCGCTGTTCGTAGCCCATCTGGCGGTGGCCATTGTGTTGGGCGTGTTTACGGGCGGGTTGTATTTCAAGACGGGGATAACGATTGCCGGGTTCCAGAGCCGGATCGGGTGCTTGTTCTTCCTCGTACGTCCCTCCCTTCCCTTCCAACTCGTACAGCCGAGCTTAACAAGTTCATAGGGCTCGCTGTTGAGCTTCTCGGCCCTGTCGGCACTACATAACCTCACCGTCATCCGTCCCCTTTTCTTGCGCGAGCGTGCTGGCGGATATTATTCCCCGACGGCGTGGTTGCTTTCTCGTGTGATCTGGGACGTCATCCCGCTCCGCATTGTGCCCACCATTTTCGTATCGACTATCACGTACTGGATGGCGGGGCTCAGCCCGACCCCAGCAAACTTCTTCAAGTTCCTGCTCATCCTGATCCTCTACGCGCTCGTCCTCACCCTCTTCGTAAGTCGTCTCTCGCGATTGAGTAGGAAGAAAAGGCTGACGTTCCTGTAGAACTTCTTCTACGCAGCCATATTCAGCAACGGCGGCATCGCCATCCTCCTCTCCGCCCTGTTCAACCTAGCGCAAATGACGTTCGCGGGCTTCTTCGTCCACCTCGACTCGATCCCGCCCGTCCTGCGTTGGCTACAATGGCTCTGCCCGCTCAAATATACGCTCGAGGCGCTGAGCGTGAACGAGGTCAACTCGGGGCTGATGATCGAGGATACGTTGTCGGGCGTGCCGGTCGACGTGTCCGCGCAGCTTATTATGAATTTGGTGCGTATATTCGCCCTTGTCTTTTGTGCGAGCGACGCTGACGTACGCACCAGTTGTTTGGCTTCGGCGACTCGAACTATTATCGCGACGTGCTTGTGTTATTCGCGTTTATTGCCGGCTTTGGGGTTGCGTTAGTGGCGGCGGTTTGGTTTAGGATGCGGGAGACGCGGTGATCGACGGACGTCGGCGTCTGTCGGCGTCCGTCGGCGGGATGGACAGATGATGACAATGCACGTTTATGTTATGTTTAGGTCGACTCTTTTTGTTTAATGCTGGGTATATGCGCGATTTGTGTTGGGTTCTGGTAGATGTATATTTTTGCAATGGATTGGTCAACATGGAAGGTGCCTGAGCACAGGCATGAACAGCTCTGTCGGATTAAGATTATAGCGTGATGCCCAATTGCCTCCAAGCGAGGCAGCATGATCCGAATAAGGACAGTGAGAGGGTGACCCAACCCCAGCCTAGTTCAGCACATCGGCGGAGTTGGCAGCTTCTTCTCTGCTCTTGACAAGGTCCTCGTGCCACTTCTTGGCATCTTTTGGATACTCGTCCATATGTGCATTGAGCAGCTTTTCCGCACTTGGCAGCCAGTCCACTTGAAGAGCCGTGCCTGTGCTCAACATGGTATAGCCTGCAGCTAGAAGTATGTACATTGATAACTGACAGCAATGGTGGAAGGTTAGACTCACAGTTCAAGTATGAATACTTTTGTCCCAGTTGAAGGGGTGGCTGAGATGAGCGATACTCCCAGGGAAACTGCCTTATATATACTGCCACAGTGCATGACACTCTTCTCAAGAGCCCATGAACAACGGGTCCGAAGGATGGGAAGCATGAACCGGAGCCACCAACGGAGTACTCATCAACCCGCTGAGCCGGATGTGATTGTCCTGAGTGACACTGAGACATCCGACAAAGTGGACATGGAGAGCAGAGGGCAAGTTCAAGGAAAGAGGTTGGCGAGGGTAAGCGCGAAAGACAACTCAGGCAGCCCACTGCAGAGTCATGGTGCGTGTGCACAAAATGCGGAAAAAAGCACCAACCAACACCACACCCAGGATCTCGTACTATTTCTGCTGCCTGCCAGCTGCCAATGCAAGATATTGATGAGATCAGCCCTCACACGTCCAACAGCCAGCTTGAAGATCTAGGGCGCCTTGGACGCGGCGTTACGCACCAGTCAGAGTCAGAAGACACCAGGGGTCCATCAGCGCCACCTCGGCTAGGCCGACCCTGGCTGAATGGGTTCTTCATCACTACTGCTGCCCTAACTGGAAAGGGCCCGCAAAGACAATGCACAGCCACATCTCTACTATTGGCCAACTTTACTTCTTTTATTCTACTTTCTTCTAGTCACACAAATGAAGGGATATAGATGCCATTCTTTATATCGGGATGCGGCCAATGGGTGCTCTTTCCTGATTTTGCACGTCCACCCCTGGACGCGCTTGCCCCGCTTGCATATAGCATATACAGCAGTATCCAGGTGAGTCTGACCTTTTCCAACTAGGTTTAGCTTTGGCTGACTATATGCTAGCATATGGACAGCATCACATTGGAGTCACTGGTTTCCCAGGCAGCCCAGGTCTTGCGGGACCTGTTGGATGTCAATGTTTTGGACGTTCAGGTATGCCGGAATATGCTGGTCATGACTGTCTATTAATTTTATTTAGGATCATACAGATGGCAATATGGCTGATATCTCTGCTAGTCTGGCCTCACCATTCTCCAGTTGGTCCGATCCTGATCGTCCGGCTACTTCCACGCACAACCAGAGTCCTGGTCCAGAAGATTCCAGGATGAAGCGCTTTGAAGCTAGCATCTGCTATCTTCTGGACGCGATCCTGCCCAGTAATCCGGAAATTCCGGATCCTCCCAGCCCGGAGCTCAATCCTGGTCGGGGACCATGCAACAACAGTCAGATCTCAACGTTCAGCATAGGCCCACCCTTGTTGCCTAACGTCGGCGTCCAGCACGGGCCAGAGCTGACCGATTTGTACGATATCCTCGACAGTGACGCGTCCGACCTCGATTCGACTAGCCAAACTGAAGCAAGCGACAGCAATTCAAGCGTGGAAAACAGCCTATGGGAGAGTTTCCTGATGTTTCTGGACAGCGATTGGAGCAGTGATGAGGACACAGGTTATATGGGCGACGAAGAGTGGGAGGACGATGTTGAAGGCGCGATGTTTGAGTCCTGATGCAGACAAGCACATACACCTACAAAGATAATGTAATGAGTGCGATGTATGAGGCCAAATATGATCATGACTTACCTTTACTATCGTCGAATCCACAAATTGACGCGTCATGTTCAGGCCGTCATGAGCGCATAGGCCTGCGAGATACCGTGATGGGCTAAATGAAGCAGTAGAACACGAACGACAACGTCAGCTTCGCAGTTGTCGAAATCACTTGGGTCCAGCCAGTATGCATATACCTAGCAAAAGATTGTAATTAGCGAGATTGAAGAAGGAAATATCATATTACTATACCTGTGTTGTTTTGGTAGCGCGATCGCATCTTGGAAATGCTTAGGCCCGAGACATTTCCTTGAAGTGAGCGATCCACTGATGCTTAGGGATGGAAGAACAGCTTGGCGACGCAGAACAACTTGGCGACATAGACAAACAGCCTGAAGAGGATCATACAGATTCATTACAGATGTGCACATACATACAGATACAAATGCTCCTGTTCTATCCTACATCGCCGCCATGATCGCCTGATGTACTCCAACTTTCTTGGCCAGAATGTAGGCCATGATCGCCACTAGCGCGACGATCAGTCCATCTAAGAAGAGAGGTGGCCTGCTGGGTAATGGCTCCAATCGCACAGCTGCAGGTCGTGGTGGGATGACTTGCTCTGGTATTGCGGTGACTGGTGTGGACAATGAAGGTTGAGCCGGTGCTGCAGGAGCATGTTCTTGCAACAGTTGGACAGGTGCGGCAGGTGCGGATGGTATGGAAGCTTCTGGTACAGATTCAGGTGGATTGGCTTGAGCTGATGCATCGTCTGGCTTTGGAACAAGTGAAGGTTCCGCAGGAGGGGTTGAAGAGGCCGGAGCGCTTTCAGTTGTATGCAGATGCGGATGATCAACATCTGCGCTCGATGTCCTTGCTGTTCCTTCTGCTGCAGCCTCGGCAGTCCGTACATCCGGTAGTAACTCCTTGTTTGAGACTCCACATTCCGGGCAAACCCAGTCTCTAGATCTATCGCTTGGTATTAGCATATATCGCTTCCGAGGGAGAGTGTATGACGCACAGGGTTGCAAGTCTCTTCCTCTCTGCTGCAGGATAGTCCAGCGCTCCAATACCCATGGCTGCCTCTCCCCTGATGGGGAAGAACCCTTGTAATCCGACGATCGCAGTCCTGATCCCCCAAGCCGGTTGCCAAAGATCCTCATGGTACGCAGTAAACGAAATACAGATCTTCTTGTTCAACTCAAATCGCCCATTCGGGGTGAGGAGCATGATGTTGGGCGGCTTGAAGGGGTATTCGGAGGGGAGAAGGATGCGGCAGTGGTATAGACCCCCTTCAAACTCTGTGTCGGCTGGACCGCGAATCGTGCCATGCCATTCGAAGATATCATCCTGGTTCTGCGTAAGACAAAGTGGTTTAGTAAGACGCAAGACCATGTACCTCTAGCGGGGCAGCACAGTAGTCCGTGGATGGGTCGTTCCCCAGCTCTTTAGCTTCCTGGAGGATGCGCTTCACGGCTGCATGCAATCATCAGTGATCGATCATTAGGCGCCTGCTAAGGGTCGACGCACCCGAGTTGTTCTTGTTGTGCGAGGATCTCGAGGCCATTATTGTTGCCTAGATGCGACTTCAAGCAATCTAATGCGAAGATAGCAGCGGAACAGTAAAAGGACAGGAGGTGGTTGTGGACAAGTATAGAGGTCGAGGCAGTGATAGCGCCTAGTGATGGGTTACGCCCCTTCGACGTGTCCGCAGTCGTGGCCGAGGGATGCGGGGGCGGCTAAAGTGGCGGATCGGGTTTCAATGACGATCACCGCTCGGGAGCAGTTCCCTTTTCGGACCACGCGCGCACATTTCCTCGACGACCGACCCATCCGCGACCGTCCTCCTCGAGCCCGACGCGTTCAGATTGCAAAGCGTCGTAGTGAAGAACCATGGGCAAGCATGCGCGGTACAAAGTAAGGCCGCGAAAAGGTGCGCTCAGCAGTTTCGGGTCCATCGAGATGATAAAACTGAAAGACTCGTGCTAGTAAATCAACCGGCGGCCTGCGCAGCCGAAATGATACGGATGCTCACTTGTATGGGCTCAACAGGCGACTATATGGGAATGGTGGGGTGCAAATCCGAGATGGATGTGTTGCATACATGCTTGCATGCTGCCGTACGCATGGATTAATATCTCACGTGAAAATGGGACTAATATTTGTGCAGGTCAAAACACCGAAAAAACGAGCGCCGGCAATCAACTTCCATCTGCAAAAGATGTCAAAGGATCTGTAACGGCCGGTCTTTGGTTCTTCTGCATTAGATGGAGCACACCTCTCACCGATCATCTGTATACGGGCATTGTACCATGAGCACTAATACGCATATTGTCCTCGCCTGCACTAGCCGACCACAATCCGCCACGCTTGCGTATCCGTCTCGCCGCTCTCTGGAAGATGAGACCGTTGCGAGTCATAATACATGTATAGAATGTCGAGATCAAGGGGGGTAACTTCCATGACATCTGACGGATAGCTGCTACGCAATCTACACCAAGTACTCGCTCATAATGCTCTTCACCTTCAGATCCGCCTTCTCCAAAATCTCCTTCGTCTCCTCCCAGATCCTATCCTGGATCGCCTTCCCCTCCGCACTCAGGACCAGATCGCTCTCCTCAGCAATAGCACACGCATTCGTGAACTTGCCCGAGATGCCTTGCAGGTCCTTGCTCAGCGCCGCATGGAGGAGCGTCCTACTCCCCACTTCGGTAGACCGGGCATTGACCATCTTCCAGAGCTGGAACCTCCATCCTGGGTTCTTGCGGTTTCGTGTAAGGTCTGAATGACACAAGCCGGGGTTGACGGCATTCACAGTCAGTGCCGAGGTGGACGGGATATGCTCGGCCAGAGAGCGGGTGAAGAACACGTTCATGAGCTTGCTGACCGAGTAGCGTTTCGCCATCACGCCTTCTTTCTTGCAGTGTTCTTCTGAGCCAAGCAGTTCCAGGATCTTGGGGGCTTGTGCTTCGGGGAGCTCGTACACCCAGTAGTGTACGTCGGAGGAGACGATTACCAGTCGAGGGAAAGGAGGCGAGACTGTCGCTTTCATCAAGCATGGCAAAAGGCGGATCGAGAGTAGAGCGGTGGAGAGGTGGTTCACTTGCAAACTGCATATATGCCCATGAGCAACGTTGAGATAATTCGGATTTCGGCACGTACACCGTCTCCCAGCCATCCACGGTTTTCGTATACTGGCCAGGAATGGACACACCGGCATTCGCGATCTGCCGGATAGCATGAGCACATCGCAACCGACCTTAAATCGAAGCCCACTCACCAGCAGATCAAGCACCCCAACCTCACTCTCATACCGATCCGCAAACGCGCTCACACTCGCAAAGTCCGCCTGGTCCAACTTCCAGCACTCGACCGTCTTGCACCCCGTCGTCTTCTCAATACTCTCCTTCGCGCTCTCTGCCTTCGTGAGATCACGGCAAGCGAGGATGAGTTTCTTGGGGTTCATGCGCGCTAGATGCCGCGCTGCTTCGAGCCCGAGACCGACGTTCGAGCCGGTCACTATGACGTTCTTCCCTGTTAGGTCTTGCTTGAAGGAGTCGACGGAGGGGAGGGGCATCCATTGCAGATAGTGAAAGTAGAGGCTGCCGAGCTTCATCTTGGCGCGTATCCACTTAGAGGTAGAAGAGCAGTAATGGGGCGAGCAAGCGGTTGGCACGTTCGCTCTTTATGAACGCGACGATGAGCCGACTCTTCTCCACACTGGCAAAGAGACGGTTGATAACGGCTGTCTCATTCCGCACGTCCTACGCTCCTCGCTACCGTGGATGTCCACGGTTGCAGGAGCGCCCATTTAGACAACGAGCTCGGCAGTTCACCTGACTAGCATGAGGGACGCGTGAATGAGGGTGTACTTGGTGGAGGCGTAGGTGGAGGTTCGCTGTGAGACCGCGCTGCGCCTCTGTCTGACTTTCCGATCTTCCACTTTTCTGCAGATTTTCATGGCTTAGGTTGACTACCGTGGGTTGCTTCAGGGTATGTGGAATGTGCTCGGGAATTCAAGAGGCGCTCGCATTGTTGTGGGATGCGCCCACCCGGAATGTAGGATGCGCGAGATGTCAAAACAGGATGCACAAGATATCAACACAGGATCAGCAAGATGTCAGCGTAGGATGTCCACGGCAATAATGTAGGATGTCTAAGGTGGTGCTGTAGGATGCATGAGCGCACTTTTTCGTGGTAATGCACCGCAAGATCAGTCGCTCAGCATAGGCTGTGTTCTGCTAGAGTACCCGCACAAGAATGGGTGATTCGCCGCCTGAAATGGGTGATTCGCCGGGCAACGTGTGATTTACGGACATTGCCGGATTTCCCGCACATTATCCGATTTTCGCACATTGTCCGATTGTCATGTATTGTCTGATGTCCCGAGTGCTGTCGAATTTCCCCCGAAATAGTTTGATTCTCCGGACATGTGCTCAGACAGGACGTGAGTCGGAACATTTACAACTATCATTATATTGCTCATACAAGATCGTACTCAGGTATCGTCGATGTGTTGGAATCTTCGGTGCTGCCCTCTTCTGCTTCGGCCGCAGTCTTCCCGCCGGTCGCCACGTAGGCCAGGATCTCCACGCTCAACCGGATCATCTCCATGTACTTCTCCTCTACCATGGTGGTTTGACGCTCCTTGATGACCGCATCAAGATCAAGAATCTTCTGCGACACGGCGTCCCGCTTTTCCGCATCGTTCATGTTGTTGTACACCACGGCGAGGACATAGAGGACTTGTTGGGTCGACTTGATCAGCTGGATGGCCTCGTAATCTTGGAGAGCACGCTCGAGCCATGGTATCGCTTCTTCTAGTTTCGAAGCTGAGGCCAATGTCAGTTCTGCGCCATTGTTCAACATGACGATACGTACGGTCACCTTCAGCATTGACAATCATGCACCGCGCCAAGGTGAAGCAGCCGTAAGCGCGTTGCTCCAGATCATCTCCACGCAGAATCTGCGGAAGATGTTCCTCAATCAAACGTCGCCCGCTCGGTGCCATGCCAAGGCCGATACCGAGATCCGCAATCATGATGATAGCAGTGCGATGTAAGTGCCAATTGCACGCATACTCTGTCAGAGTAGCCGCGGTGAGGACAGGAGACAAGGCAAGTAGGTATTGGCGTGAGTTCTGCTTGGTCGTTATTAAGGGGCACGGTACACTCGTTCAAAATGCTCACAATGTAGTTGTTGCCTGTCCTTAGGCATTCTCCCGCTCCCAAGTCTCCTTTCTCCACGTTTACGAGCTTTCCTTGGTAGTTTTGCCGGGTTGGATATCTTGGCATGGTGCGTCGCAAATAGTCTACGAGGCCTCTTCGCTCTCTTTCCACGCAGGTCGTCAGACTGGAAGCGTCTTCCGCAGTAGAACTTGCTCACGTTCGAATAGCGAAGGTCAGCATGTTACACCAGAGCTCCCACTGCCATTGTTGAGCTTGCTGAAGGGTTAGTGGTCGCCATGTTGTTGGATCCATCATGGTCATCCACGCTTCATCATAGCGACCTTGCCGAACCAGCTGAGAAGACATAAGGTACAGAAACGTTGTAGGCAGGAATACGTACAGTTGTACTTTTCCATATCAGGTTTGTCAAGCGCACATCTTCTGCACTTTCATCCATGTGTAGCAGAGAGATATCCTCCCATTGCTTAGCTAAACTTTCTATACCTAGAAAAGTGTCAGTTAAAGAAGCCAATATTTGTGCTCTGACTCTCACGGACCACTCAACCTCCACATGAAGGAAGACGCGCTTGCCAGACTGGATCTATCACGCGCCTTTCCGCCGTCTGACAGATTCTTCGCTCCTGCTGAAGCGTACCACAAGTATTTCCAGCACTTGCTGACGGGTTCTCCTGATTCTAGGGAACGCCGTAGATCCCATAATACGTCAAGTTGTCTGAAGCCCTTCCGAAGAGGCGTAGGTTCATGGTCAGGATAAAAGGCGTTAATTCGACGTTGTAAACTGGTGTCTAGCAGTGAGCTAACGATGGCATGTGAACGCTTTGCAATACGTACGCGGTGCATGATATCAAGGTGTAGCGATCCCCTGCATTTCGGCAGACCTTCATTGCTTCCTCTATAGTATCTTTGGCGGCTTTCATTTGACCGTTCAGATAGTAGGTGGAAGCCAGTCTTAGAAGCGTATATTGATTGAAGCCGCTAGACGGAATTGAGTCGGTGAGGGCTGCATAACGCTAAGTCTTGCTCACGAATCTGTCTCCTCGCTGAATCTCTGCGAGAAGAAGCGTCGTAAGCTCTCGATAGCGCTGGTGATGTCACCGACATGTTCTGCGTTCTCGTACCTGCGAGGCATCGGTCGCAGCGCTACGGATAGGTGGGCGTACGTACTGGGCGAAGGCCTCGGCAGTGGCATGTGGGGCGTCGTCGTCCGGCGTAGGGTAGCTCAGCATTCCTAGGCGGACTAAGATCGGAGCTCCATAGCGTAGCATATGCACGTACCTGGAATATCAGAGTAGCTCTGAAGCGTATAACCCTCCATGCTCGTCCCGTTCGCCCATCCTTGGAAGTCCTCGATGAACTTGACCATCCCGGAGAAAGAGAGTTTCTGCATGGAGAGACGCGTTCTTCGAATGAATAGGCCGAAATAGGAACGCCGTTCGAAGACAGCCGTAGAGTTGAGGTTCTCTCGCTCCCAGATTAACCCATCAAGCTCTAGACACTTGTGTTAGAACTGCCAAGCGAAGACGTGATCCCCGAGCGTACGAGTGAAGAGGATATGGAGGAAGTCTGGGTGGACCATCTGCTTGATCTACCGAACGTCTTCAGGCCGGTTTGCAACCCCGGCACGCGACAACATACAAAACCATCCAAACAGGACGCCATGATCTCGATGTCTCTTGGATGGACATTCTTCCCTCCTTTGTCGAACTCTTGGACCTTTCGGTAGAAGTCTCGATACGGGAGAGGTTGATAGATCTGCGCGAAGGTCAGGTTGATGTCGCACGTCAGGATGGGATGGGACGAACCTCGGAGATCTCGGTCATAACCAGCTTGTACATCTCCAGCAAAAACAGATCCGTGAACGTCCATTCGGGCGTATGAGTCAACCTCAGCACGGCAGCCATCAAGACATGATGTGGCCTCAACACATGTGTTCGCGTCGCCGGCGCATCAGCCATGTCAAAGTTCAGCGAGTACGACGTCGCCAGGAGGTCCCATAGCCTCGGTCGGTCGGCAGTGACCACCTGGCCATGTCCGACTACCCGCGTCGCCAGCTTGAGTGATGGAATGCGTGGCCAGTGATGCGTAGCCAAGCAAGCAATAGAGACGAGCGCGTGCTGCACGGTCACGGTCGCGAGCTGGTGGCGTGGAGGACGAGGGACGCGTCTCGACGATGACCGACGCGACTTCCAGACCGCCTCGCTCGCTGACCACCAGTATATGCCTGAAAATGATGGATTTACGCCAGTAAAACGCAAACGGCGCGGTCGGGGGAAGGCGACCGGTGAACGGAAGTCTCTCGAGGAACGGATGAGCCAAGTTGATGGTGATCTAGAGAAGGAGGAATGGTTCTCGGCTTTTACCGGTGCGTCATGAGACCTGCATGCCAACTTCAGGCTAACGAAGTTGCAGATACACTGTCTGTCTTTCGCGAACGCTGCTCCGTCAAGCCTGCCCAAGCCATCTGCCTAGGATTAGGCAGTCCGTCAGAATGGGCACCAGCTAGATATCAGCTCGCATTGCTCAGGCAACTCTGTCAACGGCTTGAAATCGTAAGAAGCGCCCGTTCGACTAACTGGCCCGACCTGATGAACGTAGCCTCCCAGCGAAGTCAAAGTGTATGACCCAGTCTTCACGGACGAAGACAAGGACTACCTAGCCAATCTGGGTATGCAAGTAGAACCCGTGGACAAGGTGCGCTCACCGTCCACATCTCTTCCACGGCTACTCACTACGGTCGCCGTTAGGAAGCACGATACGAACTGCTCCAGCCAACACTACTGTACATGCCGCACTGCGACCTGCCGTTCTACAACAACGTCTTTGAGGTGAACTGGTCACTGGATCGACTGGGGAATATGTTGTTGTTAGGGAACAATTTGGGGGATTATGTCGTGAGGTGCGTCACTCCCTCCTGAACAGCCATAGTATAGCTCATGCGACCTGCAGTGGTCCGACGAAACGGGTTCAAGCGAAAGGACCTCTGGTCCACAAGATCGGTACGCACTTGGTGACTGGAAAAGTACAAGGCTCATATATGCATAGTGCCGTACCTGGCTGCGACCGCTTTGCCTGCCAAGTTCCCGTTGGAAGACGCAGCATTCAACGACCTACAGCTGCAGTTCGTGAAGATCTCCGACCTTCCTCCAGAAGAGGACGAATTTTGGAAGATCGAAAACCCAAACCCAGAAGATGCCTCTGCTGCATAAAAATCTGTACTCAATCTACGAAAGACGTACATCGACTTAGGGCCGTGATTGTATATTCCTCATAGAAGTTACATGATGGAACCACTCTTCACGAATTGGGAACCATCCCCTAATACCAAGGCGACAGCCTAACCCCTCCCAACGAGCTATCCTCAATGAAGCACCCTCCATAAATAAGCCCCTCATTCAAGTTCTCCTCCTGATATCCCTCATGCAAAACATCAGCTACAACCAACCTAATCAGCATGCATTCGCAACTCTTGATGAGAGAAGCGCGTACCGGAAGGAGGCGTGGGAAGCTTCAGGAGACCCATGTGGAACTGCCCGCCACCGGTGTTGTTGTTCGTTACTGGACCGGCTATGAGCTTGAGCGGCTCGTAGTCTTTCGAGTAGTAGATCGACATCTCGCTACCCAACCCCAATTCCCATCAGCATCTCCTACATTCAGAAGCGATGAAAGAAAACGCACTTCGAGTCCCACCCGAGCGTAACGGCAAAATTATGCCACGTATCCTCCGTGAACGGCACCGAGATATAGACGTACTCAGGCGAGGTCTGCCTCCCAGCCAGGCGGAGCGTCTTAGGCGTCGTCAGGTCCAGCCCTGGGTAATACGGGATCTCGTTGCTCTGATTAAAGTACGTCCCCGTGTGGAACGTGAACTCGCTCGTCGAGTAGTCGTGTGTCTCGTGCCAGGTCGGGTGGTATTCGTGCCCTGTATAGTTTAGCGGGCGGGTCGGGTCCGTGCGGACGGACCAGTGGAAGGTTGTCGTGCCTTGGACGGTCGCGTCCGTGCCGTTGTTTGGCGCGGGGACGAGCTCGGACCGGCGGAAGCCGTAGTCGGGGGGACCGCCGCCGGGCTGGAAGATGCTGTTGTCGTTGAGGGTCACTTCGACCGAGCGGGTGCCGTACGGGCTGCAGGGGGTCAGACAACCTCCTGTATGCATGATGCCCAACGTACTGGAGAGCATTCGGCAGATCAAACATGGACGGCGGGACGATAGGAAGCTTGATCACCTGGTCCCAAGTCTGGTCTGCTCCATCATCAGAGACGCTCAACCGCAGCAATGTAACAATCCACTCACTGACACCATGCACGTTATCCGTGTTCTGGTAAATCGACGAATTGGCATCAAAGCTATACGGCGTATAACTCCAAGGCACGCGACCATCATAGATGATCCTGCCCAGCTTCGGGGCGGTAGCAGGAGCAGCAGCGACGGCAGCGGCGTACAGAGCCAGGGAGACGACAAGGGAGGAGGCCATCTTGATCTGCCTGCACCAGCGCTCACATCACCCCAGGCTGAGGTATAAATAGCATCTCAAGCAGAGAGTAGAGCCAGCGTATACCTCCCCGTCCCGGCCCGTGTTCATCCATTTGGGGAATCATGACGCCAGGTAGCGAACATCCCCGCAGGTTGAGCCAGCATTGTTGAGAATGAATGATTCTTCTCCCCCCGGTGTTCTGGGGAGGAACTGTATAGACGACTGCTGAAGGACAAAGAGGGAGGGAGGGTTGAGCCGAGGGTTCTCCGGAGTGCCATATGGGGTCCGGCGGTTAGCCTATTTAGGCATTACTTTGGGAAGGTTGATGAGAGTTTCTGAATTGAGTCACGCCGGGAAAAGAGTACGTGAGGGGAGGAGGGATGACGGGATGACGAAGAGAGACGCGTGACGTTGCGCCAGCTATATCAAAGCAGTAGTTTATTCAGATCAACATTGTCGCCCGCATCCATTCAGTCGATGCGCCTCTCAGCGAACAGCGGGACGAAGTCAACGATGAAAACAGCCAGTTCTCCGAGTCAATGCATATGGTTTTAAGTACCCGGACCGCAGTCGCAGACAGCTGGTCGGTGGAAAGTAGGAAGTAGGAGACAAACACAACTAGGCGCCAGAGAACGGTTTCCGCCAAGCAAATGCGGCTCCAATAACTCCATCAAAGATGGATGAAGTTAGGCGAAATAGACGCCGAGCGGTAGCAACGCGTTCCAAATTTCGCGTCTTTACCCCATCGCCTCTCTTTCCATCCCATCACACACCGCGTTTGACCCTCATCACTCACTTTCCTCCTACAAAAGAGCAGTATATCACCCACTCTCTCACTTTAACTCGCACTTTCAAAGATCTGCAATAATGCTCTTCGCTATCTCTGCTCTTGCTGCCCTTGTCCCGGCCGTTCTGGGCCAGACGGTCAATGTCCCGCTTGAGATCGAATCGATCGAGGCGCTCTTCAGCGCCGCTCAGCTCGTCCCTCAGCTGCTGCCGACGTTCGAGCCTACCGCAGCGCTCCATTTCTCGTTCGACAACCAGACGGACAATACCGCCGGCCAGGCTCTGTCCATCCAGCGTAAGCCTGTCCCTCTCCTGCGCCGTGCCCAATTAGACTGACGCGCGTCTTTCACAGAGGTGTCCACCCCTCCTACCCTGCACGCGTACGCGACGAACGGCACTGCCAATCAAGGCCTCTACACGCTCATGATGGTCGACGCCGACGTAGTCGGAGCAGACGAGTCCGCCGGCCAAACGCGCCACTGGCTCGTTAATGGCGTCGCCCTCTCCGGCTCCGGCAACCCGCTCAGCTTCAACTTTGACAACGCAACCGCGATCACGAACTACGCCGGTCCCTATCCGGCGGCTGGCAGCGGTCCTCATCGGTTCGTCATCCCTCCCTCCCCTACCCCGCTTCTGCTCATGTTTATGTTGGCGTGCAGGTACTGCCTCTTCCTCTACTCCCAGCCAGACAGCTTCGCCCCACCAAGCGACCTCTCCGAGCCCGGCACGCCCCTCGCAAACAACTGGGACTTCCGCGGGTACGTCAACAGCACCGGCCTCGGCCCGCTAGTAGCAGGCACATTCTACACCGTCGAACAAGGCACGGCCTCCACGTCCATCCCGGCCATCCCGACCGTCGTCTCCTCCACCTTGTCGCTCGCGCAGGCCAGCGCGAGCCTCGCTAGCAAGTCTGGCTCTGCGTCCGGGGCTTCGCCTTCTGCTTCGTCTGGGTCCGGATCGGGCAGCAAGAGCGGTGCGATGAATAACGCTGCTAACGCATTTGGTGTGATGGCCGCTGCTGCGCTTGTGGGCGCTGCTTTGATCTAAATAAATCTGAGAAGCAGCGAGGTAAATGGACTCTCGTGTCGGAATAGTGTGAATGGACTATCGCTTGCGACCCCACTGGGCGGGCGTTTGTATACCTTGCTTATACTAGCAACTCCATTCTTTTTTGAAGTACAATCGTTTACAATGCATATATGCGCCAAATTCTGCACAAATGAAGGCTGTGTTAGTATCCAAGGAGCTGTTCAATAACGCTAGTCGTACAAGATATCCGAAAACCAGATCAAAAAAAAAGCTGTATCTCATAAGTCCGGCCCGGAGAGGCAAGTGCCTCACGTCCCGACATTCTTCTTGATCTTCTCCAGCAGCGCATTCATCCTCAACCGCATATCCGGCTGTCCCTTCCCGGTCCCCTTCCCTCCTCCTCCTCCTCCTCCTCCTCCGCCCTTGCCCTGCTTGCCCTTCCCCACCCCTGCCCCAAGGCCAGCCTTCCCACTCCCGCGTTTAACAAGCGGCTCACTCCTAAACGTATGCAGGCTCTCCGGCGCATAAGCAGCTTTCGCCCGTGCCCGTCGGCGCGCAGCCTCCTCTCTCTCCTTCTGCGCTCTTTCCATCCTCTCTTCCCTCTGCTCCCTAGTCTCCCTCCCCGCTGGCCCTGCCCGCCCGCCAGCGAAGGAGGAGGATGAGGAAGCTTTTAAACGGCGGACATCCTCGCCCCCGCTACTCCCACTAGGCCTCCTTACGCTGCCCTTCCGATCCACCCTGCCCAGCTCGCTCCCTCCCTGATACCCTTTCTCCGCCACTGCCACCCCCTTCGTCCTTCCAGACCCGCTCGGAGCTCGTTTTGGATGAGAATGAGGAGGAGGAGGCCGAGCGCGATGCGGGATCTCGCTGTCTCTTTTTAGACTGGTGCCGCCCTGGTAGGAATCGGCGAGTGTGGTTTGGGAGAGCGGGGAGGGGGTGCGCATGCGGTACTCTTCTGGGTCTTCTTCTTCTTCGGATTCTTCTTCGGATTCTTCCAGGATTGACGAGTCTAGACCTTCGGGCGAATCATGCATGGGGACGTCCTCATCTTCCACAGGAGCGCCCTCATCATCGGCGGTGACGCCGCTCGATTCGGACCATTCGTCCTCTGTCTGTTCCTCGTCCTCAGGGCGGTGGCCGTCCGGTTGGGCAGGATCGGAGGGCGCTGCACCGGCCCCGGCACCGGCAGACGCAGCAGCGGCTTGTTCGGCTTTCCGCTTTTTGCCTTTGCCGAAGTACTTGCTTTGCAGTTTTTTGCGTTCGACCCATTGTTGTCGTAACTTCTTGGCTGTATTCCTTGTTAGCCCCCATCACCCCATACCGACACAAAGGGAAGAAGGAGAAGAGGAGAACGGCGAAAGCGAGAACGAGAAGGGGAGGTAGAAGGGAGTGGGCACGAGGGACGTACCAGTTGCATGAGGGAGATGTTGGAATTTTGGAGGACCTTTTCTGCGCCTTGAGGAATGGTCGGACACGCTGTCGGATAGGCGGCGGGAGCGGGTTTGGGTTTTGGCCATCTTCTAGGTGGGCCTTTTAGAGCGGATGTGGATGTAGGTGGTCTAAGTTATCAGAGGTCGGAGGAGGGGGACGTTGGTGGGAAGTCGTAGAGCAGTTTTGACCAAATTTGAGGCTGGCGAGTGAGAAGATTTATAGTCCACACTCTCGCAAATTGACAATGATGCACCCCCCCTCGTCCAGCTGACCCAGCTGACCCCAACTTTCACACCTCCGTCCAGCTAATACCGGGGTAGTGCGGGGCAGTCTGTACACTCCCGTGCGAAAAGAGAGTTTCTGGCTGACAGGCCGTATTTGGTGCTGTCCAATTCGGGAAATCGGTGACGACGGAGGCGCGGGTCGGTGCCAAGCGATCGCAGGGGTCCAGAACGAAAAGGGTGGGGATCACGTGCATCCTCGATCGCTCGAGACTTGGTTGGGAGAGATCGTGCTGAGATTTCGGTGAGCGGACTCGTTGCTGCTTCACTTGCTTGCTGGTTGGAAGACTTGATATTCTTGACTACGAACTACTTTGTCGTGCAATATGCTACCAATCCGACGCCTACCCCCTCTCCTCGTACGAGCAGCCCGCGCCTTCTCCTCCTCAGCAGCTGCCGCCTCTTCTTCAAGAACACCAACCGCACCCTCATCAAGATACCTCAACCCCTCCCCCTCCGACCCCTCAACATCCACCACCCCCTCCCTCGACCCAGCCCGCCGCTCCGAACTCGCAGAGATAATTCGCGTAGACCAAGCGGGGGAGATAGCCGCTAACTGGATATATCGCGGACAGATGGCCGTCCTCGGGCGGGACCGGGCCACCAGGCCTCTCATACAGGTTTGTCTACCCTTTCCACCACCACCTCCCTCCCTCCGACCTTTCGCGTGAGGAGCAAGAGCTGACGAGGAGCAGGAAATGTGGGATCAAGAGAAGAAGCATCTTATCGTGATGGACCGCCTTCAAGCCCAGCACAGAGTTAGGCCGACTCTCCTAACGCCAGTAGCGAAGATTGCGGGCTTTGGATTAGGGGCGGTGACTGCGCTGATGGGGAGGGACGCAGCTATGGCATGTACTGAGGCTGTCGAGACCGTCATCGGGGAGCACTACGACGAGTAAGCCTCTCTCCCCAGCACCCCAGCTAGCAGGGCAGCTGACAGATGTACAGTCAACTCAAATCCCTCAATTCTTGGCGGACTGACCATCCGAGTGTTGGGTTGTTGAAGGAGGTTATTGAGGAGCTGAGGGATGACGAGCTGGAGCATCTTGATACCGCCGTGGAGAACCATTCGCAGCGGACGCCGCAGCATGCGCTGCTTACTACGATTGTGGAGACGGGGTGTAGGGTCGCGATCGAGCTGTGCAAGCGTGTCTAATCCTCATCCACACTCCTTGCACATCCTGTACTAGACTGATCCGCATATATGCATGCTCAGACGCACCCAGATAGAGAGAGGGGCGCGCCCAGGGAGGAGCGATGGTGGGGCGGAGGTCTATGCGCTGTACGGCTGCCTGCGCGGGGCGTATTTATACATTATTTTTTGGTATATGCAGTATATGTAATTGCAGCGGTCGACTACTCGGCGCTAGGCGCCGGGGGAGGAGGAGGGTGCTTGAGTAGGCTCTCGCCTCGGCCTTTACCGGCCCAGCTCCATCGGTCCTGTTCAAGCATGTAAGCAACGTTCCACCAGATCAGACCAGGGGATGGGAAGGGGACAAGGAGGTGAAGGACACAGGCAGAGAGGAAGAAGGATGGGCGAACAGAGCAGGACACACCTTCGTCGCATACGCCATAGCGAAGAACGCAACGGGGATTATAGCTCCATACCAAAGCGCAGGGCGGGTGTTGTACCTCGTAAACCGGAATCCTTCGTGGATGTGGTCGCGCTACAATCCCGGCAACCAACATCAACCATCTTGATCTTCAGGTTCTGCGGTGAGAAGAGGAGCGTACCATATCCCTCCAACGCTCAATCGCTGGATCTTGCTACTCGCCCGACCCTTGTCAGTCTCCCTCCCCACAAATCAGACATAAATCAGGCGTACCAGTAACGTCGCTACCCCCGTGTCATCAGCAACGACTCCAAAATAGCAGAAAAGAGGGAGGCGTACGTGTATGATGATGCGCCGCTGCGGGCGGGGCAGCAGCCAGGGAGGCGGGTTCGTATTTCAATTCGCCCTGCGCACGAGCTTTTCGCAGGTAGGCGATGCTTTGTTCTAGTTCGGAGGGGGAGAGGTTCATCCCTGCATTGACAGAGTTTGTTAGCTTGTGCTTGCTGAGGCCGGGCAGGAGTTGGGGAGGAGGAGGAGGAGGAGGAGGAGGGGACGAACCATCTTTGTCCGCTGCGAACTTCTTGAACTCTGCGAGGCGGGCTTCGAACGTCTTGTCGTCCATTACTTCGGGTTGGGATGCCATACTTGCCCTCTAGATCCAGTCACCTCTCTCAGAAATTCTTAGAGTAGAGTGATGGTGAGCGTTGGGTGGGCCGGATTTGGGACGTCACAACCTACCGGAGAGCGACTTGGACTGAACGGCTCCGAAGCTGTGCGGAAGCAATTGGGTGAGGCTTCGGGGACGCCGGGCTTGCGTGAATGGAGGTGCATGAGTTGTCCCTTACCACACTAGTCATTCGGCTCTGGGCGATCGTTTCTTGCTTTTCCCATACATACACACAAAGACTTCGAGCGGCTCTGTCTGTTCTTGGAAGTGAGGAGGAGCGGAGATGAGCTACCGGAACGACTACGGTGGCCGGGAGTGGGATCAGGGAAAAGACTGGGATGCCGAGGGCGGCGGCTCTCGCGGTACAAGGAGGGGGAGGGACGATGATTGGGGATATGAGGGTGACGACTGGAAGCGTCGGAAGATGAATGATGGGGTACGTCCTCTCCCCTTCACTCGCCTACTTGCTCGTGAGTCACTCATGCTGGTGCAGGGCTATGACGACTACTCCGCCTCGCCTTCTCATTCCGCCTCTGGAGGAGGAGGAGGAGGGTCGGGCCAAGGACCCCCAGACTGGAGCGGCTACGGGCCGTACGATACCGCTGGCCGAGGCGGCGGAGCGGGGTTTGGCCCTCCTGGTCCTGCTACTGCGAGTATGCCAGGGAACTATGGACGTGGCCGGGGAAGAGGACCGAGCGAGGCAAGCGAGCATATAATCTTTCTGGGACTGGATCCGGATTTTACGGAGGATGATGTGAGTCCTTCCTCCCTTTTTTGTGGTGAGAAATGGGGCTGAATGAGGAGGGGTAGTTGAAGAATTTCCTTACGGGACGAGGGCTGCAGGTTGTCAACACCACGATCATCCGGGATCGGAATACCGGTATGTCCGCTCGTTGTTCCCCGGCGAAAGAATTAGCTAAAGTGGGGTTGTAGGTGCCTCCCGTTCCTTCGGCTTTGCCCAATTCGCCTCCATCGGCGAAGCCTCCCGTTTCCTCACCCCTAACTACCCGTTCGTCCAGCTCCCTCCTCCCGCCTCGCACGCCTTCGGCGGAGTAGTAAACGACACCCCCGGCCGACGCGTGAAGATCGATTTCTCGCAGTCTGCGCAGCCCAAGTTCCGCGATCAGGCTCCGCCGAACGATGGGAGCAGGGATATGGGCAGCGCTCAGACTGCTGTCTTACTGCTGAGGGGGTTGGACCCGTTGACGAGTGTGGATGAGATCGAAATCGCTCTGCGTGGAGTGGCGGGGGAGGGGAAACAGGGTGCGGAAGGTATGAAGCGGATTGCGCTCATAAGGGATCGGGCGACGAGGATGGGGTTTGGATTCGCTTTTGTCGAATTTAAGGATGTTGCCGTGAGTGCTTTCGCTTTCGAAACGAGAAAAAGAGTGCGCAACGTGCTGATCTGGTGTCAGTCCGCTGCAGCTGTGCTGGGATACACCATGATGCCCCAACTCCACCCGAACGGGTTCAGGATCAGCGACAAGCCCATCGCCGTCTCCTTCGCCCACCCCATGTCCTTCCAACTCCTGCCGCCCGGTGTACCAAAAGACGAATACTGCATCACCTCCTCGATCCACATGGGCGGCCAAGAAGGCTGGTGGACAAAGTACTGGGACGAGAACGCCGGGATTGGGGAGAAGAAGTTTGAGGTTAAGGAGGATCCGAAGGAGGTGGAGAAGCAGGCTGCGGAGAGGGAGAGGGAGAAGAAGAGGAAGGCGAAGGCGAGGGAGGCTGCTGGTGAGTCTTTTGCTCATTTTTGGGCGAGAGGGGCACGTTGACATCGGGGGTTGTTGTTGCAGAGGAGGCGGTTCTGCCCGCACCGACCAAGCTTGCGCTTGGGGAGCATGGGCCGCTGAAGATTGGGATCAAGAAGCCCACTGCGGGAATAGCGCTCGTACCGAAAGGAGATGGTAAAGGTATGCGCCTTCCTGCGGGTTATTTCAGGGTGCTGATGGTGTTCGCAGCCGTTGCAGCAGTAAAGGTACCTGTACTCGGGTTCGGAGGCGAAGAGGGCCCCGCACAGTTCCAGGATGCGGAAGAAGAGGAGGACACGTCGGCCTTCGTCAAGGGTTTGTTCCCCGCCATCGGGCGACATGTACCCATCGTTCTAGACGTGTACTGATGCGTCTTCCGGCGGGAACCAGTCAACAAAGGCACAAAGTTTGCTCCTATGGCCGGTAGCAAGAAGGTCCGTAATCCCCCTCCTGCTGCCAAATCCGCCCTGCTGATGATGGGTGATTTGCGGTTGGCAGACTCTGGGCAATATCAGCAAGTGGAATGCGAAGCAGGAAGAACTTGCCGTTCCTGCACCTGCAGCACCCACGCTAGCGATGGTGATCTATTCCTCCACGCTCTGTTGCCACAGGCGCATCTTCCAAACCCCGTTCTCACGGTCGTCCTTGCATCGTCTAGGCTCCCATCAAGCGCGCCGCCGCCGCTGCGCCTGCCGCACCCAAGGCCGCCGCGTCCACCTCTACTCCGACCCGCAACTCGCCCGCCGCAACCGCTGTCGAGCCGGACAAATTTGAATATGGCGACCCGGTCGCATTCGCATGCTTCCTCTGCTCGCGCAAGTTCACGAGCACGGACCAGCTGCGAAGACATGACCAGGAATCGGATCTACACAAGGCTCGCGACCTAGTCCCACACCTGGCTCCCGTGACACGCTTGCTGACGTCTGCTTCTATTCGCTTCTTACACATTCTACTGCCTCCGCCTTTGCCATCGATACCGCAAATTGGATGAATACAGACCAACCTGAAGGACGAGAAGCTCAAAGAAGTCGCTAAGAAGAAAGCAGCTGCCGCACGAGCGAAACATCAAGCCGAGGAAGGAGAAGACACGCCAAAGTACAGGGATCGAGCGGCCGAACGACGCGAGATCTACGGTCAGCCCGACATCCCTCCACCTGAGAGCTCGACCAGTGCGGCGAAGGAGAGGAAGGCTTCTACTCCTCCGCCTGCGCCGGCCGTCGCTCCTGCGAAGGACGAGAACAATATTGGTAACAAGCTGCTGAAGAAGATGGGATGGTCTGAAGGGACTGGATTGGGTGCGGAAGGCGAGGGGAGGGTCGATCCCATGTATGCCTTCCATCCTCTCCACCGTCTAAAGAGGCTGATCTGTTTCGTAGCGAAACGGCACTCTATACTGCGGGTGTTGGCCTCGGCGCCGCCAAAGCTCAGCCGGTTGGCAAGTATGAACCTGGTATCAGGGGATATGTCGCAAAAGCGAAGGATTCTGTAAGTTCAGGACTAGCCCCCGTGAGGTATTGATCGCTAACTGCGGCACAGGCAAGAGAACGCTACAACCAGTAATTGCCAGCAACATGGTCTCTATTTCTTGCTGTGACGCCTCTATTCTTGCATATGCGTATTCCCGTGGCTAGCTGTACAATGCAAAGTCTATATTCTACATCACTCGAGTCCCTCCGTCCAGGGCACTTCTACCTCGTCCCTCCAGAACTTGCCGGTCTTGTTGCTGATATCGCCAATAGCGAGCAGAACGGGCGTTCTTGCACCTGCTTCAGGCGTCTTGGTGCCTTGCGGTGCCATATCCGTCTTGACCCTACATTCCCTTCAGCATCCTAGTTGTAACCAAAAGCAGAGCGCACGTACCATCCCGGGCAACAAGCATTCACAAGAATCTTCGGGTTCTCCCTCGCCAACACCATACTCAACCCCGTCATCCCCATCTTACTAACCCGATACGCATTCTCCGGCCACCCCTCCTCCTTCCACCTCCCCAACTCGACATCACTCTCAAACTTCCTCATAAGCCCATCAAGCTTCCCGATCGTCAGTTCCGGATCCAAGAACTTCTCTCTCAACTCAGGCGAGGGGAGGTTCCTGAGTGCCCCTCCGGTCGAGGAGACGTTGACGATTCGTCCGCCTGGCCGTATCAGGGGGAGGAGAGCGAGCGTGACGGCTTTGGTGCCGTCGTAGTTACACCCCACGACTTCCCTCGCCAGCTCAGCGGAGAACTCCCGGGAAGGGAGGATCCCAGCGTTGTTAATCAACACGTCGATCGTGCCCACTTCATGCTTCAGGTCGGTCACAAGTCCGGAGATGGACGAGGCGCTCGTGATGTCTAGCTGATGAAAGCGGAGGTCGCTACCCTCCTTAGGTGGGGTAGAGGCCCGGAGCTCGGAGATGGCCTTTTCCCCCAGTTGGGGAGAACGGGCGGTGAGGTAGAGGGTTATGGGCTTGTTGGAGGATAGGAGGGATTGGGCGATGGCGTAGCCTATGCCTTTGTTCTGCGAGCCGCGTTAGAAGCTGGTCGGACGAGCGGAGATGCCAGGGTAGGTGGGCGTACCCCGCCGGTTAGGACGATCACGAGTGGGTCGGACATGGGTTGTAGCGTGGACGGGTGGTGATATCTGCCTTAGCTAGTCCGTGAATCAAGAGTTAATAGACTTGAGCGACAACGGATAGTAATTGAAGTCGAGTCCATCCCTGCCGCCAAACCAGCGGACGACCCATATTGAATGTCGTACCCGATGTGGAGGTGACGTTGCACCATCGCACATGGGCCCACGCAACAAAGGGGAAACAACGCCCTTTCATCCCCTCCCCCCGCTTCTGTTAATCCGAGCCGACTCCGCATGTCTGGCTTCGGCGAACCCCCGTTCTTTAAAGCGTGCTTCTCTGCTTCCGGCTGACTCGTTTCTCCCAGGCCTGGTCTCCCTGCCCTGCTGCTTTGCCCTTAGAATCATTATTGAGTCCACCGTGGCGTATTTGGGCTGCTTCTTTACGTGCACCGCACCCAGGATCTCACCACGGAGAAATCTGGCCCTTACGGAATTTGGCGGCTTCTCCCGCTGACGCACCGCACGCACGCACGCAATATGGCATTCGAGTCCGGACTGGTATCTTTCCTCCCACACCAGCCTGAGGCTGTAGCAGTCCGATCACCAGCTTCCGACACAACTCCGCTGTATTTCTCTGTCCACCGTATCCCTGAGATGAATGACGATGGAACTACGGCATATACCTGCTTCTGATCTTCTGAGCTTCGAAGATCATGATTCCGCTAGGCTGGCCGCCGACGCTCTCCCTCTCCGCCAGATCGTGTCGTGCGCCCTCGCCGGTCTATTCGCGCTCGTCCGAGGCCTCAGCTGAGCTAATCGTTCCCCGTTCGCCGGGGAGAGCATAGCTTGTACCTATCTCGAGGCACCAGGTCCATCAGAATGCAGATCCCGAAAGGAAGCTCCGCCGAGCCTTACCCATACCGTCCCCTGCTTCTTCGGCACGCGCCTCGCGGAAATCTTCGCACCTTGCTGCTGCTCTCCCAGCGCTCTGCCCGACAACAATCATTCGGCGCCCGACCTTACGGATTTTAGCGATCACTCCCCCTCCGAGCACTGATCATTCAACCCCCCCAGCAGCACGCGGACAACAGCGCTTCTTTTCTTTCTCAATATGAAGCGCGGCGGACAAAGGGACCTCGCGGCGGCGGCGGTGCAGAACCTCGCGCTCTTGCTCTTGCGGGAAGGCACAAGCTTAATTCCGCTCTGCGCCGCCTTGCCCTAAAGAAACTCTCAGGTTTTTGTTCGCCTTGCCCGCTCGTCTGGGATCTTGTTTGCCCTCCCCACTCTGCTCGCGCAGCCCTGTGCGCTCCAGATCCTGGAGCATATATAGGACCAAGACCAGGTTAGGCTCGAGTCACTCTTTCCTATCCTGGCAACGCCCCTCTTCTCCCAAGGCCAGCTGACTCACAGCCTCAACTCATCCTAGCAAGGTTTCGTCATGCCGCGCAAACCGCATGCGCATATAAGCGCTCTATCCCCGCCCGAGGCGCGGGACGCGCACTCTTTCCCCCTTCCGCATCGCCTTCCACCTGTTCCGGCGAGGAGGTCGCTTAAGCCAAGATATTCGGCTTGGCCTGTCACACCGCAGACGGAGTCGATGGACGCTCACTGGGCAGCATGGAACGCTCCTTATCTCCAGCAACTTCACTCGACCGGCTGGTGTTGGGATAGCAAGGGGTGCTACTTCGCTTCACCTCCGTCAACCTTGCCGGCGAAGAAAGAAGACGAAGAACGGACGATAGAGTGGAAAGATATGGGCATCGATCCTCGACTGATATATCGCTCGCCGTCGCCTGACTCGACTGGGGCTGACTCGACTGACGCATCGTCGCCCATTACGGACGCGTCGAGCTTGCTGGATTCGCCCGGTGGGACATCGGCGTCTTCGTTGCCGCCTTGGTTCTCCGATGTGGGGAGTGAGGACGAGGGCGACGAGTTCGAGCCGACGGAGCAGGAGATGGAGATGGATCCGAAGCTGGACGGCCGTTCTGCCGCCGTCGAAAACTTGGGCCCGCGCCGGACGGGTGGGAAACGCAAGCGACTTGAGGGTGTGCCGATGCGCCAAATATCTCTCCAGGCTGAGTATAGTCAGGAGGGAGGCGATGAGGCTGAGCAAGACTGGGAAGAGGAAGAATCCATCCAGGAGAAACGGACAAAACGTCGACGCGTCCATAAGCCGGCTGCCCAAGTCCGTCGGATACACCATCGTCCTCCCACTTCCCGCGACAGCAAGCACCGTACCACCCGGCCAGGGGCACGTCGTCTCACTTCTCGCCCTGCTATAGCCCGCAAGACTGTCGAGCCGAAAACGACCCACCAGCAAACCGAGATCGTCTATTCCTGCCCGTACCACCTCTCCTCCTTCCCCAACCTGACCTGCGGCGCCTGCTTCAGCAGCGAGACCGACGTCAGGCGACACTGTGCCGCCCACCTAGCCAAAGAGTTCTACCAGTACCAAGATTCCCTCGCCGGCCCAAATCCAGCAAACGCATCGGAATACATGTTTGGCGGATTGGAGCCGGCGTTCTTGTATTGTCCGCATAGCTGGTGCGAGCGACCGTTTGTGAGGAAGGACGCGCTGGCGAGACATATGGCCGGGTCGTGCCAGCGCATAACGGACCGCTCTCCTGAGGGAAAACGAGAACGACTGGAGCAAGCGCGCGCTCTCACGCTGAGGGCGAAAGAGCACTGGGTCGAGACGCCCGTCCGGATGCCGCATCGCGTAGAAGCTGTGACGGCGAAGGTCGAGGGACAGCAGAAGAGGGTCATTACGCGCATCGTTAGGGTGATTAGCGCGTATGAGGGCACGTTCGATCTGAAGAAGGTGAAGGATGGGGAGGAGATGGAGGTTTGGTGGGCTAGGGAAGGGGCGAGGGGGAGGTATGAAGTTTTCGGGGGGAGGGGATGAACATTCTCGGATTTCGTTCAACTTCGGGCTGCAAATTACACAGACCAATGCAGAACTTACTGTACATACTAACCAAAGTAGAAGGAATCAAAGACGTAAATAGCAAAATCACGATTCCATCCTAAAAGACACCCGCAAAAGATGACAATGACGCGCATAGCAACGCGCTCCCTCGACGCGTTTCATCATCGCGTCCCCTCCCCTCCCTGATGTTACCCCACAATTGAACGACACAAGTTGGAGCATCTCACATTCCGCTGTGAGACGCTCACTCTGCCTCTTCCACCTTGCTTACGGTTTACGACTCTCCACGATATCACGTTTCTTACGAACTTGGATTGACTGCTTATACCTCATTTCTTGTCTTATCTGGACCCGGTCACGTCGCGTTGTTATGGGGCACAAGAGGCATTCGAGCCTTCTTCCTGCAGAGGCTATCACGAGAATCATCAGCGTACGCACCCTCGACCCCTCCATGTGTCTTCGGAACTAACATCAAGCAGATGCCGCTCGAAGAACACCGAAAGGTCCTACGCAAAGTACGTCTCCCTCTCCTCTTCATGCGCACGAGACGCTGATGCAGCATGTAGTACTCCTGGCTCCCCGACGTCTTCCGTATCGACGGCAGCGTGATCCCCCATGTCCTGGGCCCTGTCCTCACTGTGACGGTCTTCGCTGCCGTTGTCGCTGCTGTGGATCATCATACGAATGTGGACATTAGGCTGAGCAATTATGTCGTCCCGCTGCTGAGCGTTGTTGTGGGTTTGATCTTGGTGTTCCGGTGAGCAGGATCGTTCCCTAGTTCGGTATCGCTTATAGCTGATGCATGGTTTAGGAACGGGTAAGCTCATCCATCAAGGAAAGGTTGACGGTTGCTAAGAGACGTTAGCACGTCTTACGATCGATACTATGAGGGAAGGAAAGACTTCGCGACCTTGACCGCCCAAACTCGCAATCTGGCCAGGTAAGCTACCATGGAACCCCCCACATCTCATTCGTTCATCTCACCTCTGTAAGGTCAATATGGATCAACGTCGCCCCTCCGCCCCCTACAGCAGAAAGTCATTCCAAACCCTCGCCCAAACTCCAAGAAAAGATCACCAAGCTCAAGATCCGCGCTCTCCGACTCCTCATCGCCTTTCCCCGCTCTGTAGTCCATCATCTGCGACAAGAAAACGGCACAGAAGCAATGGAAGAGACGCGTATCCTCACCCACCAGCTACAGGACCGGGCGAAGGTGGACGCATACAGGAGACGGAGTCGGCGAGGGACGGGCGCGAGCGGGTATGGGACGGTTGGGGATGTTACTAGCCCTGTGAGGGGGAAGGAGACGCCCAGCAGGAGCAGTAGTTCGGAGTCGACGAACTCGGCGGCACGGAAGACAATAAATCAGGAGACGCCGTTGTTGGTTGATGTGGAGAGGCGGGAGGAAGTGGAGATACATATTGATGATCATCCGTGGGTCCCCAATATGCCGTTGACGTGAGCTGCATCATTGTTTGCCGCTTGTGTTATGCTCATGCTTTCGCTAGCATCGCTCATGAGCTCAGCCGCATGATATGGAAGTTCAAGCGTGCTGGTATGCTGGATACGGTTGGTCCGGCCGGAACGAACGCGATGATGGGCTCGTAAGTCTCCGAACCATGGAAGAAGGGAAGGTAGCTGATGCCATGTCTACAGTGTTCAGACCATGGTAGATATGCTCACTGCCATGGAGCGGGTCAGCAATACGCCCATTCCTGCATCTTGTGAGTGTTTACCCATAACTATCCATACTTTCTACGGTGCTCATTGCAATCCATGTAGACGGAATCCACCTGAAACAATGCGTCACGCTGTACCTCTTCGCGCTACCTTTCACGCTAGTGAAGGATATGGGGTGAGTCAACTTCCTTACCGTTCCACCTCGGAAAACTCAGACGTTATCTGTTATCCTAGCTACAACATGATCCCCATCGTCACGGTCGTAGCATTCACGCTTATGGGTATCGAAGGCATTGCGAACCAGATCGAGATGCCCTTCGGGAAGGACATGGACGATCTTCCCCTTGGTGAGCGCTTCCTGCACCCAAATTGGCCTGCTCGAACTCACCACGTGGTCCAGAAAAATATTGCGATGAAATGCAGCGGGACATCGAGTATGTCATGGATTATCTGCCCCAGGGCGATGAGGAGGATGGATTTATGCGGGATATGCCGCAGGAGGATGAGGATGATGCGTTGACGTTTTGAGGAATTGTCGGAGGGACGAAGGATCATGTATCATTCGAACACTTATGCCCGCAAGTTACTTGAGATACCTACTTCAGATACCACACTTTCGTAGTCTTCTTGATCATTTGCTTTCCTCGGAGGCGTTCTGAGATGTCATGCGAGAGCAAAAAGGCAACAAAGCAAAGATATTGCAAAAGGATATTATTGTGCGTTGTACAGAACCTCTAAGCGAACTCCGGCGTGCAGTGCTCTCCCGGTCCATAGGGCTGAAATGAGAAGCCTCAGTCGCCGAAACAAATCAGTGACCAGATCAACTGACCTTGCTTGTGAGCGCCGTAAGCCCGGCGGAATTCTCGCTTGTGTGCCTCCCGCTCTGCGGACCCGGCTTCGGCTTTTGGCCCTTGGCGAAAGCGTCAAGGACTTTCTTGGTCGTCTCAGGGGTGAGGTCCTCCTATATCCAATATAAATGAGCAGCTCCACGATGCATCGTACATGGACGCACATAGTAATCATCGTTCACCACCATCATAGGAGCATTGCTGCACGCGCCCTGGCATTCCACTTCCACAAGGGTGAACTTGCCGTCCTTCGTTGTCTCGCCCACTCCAATCTTGAGGTGCTCCTTAACCACATCAAGGATCTTGTATGCATCGCACAGCATGCACGGCGTCGTTGTGCATACTTGCACAAAGTTGTCACCGATCGGCTCGCTACACGAGGGACAATGAGCACAGGAGACGGTCAAGTCGGGATAAGCACACGGACCGGTTAAACATGGTATAGAAGGTCGCGACCTCGTAGACACGCATAGGAGGCATCTCCAGCAGCTTAGCGACGTAGTTCATCACGCTGATGCTCGTCCAGCCCTTGTTTTGCCTCTGCCCGAGATCCAACAGGGGGATCACGGCCGCCTTCTTGTATTGGGGAGGGTAATGGCTGATGATCTCCTTAGCGGTCTTGAGGTTCTCAGGGGTGAACTCGAATGGGATCTAGAGAACATCGATGAGCACACTGTCTGTGGCGTACAGAGAGGGGTTGTGAAGCACACCTTCGAATTGTTGTAGGGGGTGTCGCGGTGCTGCACTTATGGTCAGGCGGTCGATCGGCACGAGGTCTCGTTATGCAGACGTACCACGAACAGAGCGTCAGACCTGGCTATCCTCGACGTCGAGAACGCCCTCCTCGGCGCCACCAGCGGCCGGAAACGCAGACACCTGAACGCCATGTCGATGGAGAAAAGCGTCGAGGACGGTGAGCAACTGTTAACGGACGGCGTCCCTTGGCGGTTCTGGGCGTTGCCCAATCTCATCGCTCGGAATACCGCTTGCATCGCCACCCGGACAAACTCTTACCTCCGTGATCCAAGCGGGCGTGGATGTTGACGTGCGCTCGTCCGAGTCTCCACCTCTGGTCCCCTTTGTCCTCCTGTCTCTGCAAGGTCACAAGTACATAATACACCGGTCTTGATTCTTCGAGGCTTCCTTCTAGGCTTTCTTTCGAAGCGCTCGCCTAAGGGATTCCTGATGGCTCGATATCTGGTCTTTGCTCATCCCCAAAGAAGACATGTTTTGGCTTGCGGTCGAGATGACGCACCCCTTCAGGATGCAATGGCGAAGACACTCGAACCTCGATCGTTCTTGATATGGTCTTTGCTATTTCCATTCTGTGGTACACTGTCACCGGGAAATGGAGGTGTCGTTAAGACCCATATGGCTCGCGGCAAAATCGCGGTGGACATCGGCTCGAGTGGTGTTCTATGGTTGCTACTGACTCGACTTCTTTGATCTGTGGCGCAGGCTTCTCACGCGGTTCTCCTCTTCTACAATGGCTCATGGACATATGATGCTCGTCTGGCTTCAAGTTGGCTCGGGAAACGCCTTAGAGAGGAGCGCGAACCTGCACAATACTCCAATTTATTCCGGATCCGGTCCCTTGCCCCTCATTCGCCTGGCTTCTTTACCCCTTGCGCCCCTATTCGCGTCGTCAAATGACAGCTTCTGAAAACTGGACGCGTTAGAAATTTGGCGACGTTTTGCAAGCTGAAATAATGTCGCTTCGTCGGATTCTGGGAGGATTGCGCGCATAATTTGGTATTCTCCTCCTATACGTCACATCGCGGGATCGAATGATTTCTGCTGCTCCGGGCGGCAGAACTCTCCTATGCTGGACTTTTCAGTTTGGACCGGCCGTGAGACCTACGGCGAGACCCAAATTGGACTGCGCTTTCTCCACTCTGGGACATGACAATGGACCGCTGGGCCAATAGGAACGCGCGGAAGGACGTGCCGATGCTTCTTTTCTTCGCCTTCCCTTCACGCGTTCTGGCTCGACTTGCTGACGCGCTTCGAGGGACATCCCCGTGAACAAGACGCGCCCCTCGCTGGCTCTCCCTCCCCATCCTCTCTTGTTCTCTTTCCCTCTCGTGCTCGTAACCCCTCACGCTCCTTTTCAACAGCGTCTATAAGACGCAGTCCATTCCTTTGCAAAACGTCGACAACGTGTCGCAACCACTCTCTTGACAACACACTCTCCAGGAAGATGCTGTTCAACATGCAGAACTTCCTCTTTGCCCTCCTGGTCGCGATCGGTGCAAACGGCCTTGCTATTCCCCGCGCGACGCCCACAGCGCGTGCAACACGTGCCAACGTGGCACCTCCGGCAGTTCCGGCGTCTAACGCCTCTAATGTCGATCCTGAGTATGTGCCTACCTATGGGTTCATTCGCCCCTACGGCGGTCACCTGTACGACGGCCTCGGCAACTTGTGGGACTTCGCAACCTTCAACTCTCCTCACCTGCTTACTTGCGAACCCTTCGAGGTTCGTCACGTTCACTCTGCTGTAGGTCCCGCTTAACTTCGGTCAGGTCGTCGATACCATGCGGACGCTCGCTGCCGGTTTCGCGCGTCCCGTTTCCAGGACCTATGTCCTTCAAGTGACAAGCATCAACATCCCCGCTGACCAAGCCCACATTGTGTCATGGGACAACACGACCATGAATTGGGTCTACAACGAGGCTATGTTCGAGAAGATGGACTACGTCCTAGCAACCGCCGCTAAATGTATGTGCTGAGCGAGCACGCTCGAGTCTAATCTAATTTTGGCACTAGACGGCGTGAAGCTCGTCCACCCCATAATCAATCAGGTGAGGCGATGCGACCCTGTCCCCCGCATTCATTAATTTCGGCTGAACCCTTGCGCAGGACTATGGCTCGCAAGACAGCAACTATGCTGTGAGCGTTCCTGCTCTCTTTCAAGATGCCAAGTACTGAGGTTCTTGGAGGGCAACTGGGCTGATCTCATTCGCATGCGCTATGGCTTCGCGACTTACGAGCAGACCGCTGCCGTCAACTGGTTCGCCGACCCGGTCATGCTGGACTCTTTCAAGCTCATCATCACCTACTTGCTGAACCGCGTCAACACTGTCAATGGCGTCCGTTATGGCGACGACCCGACTTTCTTGGCTCATGAGACCGGTAATGAGATGAAGTATGCAGTTTCATTTGGCGGCCCACCCTGTTCCTGACCTTTCGATCCCAGCTACCTCGGATATCTTCCCGCACCTGGAAACGTATGCGCCCAGCCATTTTTCTCTAAGCATCTCATAACTGACTGTGTGCTGTTAGTGGACTGTTGCCGTTGCTGCCCACATCAAGTCCCTCGCGCCGAATACCATGGTTCTGGACGGAAGCTTGTACGTGGCGCAAACTTGGTGGAACTTCTCGTTGACGAGCGGCATCAGGGCTCGCAACAACTACACTGACCAGTCCTTCGCTCTTGAAGCCTTGCAGTCCCCTCTTGTTGACCTCTTCTCCTGTAAGGCCACTGTCTTCAGCCTCATCTGCTCTTTGCTCAAGACGCTTCGCAGACCATTACTACCGTGACAATCCGCCTGCGTATGATTACAGGCGCATCAACGCGTAAGTGTATAGAAATATTCATCAATGGAAGTCTCAATTTATGTTTTCCAGCGACTCCGCATATGTGCAGAGCTACGGCAAGACCTACATCGTCGGCGAGCACGGCTTCTACGCCAACTATTCGGAGTACGAAGATTTCTTCTACCGCCAGAAAGAGTCCAACACCGCCGGCTCAATGGTCTGGTCCATTCGCCCTCATTCGGCTGAAGGCGGTTTCATCACCCATGGAGAAGGTGACGGCATCTACTCCTACCATGCTCCTGGCTGGTCGCCTCAGCAGACTGCGGACTTTGACCCACTTGAGCTGGGCATCATCCATATTACTCGTCGTGCCAGTTACACGATGATCAACACCGGTGTTCCTGCTCTTTTCCCTGTCCCTAACGCCCCGGAAGTCTGGGTCGTTAACAATGCCACGACTGGTACGGGTCTGAGCTGGAGGGGTGGTGCGGTAAGTTGTCTTGTGCTGTCAGAAGGAGTGTCCGGCTCATTGCATGTCAGTGGGGACAGCACTACGAAGTCTGGTCAGTTCAGCTCGGCCACCTGTTCTGGACTAAGGTTGGCTCTGTCCATCAACCTGTCTTCTTCTTACTCATTCCTCCACACAGATCGCGACCTACGTTCTGGACGATGTTGACGCTGGGGACGCTTACTTCGCCATCAACGCCTATGCGCCCGAGCAGACCACCACGGTGACCTACCAAACCCTGCCAACCAACGCACCAAGCACGCCCTGGTCCGACCCAAAGCTTCCGAAGACGACCGGCCACCCCGGCTGGCACCCCTTCAAGCGGGACGACGCCATCGAGGTGAGGGATGCGCCCCAGCCTGATCTGGGTTGGAAGAGCGCGTTCTATATGATGCGCGGTGTGAGCGTTGATGGCATTCCGGGTCCGTTCTCTAACATTGTGATTGCATACTGAGCCCTGCTCTGTTCATTACTGGTTCTATCTTGTTGTAGTCACTTGTTCGATATGGGAATGTGACACTATGCCGCGATATTAACGAATGTGCTGCCGGCACCCCTTCTGAGGAAAACTCTGGCGGTAATGCCCAGTCATGTTTGGTGGCCGTTGGAGAAGATCAAGCGAGTCATCCACAGAGTCGCTATTGTGATCATAATACACGACGATAAGTCGCGGAGCAAAGAGACAGCAAGAAAGAGCTGCATGGGCAGGAACCTATTTGATCTTGTCCAATGGCCTAAAGGACAGTCAGTACCAGCTTCACCCAGTCTCAGAAACGGGTCAACGGACCTGTTGAAACCGCCTCTCCGGTTCATGTACTGCCTCCAAGTCCGCTGCTTGTTCACGCTAGCAGCGCCGACAGCTTCATTACCCCTCACCTCCTTCCCATGCGTACTGCCAAATCCGCCAAAGCCCATCAACGCCATCATCGCTTGCTCGTCCGGATCCGGCCCCTCCTCAACCACTTCACCCTCATCCTCTTCCTTCAGCGCGTCAGGCTTGCTGGAAGCTGGAGCATGTTCGGACGTGGGCTGTGGTGGGTGCCGTGCTTGTCGCGGAGGAGAAGCTGCTGTCGCTGTCGCTGGAGAGTCAAAGCGAGAAGTGTCTGAACGATCGGGAGTTCGTTCCCTTCCCCTTGGTCGCTCACGTTCTTTGTCGTCTGGCCGGGCACGCTCCCTGTCCCCATCTCGGTGCGAGTCTCGTCGGTCATGATCTCTTCCATACTCTCTCCTGTCTCTGCCATCCCGTGTATCCCTCCTGTCATAGTCTGTTTGGAATGAGAAGTTATGCATCTAGAGCAAGGAGCTAACATACCTCGTCTCCTGTCCCTGTCCCTGTCTCTATCCGCATCCCGTCTCGGGCTCCGTGACCTGCTCCTGGGCCGCCTGTCCCTATTCCGTTCTCGGTCACGGTCCGCATATCGATCGCGCTCCCTGTCTCTATCGTAGTTCCTATCCCTCCTATCGCTACGGCCGTGGTCCCGCCCATTTGGTTGCCTTGATGACATCGTGGTATGGAGGGCGTGTGATCGACGTCGACTGACTCGCGTCGAGCTCACCGCGTTTCGCAGGGTCCTCATTGTTCGGATACAGAATTTCAGGATCTCACCACAATTGACTAGTCGACTTGTTTAACGTCGTACCAGTCCTCCTCGACCATGTTTACACGGATATGCAGTCGGTCGACCTTCGCCCCAATACAAGCATGGAGGTCATTACAATCGGTGACCCGGTCAATGGCAACAACCTCGACATCAACCTCGGAGCAGAGGGTGGACCATGCGGGACGAGGTGCAAGGGAGACGAGGACATGGATGAGACTCCACAACGTACCTCGGACCGCTCTGCACAATGATGTGCGCCGAGCAGTATCTCGCGCAGGAGTCGACGTGCCGTTTGATGGTTAGTTCATCTTTAGGTCTATCCTGCCACTTGCGCTGAAGGAGCTGTCCAGTGCATCTTGACTACTACCGGTTCCTCCGAAATGACTACGCATTCCTGAAGTTCGAAACGGGGCAGGATATGTACTCTGCCTTGCTAAGAATAGGCGGCCGAAACAAATTTCAGATCACCTCCCGAGATATCCTATGCATACCTTCCAATGCGCCGGACGGCATGCCTGCACGTTTCCGTGGTTTCCGGGGTCGAGCAATTGCGGCACAAAAGGGCCTTGTATCGGGTACCGGCCCTGATGCAGGAACGTACTCGAAGGGGAAGGATGTGGTGTTATGGGGATTACCGGGCAGAATCGACACAGAGGAAATTCTTGCCGCTTTGGATGGATATGCTCTCCGGAAGCGCGAGGAGACCAAGCTGCAGGAGGGGACAGAGGAGGAAGGATTGGATGCGGAAGAACGTGAACAAGTCATTATCAAACTTCCTCAGTACGTGATGATTGTGGCCAAACCTGTCCCCGCTAACGATACGATCCATAGAGTCGGTCGAGCACTAACGTCCCGAGTATTGGTGCGGCTGGATAACATCTCCGAGGCCCACCGACTTGTGCGCACCATTCACATGACTTACTGGGACGAGGCTCTTTGGGGACCAAAGTATATGTGCCATGCCCGTGTAGTATACTAGACTATCACTGGACGTAATACGATGAGGCGGTGACCCGGGCGCGACGTGAGCAACGGCCTATCGATCGGACGAAGAATGCATTATACAGATACAATATCGGTAGTTGCGACCATGCCTGACAGCGTCGCAGGTTACTCCTCATCCTCCCTGTCCGCCCTGAACTTCGGATTCGCTCTCGGTCCCTCCGCATCCTCGTCATCCTCATCGTCCCTCTTCCGCTTATTAGTCTGTGGCTGCTCCACAGGCTGTTGCTTCCAAGCCTCTCCACCACCGGCAACTGCCCCAGGTCCAGTCTCCGCATCCCGGTACACGGCTTCTCTTGCTGCCTGTGCACCCCATCCACCTCGACCGGCATCGTAGTCCTGCCTATGCTCGTCTCGTACTTGCCCACCGCTCTTCCCTCGCCCGAATTGCCGCCCTTCTTGGTACCCCAGGTCGAGGTCACATCGGATTATCCGCTCGTCCAGCTTCGTTCCACTGATATATCGCATACATGCCAGCGCTTCCGCATGCGTGTAGAACTCGACGAAACAGAATCCGCACGGTGTTCTGAGAATACCATAAGCCGCAGAGCTCAGGAGACGCGAAAGTGGCTTGGCCTACTTTTGGAACCGATCAAGACCCATGATGATGCGCTTCAGTCCACCTCCATCTTCCGGATTTGCACATTTTGAGAACAGCTCATATATTTGCTCTTCGGTAGTGTAGAAGGAAAGATTGCCAACCTAGATCGGTCGTGAGCTCAGGATGTTGCATTCGCGCGCAAGATACCCACGTATAATGTACAGGACTTGGAGAGGATCTCTTGCTGTCGTTGCCGGTCGACCTAAACACTGTCTCAATACGGCACTTTCTGTGATACTCATCAAAGGCGTACGTTAGCTTTAGAATCCTTGTACGTGGACGGCTTGTCCAGTGGTGTGACGATGTGCGCCATCGTTGCCGGAGAAAAGCGGCGGAGAGCGAGAGAAGTGGAGAACAAGCGCTGGTCGAGCAGGCGGCGGTGGCAACTTGAAGGGTCCACCGAATAATCAGGGCAGCTTCTGTTCTCCACGGGCCATTCATCCCCATGTCCCATAGTTGTGGTTCACAAAGACGGCTTGCCCCGCGCTCAACAACGTCATGGAAGTAAGCATTCCGGTAAATCTAGCATAGCTGGCTCGTTGACGCCGATCAGGTACACTTCAGAAAGAAACATGCGACTGTATAGTACAATAGTGCAGAAATCATGAATAGTCTCAGACTCTCAGCCTCGCTCATTCTCCAACAGCTCCATCAGGTTCTCGCTCAAAACCGGAAGCTCAACAGTGTCCAGCTTGTCCTCTGGGGCTTTGCTATTCCGCCGCTTCCGGAGCCCTTCTTCTGAGCCGGATGGGGTTTCTCGTTCTTTCCGTCGGCGTTCGATGTCTTCAACGCGTTGCTTGAAGCCAAGGAAGAGGACTTCTGCTTGTGCGAGCGTGGAGTCCAGGTCTATCGTCATGCTGAGATCGTTGCAGTACTTCAGGATCTCGTCGAACTGAGCGGAACGTCAGCATAATGGAGGCTGGGATAATGGGCGGACGTACCTCGACGAGATAACGGATTATGACATTGCGATGCGACTCCATGACAGCAAGAGCAACGAAGAGCACAAATTGCGTGCTATAGTAGTCCGTCCACAAGACTTCCCAGAGACGCATGACCTCGTCAAACGGAAACTCTCGCTTGAAAGCGATGAGAATCCATCTGAAGCAGAAGAACAGGTTCAGGGAGTCCGTTTTCTCTGCGATACAATTTTAGCGGACCGCTAAAACACAGAACGTAGGCAAGCACACCTAGATGGCGATATAGCTGAGGGTCCATGACTGCGATCAGTTGCTGCAGAGTTAGCAGCTGCTTCTTCATCCCACTCTGATCTCGCAAGAAGTTCGATTTCTGCGGCATGTGTCAGCGATGAAAAGGTAGGAATCGTTGGGACATACCATGCGCTCCATGAACCGCACGAAGCACCAGAAGGTCATCGACTCTTCACCATCAAACACCACATATAACGGCGAACACAGGTCCGACATGCCCTGAACGTAACCTGTTTAGGAGAAACGTCTGATCAGCAACGCTTCGTGCGCCTTACCAAATATTTCCCACCCAGTTCTTTTTCGTAGAAGTTGTAGGTTGTGAGTATGTTCATGAGGCTTTGGACGTGCTCATTGGATGGGGATTGTCCAACGGCGGACTGTGGGGAGTCATTGCCCAGCTTTGCCCATTCTTCTGGCATGGCGAAGAATGGATGTGTACGATCTGTTCGCCGACAGTCGACGTCTATCCGGTGCCGCTCCTGCCTCGCATCTCAGCAACAGAGTTTTTGCTTCCAATAGATGGACCTTACCTCAATCACGTCCTCGCGGTTCATGACATCCTCGTTATCGCTCCAGACAGACTTAATCTGATTATATTGTGCCCTGATAAAGTCAGATGGGCTTCGTCGCGAGGCTATGCATGAGATCACCCACTTCTGTTTAGCATGGAGTGTCGCACGCTCGATCGCGTCTGTTGTCCAAGAATACACGCCCAACAAGAAAGGCCACGCTTTTGGTCGAACTTCCGGTGTCAATCCCTACGAAGGGGTGTGAGCTGATGACTTCGAGCAAAGAAACTGACCACTTACCCGTCTGAATATCTCCTTCCTTACATACTGCCATTCCACGGTAGGCCGACCGGTAGACGAGAACCAAGCGTCCCATTCGTGTTCCTGGATAGGCGCTTTCGGATTCCGTGTAGGTTTTGGTTGTGGTGTGGTGTTGGAGGCGGCAAGGACCTCGAACACGCCCAAATCGGAGGAGAGTTGGGCTGCATTATCCGACGGATCGGTCGCAGCTTCCTGTTGTCTTGCTCGTTCTCCAGCTTCTGCAACAATCTGTGGTACAGTCAATTACCGCTTACGGAGGGAAGCTACAGACCTGCTTACCCTTGCCCATCGAGCCAGATATACCCTCGCGCTCTCATATTCCCCAACACCACCCTTCTCAACCCATCCAGACCATTCCCCATCTGCGTGAACCAGACTTTTCACCGGTTCGGGCAAATGCGGCACAATAGGCTGCGCCAAGGGATGGGACAAGATAGTCTGAGCCGCGTGTCTTGCATGCTGCGTTATATGCGAGAACGCATTCAGCATTCCACGCTCGAAGTTCGAGCTAGAACTCGATGACCCAGAGAGACCCTCGTGCAGAATCGAGTTCCTCTGGCTTGGAGGGGCGGACTGCGATTTCCCACTTTTGTGTGTCTTGCTTGGTCTGCGGTGTTTCGGTACGGGGTTCATGATATCGTCCACGGCAGAGTCATCGAACAGGATAGTTGAATGGGCTTCCTTATCCGCCAATGAAGGGTCGATGAGGTATAACCCGGGTTGGAGGGATGACTTGAGCACTGTGCAATAACTGCGTAGTCGCTGAAGGAGGGCTTCACCGCCCCATTTTGGCGATGGGCTGCCTTCGCGTGGCCGATCGTGTAAGGAGCGGGATTCGTCATCGTGGAAGTAGAGCTTGGGCAATGTAGAGCCGCTCAGAAGATTGATCGTCATTGTCCCATCTATGAGGTGATCAGTGACAATTATAGGAACGCCCGAATAGGATACGTACACCACGCCGATAATGTGGGCGCGCTCATGATGATGCTGTACACCATCGACAACGGTACCGAAAATGCATATAGCTCGCCTCGAGGTACGGGAGGTTGAATCAAGACTCCATCTGCAGCCCGGATCAAATCCATCGCATCGTTGGAGGTCGAGTTTCAGCGTACCTCGCTCATCATAGTCCTCAGCCTCAACATGCACGAACTTCTCGAACTCTTCTTGTCCTTTGCGTTGCAACAAGGATTCAGGCAACCAGGACAGAAGGTACACAGGTGGAGATGCCTCCTGATAATGCTCATTAGCGGGCCTCTCGGAGTGAACCGAGCATGCATACCTGTTTTACAAGAGCCACCCATCCAGGAACGTTATCTCTTGCATACGCGGTCGGATAGACATAGACTTTCGATCGCGCATAGAGCAACCGAAACTGAGAGTCCTCCTTTTGAACTTTAGGGGTTGATGGCGCTGGAGGGCTCTCCAAATGCGTTTCCTCAAGGTCTCGTGTGATTTCCACCATTGAGCCGTTCTGCTCCGCAAAAAGCTCATCAGCGCAAAGCAAGAACGAAATGGTCGATCTGGCTCACCGACTTGGTTGACAGGGATGACCGGGGTCGAGGAGGGGTCGCTGGTCCACCACCCATACCTTTCTGGGTTTGAGTGGGTTTAGGCAGTGTACTATCAGGAGGTAGTGCAAAGGAGAAGGGCTGCATTGAGGGACGGTATTCCGTCTCTCGGCGCCTTTCGCCTGCGCTCAATTGGTGACGCAGCTCCGCAGGCGCCTCACTGACGCTTCCGCCACCCCTATCAAAGGCGCGTGAATATGCCAGAACCCTTACAACACGTGCCGGTATTGCCGCGTGCATATTGTTGCCTCGTGCCTTCGTGCAAGCATCCTACAGGATTTCCTGGTCTCGTGACAGAGGCGATGCACCACGCACCACGCACCACGCGCCCTTCTGCATCAATAGGGTTCTAATCTCAAGAAGGTTTTCCCGCTGATTGCCGATCTCGGCAATCGAACTTCTACGCCCGTGCCTATTGTCCTGGCTTCTTTACTGTCGACAATAGCCCGTTATCTAACCCTTGCTCACTGGCTACAGCTCGCCTCTTGCTCGACCTCCTGGCTCGGCTGTGTTACCTCGGGTGACCCGGAGCTGTACTGTCAACAATGAACCTCCTCGCTTTCATGTTAACGCTCTGGTGATTTCGACATGTCCTCGGCGCGGTCACGTTCGACCAAATGTTATGTTTCTTGGCTTTCGCTCGACGTCTTCAATCTCGGATTGCTTGGCAACAGATCACTCGCATAGCCGAGCTTGATATACCGCCAATCGCCCTTCCTGAGACCGTTATCCTGTTTCTGGCAACAGCTCTCGATGCGTCACCCGACCAAGTCACTGGCCTCTGGAGTGCTCTGCGGGAAGTCGTCTGGAAACCTGGCTTCAACCCCGCAGCCTTGGCCGTTCCGATTGTCGACGACTTCGGCCCATTCGCACGTCTCGCACAAAGCTTTAACCTCGGTGAGCGTCGTTTACTTATCACTCCCTCAACCAACACAACCCCCAACACAACCTCCATCAACACCTCCTCCAACCCCACCTTCCCCAACCCCATCTCCACCAACCCGACCTCAACCAACACCACCTCCCCCAACCCCACCTCCAACACAACCTCAATCAATACGACCTCAACCAACCCGACCTCAACCAACACCACCTCCAACACAACCTCAACCAATACGACCTCAACCAACCCCACCTCAACCAACACCACCTCCCCCAACCCCACCTCCAACACAACCTCAACCAATACGACCTCAACCTCAACCAACACCAACCCCTTCCCAACAACCGGCAGTCCGCTGATCACCCGTCTATGCCATTCCTTTCCCTTCCCCTTTTCTCCCTTTCGCGTCCCAATCGCCTCAACTGCTGACAACTTCCCAGGTATCGAAGAGCTGTATCCGCCGACCAGAGTGTGCTTACGAAATCGGTGCCCTCTGTATCTCACCCACAACCGGAGGCAAGCACTTCACGACTGTAGAAGGCATTTCGCTGGGCTGTACACACTTGGACGTGGCGCATTTCCCGTCATAGTTGTGTCCCTGCGTTGCCGATCCTGTAGGGCGACGTACTTCCTCAACTACTATCGCGAGCAGGATGGCAATGGGGTAGAGGAGAGGATTTACTATGAGGGAGTGCCGTCTGTGGTACAAGCTGAGAAGCACATGCTGTTCGAGCGACAGCTGTGCGAGCTGTTCCGAGCTCAAACGGTACACGCGCAGTAAGTCTCTCCCTTCTCTCCTTTCTCTCCCTTCTCTCCCTTCTCTTCCTTCTCTCCCTTCTCTCTATCACTCGTCCGCTCGCGATCCCGTCAATCCCCGCATCGCCGATCCCTCAACCACCGATCCCTCAACCAACACAACCGCGATCAACACAACCTCAACCAACACAACCCCCTACTCCACCTCAACCAACTCAACCTCCACCACCGATCCCTCAACCAGCACAACCTCAACCAACACGACCTCCAACCCGACCTGCAGCCCGACCTCAACCAACACATCCTCCAACACAACCTCCCCCAACCCCGCCTCAACCAACACAACCTCAACCAACCCCACCTCAACCAACACACCCTCCAACCTCACCTCCCCCAACCCGACCTCAACCAACACCACCTCAACCAACACAACCGCAACCACCAACTTCAACTATGCTTCTCCCTTTCCTCCTGCTTACGCCGTCTCCTTCCATTGTGCTGATGACTGACATTTCGACAGCGCGTCTGCTACAGCTATCGCGAGCACGTACGACCAAGCGCTGAGGCGCACCAGCTCCCGTTCGATTGGCTCATATGAAGCCCCAGCGCTGCGCGGGGAGTGGATATCCGATCTCTTCGACCTGTTTGCTCTGCTCTTGCACCACAACGAACAACGATCGTCATTACGCCTCCCGGAGAAAGCCCACAACCAGGCCCATCGTCTGTCTCGTGCCATGCAAGAGCAAAATCTGTTTATCGCCAGGAATGGGCAACCGCAGTGGGCACATGCTTGTGACCTGTGTATGAAGGTCGTTCAGCGCGGGAATGAGCAAAGTAAGCTCTATTCAGTCTCTAACTAGCTGGCGATCTGACCGCAAACTTAGAAATGATACAGTGCGCCGTAACAGACGGTATATCCATTGGAAGGCCGTGCTGTTCAGTGCACAACTGTCCTTTGCCGCTCCCAACCAATCGTGCTCGTTTCTGCATGGCACACTCGGACCGCGAGCAACTATGTGCAGTCGAAGGTTGCGAAGCGCCTAGGCAAGGCAGAAGCCTCACTTGTGCGCTCGTACAGCATCAAGCGCTTGAGCAACGGTACAAGGAGCCCGGGAAGTCGTTCGGCGTGCTTCAACGGCGACGTCTTCGAGTGACCCAACGTGACGGGTACGAAGGGCTGGACGCGTCCGACGTGGAGATGGAGACATCTGGGTTAGCCCACGAAGCTGCGCAGGCCGGGAAGGTCGTACCGGAGACGGAGGCTGGGTTGGAGGTTGAGATGGAGGTTGGGTTGGAGGTCGGGTTGGAGGTCGGGTCGGAGGAGGGAGTGCGAGTGGGTTCGGTGCAGGGGTCGAAGGAGGGGATGCGAGTTGGGTCGGTGGAGGTGTTGGAGGAGGGGTTGGGGTTCAAGTTGGCGGATGGGCTGGATGATGGGGTGGATGTCGGGATGGGGAATGGGTTGGAGAATGGGACGGGGGAGCTGTTGGAGGTTGGGTTGGGGGAGGGGTTGGAGGTTGGGTTGGGGGAGGGGTTGGAGGTTGGGTTGGAGGTTGGGTTGGGAGATGAGTTGGGGGTTGGGTTGGAGGTTGGGTTGGAGGATGAACTTGTCGAGATGGAGGTACAAGAGCAATCGGCGGATGAAGATTCCATTCAGCAAGACTCGCAGCCGAAAAGGGAGAAAAAGAAGAAGATCTTGCGCGCTCGCTTTGGGAGGAACAGGACACATAACGAGCAGCTCGTTGTGCGTCCCTGCGGCATAATCGTCGGGCGAGGAACCTTCTATGGTGCAGAGGCGGTCGGTTCTGTGATTGTAAGTAATCTGGACTGCATGCGAAGGAGAAGCAGCTGACAAAAGCATAGGATTTCATTATGTCGATCTTCCCTACGCGAGCGTCTATGCCAGACGTCTTGTACTTCGACAACAACTGTCAACTACGCCGACATCTGGAGAACCGATCAGAAGACGTCCACCGGCACTTCGAGCATACAACTCTCGTCGTGGATGCGTTCCACTGGGACGCGAAACACAAGCGGAGCGCCGATGAGTACTGCAGCAAGTACTGCAATCCCGCTCTCTATCCAGAACTATACGATGAATCGAAGCCAAACAAGTGGCTCTTCAACTCATCGGCTTGCGAGCAAGCAAACGCCTGGCTGCGGAGATTTGGAACGCAAACCAGAGAGATGACCGCTGTGCGGTTCGAGTTTTTCCTGGACGAGGTTATCAAAGCTCGCAATGAACACATTTTACTTCAGTTGAGTCGCAGCAATCATTTCCCTCATCTTATCCCTGCGAGTAGTTTGAGATAGTTAGTGTAAAATGGTGTCATGTATTCCTACCAAATCAGAATCGAATCCATTGCAGAGCATCGCACAGAGAGCTGTTGTGTTATTGTGCCGACCGATCTGGGCACAAACGTCTACAGAAGCAAGAGTTGTGTTATTGTGCCGACCGAGTCGGCCGACACACACTTTCATTCAAAACATGTAACGCGATTCTTAACAACTCGACCTGTAACTACGCCTCTAACCATCTCAGGCCCCAGAAACCCCCATGGCATTATCCATAGCATTCTCGATAGCGTGCTCGATAGCGTCCTCCGCGACGTCCTTCGCGAGCTTACCTAGGAACAACGGTCAGTACAAATTAATGAAAACGCATTCGAACACCTACCGCCGAGCTTGGCAATCTTGCCAAAGATCTTCTTGACAACGGGGACCTTTGGCTCCCCCTCGGGAGCATGCCCACCGGGCTGGGCATGCTCTTCAGCTTGGCCGGCGCTAGTGACGGCGGGCTCGGGGTTGTTGACGGCGGGCAGGGGGAGAGGAACGGCGGGGAAAGGGAGATCTTCGTCGTCGTCCGACTCGATTGCGGGAGCCGGCTGGTGCTCATCCACCCACTTCTTCCCCTCCGCAACGAAATGCTCCCAGGTCTGGTCGTGAAGAGCCTGGCGGGCGAGATGCTTTTTGATGAGCCTCTCCTCTTCGCGCTCGATCAGCTCCTCGACACGAGTGCGCCTTCCCACTTCGAAGCCGGGGACAGAGATGCGCTGGAGTTCGCCCGCGAAACCGGGACGACTCATTCGACCAAAATCCCCCTCCGGCTTGCGCTCGTCCCGAAGCTCTTGCAGAGTAGGGGGACGAGCAGGGGCGGCATGGCGTGGCGAGGCATTCGCCAAGTCATCGGGCGCAGTGGTGTGCACGACGGGGACTTGGTAAGAGTCCTAGAAGAACATCAGCAGCGGTCGGCACAATAACACAACTCACCATCATGATCCCCTCCCTCTCCATGACCGCAACTAGGGGGATACCGCGCACGAGAGCCGGCGCCCCAAGGTTGTACTCCACCTTGCGGATCTCCGAGATGACTGCCTGCTTCAGCGTCATCCCCTCCACCACAACCCCACCCCTTTCTCCCTCAGCTCCCCCAGAAACCCCTCCCACACCCGCATACACTTGGGCTTTCGCCCCACTCCCCGCGTTTCCCCCAGAGGCCAACGACGACGGCGAGCCTTGGTCCATCTTGGGCGAGTGACGATCGTCGTCGTCCGGACGCTTGATGTCTTGAAGAGCGTTGGGAGAAGATTCGAGAGCCGAAGGACTTGAGTAAGTCGATTTGAAAGAGACAGGAGTAGAGGGAGGCGAGGACGCCTCCATGAGTCGATGTTGATGGTCGAGGGGAGAGAGGACGGTTGGGGGCGTCTACAGGTTATCAGTGCGGTGAGCGGAATCAGATTGCCGGGAATGACTACACCAGCAATGTAGCTTCTGGCGTGCTGTATCCTCGAGGCTCGGGAAAGTCGTGGAAGAGGTCGATGTTTGAAGAGTGAGAGTTGTGTTATTGTGCCGGCCGCACACGAGGCATCCTGCCAGCACAACTGAAGTGGAGAAGGGTAGGTCAGAGGAGGGGATATGGGGGGGAATATTTCACTGTGCTTGTGTGGACGCTATGGCATGTACCTCTTGGGCGCAATGGATTGCACATTGACGAGAATACTGGAGGTTGAAGAGATGAATGCTATTGTCATGTTAACAATAAGCGCCCGCGTAGATCTGGATCGGGAATGCTATCATCATTGCTATATTGGGGTTCGGAAGCGCCCACGGATGCTAAGTGACACCAACGGCTAAATGTGCTTGGTCATCGCCTCCAGCCTCCTCCTCATCGTCTCCTTCCTACGACCATCTCGCTCATCTGTTTTCCATTGCTCACACCTAGTCTGAAGTCAAATAACCGCCTGTAAGTTGCTATAGTAGTCCTTTGAAGTTCACTAGCCTTACTCACCTGTCTATTAGCTTATCTACCCCAAGGCCTCACATGGTGGCTGAATGGGTGAAGGGAACCTCTCGCCGGATGTCAACCGTGCAGAACGGTGACAGGGCCGGCTGGGAAGTCAATGGTGCGCCCCTTGGCAGAACATTGAATGAGCTTGTTGAACTAACACAAGTCTCAGATATTGGCGTTGAACATGCAAGCAAGAGAGGACGTGGCCCCGAGCAAGCGACCAACGTGGTTGCTCGGGGCAAGCAGAGTATCGTTGGGAGATTCGGTCGGCACAATAACACAACTCTCACCGCCCTTCGCCTGCGGAAGGGCCCGGCAGCCGACACTGCTGCCACCCGGTCTTCAATCCACGGCTGTCCTACGAGGATTGAGGACAACTCCGTTCTCCCCTTGCAGGAGAACCCGATCACCGACATCGTGATCACCACATCTCGCTTCTCTGCCAGCTCTGCGGAGTTCGAGTCCAACCCAACCTCCAACCCAACCTCCAACCCCCCCTCCAACCCAACCTCCAACCCCCCCTCCAACCCAACCTCCAACCCAACCTCCAACCCGACCTCCAACCCGACCTCCAACACAACCTCAACCAACCCAACCTCCAACCCGACCTCCAACCCGACCTCCAACACAACCTCAACCAACCCAACCTCCAACCCGATCTCCAACCCGACCTCCAACACAACCTCAACCAACCCAACCTCCAACCCGACCTCAACCAACCCAACCTCCACCAACCCAACCTCCATCAACACCTCCAACCCCACCTTCCCCAACCCCATCTCCACCAACCCGACCTCAACCAACCCGACCTCCAACCCGACCTCCACCAACACAACCTCAACCAACACCACCTCCCCCAACCCCACCTCAACCAACCCCACCTCAACCAACCCCACCTCAACCAACCCCACCTCAACCAACCCCACCTCAACCAACACAACCTCAACCAACACAACCTCAACCACCAATGTTGATGATCGTCAATGCGCTCCTGTTGAGACTGTCAGCTTGGACGAAGGCACCCTTCCTCCTGAAGATCCACCAGCATACAAGATGTGGGAAGACATCCCCCCCATCTACGCTACTCTGCGCATCCCTCCGGAGTACGCGAACAACGGGTGGAACCCGGAGGCCTACCTGCCTTCACGCACGCCCAGCCCAAACCACAGCGACACATCCTCCACCCCCTCGCTCACACCCAGCTCAAGCGGTAGCATCCGGTCTAGCCCTCCCTCCTCGCCTGCCCTCAGCGCCCGCAACATCAGCCGCCCATGTACTCCTCCTGAGCCCATGCCGCTGCCTGGCTCCCGCCGCCGACCGCTTTCCGAGCGCTTTGATATGTCGTACGAAGCAATGGAGAGAGCGGCTCGTGATGCAGTTCGCAAGAGACTGCAGGAGCGGATGGACAGAGCGGGCGCTGGCTGGGCTGGCCCGCTTGCTGCTGCTCGAGCCTTTGGAAACCAGTAAAGCCACTCTTGGTATACATATGTCCTCTTGGTCAACGCTACCACAAACTTGTTGTATCCCAAACCTTCCCACCGATTCCACCATGTACTGATCTTTTGCCGCCGCTCCCCCACACGCTCTTTCTTTGTACGTCCCAAAGGGCAACGAATTGTATTAAGCCTTCAAGGCTGTAACTAGCTAAATACACTCGTTCATTCTAAACTAGTGCAAGTAAGGAGTGTGGTGTATAATCAAGGAAGAAGGAGCGTCAGTGAGAGTTGGGTATGAATGTAAACAAGTGAAGATTATTAAGGCCCAAGGGCAAGTGTACTTTGGCGGCTATCAACACATTGAGATGGGTATAACAATCTACTCCTTCTGCTTCAGCTTGAGGGCTTTCCTAGCCTCCTTTGCAAATGCCTTCCACGGAGAGTGCGGCTTGGCCTCGAATTCCTGGACCAGGGCTTGGACCTTGGGGTGCTCGTGACGGAGATAGCTGATGTGCTGCCTATAAGTATTATACGGCATATCGAACCCGTAACAGCTGCGAAATGCCACCTGCCACAAGGTACCCTTGCCGTGCATCTGCTCATCGATGATCGCCGCAGCGTTCGCGACCGTTTCGAATGAGTGCTCGCCAGGCCAGTCATGCGCGGGCTGTTTCTTCTTAAGGGCGGTCACACGTTTGCGAACGGGCGTAGGTGTAGGTGGAATGGGAGGGGATGAGGGCGGCAGCGAAGAGAACAGGGGAGGCAATGTAGCCGCTAGGGCACGCTGGCGAGCAGTTGCTGTAGGAGACTCGGAAAGGTCCCATGTCTCGATCGGTGCTGCAGGCGATGGAGTGTCTCCCGTTAGGTCCAGAACGGTCTCAACACTGACAGAACGGCGCTGCGGGGGTGATGCTCTTCGGGGGCGAGCGTGAGGAGAATCTCGTGGATGAGGTTGTGTTGGTTGAGGTCGGGTTGGTGTTTGTGTTGGTTGAGGTTGTGTTGGTTGAGGTTGTGTTGGTTGAGGCGGGGTTGGAGGTTGTGTTGGTTGAGGTTGTGTTGGTTGAGGTGGGGTTGGAGGTTGTGTTGGTTGAGGTGGGGTAGGTTGAGGTGGGGTAGGTTGAGGTGGAGTTGGTTGAGGGACGGGTGTGTGGAGCTGCTTGGCTCTACGTCTGGCATCCCGAAGAACGGGGGGAAGCAGATGTCGGACCTCTTCTTGCACGGTCGCCGAGCTAGCAGCTACACCTGGTAGGCGGCAGAGGACCCGCTCGCCACGCTCGACCTGTCGATATGTCTGACAGTCGTAGGAAGCCCAGCTTTGCGACTCATAGTCGAATATGAAGAGCTCGTCGATTTGTCCCTCGAGAGCAAGGCGATCCAGTACACGCTTGGGCCAGTCGTTTACTCGTGTTGCGAGGCCATCGGACATGGAGGGCAATGCCGGCACGGCGTACGATAACTTTTCGTCCTGCGAATCGTGTGAGAAACCATGGAGGGAAGGCGACGAGCGACATACCTTCGTGAACAGAACCAAAGTGAAGACCCGGGCCAGTGCCTCGGCACGCTCTCTTGCCTCTTTCTCCTCCTGCCTGCGAGATTCGACTGCCTGGATCGCATCGTCTCGAGCTGACAGATACGCGCTTGTTGGCGGGCGACCAACAGGCGCCGGTCCAGCAAAAGCTTGCGAACGGGGAGGCTCGAACCCTGCGGCTGACGAGCCTGCAGTCTGTGCGCCTCCGGATCCTCCGCCTAGCCTCCCTTCGCGCGACAACTCTCTCTCTCTACCCATCCCAGCATCCCACCCTTGCGCCCGTCGATGATACTCGCAGCCAATCTCTTTACCCCAGTCCTTGCACGTCGCCCCCTCGAGACAGCATTGTTTACACCATTCCTTCTCGCAGGCCATAGCTGCGCGCCCTTTCCCGCAGGCCAGACAGAACAAGTATCGTTTGCCGGAAGAGTCTTGCTCGAGGCGTGCTCGCTTGTGAGGACGACCTTCTTGTACCGGGCTGGAACTCCAGGTGGGAACGGCGCTACGCATACTTGCTCGCAAGGCCCAGCGATCATCCGCATGGAGGGGGTCGGTGATCCAGGTGATTCGCTCCTTCTTTGCTTGATGCTTCTTGCTGAAGCACTGTTACGTTTATCAGCGGAGGCGGCAAGCAGAGAAAGACCGCTCACTCACAATGGCATAGATCCACCCGTAGTTCTCCTCGTTCAGCTCATCCCGATCCATGCACACACGCAAGTGTGCCCCTTTAGCGCACACCCTACAATACACGCGCTTCGGCAACTTGATTCGCTCGGCTGGATTCGAGATTCGGTCATTGGCGATCTTCAAGACATCGGATATGGCGAGGTCAGGCTCAACAGAGCGAGGAGCCATGTCGAGAAGTGCTGAGAGACCGGTGGTTGAGGTGGTGTTGGTTGAGGTTGTGTTGGTCGAGATGGGGTTGGTTGAGGTGGGGTTGGGGGAGGTTGTGTTGGTTGAGGTGGTGGTCGGGTTGGACGGTGTGTTGGTCGAGATGGTGTTGGGGACGGTGGTGTTGGTTGAGGTGGTGTTGGTCGAGGTGGTGTTGGTTGAGGTGGTGTTGGTCGAGGTGGGGTTGGTTGAGGTGGGGTTGGTAGAGGTGGGGTTGGTTGAGGTGGTGTTGGTCGAGATGGGGTTGGTTGAGGTGGTGTTGGTCGAGATGGGGTTGGGGGAGGTGGTGTTGGTCGAGATGGGGTTGGGGACGGTGGGGTTGGAGGTGTTGGTTGAGGGAGTGTCGGTTGTGGAGGGGTGGGGGGAGGTGTTGGTTGAGGGACGGGTAGCGCAGGATGGGTTGGAGGTTGAGTTGGAGGTTGGGGGACGGGTGGTTGAGGCGGGGTTGGAGGTTGGGTTGGAGGGGCGGACGGATGATGGGTTGGAGGTTGGGTTGGAGGTTGGGTTGGAGGTTGGGTTGGAGGGGCAAACGGATGATGGGTTGGATGATGGGTTGGAGGTTGGGTTGGAGGTTGGGTTGGAGGTTGGGTTGGAGGTTTGGTTGGTTGAGGGACGGGCGTTTGAGGTGGTGTTGGAGGTTGGGTTGGGGGTGATGTTGGTTAAGGGACGGTTGGTGTTGTATGCCGGCAACGCTCGAGCTCGAGCAGGACGGGCTGCCCGAGCTCGAGCAGACCGAAAAGACGACGGCGCTGAGGATGTGGAGGAGAAGAGGGAGATGGTAGACGTTGGATGAGAAGAGACGACGGACGCAAGAGTCGGTCGAGCGAGAGCTGAACGCAAAAAAGTTAGGTGGCGCGCGAATATACGAGAACACGGAAAGCCTAGGCTTACCTTTTGATGGTCACCATCAAAAAAGATGCGTCCATCAATTACAGACAGGAACGCCCGGGCAGCAATATCCCTTGTTCTGGGTAGGAGGAGGAGGTCGGTATGTCGCCGAGTAGATTTTTATTTAGATAGCTTGAGCCAGCCTCAGCGGACGTGCGAGACTGGCTCAAGCCCTCGAGCATGTCGCCTAGTTAAAAAAAAAATGAAAGAAAAATATCAAGACATTTTAAAGTAGAGGGCGATCTTGTACCTCTGTGAAGAGGTACATCGCACCATTGTTGGTTGTTACCAACAATGGATAAGGACGGCATACCCCGTCATCGGTCCCTGGCGATCAACGGATGCCGAGAGAAGGCCGCCGGCGCGCAAAAACGGGATCAAAAATTACTAATCTACCCTATGTAAGCCCACGCACCACGCACTTAGGTGCGTGGTGCGTGGACAAGTGTCACGAAACACGGAAGTCCTCGCATCCTACTGCTGAAGTACAAGTCCTCCCATACCTGCCTTCGTGGAAGGCGACATCCTTGAATCTACCTCTAAGTTCGCCGGCTTAAACGCCAAGCATGTCTGAAGCAGATCTTTCAGGCCTTCGAAACCTGCAGGGAGGAGCCGCCAATGTACCCGGTCAAGCAGGAGGCGGGGAGGAGGACGCGGCGAAGCAGGCGCAGCAGCGGCAGCAGCAGGAAGAAATGAAGCGTGGAATGCTCGCAACAATACTGGATCCAGGAGCGCGGGAAAGGCGTACGTGCTGTGTGCTTGAGCTGTGCGGCATATGCTGATCTTCATTCAGTTGCTCGGATAGCTCTGGTCAACCCTTCACTGTCCCAGAGAGTGGAGGAATCTCTGCTTCGTATGGCACAAACAGGCCAGATACGGTCGAAAGTGACGGAACAACAGCTGATTTCCCTGCTGGAGAACGTAAGTGAGTCTGTTGGCGATTTCGATCGACGCTAACTCGTATTCTACAGGTCGGTGGTGGTCAATCAGCGAATGCACCAAAGAAGACGACTATAGTGGTAAGTATTTTTGACCCGAATGGATGCCCCTGTTTCTTACTCTACATGACAGTACTCGCGTAGGAAGGTTGATGAGGACGATGACTTGGATTTCGACATCTAATCAGGAATATCCGGCAGCTCACACGGGTTCTCCACCATGTACCAATGATAATCGCATGTCTTCGATGACCTCATGTACTTCATATCGAAATCAATGCCTCTCAGCTTGTATTTCTTGTTCTGACCAGTAATTTGCCCTGCCATTCATGCGCTCTTTAAGACAACAAAACGTCCAACAGGCCACCTTGGCCAAAGGTACATGCCAGTTGCTGTCTTAGTCAGCGGGATGACGAGCCCAACTACACGGAGGCAAAGCGAAGACCTGTTAGCATCCTCAACCAGGTTGTCCCGCTCACAGCATCATCCTCCCCTTCCCACCCCCTCAGCGTCAGGGATACTACTAGCTGCACATATCCTTTCCTCATCTTATACACGATGTCGACACGGACTACTGTATCAACTAATTCGTCGTTGCCGCCTGCGCCGAGCACTACTTCAAGCTCTGGCCTATACCACAAGGCGAACGTCCTAGCAAGCGTGCAAGACGCGTACTGGAGTGATGACGAAGCTGTGGGTCGCGTGTATGCGCCCTCTGTTAGTCTCAAGCTAACATCTGGTCCAGGAGGATAATGAATGCCCATTATGTCTTGAGGAAATGGATCTTTCAGATATGAACTTCAAGCCATGCCCATGTGGATACCAGGTACGCCCACCTTCGACGTCAGTGCCATCTAGCAACGGTCGATAACATCCTCTTGTCAGATATGCAGATTCTGTTGGCATCATATCAAGACGAATCTGAATGGCAAATGCCCTGCGTGTCGACGCGATTATACCGAAGATGCTGTCGAGTTCAAGCCTGTGGGGAAGGAGGAGTGAGTGCTGTCGATAAGGATCGCGGATATCTAACATATATGCGCATAAATCTAGTCAGAAACGCTTGGCGCAGAAGAAACGGCAGAAGGAGAAGGAACGCAAAGATCTTGAAGCCCTCGGTCGACGTCATCTGACGAATGTACGCATCGTACAGCGGAATATGATCTATGTGACGGGGATTGGCCAGCGTTTTGCGAAGGAAGAGGTGCGTATATCATGATTGACAGTATCACGATGACTGAATGGCTTTCAGCTCCTTCCTACGCTTCGTTCCAGCGAATACTTCGGTCAATATGGGAAGATTACAAAGATCCTTCTGGTAAAGCGACAACCTCCATCGAACTCGGCATCACGTGATCCGGTCGTTGGTCTGTACATCAACTACTACCGGCGGGAAGATGCGGCGCGTGCCATAGCTGCCGTTGACGGGGCCCCTTCGCCTAGCGGTGGTGGAGAGGTGATGCGTGCGAGCTACGGTACTACGAAGTACTGCGTGAACTTCCTGCGGGGTGTACCCTGCACGAATCAAGGTTGCCTGGATCTGCACGACTGGGGAGATGAGCGGGACTGCTTCACTAAGGAGGACCTGTCCACTCTGTCAGTCACGAGAATTACTGGGAAGCCGCCAGTCGAGCTGACGTTCTCTCACTCTAGGAAACATACCTTGAAGGAGGGGGAACACAGGGCGAGGCAAACAACCGGACCGTCTGCCCCATCGCGGAAGTCGGAAGATTCCGAGCGTAAGGCAGCTCCCGCGGTACCCAGTCTGCCCGAATCTTATGGCCGTGCTGTAGAAGCTCCTGGACTGCCGAAATCCGCGTCGTGGGCTAGACCTGGAGCCACGATACGTCCAGCTTCACCCGTCAGTGCGACCCCACCACCAGGTTTGCAGCCATCGAGGCCAGCTGTTGCACGCCCTGCGACAAGGGCCAAAGACGCGCCGGCACCTAGCAGACCTACCCCCGGTACCTCAATTCCAGCCAAGCCTGTCGCTGCTGCCACAGCAGAGAGGAAAGTACCGACTGGCAGTATTAGGCCTGCAGCGGAGACCGCACCCTCGACGTCCGTATCTCCACCGCAGTCAGCGCCCTTGCCAAAACCGGCAGCGCCTCCAAATCTCCCAGGACCGCCACCCGGTATCCCCACCGTTGCATCCTCATCCAAAGCTACTCCCTCGCAATCTGCACGTTCCACGCCATCCGCACCTCCTGCTCTCTCGCGGCCGCCTGGCATCGAGCAACCCACGACTTCCGGTATTGTTGCATCCACATCCTCTTACAAGATGACGAACCAGGGCAAAGCCCTCCTTGACGACGTACTCAATTTGCGCGACACTGCATCCGCTCAGCCAACGAGTCCCTTCCCGGAGTTTGATCGGACACTAATGAATCTTCAAAGTGGCGGCTTCAGCTTTAGCCTCGACCTCAATTCATCAGCAGCAATACGACTTTCCGACAAGCGCAGCTCATCAGAGTGGAGTGTACCGACCTCTCCAGCAACGTCGAAGTTCGGTATCGCGCCTATAAATATCCCACTCGGCACTAGTGATCTTGAACATGTGGCGAGTCCCGTTTATTCCGGTTCTTTCAACCCGTTCGGTCCACCGAAAGACGACCGGCCGGGCTCCCAAGGACGATCGGGCCCTTCCAGCCGAGCACAATCGCCTGCGGAGGATGAAGTCCGCCGCAGTTCCCGATTCGGTTTCGCGAGACGCCCTGGAGGCGGCCTTGGCACACCTGGCTCGAGCTATCGGGCCGTCCCCTCTCTTACCTCATCACCTACCAAGTTCAGCGAAACCTTAGCCACTTCATCACCAGGCATTTCATCTTCAGCTCTGTCACCGTTACATCAACATGCTCCAGCCCAAAGTTCCGCGGCTAACTGGTCGTACGGGAACTACACCGTCGCTGGGCAGTCTTCGGATTGGAATTATGGAAATCAAGATACCCCCGGGGCATTGTCACCTCAAGCCGAGGCCCGTGCTTTCAACAGCCTAGACTTGGATTCGGATGCCTACGGCCGACCGGATTCTCGATCCGAGAAGTCTATCCTCCACAAGGTTCTGAACATTGGTGCCGCTTCCTCGGTGGGAGGATCTGCACAGATAGGTGAGTAGGCCATCCTTTCGAACTGTATTTGACAGAAATTAACTGGTTTCACAGACAGTGGAGCAGTTTCGAACCGCTCCTATGATCCTCAACCATTCCAGGATCCTGCTATCATGTCAATGTACTCGAGCGCACCCTTCCAGACAGGCTCTCGTTCGGCCGGTCCGCCGCCTGGGCTTGCTGGTCCACCGTCTACCTTTCCGCTTGACCAGGCCAGCCTGTTCACGGGTTCGCCTCGTAGTGGCCGCGTGCCAATAGGTAGCAGCGGCTCTTCACGCATAGGCGCTGGATCGCCAAGCTTCAATAGTGGTGGGTACTCTCATTCTTACGGCCAGGGGAGGGTACGCAACTCGTGATCACTGCCCGCCGTTTCCAACCATTTCAACCGTCAGTTTGACGGGTGTTCCATTCGCAACATGTATCAATATGCATTACCTGTGTCTCCTCTCGCCCAATACCCCCTACCTCGTTGTGCCTCGGCCTGCTTGGGATGGTTATGGATTGTTCTGGTGCTGGCCGGCGCTCTATGGCCAGACAGACGATGTGCGTGCGATCACTCCTGCACCCGGCGCGGACCGAAGCATGTACCCTCCCCCTGTGCTTCGCTCGTCCGGTTGGTTGCAGACAATAGGCTAATCCACATTATCCAGCGATGTCCATCTCAAACGCCGGCGATGTCGAAGGAGCTTCAGTCTCTGCTGAAGGCAACACGCCCGACGTCGAAAGCAACCTTGAGTCACAGCCCGTCTCCGTTGCTGTCTCCGCTGTCTCCTCGCCCGTGCCACCTGCCAGATCCCTCGAGCTGCCAACAACGCAGGCTGCTGTAAATGAATCTGCCGAGCCGCAGACCGTGGCCGAAGTGGAAGTACCCAGCCTTTCCGACGCAGATTTCCCTGCTTTGCCTTCCGCTCCCGCCAACACGTCGAGCAAAGGACAAGGAAAACGCTCCCAAAGTACCGTTCGCGCCGCTGATACGAAGCCGGCCGGTTCCGCTAAAAAGACGACTCTCACCAAGAAGGCAGTTACGGCTGCCGCTCAAAAGTCTGTTAGTGGAGGTGGACAATCCGCATCGCTGACGACTGGGTCCTCGAGTCAGCCCGCGACCACAGTGTCGGTGACCCCTGTAAAGAAGGAGGAGAAAGCCGGAAATCTGCCTTCCTCAACAGCTTCGTCCAATGTGAAGAACAAACAAGCCCCGCGCACAACCATAGTTGAACCTCGTAGCCCTGAACCAGCGACAATAGCTCCCTTCCTCAGTCGTAAGACACGTAAAGTCAAAGCAGCTCCAGTTATCAAGCCCCCGAAGAAGCCGCTGAGGGAGGTCTCGCAACCGGCAGAGGACACTGCTGAGACGCCGGAAACAGAGTCGGCGGGAGATAACGACAACGGGTCAGCCAGCCCGAACATCGATGTGACGCCTGTGGAACCAGAGGAACCGATTTATCTGCAGGAGCCGTTCGGAAAGCCGGCTTCTTTGAGCCAGTTACTCAGCGAGGTTGGTCGATATCTCGATGTAGAGGGCCTTGCCTTCTTCGACACTGCGACCATAAATACCAAGGGGCAGTCCAATATCCGTTACGCCCCGCTGGTTCACGCCCTTTCGACATTGTCGTCCGGCACCTCATTCACCGGAAGCATGCCAAATAGCTCAATCGACTCGGCCGTCTCCTCGTTCCAACAGTTATTGGAGACCCTTACTCAGACGATTTCCGATATTCTTCATCTCCTTCCCAGGAACACCTGGGATGACAGCTCGTCTTTCGACGGCGTATTGCGGGAGATGCTGAGGGCCGAAGATCTTCTGGACGAAGTGAACGAGAGTGCCGACGTTCGGGATGACGAGGTTGCTAGTCTCACTATGGCACTCGAGAAAAGGGCGCGTTGGATGGAACATCAGTTGACAAAACTTGAAGACCTCCATCGTGACATCAACTCTGCAGCCGTACGAGCTGTTCTTTCTCTTAACGACCGCGGATGGGATGCGACAGGGTTTTTACCCCGCCAGGGTGATTCATTGGCACGGTTTGACGCCCTTGGTCAGGAGGAAGTCGACGGTCAAATGGTCTACATGGGCGCGGAAGAGCTGGAGGAAGCATTGGCGGATGCGAAGGCGAAAGAGGCGGCAGTGGAGACGGAACTCAAGCAGCTGATGCATCGTAACTGTGCTCAACTGTGGCTAGCGTAGGTTCCTCCGTATAAAGCTCAGGCGTAGTTCGCGCCACATAATAACACAGCACAACCGTGTCCGTGCCAGATTTGGGCTTAATCATGCAGCGGGGCCCATCCTCCGTTCTCCACACTTCTGTCCGGCGTGAACAGTCTGATAACTGTCACAAAGATGTTCCCCGTGATGAGGTGGAGATATAGCGATTAGCATAATCCTAGACGTGAAGAGGATATGTAAAACATGAGGGTATCGAGCACATGCAGGAGGGAAATCCGAGAACAGAACGAGGATTCAAAGAAAAGATCGTGACCGCCGTATACAATGTCTGTGTTAACAAGATGTACAAGAAGGGAGGAGGAGAGAGGACGAAGGAGGAAGATATCATTCCGCTTCACTGATGGACTCGCTTGCAATTGCTCTCATGGGCTCTTCGTCAGAGAATACGCCGCGATCGCCGTCCTCTGAAAGTGTCTGCATGCGTGAATCAGGTCTTGAATCACCCAGTCCACTCATGGCGGTCTCGAACAGTCCGGCATAGCCAGCATCTGAAGAGCCATTCGTGCTGCTTGTTATGGTCCTGAGCCGAGATCGACGCGAGGAGCGCTCTGGTCGAGGAGAAATCGGAGTGGACGGAGTGAACCCGTCCTCCTTGAGTTGGGCAAGCATGTTGTTGGCAAGCTGTGCCGCATCCCCATCTGGTCCATTCTCCATGGTGGGCGATAAAGGCGGATCGTACTGCTTTTGGTCGCTCTGCTGACGCCGCCGCGACTTGCGAGTGATGGTATCGCCGTTCCGCAGTTTTTCCAGCAGACTATCCAAGACAGCTGTATCCGCAGGTTCATCCTCGATAACCTCGCTGGCTTGTCGCCGAGCCTCTCTAGCCTGCTGAGCTGCAAGCTTGCGGCGCTCGGATGCCTCTCTCTCAGCCTCAGCGGCCTGATTTTCTACCTTGCATTTCTACATTTCGGTCAGCAAATGGCGTTGGTATGAGAGGTAGGCTGCTCACCTTGTAAGAAGTAACGAATGTTTTGAAGATGCCATAGAACTCGTATGATGTCATGTTCTTCTCGTCTTCACCGTAGAACCTCAAAACTTCCACAAGGGTAGTGTCGGCAAGCGTGACCTCATCAACCAGGTCCGCTAAGCGGTCTCCAGCTTCGCCGACGAATCGCCACATTTTCTTGGCGTAGCGATCTTCAGGAGGTAAGGCGCTGATGTCCGAGAAGAATTCGGTCAACTCCTGACGGATACCGGATAGACCTTCCCGAAGCTCGGCTAGACCCTTCCGGATATCTTGCAGGTTGACCCTGTATGCATCTGCGGGCTTGGCCAATTCATCCAAGAACTCTTCCATATCCGGGAAGTGTCGAGATACCGTCTTCTCCAGGAAGTGAAGGAGCGTAGTGTTGTTGACCGACTTGGTATCGACGAGCTTGTTGATACTGCTGACGCGGAAGCCATAAGCACCACCCTTGATGCCCGTCCCGTTCATGTAATTGCCGATGAGCAGGATCAACTGCAGAGCCGTTAGGGGGGTTCGAAACATGCAACGTGCAATACAACTCACACTTAGTAGTTCCTTGAACTTTGTTGCGTTCTGCAGGGCCTCCCCGGCCTCAGAGAGCTTATTGGCGCCATCCTCGATGAGCGCGAAGCGTTCCTCAAATCGTGCCTGATAGAGCATGCCCTCAATACGCGGTGCCAAGCGCTCTATCTTGATCAATTGGACCATAAGCCGATCAGCAGGGTGCAGTTCACCAAGTTCCTCAGGAGTCGAATTTCGGTAGACATTCAGCTTGCCGACTTGCTCGGGAGAAGGCAGAACTCGCTTCAATTCATCCAAGAAAGTTTCGTTGCATAGGTTCTCGTCAAACTGCAGGATCTTCAATGCGATTTCTTCAGGAGCGAGCGTCTTGACACGCTGGATCATGATTTCTGCGAAGAGGCAAATGAGTCATAGGCAGCCACGTGATCACTTTCCAACTTACCGACTGCCTTCTTCGTTTGAGTATCAAGAACACTCTTGAGCTCGGCCCTCTTTTGCTTAGCTGATACAAGATTAGCATGGAATGGTAGAAGGGCGCATTATACATACCCATCAGGTTGATCACAAGCTGCTTCGCCTTGAAGTCCTCTTCCATTTCTCTCCATACACCGTCCTCCAGTAGCTTCTCAACCCACTCCTTTTCTCTTTCAGCTTCTTTCTGAGGCTGAGCACCCCATAATGTTTTCGAAACGACTTGTTGAGGGAGTTTATCCCATTGTAGCTGCTTCATCCTCGTCGACGCAGAAATGGGAATATCTTTCCGGCTGAGAGCTCCAGACAAGTGATTAATATGTGCATTCAGTCCAGAAGCACGTGAGGGATCCGGTGGTGGTGGCGGTGAAGGTATAGACGGTGACGATGGATTGGTACTGTCGGGCGTGTCTCTCGATGCGGTAGCACGAGAGGCGATTGCAGCTGCCAGAGCGGACGTCATTGGTACACCAGGCGGTGGCGGTGGCGGAGGGGGAGCAGGGATACCACGCCCGCCAGGACCAGGCGGCGGAGGTGGTGGTGGCGGCGGAGGAGGAGGAACAGCGAAGACACCAGCAGGGAGCATACCGCCAGGAGGAGGTGGGGGAGGCGGCGGCGGCGGCGGTGGTGGTGGAGGAGGCGGGGGAGGTGGGGGAGGAGCGCCGACAGGAGCTTGCGAACTGGCTTCTTCCGCCACAGTAGGCAGGCGTTCTTCCACTGGTGAGGCCTGGCTTGGACTGCCGTCACCGTCGCTACCAGGCACATCCTTACCCATGCTGGCCAGTTTGCTAGCGAGCTGTTCATGGAATGAGCTTCCGCGTGGAGCAGCGGTGCTCTTGAGCCTGAGGAGGCGCGGGCTCTTCCCCTCCTTGGACTCGGAGCCTTCGAGCGAGAACGAGCCAACTGAAGTGGGTTGAGTATCGCCAGAAATCCTGGACATGTCTGTCTCACTTCCGCGTAGAGTGCCTAGTTCACTATCATCGCCGTCGAAGGACTGGTCCAGTCTATTCCTCATACGACTTCTCCGCTCGATGGCAGCCGCAGCCGCACCTGGAGCAGGATCAGACACGCTTCGCTGCATATGGTTCTGCAGATCATGCAGGAGACGGGGTGGCAGGCCGGCTCGAGGTGGTCGGACCGGAGTGGATTGAGACGGCCCTTCCTGCCATGGCGGAAGGAGCGTAGGCGGATTGAAAGGCGAATCCAGCTGTTCGGCCTCTGCCTGAGCCCGCGCATGCCTTTGAGCTGCAGCTCGCCGAAGAGTAGCGTCCGGATCACGACGCCTTGCACTGCGGGGAGTGATGCTAGAGTCCATCTACATGTATCATAAGCACATGCGATCAGAGAAACTGGAATCAATATGCTTACGAGCGACTCTTCCTCGAAGCTCTGCTCTTCCAGCATAGCCCGTTCCTCATCAGCGTCCATGAACTGACTCGTCCGGCCACCCAGGCTGGGACCTTTACTGTGCTTAGCCCAGCTGGGCCGCTTGCCCTTCTTGAGTTGCTCCTTCCTCCTTGCAGCGCCAACCTGCTCCGCTTCCTCCTCGCTCTCGCTACCCTCAGCCAGAGCACCGAGCGCTTTGCTACCACGCTTCTTCTTCCCCCTCCGGCCTTCGAGGATCTCGATCGTATCGTCACGTTGCATTTGAGCAGCAACGCGTTCCACGAGCTCCTGTCTTCGTGCACTTTTCGCCTCCTCCAAAACACTCTCCAAGCTCCCACCCCTAGCCTCCCGAAGCATGCGGAACAGCTCCCTAATATCCCTCTCAAGGCTCGCAACGACCCTCCGGTGCTCCTCAGCCATCACGTCCATCCGCTGCTGAAGCGCAGCCGTCAGCGCTCGGCTCTTCTCAAGCTTCTGCTCCGTATCCCTCAGGTCGGCTTTAAGTCTCCCGACGAGGCCAGCATCGCCCATCTCCAGCTCAGCCTCGAGCGCTTTCGCCTTGGCCTCCTCCTCACCCGCCTTCTTCCGCCAGAACTTCTCCGCTTCCTCCGCTTGCTGCAGCCTCTCCTGGTCACCGAACCTCGCGATGAGCTGGGTGACGCTCGCACCCCATCGTTCGCCGAAGGGCACTTCACCGCCCGGCTGCCGACCTTCAAGGACGAAAGAAGCGACAAACTCCGCAAAGATCTGGAAACACTTGTCCCGATCCTCGCCGTCTTTCCTCAGCAGCAGCAGGTTCTTCATCAACAGCTCAAAGTATTCCCGGCTCTTCGTCTCCCCAAGCTTGCTCAGGATACCACGGAAGACATCTTCGGGTCGCTTCATATCCTTCATCACCGTCCTATCGTATTCTTCAAGCACGGAACGCTCGTCGCTCTCCCAGAGATCGTTGAAGTCCTTTAGGCGGTTTCCGAGCTTGCCCCAGGCGGAATTGGAGCCGTTCTCAACGGCCATTTGCTCGAATATGGCGAGTAACCGGCGCAAGCCAGCGAGCTCCATCTGGTTACGCAGATGTATGCGCGTGTCTGCGTTGGGGTGCTTGCGGATGAGAGCCTCGATGCAGATGTAGGTCATTTGCTAGCATACATGTCAGTTCTGCTCCAATGCGAGAGATGACAGTGGGACTCACAGCATAGTCGTTCAAGGCAGGATCCATCCCAGCGCCTCTCCTGACCTCCTCGGTAGCACCGACCATAGTCCCCATCCTCCCTCGTCCCTCAAGCGTATTCTCCACCGCCCTGAACCATCTCCCAAACCTGCCCTCCAAGCCCGCACCACCCGCTTGGGCCTCCTTCGATGCCTGCAGCGGGCTGATCTCCACGTTGTCCAGAGCGGGTACGACCGCTTTCCACGCATCCACATCTTTCGACTCGATGATGAAGGCTAGGATCTCGGTTGCGATCTTACGCGATGGGAGATGCGGAGAGCAGACGGAGGAGATAAGAGGGGTGAAGATGGTTTGGCCGCGTGGGAGAGCAGTCTCGAGGGTGCCGTGTCGGTTGAACAGCGTTTTGAAGCATTTGAGGATTTCGAGTTCGAGCAGACTGTCTTCGGGTCGTCTGAAAGGTATGTTAGCTGGATTCACGAATGGGATAGGTTGGCATTGGACGCACAGATTGTTCTTGACATGCACGCTGGTCAGGATCTTGCACAGCGCAGGCATCCCCTGCGCCCGCACGAACGCATCCACCCAATCGACCGTGCTCGTCCTCAGACTAACTCCCAAACTCTGCATATCCTTGACAGTCGCCCTCCCATCGATCATCCTCTTGAGATAATACTCTGGCGTATCCTTCCCGTCCACACCACCTCCCATCGCGCCCATGCTCGTCAACCCGCCTGCACTGGCGAACGTACTGCTTGGCTCAATACGCGTCGACCGATGTTTTGCTGCTTCCCATTTCTGCCGCGCGTCGCTCATGACTAGTTGATACTTTTGGTCGTCGCTTAGCATCTCGGCGTGAGGGATATCACGTGCGGCGGCAAGCGGCTCGAACATTGCTTGCAGTGTTCTTGGCGACGGGCGCGGGAAGTAGAATGCTCCGGTGGAAGATGGCGGTGGGGTCTGCGGGATTGACAGGACGGACGGTGCTCCTCGGGAGCGGGAAAAGGAGTGGTTGCTCTCGGACGTGGAGTACATACTGGGTGGGGGCACTCGTGATGAGCGGTCGGAAGCGAGGGTGTTCATTGTTGAGGTTGATAGCCGCGAACTTGGGTATCGGCCGGTTTCGCGTTGGGTCGAAGCGGTAGAAGGTGGGAACGAAGGGTTAAAGTCGCTCTGTGCAGATATGGGCGGTAGTGTGGGTGGGAGTGACGCGCCAGGCGAGGATGGAGATGGCATAGGTAGCGATGACTGAGAGCCAGATGCGCGAGAGTACGATCGTAGCGAGGAAGACTCCTCGTCCACGCTGAACAAGCCAGACTCGTTCGACGCATTGTCCCTTCTTCGATCGCGCTCCGACAGCCTATCTTTCTGCCTGTCTCGATAAGCATTCACGTTGAGGTCGGTTCCATTCGCAGTGAGCCCAGGGTTGGTATTGGGTGCGCTGATCAATAAGCTTTGGCCATTCTGCCTCGCCGGCTGTGCGCCAGCAAAAGGCGGTGGTCGAGTAAGAGTCGTCCTATCATAAGGTAGCGCACGTAGATCCGAGTCTGAGGCGCCGAAAGAGTCTAGTTCTGGTTGGGCGCGAGAGGAGCGCGAAGAGGCCTTGTTGCGGGTACGGTTGAATAGGGTGTCCATGGCATGTCGTGGCTGTCGTCTAGATCATTGCAGGGTATTGCAGGTAGCGCATATATGAGGCCTCTTCCTTGGTGGGGCTCAAAGGGGTAATTCCAGATATACAGATGAAGCAGAATAGAAGGTTGAAGGGTAAGAACAAGGAGATGAAGGGCGTCGTCGTCGCTTTGGTGTAACCCAATTGTGCTTGCGTGTTAGGGTCGTGCGGGTCGGCGGTGGGGGACAGCGACGCTCTCAGAACGCGAAATGCGACCGCGTCTCCGGGCCCCGTCAAACCTGGGCCCGTTCCCAAGCTTGGCTTCAGCTTTGCTTCCGTCCAAAGGAGGCGATGCAGAAGCACACCCCTTGTCACGGTGTCACGCGTAAATCGCTTCTCGCTTCGCCACCCTGACGTTGCAGACCGCCTCGTGTGGGGTGTGCGCGCTGACTGCCACGACACGCCCCCCGCGTCGCTGCTGTCTGCTCGACGTCCACCATGCCTCCACGCCTCTCTACTTCCGAACTCCTTACCTCTCTTGTGTACCTCGAGCCGGACTTTGACCCGGCCACGCTCACTGTAGCCCAGCTTACAGGTCTGCTGCAGGCTCATGCTGTTGATACCCGACCTGCAAAAGGAACCAAGACGGGCTTGGTCAAATTATTCGAGAGTGAGATAGGCGCCAATAGGGAGAAGATATTGGAGAGACGCACGAGGGAGTTGGCAAGGAGTCCGAAGGCGAATGGGATCAGGGATGGTGTGACTGGGCAGCTTGTCACCGGTGCTGCGGAGGAGGACATAACGCCGCCGCAAGCACGGAGAACGAGCAGGAGGAGCTCGGCCGAGCCCTCTAATGCCGGAGTACGTGTCGCTGCTACTGTTTCTTTTGCTTGTATACTGATGTTACTTTAGACGTCTCGGAGACGAACATCCAGGATGACTTCTGCTCCGCCTGCGCTGAAGGAGGAAGAGCCGGAGCAGATCTTGGAGCCGGAACCCACATCGCCGCCAGCGAGACGGAGAAGCGTACGTATTCCACGCGTGATATTTGGATGAATATTAACCAGAACTTACAGAAAGCACCCCAAGAGCCCGCATTCAGCGATGAAAATGTCTTCCAGATGGGATCCTCTTCTCCAGATCCAGCACCGGAATCCTCCAACCGCCGAAAATCGCGTCCTAGTGGCCGTCGCTCGCTAGCTCCTGAAGAGAAAGGGCCACGTGACTCGCCCTCAAATCCGTTCACGAAGATGGATGCTGCAGCAATATACGCAAGGCAGCAGTACGATGCCATGATCGGCGCGATAACCAGCTCGGACCCGGTGGACGAGGAGACTGAGGCGGATATGCTGGTACCTCAAGATGAAGATGTGGATGACGATGAGGCTGAAGCACTTATACCCTCCGCTATCTCAGAGCGGCAGCCGCTAATACGGGCGAAGACAGCTCTGCCCTTCATGGGTCTCTTCCTTCTGCTCATCATCCTTCTGCAATACGCCCGGTCTTCCTACAGACTAGGCTACTGCGATCGTGGCAGCAATACCAACCGAGTCCTGGACGAGCGACTGGAACAGCTACATGCTGGCGAGTTGTGCCTCGAAAGAGGAGGGATGGACTGCCCTCCCATCCCGCTCTTCCCGCCTTTCATGCAGCCCCTCCACTGCACCCCTTGCCCGGAGAACGCGACCTGCGCGATCCATACCCTCGCATGCGATGCGCCCTTGATCCTCAAGCGGCATCCCCTTTCACCTCTCAACCCCGTACTAAGCGGTTTCCCGGGTTTTGGCCCCATCGCTTTCCCCCCATCATGCGTTGAAGACGAGAGCCGGAAGAAGCTCCTCACGAACGCAGGGAGATGGATCATCGAGCGACTCCAGCGCCATCGCGGCGAGCAGATCTGCTACGGCCATGAACCGCATCCTTCTCTCCTCCCGCATATCGATGCGCGCTCCGAGGATCCCGCTCTTCCCTGGAAATGGGCCGCGGTCAAGAAGTCCGACGTTAAGCAGATGATGGCCGAAACCCGTGAGGGGAAGAGCCTAGGGCCTGAGAAGCTGGAAGAAGTGTTTGCGGGCGCGATGCGCGAGCTGGAGGAGCGGAAGTATGTCCTTTCTGCGAGGGATGAGGAGGGTGAGGAGTGGGTTGCTGCTCTGCAGGCGCGGATGAGTGGGGTTTGCAAGATCCGGGTATGGGGTAGGGAGTTGTGGAGGAAGGCAAGGGTGTATATTGCTGGTGAGCCCGTCTGTGATACCTATCTCTCTGTCAAGATGCTCATGATGTGGCAGCTCTCGTCACGATCCTCGTCAGTCTTCTGTACGTTCGGCGGCAGCTCTACCTCAGGCGCCAGACTACCGCCTTGGCACACTCCCTGCTTCCCGCAATCCTGTCAGCACTGCAGCGGAACGGCCACCCCGTGCTCAGCAGCCAGCTCCGCGATTCCATCCTAGCGTACGAGCCCAACCTCAAGCGACGCAAAGAGATCTGGGAGCGTGTCGAAAAGATTGTCGAGATGAACGCGAACGTGCGCGTGGGTGAAGAGGAAGTAGGAGGCGAAGTAGGCCGGGGATGGCGATGGATCGGCCCACCCGCTATCGAGGATGTGGGCGAAGGCACCCCGGGCAGAAGAGAGCTGAGATATTGACCGGGTTTCGTGTCCTGGCAGGGACTCAATGCCCACGACTCCATTTTTATCCCTTTCACTTGTCCTTCCTCGTTCTTCAGGTGATTGTGTGTCGGCCATACCCGCGTGAGGTAAGCGTGTGACAAATAGTAGCTAGTGTAGCTAGAATAATTCGATATCATCTCAACATCTCCCAATGTACAAAGGATCGAAAGAGGGAAATGTCACCGGGGTTGATTGCGGCGTACGGTGGTTCATCGGGGCGTGTTCCTGCCGGAATGCGGTCCCTATTTGGAATCGGCCCTCCACCCGAACGTCAACCCTCCTCAGGTCTATAAGTAGGGGGCTCGCACGAGATATGGAGCGCTGGCGGTTCTTACCTTCACACTGGCACCTCACGTCAATCTTTCCACTTGAGCTACAATCAAAATGGCTGCTCGCGTTCCGCTCATCTTCGTACGTTGCTACGGGGTTTCAATGGACTGCAAAAGGCTAACTGGGCTGAGCAGGGTACGATGACCATCGGCAAGGCCGGGACTGGTGCTGTCCGGACCTCCGACATGGGTGCCGCGCAGAAGATCCTCGATACCTTCTACCAACATGGGTACAAGGAGGTACGTTACTCATCCCCTCACCGTCAGGCGTACAGCTGACGGAGAACCAGCTCGACACTGCCCGCAACTACGGCAACGGCACGACCGAGGAGTACCTGTCTAAGCTTGATCTGAAGGACTCCACCATCGACACCAAGGTCTACCCCAACAGCCCGGGCGACCACAAGCCCGAGAAGCTGCGCGAGACCTTCCTTACGTCGCTCAAGACGCTTGGGCGGCAGAAGGTTCGCGTGCTGTACCTCCATGCTCCGGACAGGAGCGTGCCTTTCGAGGAGACCGTGGAGGAGATGAACAAGCTTCACAAGGAGGGCCTCTAGTACGTCATATCCCTTTCCTTTTAGGCTGTGGTGGCTGAGGCCTAGCAGCGAGATCTTCGGTCTCTCCAACTACGCCGCCTGGGAGGTCTCCGCCATCTGCGAGATCTGCAAGGCCAAGGGCTACGTCATGCCCGGTATCTACCAGGCAATGTACAACGCCCTCCAGCGCGCTATCGAGCCTGAGCTCGTGCCCTGCCTGCGCAAGTACAATATCCGCCTCGTGGTGTACAACCCTCTCGCTGGTGGTCTCTTCTCTGGTAAGATCACTTCGGTGGACCAGATCCCCGATGAGGGCCGGTTCAGCGGTGACAGCCCTGGTGCGAAGATGTACCGCGAGCGGTATGTCAAGGATGCATATATTAACGCTCTTAAGGAAGTGAAGGCAGTCGGCGTACGTGTACCTCTTTGGCGATGCTGATAGTCACTAACTTTCTGCTCAGGAGAAGCACGGTCTCCGCCTGACTGAGATCGCCCTCAGGTGGTGCCAGCATCATTCGGTCCTCAAGCCCACCGATGGTGTCATCCTGGGTGCTAGCAGCGTCGAGCAGCTCCAGATGAACCTGGAGGATAGCGCAAAGGGACCGCTGCCCGCAGATGTAGTTGAGGCTCTTGACAAGGGCTGGACCACTGTTGGGCCCAGTGCTCCGCTGTACTGGCGTTGAGATTCGGTAGGAGTTGACAGATTGTAGCAATAATAAGTCGCGTCGTTTAAGAATAAGTGACAACAATTTCCTTTCTACGACTCTGCATGCCATGCCTCGTCTTATGATCCTCCTACCGAGAAGAAATCACTTGTCTAGATTGACGTCCCTCGCTCCGACACTGTGCTCGGCCGAGCAGCGGACTAGCAGGGGCAGCACCTGCGCATGGTCAGCCCGAACCGGACTCCCTAGGAGTCTATTTCGGTCACCGGCACGATTCCTTAGTCAGCTTACAACAGCTTCCTGCATCTTGCCAGCTGCGACACCTCGACGGACCTCCAGCAAAGGAAAAGACGTGAAGGAGTTAGTCAGATAAATGGCAAAACTTCCGAGTTACTTGCGATAGCAGTCCAAGGGCTGTGTAGTAGTGACTGGTCAATCCGCCTGGCAGAAGCTATAAGAGTGCTCGGGTGTCCAGGTTCGGAGGTCTGTTTTCCACCTGGATTACAAGACTTGGAGATGCCAGCTCGTGTACCATTGCTCTTTGTACGTGAGCCCAAACATCCTTGGCTGCTCAGCTGATTAGTGGCAACGACTCGCAGGGCACCGCCGGTTTCGGCGAAGCTGGGCAAGCAACTGTCCGCATCTCCAATCTCGATGACTGTCAGAAGGTCCTGGACACTTTCTACAAGTATGGCTACAAGGAAGTCAGCCCAGGTCTCGGTTGAAACCACAGCCAATCTACAGTACTTACAGTCAGACTAGCTTGACTCCGCCCGTTTGTACGGCGGTGGAACGACCGAGGCTTATCTTTCCAAGCTGAACCTCCGGGACTCTACCATCGACACCAAGGTCTTCCCTTTTGCGCCTGGAGACCATAAGCCGGAGAAGGTGCGAGCGACCTTCTTGACCTCCCTGAAAACACTTGGGCGCAGCAAAGTTCGAGTGCTGTACCTGCACGCTCCCGATCGAAGCGTGCCGTTCGAAGAGACACTTGAAGAGCTGAACAAGCTCCACGATGAAGGGCTTTAGTATGCTCCCCTCCTTCATGCCTGAACCTCTCTCTAACCCATCCGCTAGCGAGATATTTGGCCTGTCCAACTTTGCCTCCTGGGAAGTCTCCGCGATCTGCGAGATCTGCAAAGCCAAGGGCTGGATTATGCCCGGCATCTACCAAGCCATGTACAACGCGCTGCAGCGGTCCATTGAGCCCGAGCTTGTCCCCTGTCTTCGGAAGTACAACATTCGCCTGGTCGTGTATAACCCTCTTGCCGGCGGTCTGTTCTCTGGCAAGATCACGTCCGTCGATCAGATGCCTGCCGAAGGTCGGTTTGCCGGCGACAGCGCCTTTTCCAAGATGTATCGCCAGCGTTATGTCAAGGACGCCTATTTGAATGCTTTGAGACAGATCAAGGCGGTAGGCGTACGTTCGGATCCATGTCCGTCTTCACAGGTGTTCATCCTGACGCTTCGTAGGAGCAAAATGGTCTGAGGTTGACGGAGATCGCCCTTCGGTGGTTGCAGCATCATTCCGTGCTTACTGCGTCCGACGGCGTGATCCTCGGTGCCAGCAGTGCCCAGCAGCTTGAGACCAACTGCATCGATAGCGAAAAGGGGCCATTGCCTGTTGAGGTAGTCGAGGCGCTCGACAAGGGCTGGACGAATGTCGCGCCGACCGCAGAGACATATTTCCGTTGAAAAGACGGTGGAGCCAGCAAAGTCATGTAGCCTCAAGTGTCAATGCATATATACGTTTGTCAATATGTCGGATTAGATGGCTTGCTCGGCAGTGTTGTGAGTGCTGGCCTCAGCGCTTCCGGCCGTTAACACGGAAGACGGCAGCCTGGACTAATTGCATTAACGAGTACTGTAGCACACCTAAATACAGCGACAGAAGGACGCTACCTATCGCAAAGCAGACCCGTGCAGACGGGTAGGGGTATCCAAGAATCCATACAAGTACAACGGAGCGGTGTTGCTCCCAGGATAAAAACCATGTTGCTGCCTTTGGAGCCGCACTCAGAACCCAATATCGCCCCACTTGCCGCGTATCCGACGCGCTAGTTGCATATCCCGTTGCATCAACGTAACGCGTTTTGCATGTAGTGTGCAAAGGTATCTGTGCACGCGTTAGTATTTCTCCTTTATCTAGGGAAATACGGTAGCGAATCACGTACGCGTCTTCAAAAAGATGAACCAGGTAGGCCTCCGTCGCCTCCTGTAACGCGCGTAGTGCGGACGATTGCCATCGGATGTCGCGGTTTACTGTAGTCATGTCTTGTGCAATCTCTCGCACCTAACGCAGCGATTAGCATAAGGTCACGTCATGTCAAAATGTCCATACCAGCCGCGAAAATGGTAACTTCGCCATCAACAGGTCCGTTGACTTCTGGTATTTCCGAATCTCGCGTAACGCAACCGTACCGGGCCGATATCGGTGCTTTTTGCGCCTGGGACTGTCAGGCGGTGGTGAGGGCCGGTTGACTGCTGTTCAACGCGTCAATCAGCAGTTCAGTCAACGCGAAGCCGTACTGTACGTACGTCGCCTCTCCTTCCCTCCTGTGGTTTTCCTCGCCGTACTCTTTCGTCCCGTTGGTGTTGGCTCATCTCGTCGCCCCGATCCGCTACCACTTGGTCTCCGAGCTGGTGTGCGCGATGTCGTCGTACTCAGGGCCATCGCGTCGCCTTAGGGTATTTTTGCAAGAGAATCAAGGCGACGTTGGCGGGGTACAGACAATCGCGTCGAAGGAGGGCAAGAGGTCGCGGCGGGTGAGACGAGCGATCTGCAGTGGCGCGTAGAGGCGCGTCCGACAGCGCGGCACAGGTAGATGTTGATCCGTTCGGAGATAGGCTTAAATGAGCAATTAACGCCGAACAAGCGGAGCCAATTTATTGAGCCCTTGCCAGTCGCGATCGTTGACTCCGTCGAGCGCCCATTTCTAGTCGTTTCTCATCATCTTACAACCACCATGTCTAAACCACAAGAAGACAGGAACCAAGAAGCGACCGTTTACCTGGTCAGTACTATACTGGCAAATTCCTGCGCATCGTGCTGACACTAGGCCTGTAGGGAAATCTCGATGAGCGAGTCACAGATGCCATCATCTGGGAGCTTATGCTGCAAGCTGGCCCAGTTGGTACGTTCATGCATTATGCATCGACCGGATAAAGCACTGACATTTTGCATAGTGAATGTGCATCTCCCCAAGGACCGTATATCTATGGCACACCAAGGGTATGGCTTCTGCGAGTTCTTGACAGAGGAGGACGCCGAGTATGCATGCAAGATCATGAACCAGATCAAACTGTGGGGTAAGCCCATTCGGGTCAACAAGGTATGTCATATTGCCCCAGTTTTTCATGGACTGGTCTTAACACTTCTTCAGGCCTCATCAGATAAGAAGCAACTGGACGTTGGAGCGAACCTGTTCATCGGCAATCTCGACCCGAATGTCGATGAGCGCTTACTATACGACACGTTCAGTGCTTTCGGTATCCTGACTCAGCCCGCTAAAGTATGTAACTCTACCCTTAAATCTTCTGCATTTTCTAACGAGGAGTCTAGATTGCTCGCGACCCACAAACGAGCGAATCAAAAGGCTACGGTTTCATCTCATATTCCGATTTCGAGTCATCCGATCGGGCTATCGAGTCGATGAATGGCCAGTACCTGATGAACAAACCTATCACTGTACAATATGCATTCAAGAAGGACGGAAAGGGAGAGAGGCATGGGACAGAAGCTGAGCGGATGCTGGCAGCCCAGGCGAAGAAGAACAACGCTTTACCGATCGGACTGCGTGCTCCCCCAACACCGATCGGGGTTCTTCCCGGCGCGGCTGGACCTATGGGATATCAAGGCCAATTTGCTGGAGTTCTCTCTGCTGGTCCGGCTCCACCAGGTGCACCACCCTTCGGTATGGCTCCGCAACCAATATTGCAAGCTGCTTACGGTGGTGCACCTGCTCCCCCTCCAGGAGTACCTGTTTTCAATCCTGCCGCTGGCGCTGCTGGAATTCCACCCCCGCCACCTCCTGGATTCGCAGGACAACCCGGATTCGCTCCGCCTGGATTCCCAGCTGGTATGCCACCGCCGCCCGCTGGCTTCCCGCAGGGCATGCCCTTCCCTCCGCAAGGCATGCCAATGATGCCGCCTGGCATGCCCGTTCCACCACCGCCACCTGGATTCGCACCTCCGAATGGCGTGAGGAGTTGATGGATGTGATTTTTCTAATGTGTAACTGTAAGAATAGGGGTAATGAATCCTTTGTGATTCGCCGTCTTCTGCATTGGTCATCGTGGGAACGCCGAGTGTACCGCGTGCTGCTCATCTCCTGCTCGTCCTTATGCGAACGGAAGTACAACACCGCCTTACCTGGCCGATAGGGGGTTGTGTGAAATCTACTAAGGGCTTCCTCCCAAAATCGCGATTCCCGTGTCATCGGGCGACAACCCATGTTTACGAACACGATCAGGAGTTGACGATGGTCTAAACTAAGATCACGCTTCCCCGCTTGTGGCAACGCTGTCACGTTGCGGAGGCATTTGGAAGTCCCTAGACGATTCGACCCTTGTCCGCCCTCTCAACGAACGACCACACGCGATACACCCCTTCACGTCCAATTTCTCAGATTGTGCATGCATAATGAGCTCAAACGCTCCTGCGTTGAAGTTGAGCACCAGCATGGAGAGCGATCCCAAGGCGCTGGCTGCGTATCTCGATGAAATGAACAAGTCGGTGGCCGGGGCGCTGGATGAGGATCCGAGGTGGACCAAGATCGCGAAGGCGGCCAAGTCCTTGGCGGATATTCTGCGACATAAGACACAAGGTGTGTCTAATGACATCAGCGTGCTGATAGACAAGTACTGATCTTCCGTAAGACGACTTGCATGGGAAACTTGGGAAGACTTCCCTGCCCAAGGCCATCGCCGGTTTGGTCAAAGGGACACCTGGTGTGAGCGGGGTACCCAGCCGTAGCCTCCGTGTACCGGCTTTAGTCGAGGTGCTGAGGGTAGGAGCAAACCTTTGTGCCGATCATGGTATGCCTCCCAGGCTTCCGTATAAACGTGCTCTCATCGTGATGCAGATGACAATCGCGAGCTACTCCTGGCCACCGACTATACCGAGAGCGTACTGGGGCTGCTTGAGTCGTACCTGCCTTGGATTCGTGTCCCATCTGAGAAGGATCCTCAGTCGAAGCAAGTTCAACCTCTAAACCTCGACGATATTCGTGTCCTGAAGACCGCGGTTGGTGCTCTGCTAAACATCAGTGCAGGTTTCGGTATGTTCTAAAATTGGGTATCGGTTATGGCGCTCAGTCATGGACCCAGACCCTGCAAAGGAGAAGTTACTAAAGTTGGGCGCCCCGTTGATTCTCCTACGCGTCGTTGTTGGTATCTATCCTGCTGGCGGGTGGGCCACCACCTCCGCTTCGGCCACCATTCCCGATATGAAGGAAGAGTGGACCGTCCGTTCGGGCGTCTCCAATTGGGCATGGCGGGCGCTTGACGACTGGCGCGAACCGTCCGAGGATAGCAGTGAAGACGGCAAGCCGATCTTCGACGGATCCAGCCTCCTTTACCTACTTGCACCCCTGCCTTTCGTCATGCCTCCGTTCCCTGAGAAGCTACCCGAAGTGTTCGCTAGTGCAGCAGCCAGACAACCGCTTGTCGAAGCTGACTTGGAGGTCTTGGAGCAAGTCTCCATGTCTCTGGAAAGCTTAGCTCTGGATCTTCCTGAGGTCAGACAGCTATTGGGCCGGTCTGCTGCTAGCCATTCGCCGGAATCCTCCCACTTGGCCCAAATCATCCGGTTCGTTGAGGAAGCTCGCGCTGTACCATATTGGTCGGAACACCTAGAGAAGGACAGGAAGCGATGGGAGAAGACACTTGCCTTCTGCAAGGCAGCAGCCGTCAAGGCTGTTATTGCCGTGTCTGGGGAAGATGCAAATCTCGATATCCTATGGGATGAGAGAGACTCCGCCGGTGGCGGGTGGTTCGTGAAGATGATGCTGAAGTGGATCAGGAGCTACAAGCCGAGGATGAAGACGAGTCTGACGGAAGACGACGGGTATGACGACATGGCCATTTGCGGCACCCTTGCACTTGGCAACCTTGCACGGAAGGGTATGTAGGCATAGTCGGCTCCTCAGCGACGATCAAACTGATCTGCTCTTCTGCAGAATCGCATTGTATTGCGCTTGCTTCACCACCCATCTCGATTATACCAAACCTTATCATGCTCCTCGACCGAAAGATCGATATCAAGCTGAAGCACGGTGTCATCGGACTACTCAAGAACCTAGCCCAGACACCGGCTAATCGCGCCGCGCTGGGAGAGGCTGGAACGTTAGAGGCACTTGCTGCTTCCAGGGTATGGGACCAAAAGTGGGACATAGCAGAGACCGTGCAATTATCTGCCATAGGGGTGTGCAAGCATCTGGCTCAGTCCAATGGTACGCCTTCTGCGCTGAGGCGCGCCGAGCAGACTCTTACCTACAACAGCTGCAAATTCCCTGAGGCTCCTCCAAGCTGGTACCGATCACAACAGCTGTCTTGAGCAGATTCTTGCGCTAGTGAAGCGCTCCGACACAGTCGCGGTGAAGAGCGAGGGAACCCGCGTGCTGGTCAATGTGATTAAGTCACTATTCCAGACGACCGATTCAACACATATGCCGGAACATGAACGGAAGGCAGCCATAGATCGGCTGGTCAATACGCGCTCGACCACGGCACTCGCTGAACTCATCAGCAGAAGCCAGAAGTATCCGGTCCTGCTGAATGAGGGAATCGTCGCGATGACATTGCTGGCTGCACAACCGCATGGCGGTAAGTATAGTGCTGGCATCCTCCGCATCTTGCTTATCAATGTCACAGTCCCCCATGTCTTGTCCGCATTCTTCTCATCGAGTCCATCCACCTCCACAGCGACCCCGACCTCCACCACATCCTCACTGCCCGGCTCCGTCCCCACCTCACCAACCGCGCCGGTCTTGATGCCCGACTCTCCTGTCGTTGCGACCCTCGTCACCATTTTGGTCAACAAGGACAACAAATACCAACCAGAACTCCGAGCCAACGTCTGCTCTCTGTTGGCTGCTATGAGTCGCAAGATACCAGGAGCAGCAGACGAGGACGCGAAGAGGCAAGAGGTACTGAGGAACCAGACGAGGGAGGCGCTCACCGCGGTCGCCAATGGTGAGAGCTCCGACTCGAGCAAGGTCGATGTTAGGAAGGCTGCGGCGACTGCCTTACAAGCATGGCGATGACGTTTGACTAGACTAGCTGTATTACTGTTTGTCTACGTACTCTGTACCATATACTGATTGGGGTTGAGTGATTCACGAGACGATGAGCGTGAGCCCCTTGCCTCTCCGAACCATAATTTGTGTGGGTGGAGGCCGAGAGTAAACATCCCAGATGGTGTAACGGCTAACATTGCTGCCTTTCACGCAGCGGCTCGGGGTTCGATTCCCCGTCTGGGAAGTTCTTCTTTTCTTCTTTTGTTCCCCCATTGCTGCGGAAGCATCTTGTTGCCTTGTACCGCATCGGAAGCAGAACTTCCTTTCATAATAACCAGGATCTGCTTGTCTGGCTAGAACAAATAGTGAGTCATCGTCTTATCATGCGAAGTCCGCGTAGATCCTAACAATCTAAGTGAATGCACCATTACAAGACCGTGGCTCGTTGCCTCCTGAGCTGGTCTCACTTATCGATGCCGAACTCAAAACACTCCGGAATGCGTCCCGCGCCACCCATTCTTTGAGCACAGTCCTCTCCGCCGAGTTGGCAATCCTTGACCGAGTATACTACAAGGGCAACAATCAGCACCGGAGTGGGATCTTTTGGAAGCGAGTAGCGGAGATTCGCAGACTCGCTAGGAAGGTCGAGGCTGCCGGCCTCGACAGGACCATTGACGCGTTTCGGGAATCGTTTTTTGCCGATCCTAAGTAAGGAGCAATGTAACAGCTAATACTCTGAATTTCTCATGGTTTGGATCAGGAATATCAAGCGTGCAGCATGGATCAAGGCTCCGAGGCGATCAGACGCTATAATAGCATTGGAGCGACTATCGGTGGATTCCCATCTTCTGGCACACTCGATCGAGCGATGCCGCTCTGCTTACGGGTTAGCCTGTCCTGTCCCAGTTGACTTCTCGCGCTGACAAATGTCAACATTGGGTAGTCGATTCCTAGAGCAACTAAGAAGCACCGCCTTCTTTCCCTTAACTATGATGCTCGTCGCTATCGCAGCACGACTGCATAGCGTCTTCGGAGCTCTGGGTGAAGAGACCGTCCAAGCTTGGGGGTCTGTTGAGCGGCTCTTACCGCACTTGCCAGTAAGCATCAGAAAAGGGACGTACGGCTGTGTGCTCATCATGTGGTAGGTTGATCTAGGCGAGAAGAACCGGCCAGTACGGAAGCTCTCGCGCAAGTTGGAAGTGCTGCTCGGTTCCGAGCCTTTGCCCCCGGTTTCTGGGGCTTCCAGGCTAGCAGATGTTGCGAAGGAAATAGGGGACGACTTGGGCCAAGCGATCACTCGACAGACACAGACGCCTCCCTCCGTCGGGGCGGCACCAGCGCCCGATGCCGAAAGCAGAAATTCTTTCCCTTCTGAGGCACCGCTGACCTTCTTGGATGAAGAGGATGTGCCCATGGATGACCTGAAGAAGGAAATGGTGCAGGACATCGCTGGCGGACATACTGCACAGGAGGCTGCATCTGCGTCGAATCCGCAGCCAGCTGCCGTGGAGATGCCGTCAGGCGGTTTCTTCAATCCTTCACCTGCTGAAGAGACGACAGCACAGTTGCCTGCACCAACCGTCAAGAAGAAGAAAAAGAAGAAGCCCAAAACGGAAGGTGACGAGATAGACGCGATCTTCGGCGATCTGTAGGATTTTTACTGTACGCGAACAGCTACGGCATACCAATCTATCGCCGTCCATTAGTCCTCTCCCTGCTTCCGTGCTTTCCCTTTTCTCTGCTCCTAGACTTAGAGTAGCAACTTGAACGGATACCCTGCAGCGCCTTGTTAGTCACGCTGCGATATGGTGCATTGCACGATCGGGGAGGCTCACCTCCATTCTTGATCCTGAAGAAGCTGAGGAGGATGCTGAATAGAACGAAGGTGATGCCTGTCCATAGGTAGATGCTTGCGCGCTGGCGTGTTGGGCTTGGGATTCGCGGTACGAGGAGAATGAGGGCGAGGTAGGATGCGCCCAGTAGACCGTCTGTGTGAACATGGTCAGTCGGCGTCCAATATGGTAGGGCAAGGACAATGAAGAGCAGGGAAAGGCAGTCCGGAAAAGAGAGAAAGACGCACAAAGAGCTGCCACAAGGTTGGTCTCAATCCCGAACTGGTTCTGGAAGCCCCCAGCAATCATATTCCTCGGCTGAGAATACGGCATTCCCCTAATCTGGACAAACATGTACCCGCTCGTCATCACGAGAGTGAGCAACACAGTCCCAGCCGCCCAAACCCATCGGTTCGTGAGCACATCTCCCAGGTACATCCAGGCGAACCGGCCCGCAACAGCGAGCAAAAGGAGGAAGACCGTGCCGAAGAAGTAGGGTTGCCAGTTTACTGGAGGAGTATAGGGGATTGGTGCGGGTGTGTGGGTCGAGAGGTCTTGTGCGAGCTCTTGAGCGGAGAAGCCGTGGCGGTTGAAGTCGTAAGTGAACTCGAGGCGCTGTTGTTTGGGCTTCACGGCGGGGCCTTCAAGGGCAGGGTAGAATTGGAGGACGGGTGCGGAGTTCAGACCCAGCTATATGAACAGTTTTAAGGACGTCTGATGACAGCTTAGATAAGCAAGGCGTACCCGCTTGAAGATGTCCTGTCCTTCCAAGAAATCAAGTGTCGCAAAGAAGTGGCGGTCGCGCTGCTCAGCAGGGACCTTGCTCCACGCCTTGGCAACAGCCTTGAAGTTAGGGTTGAACTCCCTATATATGCATACTTTAGCTTCCCCTTCAGCACGTCCAGAATATAAAGAAAGCGTACTGGCATGGCGAGCAACGGAACTGCGGGCTAAGCGCAGTGAACTGGACCGCCGCGCTCCATTCCCTGTTTGGTGCTGTAAGGGCATTGAAGAGCACGGGGTTCAGCTTGATGACGCCTCCATTCTGAGCAGCGAGCTTCACAAGCTCAGCATGCGTGACCTGACCCCAAGCAGCAGTGAAGCAAGCAAAGAGAGTGAGAATTGCGCCTGGTAACAGACGCATTTTGGGTGTGTTGGCGGGGTATGCAGCGAGGACGACGACTGCGACGATGAGGACGCGATTGGAGACGTGTAGGGACGCCGGAAATAGCACCGGGTAAATTACCACGTGCGGGTCATCGGCGCGGAAGGGATGCCGGCTGCCCCGGAACACACCGCGTACTGTCGCTGGAACGCAGCACACGTCCTCACCTTTTGTTGCTTGCAGGGCACAGGTGCTTCTTCTTCGTGCCTCCTTACTGTGTACTTCTGCTGCACTATACCCCAAAACCATAGCCCAAACTCCCAAAAGGACAGCCCAACATGTCCCAAGGCGCACAAGACGGCAAGTTCTTCTCTCGGGGCAAACTCCAGGAGATCAGGGACGACCTACACAAGGCCCTCTCCAAAGGAGACAAAAAATGGGACAAGAGGAAGGCTATTCTGAAGCGAGTATTGGCGAATATGACCATGGGGAACGATAGTGCGTCATTGCGGCGTTTGAGGCGATTAGGGCCAGCTGATGAGAGGGTTTCACAGTGTCTTCGCTATGGGGGGATATTATGGAGTGCTTGAACACACCGTTGTTTGAGGTCAAGAAGAGTGCGTGCGGCATTTACGCACAATCTTCCGTGTCTGACAAGGTACAGTGATATACCTATATGTGATGAACTACGCACGAATAAAAGCCGACCAAATCGACCCGGCAATCCGCACTCTGCTCCAGGTATGGCTCGTTATCCCGCCCCTGTCAATCATGCGCTCACCCTGCGTAGGACGCGAACGACCGCAACCCCCTGCTCCGCGCGCTCGCCATCCGCACCCTGGCATACATCCCTCTCCCTATAGCCATGGAATCCCTCTGTGATCCTCTCCGACACTCCCTGCGCGAATCCGACCCCTACGTGCGCAAGACTGCAGCCATATGCGTCGCTAAGATGTACATGTTCGACCCCCGCATGTGTGAGCGGGAAGGGTTGATCAATGCTCTGCGGGCACAGATGATGGATGAGAATGTGACGGTGGTCGCTAATGCGCTGGCTGCGTTGAGCGAGATTCAGGATAGGGGGGATATGCAGCTGATCAAGATGAACGCGAGCACGGCGCTCAAGTTGACAGTGGCGCTGAATGAGAGCTCAGAGTAAGTACCCGCTTCTGCAATTGGAACGCGTGTTGATTAGTGCATACAGGTGGGGCCAAGTGTACATCCTCGAAGCCCTCATGAACTTCGTGCCGCAAAGACCGGACGACGCCCTCGCTCTCGGCAAACGGCTCTCCATCCGCCTACAAAATACCAACTCCGCCATCGTACTAACGACCATCAAAGTCCTGCTATACCTCATGAACTACATGAATGACAAAGGAGAGATCGAAGAGCTGTGCCATAAGATGGGGCCTCCGCTCGTCACCCTTCTGTCTTCTGGGCCGGAAGTGCAATATGTCGCGCTGCGGAATATCCTGCTTATCATCCAGCGGAGGCCGAGCATACTCAAGAATGACGTCCGAGTATTCTTTACCAAGTATAACGACCCGATATACGTCAAGCTCGCCAAGCTGGAGATCATGTACCGCCTAGCAACGGAGAAGAACTTCAAAGAGGTGCTTGTCGAACTCGGTCAATCGGCTTCTGAGGGAGACGTAGACTTCGCACGCAAGGCAGTACGCAGCATAGGCCGGTTAGCGATCAAAGTCCCCAACTCCTCCGATCGGTGTATCGCCCTCCTGCTCGAGCTGATCAAGAGCGACGCGAGCTACGTGGTGCAAGAAGCGACGGTGGTGATCAAAGATATTTTCCGAAGGTATCCGAGCGAATACGAGAGCGTTATCCCCCAGTTATGCGAGAAGCTGGATTTGATCACGGAGGATCCGGAGAGCAAGGCGGCGATCATCTGGATCTTGGGGCAGTATGCGGACAGGATCGATAATTCCCATGAGCTGCTGGATGATCTGGCGTATACCTTCTTGGAGGAGAGCAAGGAGGTGCAGTTCGCGCTCCTTACGGCGGTGGTCAAGCTCTTCATTCGCAAACCGCAAGAGGCACAGGAGCTTGTTGCGAAAGTTCTGCAATGGGCAACGGAGGAAGTCGACAACCCCGATCTCCGGGATCGGGGGTATATGTACTGGCGCCTTCTCTCCTCACACGCAGCAGCAGCAAAGGATATCGTCCTCGTCGAGATGCCACCCATATCAACAGACACCGACAGGATGGAACGCGGTGCGCTCGATCAGCTCCTGCTGCATACAGCAAGCCTCGGGTCGATATACCACAAGAACCCAGAAGGGTTCATCCGCACCGCCCGGCCGAAATACCTGCCCGATAGTCCAGCATTGAACGCCACATCGCGGACCGTACTGGTGAGGCCACCAGATCTGGATGCGCCTGTTCGGACGCCCGCGCCGGCGAATATCCTGCCAACCACGCCGAGCGGTCTTAGGGAGATGGCGGGCTCTCCATTGTTGGATGAGGCGGCGGAGGATGAGCCGTCTATGTCTATGGGTCAGCTGGTGGACGAGGGCGAAGGCGAGGTGGAAGATGATCCCTCAGCGGGGATAACAGGTCACGACGCCGCCGGAACCCGAGCAGGGGCGGAGTACGACCCCTACGCCGACCTGGGCGCAGTGCTCGGAAACGGTGATGAGGCTGCGGACGCACAGAGAAGGCAGGAGAGCCAGCCGCTTTTCTAGGGGCTTTGCAAGTGGTGGAGGCATAAGCTTCATTCTCTTTGGACTGGATAGTGTACTAAGCATACATTCTGCGAGGGGGATATACCTTGCGGCTGGGAGATGGCCGGTGTACTTCTACATAATTGCATTTGATATCAGGGTCAAGATTAGCGTGCCAGTGGCATCAAGAAAGATGGTTCAGCGGAGAGTGCGAGATAGAGCGGGAATGTGGTCGACAGGAAAGCACAAAGGCTATGTGTTGATGCCGGTGTGATTGTGGTGTCCATGCGAGTGATCATGGCCGTGTCCGTGATGAAGGTGTGGAAGCAGGTTGAAACTGGGCTTCTCTACCGGTCTGAGGGAATTGTAGTGCTGCATTTACGTCAGGAGCGACCCAAGCGAGCCAACCGAGCGATACTCACCTCTCCCAGCCCGTACATTCTCCGATGATAGCTTATCGTCGCTACCGGCAATCCCTTCGCATCCTCGCTTGGCTTTGTCCTCACGACACTCGGTGTCCCACCCTGCACAACGTCGATCTCCACCCCAAACGCCTTCGCTAAAGCCAATAGCTCCGGTTGGCCGCCCCATTGTGTCGTGCTCTCTATATTGTTGCAATATCGTTCGAATTGCGCGGCGCTCATTAGCCCATCATCTGTCGCGCCGGTCCCATCTTCCCCCTCCACACTAGGCAAGAAAGGCATGAAGTCGTCCGGATGTGCGCGCATATACTGTGCTGCAGCACGTCGTGTCGTCTCTGCTGTGGCTTGTGCAGCAGGAAGCAGACCGAGAATCCGAAGCTGGTCGGCAATGGCGGTGAACATACAGTTCCCGTCTGGTGGGCATTCCCAGAGTTCGAGGTGATTCTTGAAGCACACGGCTCGGATTGCACTCTCTTCTGCTTTGGCTTCTGCTTCTAGTTTCGCATCCCCGGCAGCGTCTATTGGGGCGTAGTTGGCTGCCATTGCTTCAGCCTTTCTTGCCTGTACAGCTCGTCAGCACCGCACGAGGTACGGGTACGCAGGGACGTACCTGCCGCGCCTTGAATCGGTCTTTACTACTCATCCTCTTCCCCTGCTCCTGCTTTGCCTCAGCAGCCTCGGCTACCTCCTCTTTCTGGTTTTGGGCTACTTGCTGGACGACTTTCGCGGTCTCAGTCTTCGTTGAGTCGTCCTTCGCTTCCAGCTGAGCCATCAGCTCGTCCAGTAAGTCATCTCCGTCTGGCGCATTGGCGTTCTCGCCGTCTATTGGAGGGGGCGGGGAGGCGTGATGCGGGGGTGAAAACATCTCCTTGATCTTCTTCCTGTTCTTTCCTCCAGCCATTGCAAGTGTAGTGCTCTAGATGCTCCGAGACCGGGAAAAGACAAGCAGGGTCTGTATAGAAAAGTAGGAGGGCCGAAGAAAATGTTGGTGGGAGTCAGCGTTAAGGGACGACCCTTACAGGGAGCGCTGCGTACGTCAGAGCCGCAACAGCGCGCCTCCTCGGCTCCGGCAGAAGCCTCTCGGAAATACTGCTGCACAGCCCGAGTCGCAGGCGCTTATCCCGGACTGTCTCTGCTTTCCCCACATTCTTGTGCTTTGCCTTACTTAACTTTGTGCATGTCCGAACTGCTGTGGGCCGTCCTGGTGGCCAGCAACCCGTCGGACCGTTCTCCGAATCCCGGATCTGCTCGGCATGAGACTTCCATTTCCGGCCGCGCAGCTGCAGAAATGTTTGTCCCGTGAACAAGGAAAGCGGTGCTCGGCAGGTTCTTTCTGACTCTCCTGCCGCAAAGTCTGTGGCGCCTTCCCCTACAAGCAGGGGTCAACGTGCAGAGCTTGCAACTCTGTGGCGAGAGATTGGAGCCCTAAACATCATTCTGATTGGACAGCTAGAATGTGCGCAAGAGGATGACTTGTTCCATGTTCCGCCGGGTTCCGGCTTTGGGAGGACAATAGCACGCGTCGCGGGTTTGGGTGCAATGCCCTGACATCACGTCGCCCTCCAACAGCCCTCCTCGACGCGTATATAAATGGCTCGCCTGGCCTGATCTCGCTGGCACACTGAACTCTGAAAGCCTACGCCTGCTGCTCTTTGCCCTTGAGCTTTACTCTACTCGTCTTAATTCTAAGCTGCTGCTGCTTCGCTCCCGCTGGTCCCGCACATAGCTACACCTACGATGGATGCTCCCAGCGAATTCGACGGCACTACCGTATTAGGTGCGAACGACGATGCTCGCATGTCGAATGAGAAGCCTGGCAGCAGGTCCTCCGCTCCGGCTCCCAAGGGCAAATCCACGGCCGGAGATAACGCTGCGGTACCCTCCCTGGTCCCGTTCGTAAACACGATCGAATACCTTGATCAAGTACGCGTGTTCCCGCATGTTTGCGAGTTATATGCGCTAACCCTGCTCAGCACCGTCCTTTCTTCGTCCGATGTGGCGATGATGGCTTGATCCCCGCTCTGCGCAAGCTGAATGACCAGCTTCTCGCCGCGGGCCACCGGTCCATCATCAGCAATATGAAGCCCATGGACTTCGGGCGCGAGATATCACCCGGTCAAATCGGTCTTGTAAACCGCGCCGGCTGGCCAGAACTGCTCATTCAACCTGGAAAATATGCTGGCTTCCCCTTCCGTAACTGGTGGGCAAGGAAGTTCGAAGGCCGTCAAGGAGTGAGCGACACCGTACTCCAGTTCCAGGGTTTAACGGCGGTGCAAGTGAGCCAGAATCAAGCGGCCGTCATCTCCGACCCGCAGAACCAGATATTCGTCATCCGCAGCGGAGGGTTCGTTGCCCTCGCCCTGCAGGGAGGATACGATGTTCTTGCTGTGGTCGACCAGACACATCTGGAGAAGCCGATCAAGGATAGTATGACTGGCCAGGTGCTGGGCTACATGCAGGAAGTGAAGATGAGCAGCTCGCTCGGAAGGGGGACGCAGAGGCAGAATTACGTCGTCGCTACCTTGTATGCGCCGTTTCTTTCTCAACTTGGAAGACATCGCTGATCCTGCTTGTAGCTTGAACATTCCGGCTAATAACTGCGCTATCCTCCAGCGAGGGGACGAGCTACAGCAGATACCCGCTGGGCAACATGTCATCACGAATCCGAATGTATGCACTCCCTCAACTTCTCTCTTAGCGTAACTAATGATCTGCTTTCCCAGGTCACCTTCCGTGCCCTTTTCACTCGCGGTGAATGCCAGATCGAGATGCCGGCGAAAGATATAATGACGAAGGATCAAGTACCGGTGTCGCTCACAATCTACCTGAAGTGGCAGCTCGAGGAACCGCTCAAGCTTACCCAGCATGGGTATGTCAGCCCGTACGACGCGCTCCGCGATAAGAGCCAGTCCATCCTTACTCAGATTGTTGCACATTGTGAGTCATTCCATAAACACAATATACTCAAAGCTGATCACTCGTACAGTGGAGTACGCCAGCATGGTCAAGTCTCGTACCCTCGGCCCGGAATTGGAAGAGCATCCGGGAGACTCGACCGCGTTCCTTGACTCCCTCCGCAGTCGCGCGATGGACGACCTCCACCTTGCGGCGCTAGAGTACGGTATCGTGCTGAAGGACCTCGCTGTCATCGACCGAAAATTCAAAGGCGAGATCGCGCAGACTATGGATCACCTCACTCGCCGTGCGCTGGAGGCGCAGGTCGAAGCTGCCAACGTTGATCGCGAGAATTCGAATCGCGTCAAGAAGGAAGAAGGCCAGCTCCAGGTTGCCCAAGTCCAGTCCAAGCAGCGTCAGGCCATTGCCGACGCGGATGCGTACACGGTCGTCGCCAAGGCTCGTGCGGACGCTCAAGCGTCTGCGATCGCTGCCGAGGCGAGGGCGAACGCCATCCGTATCCAGGCTGCTGCCGAGGCGGACGCGATCAAGATGAAGGCACAAGCGGTCGCAGAGATCAAGGACGAGTACGCGCGCGAGGTCGAGCTGAAGAGGCTCGAGATTCAGCGCGTGGCCGCTTATGGGAACAAGGCTGTGTTCGTGCCTGCTACTGAGCCCGGAATGGGGGCAAGTATGGGCAACGCACTAGCTCTTGGCATGGCTGCAGGTATGGGTAGGGATAGCAGGCCTCAATAGGAGCGGCAATGCGCGATGCTCTAGGTAGTCTCAGATACCCTTCTCCCATCGTCGGATCCCGAAGCCCTCTTCATGTTGTACAACAGTTTGATACGTAATTATAGCAGAGGGTATGGGTATGACTATGTGATACAGGATTGTGTCCCTGAACGGAAGGAGGTATCGTGTACATGAGAGAGCCTGTGAATGATTAAGGATCCGTCCGCCGCCTCTTCGCCGCCTGCTCCTTCGTCAGATATACACAGCTGAAGTCAGGCACTAGCTGGGCCATCTTCAGGGCGAGCTCGTTGTCAATCTTGGGGCAACCGTCGACAATGAGAGTCTGGATAGGCTTGATGTCGCTAAGTGTGGCGGACATGGTCGTTGTCTCGCCTTTCATTGCTGCGTGCTCGGGCGGCGGAAGGTGCGAGCGGACCAGGCGCAGGAGCGGACTGCCGGTGATGCGTGTACTATGTGTGAACTTGACATGTTGCAAGCGCGGCCAGCAGGATCGTTCGGCGAGATCCTCGATTAGCGCATTGCTGAGGTCCATACTGCGGGAGATCTCCAGAGTGTTAAGGTTGTGATAGGAGGCCATATGGCTTCGAAGCCACGGCTCGTCCAGGCTTGTGCTGCAGAACTCCAGTTCTTCCAGGACCGAATCATTGAGCTTCAAATTGGCGAGGAACTCTGCTGCTCGGAGACGGGTGCAGTGGTCCAGCCGGAGACGCCGTAACGAAGGTACTTCCATATTCTTCGAAAATGCGAGCCAGTTGCCCGGGCCGTTGAGTTCCATGCTCTCGAGCGAGCCGAGGACCAGCCGGTCGTCGTCACTTGGTGGTAGGCTTGCATCCGTGCCGGAGGAGGGAACGGGACTCTTCAGCGAGAGCTCGCGAAGGTTCGGCAAGCCTGTGACTATGCGGCGGAACGTGGCGGCTGGCGTGGCACAGGAATATATCGACTTGATTACGAGGACCTCCAGTGTGCGAGAAGCCAGTTCAGCAGGAATCCGGACGTATCCATGCAGCTCGAGGCGCCTTAACGAGATGAAGGGGGGAACACTGAAGGCGGCGTTGCCTTGCGGATTCTTGAGCGACACTTGCAATACAAGTTCGTGTAGTGTCTCGTAGATCCTCGAACTAAGGTTGTCGAAGATGATGTCCCGAAGGGTTTGATTGATGCTGAGCTCGAGACGCCTGGGTCTGCTCTCGTCGAAGGTATGGATGAGGTCTGCGAACCATTCCTGTCGATCAACCGATAACTGAAAGTCGCTCGGTATCCGGAGGTCCATACATCGACCACGGGACCGCTTCAGCCAGGTTGCCGCCTTCAGCTCCGGTTTGGATCGACCAAGTGTAAGCGTAGTCCATAGCCTCGAGTTCGAAATCGCGATTTCCCTCCACCGTCGGCAGACATGTGAAGCGAGGATAGGCGCCGCTACTTCATGGTCCATCCACTCGAAGAATACGATGCTGAGAAGCTCATATGGAAGCTTGTGAACATGGCATATTGGCAGGGGTGCATCAGCCGCTTCACGAGCCTGAATGGCGGCAACAGCCTCGTCGCGGATGGCAGCAATTTCCGCCCGCTTCGCCTTGTCGGAGAGCGAAAGTCGCTCGACCGCGAGCGCGCACATGTTGAGAGATCGCTCCAGCTTGTTAAGTCGTAAGAAGAGGCGTGCAGATCTTATGTAGCCCTACGCCGTGCGTCAAAAAGGAGTCATGCAGTAAGGAGCACAGGAGAGCCCCTTTAGCAGGATAGCGCACCTTGGCTTGTTCAGGAGCTAGCTCGATGACTTTCCTCGCGTCACTGAGAGCTTCTTTATACCTCTTAAGCCTCTCAAATGTCGCTGCACGAGCATCGAAAAGCTGATGCGAATTCGGGTCGGATTGAATACACTGTAACGTGACGTCAGACTGGCCTCACAAGTCACAAGACCAGACGTACACTATTGAAGCACTTTAACGCATCTTCCAGCTTCCCTTTCCTGAAGAATGACAGAGCCGAAGCAAAGCTCTCTTTTGTTTGTATAGAAGGCATGGTGATCGTTTACTTTGCATGTGTCGGATACAGGACCAGGTCGGCCATGTACGTCGCGTCCCCTAATTAGCCCCCAAACGGCCAGGTCGCGGGGTCAAAATGGTCACGTGCATATGAGGCATAATTCATGCAAAAAGTGAAATTGCTTAGCAGGAACTAGTCTTGATCTAGTGACCTCAGGGTTCCATGTTATGAGCCCTGCGCGCTTCCGCTGCGCCACCCTGCTTGCGGATGAAGGTGGTCATAACTCAAATAGATGGCCTAACAAGGTGGATAGCATTGGGCAAACGTTCGTTCTATGATTATACTCCGCACCGTTCATTCGTAACAAACATCCTTAGAAACGATACATAAGGTGCCCAGTATGAGTAGACTACAAGAATGAGTCATGACGGTTGTACATTGTTACCAGCGTTGGCTGATGGGCCCCCTCTTGAGGGGCGGTTGTTCGGAGACAAGATGGTCCGTGTCCCGTAGGGATGGGAAAAGCGGGGCGCCGGTGGTGGGGTACGAGGTGGAGGTGTACGATCTCTCTCTCCTACCAGGACTTTGTGTGTTCCATACGCAGTGGAGGACCGGAAACGAGGGGGTGTTGGGAAGTTGCCGCGACCGTGGGCTGCGGAAGGATTTGGACTTGTGGTCTGATGGCGAGGAATTTGGGGAGAAGCCTGGCGCAGCGGTGTGGCAGGAACGACATCTGGCATCCCTCCAGCAGCCGCGGCTGTAGACGCGCAGGATTGGGATATAGGCGGTGCAGGTTCTTCAGGTACCTTGAAGTTCTGCAAGGGCATCAGCGTAGTCTAGTCATGGGAGTCTGCTGCCTACCAGTTCTCTGCCCTCGGAGGCGAGTCTGTCAAGTAGCTCATCGAACTTGCCTTCGCCTTCAAGTAGCATGTAGGCCTTATATAACATCAAGGCCGTCCGCGCGTCTTCGATAGAATCATGGTTCCCCGTCTGGATGTTTCCCTTTAACAGGAACCAGGCAAGGAAGCGCAAACTGATCTTGCGGGATTTATTTCTCAGGTGATATAGTGATACAGTGTCGATAACTTGATCTGGCGGGACAAATATGTCTATGCCACATCATCAGCACGGTTGGTTACAACTGAAACAGGAACTCACTGATAATCCTCCAATCCTGTGCCAGACCGTGTCCAACAAAGATACAGCCCAGATCCACAAGCAATCTGATCTTCTGGTATACCGTCTTGAGCGTAACAACCGTGTGCTTGGAGACGGAGGGGTCAAGATCACCAGCTAGCGCAAAGATATCAGCAACGAGTAAATCAGCAAACACTGTACGTACGTTCAATGCCAGAAAACGGAGTCACATAGTCATATATAGGTTCCAGGATCTGAACGTAATCATCGATAAACGGCACTCCTTCCTTCGGTCCATCTCCTCGCACAACCGAGACTCGAGCAAGCGCAAAGCGATTTGGACGCAGAACCTTTCGGAACTGGTCTGACCGAGCTTCAACTTCTTCCTTCAGTAAGCTGTCAGCGGGAGGCGTGCAGACCGATAAGGGGCATACCTTCTGCATCTGCACGAACTCAGTATCGATGGCAACCAATGTGCCGGGTTTGGGAATTTCGTTCCAAGTGAGTATATCATGCATGATCTTGGTTGGATCCCGGTGCCTATGGCCAATTGAGCAAACGGTACGCCGGAGATTGGAATTCCGTACCATGACAGGCAAATGTCCTGAGTCAGGATTGTGGGATCCAGCTTCATGGGCAGACTAGAGAGATCGACGACGCTCTCCGAATCTACTCGCTCGAACCACAGACTAGTGGGGACTTTCCAAGTTGCAGGGAAACTGAGAGCATCACGCTCCGGGATGTTCTGAACCGAGAAGTCGTTGAATATGTACCACGGACTGTCTGTGGGCTCTCTGGCTTGGTTGTCCGGTACTACAGAAAAGCTTCAGTAGGTTTCAGAAGGTGTCGGGAGATGTACGAACTCTTGACCAATGCGACAAGATGCGACGTTCCTTTATCGGTCTTTACTTGAACAATGATACCCTGTAGGATGTTCAGGAACCATTCGACAGCGGATGCGAGGACGTACGCGTAGCTCGTACTCCACTGTGACATCGACAGCCTCGCTGTCATTATCCACGATACTTTCCATCTTTGCCGTAACCCTGCTTTTCAAGAAACGTTCGCCTTTTCGTCCATCGGCCCAATAGCTTGCATTTTCCGGTGACTGTGCGGCGGCATTCACCGCCAGGATCGGCGGTAAGCTACGACCACGTAAGACGCGTCTAGAGCCGCTGATGGTGACATTGCGACAGGTCGGACAAGTTCCTTTGTAAGTCATATTGCGACTGAGTGAGGAGGACAAGATAGACTCGAAATCGCTGGCAGGAGGCGGTTCGTTCGACAAGCCCTGCTCCGTGTAAGTATGGCAGCCAACCTATGAGCTGCATGCACGAACCTTTCTAGGATATATCAGATCTACAACGTGCGACACACCCTCTTTGGTACTCGTAGCGCGGCATTGTAGACAAGTGACCACAGTGGTAGTGTTAAGACCAGTAAGTTGCGTGATAGGTGACATGGGTAACGGTCGTCCGCGGAGATCCTGACAGAGGGAGGGATTCTTGTCCGGTTTTTTATCGGCTTCCACGGTCATTTGATCAAGAAGGAATCGTTGAAACGTCTGGATCAGAGTGCCGTAATCACTTGTGTTGTCCTGGTAGTCCGACTCCACCAGGCCAAGGGCATTTGCTGCACAATTGCACTATCAGTAAGATGTGCGTGTCATTTGTGGGAAACCCCTCACCCTGTGGGAAGGAGCTGACCGCCTTGCAGAAGTTCCCTGAATGACAATTTACCCCTTTGGCGTCATCCAGATTCTTGCAGACAAAGCCAACTTCACAAAGGAGGCATTGTTCGCGCGGACATGTGGACGCAACATGCGATTGTGCAACTTTGTGAATCGGTCGGGTAAAGAATAGAATCTGTAGCAACGGGTTGGTGTAGCAGTTCAAGATGTGCGTTTCTAGACCGCTGTATGGTGTGCGATTATAGCGCCTGTATCGTATTAGTCTCTTTCAACGGATGCGGCAATTCTGATGTACTGACTCGAAATCAAAGTCTTCCACCCCGAAATGCGAATATTCAATATCCACCTTCCTGTAGTGTTTCGGAATTTGATCGTCCTGTCCATCCGTTACTGGGGAAGAAGCCTAACGAAAGCACTTCAGGACGATTTCGGCCACGTCTGTATTAACTCTACCTCAACAGCACCGCGCCTGGCCCTCTCGCTCTTGAATTTTGCTTGCTTTGCCTCTTCTTTCTTGGCGACAACGTTTCGGCGCCCTCGAAGCTCACGGGGCAAAGCTGCCCAACCGACAAAGTCGACCACCTTCATAGACGACAGCACCTGCTGCGGTATCTTCGGGGGTGGGTAGCAGGGCTCAAGACCAGGAGCAAACGACGTAGTCCACCGTGACAAAAGCGGGGTCGTATAGTAGGGCATTCCAACCATATTCAGCGGGCTGGACCTGGTTTAGCAAAGACCACCTTTGTAGAGTGGGGAACATGCGAACGTATTATCACTCCATTCAATCTCGGGCGGCTGTTCTGGCACATCTGGCACCTCACCCGGCATGCCGCTAGATCCGTTGAACGGCACTCGTTCATCCTCCGCCGTGGAGGTAAGCAAGTGGACCAGACCTTCCGCATCACCGAATCCCACATAAGTGCCATTTGCCGAAATGGCACTACTTGTCAAGTATGATGTAATGTCGAGCTAGGAACACATTTCAATGGACTCAAGGTATGAGAGCAATAAACGTACCTGATGGAATTCGCCGCTATCGTTCTGATTGCTTATGTCAACACCATGAACCAGGCCTGTACTTGAAGCCACAAAGATCATAGTTGAGCGATTGGGATGGACGTTGATGAACGCAGGTGCAGAGAAAGGGACAGGAGACAACGGTCGCAGACTTCGCAGGTCGTACAATTTCACCAGAGGCTCCGGATACGGCCGTCCTTGCCTGCAGCCACGTAAGTTGGAGCGTCAAGCGCATATAGTGACCGCAATCGATACCTCATATTCAGGCCAACGGAGAATGTAAAGTTCCCGCTGACTTCGAGACATTGAACGGCGCCGTTATGTGCCTTGACCTCTGCCGTACTGTGCACAAGACCGCGAGCCTGACGAAGATCATAGGTGCGCAAGTAGCCGTCCGTAGCACCGGTCACCACGCTACCGCTGGATGAAGACCGCATTTGGGTAATCGGTGCTGAGGTGGGAATCTGGCGCGATACGGTTCCAGTTGGAACGGAGAGTTCCTGGATAGCGCTCGCCGTCGCAAGCAGGACACCAGTCGACGACGTAGGGTGGTTGGCGAACGTTGATAAAGGCAATAGCGATCTGTACATTCGATAAGATACCAGTTATTTCAATATGTAGAACAATAGGCGCGCCTGTAATACCATCGCGGAACGCCGCCCCGCGTCCTCCCACCTACTCCTGCACTGCAGATACTCCGGATCTCCCTGTCCGTGATGATGATCCTCTGGACACCGGGCGGAGGCACTGGATGTCCAGCCACAGGATACCGAACGCTCGAGGGTGTAAGACCATTGTAAGCTGAGACGATGCCAGATGCTGATCCAGACCATAACGTGTCCGAGAACGGGTCGAACGCCAGCGCCGACACGGGCTCAGGCGTGAAGGTCAACGGCGGGACCGTGTGGTACGCCGACATTCCCGCCGTCCAAACCGAAGGGGTATTTCCACAAACGAGCCCTTGTCAACAAGTCGACAGTACGACCTTCAGGAGGCCATGGGCGATCAGTACCGAAGATGAGGGTCGATCGAGGTGATCGTCCAAGAGGTGGCGAGTGATGTCCCAGGCCCTCTTCCCTGGACCTCCGCGACGCGGTTTACCGCCTGCCTACTACACCCCATGCCTCGCGTCGTGATCATCGGCGCCGGTCCCGCAGGACTAGTTACCTGCAAACATCTACTGGAGGCCAGCAACGAGACGTTTCCTCTTGAGCCTATCGTGCTGGAGCAGGAGGATGAGATAGGAGGAACATTCAAGTTAGTCCACCGTCCTCTCAGGCCGATCATCTCATGCGCGGACATTATTGAGCGGCGACCTTTCTCAGGTACAGGTCATACGAAGTTGGTCCCATAGATCAGTCCCAGGATTATCCCTAATCGCGACGTCATAGAATGCAAATCTTGTCTCCTCGAAGCAGTTGACCTGCTTCTCTGACTGGCGACTACCTCTGGATCATCCGGATCATCTAACCCTGGAGCAATATGTCGACTACCTGAAGTCCTACGCTGAGCACTTCAAGGTGCTTGAGCGCATTCAGACAGGTTGCCGTGTTGTCCATATCAGCAGGGGCCCGGATGGTAAGGGCCATAAGGTTGATTATACTCGGAAATCCGAGGATGGCGCCTGGAAAACGGAGACCGAAACTATCTTCGCCGACTACCTGGCCATATGCACCGGGTTGCACGTCATACCGTCTATTCCGTCAATACCTGGCATCGAGCATGTGCAAGCGCAGAATGTGTCCTACGGAGAAAAAACTCCGAAGCCGGAGATATTTCACTCGAGCGAGTACAAGAAGCGCTCACAGCTGACGGGACGGCGTGTCATGATCCTAGGCTGTGGAGAGACTGGAATGGATCTTGCTTATGAGGTGAGCGACATGCCATACCCTACTGTATCACCTTGTATTCATCGCTTGCAGGCTGCCAAAGCGAAGGCAAAGCAAGTGGTTCTCTGTCACAGAGACGGATTCCTCTCGTTTCCCAAAGTCATAGTGAGTCCGGGACGTACCCTTCACCCGAACTGTCCAGAGTTGAACGCCCGTCATCGGGACCCAGAACGACTTCACGGTAAGGACGTTTGCTCATGTGAATGGATACTTCTGATCTTCCCGCAGCTATTCGGAATGACCTTCAAGGGTAATCTGCCAATCGACGGGCTTATCACAAACTTGTTCGAAACCGCCTACGTACATCCTTGGATCGCACAACGTCGCATCCGCTGGCAGTAGGTCTATACACTTACACATCTAATCCGATTTCTAATGCGTAAGCAGTGTCAGCGACTTCGTGATCAAACGCGTCTTGTGGCTACTGACTGGTACACAAGCCGGGTGTAATCAGTGGGCCGGTGAACTCCCGCCAGAGCGATTGGGCCGTGCCTACGTCTTCCTCAACAAGGTGGGTCGACCCTTGGAAATGATAAGATCCTACTCATTAGTTCCTAGTCACACAAGGCCATGCCCTACATCAATCGTCCTTTCCGGCATCGCTCGCGGGTCATGCAGCTCATCTCTCACTACGAAGAAGACCCAGCAGATATGCCACCGAACACGGACTTCGTCGTAGACTTAGCTCCATTTCCATCCAAATTCCTTCCTTCCGGCCAAGCGGTATTCCCTATCAACTGGAGGAAGGAATCGAAGCGCATACAAACTGTCGAAGTCAAGCCGGATATGATAATTTACGCCACCGGGTATACCCAAAAGTTCGACTGGTTTGAGCCTGGTCAAGGGTATGCTGGTGTGGGTGAACAGGATGTTCGCGAAGTATTCAAAGCTGGAGATGAAAGCGTTGCATACATTGGCTTCGTACGACCTGGCGTCGGTAGGTGGAATCGGGTCCGTCTACCGAATTGATGTTCTTACTTCTTAAGGTGCTATACCACCCATTGCGGAGATGCAAGCAATGTTTTGGATTGCGATTCTGACTGGAAAAGCGAAAGTACCGACAACTCCGGAACATTACCACCTGCTACAGTCGAAGACCGCTCGGATAAGATATGGTGTCGATCACGGCGCGGTACGTACCTTGACAGCACGCAATGTGAAATTACTAACGTATTCTAGTACATGAGCCAACTCGCTCGCGATATCGGGGCCGCGCCGGACATTTTCGAACTCTACCGCGTGCACGGCTGGCACGTTTTCTGGTCGTATGTCTTCGGAGCTGCCTTCGTGTCTTATTATCGGCTGTTGGGTCCTTTCCCGTCTGAAAAGGCACCAGAGATCGCCAAGACGGAACTGTGGGAAGCCATCCTACGCCGAGGTATAGGCGGGAACCTGTTCATGGGCCTCATCCCCATGGTCTTCTACGGTTTGGTCTCGGGCCTGGCCTGGTCCGTAGAATCAGCTTGGCGATTGCTACACTTCCAAACGCCGAGACTTCATTAGCCCTCCCATGCGATATCAACATTCCGAACTCCTGTATTCCCTGTTAGACACACATTGTAACAATCAGCTATCGTGTTTCCGATCGAGCTGGGTCGGCATCAGGGCGCGAAACCAAGACGCCGTCTCATGCACGGGACCAATCGCGTGGCAGTGGGCTTCCTGTCCCTTGCACCCTTCGCCCTCCGTTCCCTGCCTCACCCACCGCATACACGCTGCATACTCTTATTTAACACTCGCTGGTGGTATCACCTCTCGGGCCCGTGCAGACGGCGGCCATGTCCGATCCAGAGCATCAGGAGCCGGCCAGGCCGGATGTTTCCGAAGCTCAGCACGAAGATATCCCTGGGGGATTTGGCGAACCAACCGAAGAGTTAGCACCGGTTTCCGAACCTCAGCTTACGGTCGAGGGGCAGAACGTCCAAGATAATCCTGCAGATGCAAAGGAGGAGGAACCGAGGGCTGATGAATCGACCGCTGTGGACGCGGCGGTGCAGGTGGACGATGCTTCGCTGGCGCCTTCCGAGGCCAAGCAACCCGAACTTGGCGATCCGGATGCGCCCCATCTGTTGGTCATCGAGTCCCTACGAGCTCAGACGACCGATCTTATCTCGCAAGTTACGCAGCTGAACGCCAAACTCGTCAAGTCCTACGATCGAGTGTCCGATCTGGAAGATGACCTGCACGTCACCAACCAGAATCTCCGGGCTGCGAAGCTCAAGATCACGGCGCTCGAGCTCGAGCGTACGGAGCATCTCTCTGCACTTAACACCGGTCTCCTGGTTGAGAAAGAGCATGTTACTCAAGAGCTCAAAAGCATGATGGAACGGGTGACGGAGGAGGCGGCCCAGCGTGGTCAAGCTGAAAGCGCCAAGCAGGCGATCGAGAAGGACTTGGACGACCTGAGTGCCAGCTTGTTCTCTCAGGCGAACGCCATGGTTGCGGAAGCTCGGGTCGACCGTGCTCGAGCTTCTCGACGTCTAGCGGAATGTGAAGAGGCGTTGAAGGGTGCTGAGGAGGTTGTGATGATGGTGCAAAAGCAGATGCAGGAGCTGCGGGAGGAGAAGGAGCGTAGTGATCGAGAGGTGGAGAGGATGAAGGAGTTGACTGGAAAGGGGAAATACGTGGAGAAGGAGAAGGAGATGATTGTTCTCCCTTTGCGGCTTATGAACTCGCATCTGCCGTACAAGGAGTTCATCGACTTTGTCAATCACCTACGCGGTATCCGGCCAACCACTCAAACACCTCCGCCCATAAACACTCTCCTCACTCTTCCCTTCCTTGCACGGCTGATCACCGAGGATACGTGAGTCGCACTTGTCACGAACTGTAGTTGCGCACTGACATTCCGCAGAGACTCGACCGTGCGGTTCGATCTCGCTCCATCTCTCAATTGGCTAACGAGGCGATCCTTCACCACTGCTATTCAGCAGGGACTCCTTCTCATCGAGCCGCTCCACACCTCCTCGCTCCAGATCGAATCTGCATCAATTCTGACGTTCTCATCTTCATCCGAAGTGCTTTGCGGCCTGTGTGGTTGCCCAGTATTTGGGCAGCCCCACCGAGCGCCCGGTGCTGCGGGAAGTCTGCCCATACAGGCTTCCGCTATCAAGACAAACCCAGCGGGCACAAATTCCACCTCTTCTTGGAGTACCTCTCGCTTCCTCAAATCAAACCCACTCGCAGCCTTGAACAATAACCGGTCCGGATCCACGCCTAATGCAGCATCATTGACCACCCCTCCTCCAACTCCCCTCCCTGACGCCATCATCCACGTCTTCCGCCTATCAACCCCACCTTCTCAGAAACCTGCAAGCCCATACCCACTATGTCAGTCCGGCTGGTGCCTCGCCCGACTGCGAACGACATGCGAGTTGTGGGGCTTCGTGCGCCGAGGGGTCATCGACCATGTTTGGGAGGATGACACTCCGGCCAGCATTACAGCAACACCTCCGATTCCTCCACCAAGAAAACGTATGACCAGCAGAATGGGTTTCTGGGGCATGGGGAGCTCAGAACAAGTTGCCGCAACACCCATGGCCCCGTCTGCTTCCGCACCCGGTACAGGTGCCCCGCCTGGCAATGATGGCAAACCTCCTTTGCCACCTCGAAGACATTCGGAGACTCCGAGTACCCCAACCACTCCGCCTGTGAGGAGGAAGGTGCCGCCAATCCCGCACCCGGCGGTCGTCCAAACGCCTCCCACACCCGCAGCCACGCAGAACGGTGAGGCGGAGAAGCCTAGCACGACAGTCTTGGACAGCACTGCTGAGGCTGCATCCGCACCAACGTCCACCGATGAGCCGAGCGCTGAGACCCAGGAGGTAAAGGAGGTAGTTCCCGAAGGAGATGATGTGGTTGTGAAACTCGAGCCGCTGAAAGAAGCGACTGAGGAAAGTGCTGCACAGCCTCCGTCAGACGCCGCTGTGGCTGAGGAAGAGCACTCTGTCGAAGCCAAGGCAGCGGAACATTCATCTTCCGATGTCCCTCATGTCAACGGGGATCGCCCAGGTACGCCGCCTCAAAGCGCCGTCACGGAAAGTCCTACTACTCCCATGACCGCGCCGCCGCCCATTCCGCGACGAGCTGCTGCGCGTAACCGTGGTACTCCTGGTACTCCGAGTGCTGTTACTCCAGGTGGCTCCCCTGCAAAACTGGCTTCGCCACTGCCCGCGTCCCCGACAAAGGAGACTGCTCCAGGAACGTCTTCAACCGAGGTCACCCCTCCACGAGTCACATCCGATGCTGAAAATGATGATTTCCTTTCCGCACCGTCCTCGCCCAAGGAGAAGGCCACCGCCACCACAGGACCAGACGTCTCTCCTTTGGACAGCCCTTCTGCGGCGCCCAAAACCGAAGACGGGGCGCCTACCACCAACGGTCTCTCTGACCATATACCCGAGATCTCCACTGTTCCGCAAACCGTCGAAGAGAAAGCTCGAATCCCGCCTCCCATGCCTCCTCGCCGTCCCGCACCTCCAAAAATAGACGACATGCCTGCTCCCGTCCCCGCCCCGCCTGTCACCCTCTCAGAGGAAGTTGGATTCACCAGTGACGCGACGTGGGAAGAGAAGGCGTGGCGCGAGATTGTTCGTTTGAAAGAAGATATGTTCCTTGCCCGTATAGGGGCCGTTAGAGCTGATCCTGCGAGTGTTGTTGGTGCTTCGTAGTGTCTTGTTTGTTCTCAATTTGCGCAGGTCGTGTCCCTTTGTAGCCCGTATCATACATATATCCAATTTGCATGCTGTTTGATTCCTCTTAGTGATTGTTGCTCCCATGTATGGTCAGAAGAGGGTCACTTTCCTCGTTCACATCAGTGCGCGATTGAAAGCACGCTCCCCATTATCGCATCAAATTCCTATCCTAAAATGGAAAGCATATCGCCACAATCTCACGAAGAAACAACCTCGGTACTTTTCGTCGACCGTAGAAGGGTATGAGGCCAAAAAAGCAAAACCACAGCACCCAGGATTCCCGCGTGGTCCCCCACCGTGGTACTAACCGGGCGGCACACTGGTTAACTGCGCAGATCGGACGGGATGCGGTGCTTTCAGTGTCCTATGGCCGTGGATACCATGACAGCGTTGTGTACACATAAGTACTGTGGAATCGACTACCTTCCTCCGATCAAACTGGCACTCATTTGACGTATGGATTGATCTCTACCATAGTGTAAGGGTATGGAACGATGGTGATTCCAACCGCGCGAGTCGGCTGGTGGCAGAACCGCTCAGAAGACATGAGAATGTGGCTGAGTCAGCTGGATGACATCATCCGCTCGACCCTGAACCTGCGCCGACATTTCCCGTTCAGGCGACGTCGGCAGCTTACACCATCCTTGCGCACTCCTTTCTCGTCTCATCCACTACACGACACTCGTTGTAAGCATTGTTGTTCCTGTTAACTTGAATTTCTTGTTGATCTTCTCTGTTGCAGCGCAACCAAAATGTCGTCCTTGACAACTGCCAACACACCTAAGCCGGAGACGTCGCCCAAGCTGGTCAACCCGCTCAACCCGGAGGGGCTCAAGCCGTGCGTCCTACCTTGCTTACTTGCGTCTCGCAGATACTGAGAACCAAATCAGATGCTGCGCATGCCCCGAGACGAAGGCGGCACGGGATGCATGCTTCTTGAACAACGACTCTAACGTTGCGACGGAGGTGTGCAAGAACCTCGTTCAGGCGCATATTGCTTGCATGCGGGGATATGGATTCAACATCTGAGCGACGTCTTCCTCAGAGATACGAACGAGCGCGGAGAGAGGAGGTCTAGAGGATGTAGATGGACGCTCAAGGCGAAGACAATGTATCATACCTCGCATCCCCACTCAATGGAAGAAATCATCCATTCCTTCATGCTGTGTAAGGTACCGTGTTCATGACCCTTGTCCAGCGACAGAACCGCCAGCAATCTGCTCTACCTCCGCCCGTCTACCTTTCAAGAGTTGTAACAATGTCCGCAGCCCAAATATTACACCTTCGTCCGGTCCCTGACCTGGTGCAGGTCTCGTATGCGCGAAGTCGATCAGCCGGACGAGCCACGGTGCCCTGCCCGTCCCCTCAGGCTCGCTCTCCTCGTCCATATCCTCGTCCTCATCGTCTCCCTCCCCATCTTGTGGACCATCGGCGGCAGACTGCGCCTCCTCCATCCTCTTCAGCGCCTCCCTCAGCGCCTGCTCTTGCCCCTCATAGACGATCAGAACGCTTCCCCCAATCATACGGATCTCAGTCTTTTGCAGCACTTCAATCAGTTCTTCTATGTCTTCTTCGATCCCTCGAAGGACTTCTACTAGCAGGTCTGGTGGAAGACCAGAAGAGGTGGGAGATGTTGAGCAGGGGAAGAAAGTGCTGATTCCTGAAGGTAGCTGGTCGACCGTGAGCGCACGACCATACTTTTTCGGGTACACGCTGTATTCGCCTGTAGTACGGTCATATACCTGGACAGAGTAAGTGCCATGAACGATCCCTTCAAAGGACGCAATGACATACATGAAAGCCGGTCAATCGTATGCCAGTTTCCCCGCTCGTTGTCTCCCTCGCTCGCTGCTCCATCCTCGTTCGCTTCTCCGGCGTAGCAGACTCATCATATAGCACCTTCCCCAGCTTCACATCCAACACATTCGCCTTAACAAAGTACTGGCACAGGTTCTCCAATACCAAGCTCTCCGACCCCGTCGGTCCCACAGAAGGGGCAGGAACAAACGTCCCATTAGATCCGGCCATCCCCTCGAGCCGGAGTGTACCGTACAGCTGCGGAACCCATTCCCGTAGTTGAGCCAATGCTGGGTTCGAGTTTAGCGCCTCGTAGAATTCTCGCTCGGTCGGGAGGATCTTCTTGATTACGAAGGACCCGTCGGCGGTGAGCTCGAGTGTGCCAGGGTGGCCGCCCACTTGAAGCGGCACGGAGGATGGCCCAGCGGCGGGAGCATCAGATGAGTTTGTTGGTGGAGATACGAATTTGATGTTCATAGCAGCCGTTATAGGCGCAAAGAAGTATTTCGAAGCGATCGTGTAAGCAAGAACGTGTGGAGCGGCGTAAAGCGTGATTGAGCGTAGCGTGCAGAATGGCGAGCAGCATGCCTTCACAAAAATGGCACGCCGTCGTCGTCAGGGTTGAGTCCTGGGCGCTTCTTTTTTCCTTGAACAATGACGTCCATCACCGAGACAACATACTCTGTGGCATACTCATACATGCAAAGCGCTTTGCCCGCTCTTATGCACGAGAAACGGCATGTGTTACATGTGAGGACGCAAGCTTGGAATAATGGCGCTTCGAGTTGAAACGCAGTTACACAGTCTGCTTCCTTCCTGCTCGGCGCTGATCTCAAGAAATTTCTGCTCTGGCGTCGTGTCCGCATGCCGCAAGACCGGATCTCTTCTACCTCTCTACTTATCGCACGCTCCATGTGATCGACACTTCATAATATGCTTCTCCCGTGATGGTCTGGTCTGGCTGCTACTGCGGGCGGCGCGCTCGCGTGACGCAGGCTTACTAGTGACGATCAGGCTGTCTCACGGGCGGCTACAAAGAACGCCCTCCAAATGCACTTCGACTCTGGTGGCTACAGGCTCATCCTAGCTGGGCATCGCAGTGTATAAATGCCCTCGAATTCTTGCGTATTCCTACCCATCACCACATCCACTCATCTCTTCCTGTCCCCTTCCCGGGACGCGGAGGACGGCTCAGCATTCCCACCATTCGCACTGCAGTCTGACCATGTTCCGGACGACACGTCTTTCTCAACGCTACTTCGGCATGGTCTCAGGGTGTAGGGTCAATGTGTGATTGCTGGGTTTGTCCTTCCGGTCTCTTTCTCGCTCTCCTGCCAATTGGCTTCTCATTGCCCCGCTGTTGGACTCTTCCCTCGCTCTGGACGTTGTTTATCTTGCCCTATTGGACGGAGCCGCATTCCCACCATTCGCACTGCAGTCTGACCATGTTTCCAGTCGAGGTTTCTTTCGACCGCCTGACTCGACATGGTCTCAGGGTGTAGGGTCAATGTGTGATTGTGGCTCTCGTCCTTGCTGAGGTATCCTATCGTGCCGACCTACGCTCGAACTGCTGCTCCTGGACGCTCTATGCTGGTACTTCTTGCTTACTCGGTCTAAGGCTTGTCTATAGGCTTACAAGGCACTCAGTGGAGGATGGTCCAGCATTCCCACCATTCGCACTGCAGTCTGACCATGGTTTCAGCGGCGCCTGAAAAGGCGTCCTGCTGGCATGGTCTCAGGGTGTAGGGTCAATGTGTGATTGCGAAATTCGTCCTCGTTCTTCCTGGTTGGCTTTCTTTGGCTCGCTTCTCGTACCCTTCTGGTCTATGTTCCTCCTGTTACTCTGGTCTCGTCTGTTGTTGGAGGAGTTGGCACTACAACCTGTTTGTCGCGGTTTCTTTGTTTTCCGGCCCTTCATCAACGCGACTAACGCGCCTAGTCTTCAGGAAGCCCGTACGGCCGAGCTTCTTGAGCTTTGCACTGCTTTTCACAACAGAGTCGACGGTGATGTCTTTCCATGCCAACAACGGTTTCCCGTCGGAAACGCACCAGGAAGGATGCCTGTTTTGCGGAGCTAGGCAGTCTCGGTATGTTCTCACTCTTCACGTCCTTCTTTGGTAGCAAGCTGACAACGCTTGACCAGTGCTTTCACTTTTCCACCGTCAAGTATGTCGCAATTACGGCCACTTTCCACAACCGCTCGTACTACAAGGAACGATCGGACAGCCAGTGACAATAATCCTCATACTCAGGCCACCACACATGTTGGAATTTCTATATCCGGAAACCGTCCTCCGACTCAAGGCATCATCGTACCTCAAGCCAACACAATCCGGGATCCCGAGCCCGAGACCAATCTTCTCGCCCGCTCCCTGAAGCTACAACATACCCCGTTTCATCCTCTCAGCTTTCCGACAGATTGGGGTACAGGGCAGAAACTTCGATACATCCTGGCTACCAAACGAGCGCAATAATCGCCTTCAGCCACAGCTCATGCCGGCATCTCTTCATGAACGACTCATACCTCACCAACCACCGGTCCCGGAAAAACGTAAACTGTCGACCACGTTGCAACCTCCCCCGGCACAGGGTCTCAGGGTTTCGGTCAAACCCAATCAATATCTCCAGCAAGTCCGAACCGAAGCGTTCGAAGCTTCTTTGGCACAAGGCGTGCCTGCTCAGGGTCGGAAAGAATGCGGAACGGGGAAGTTTACTGGACGAGATAAGAATGAACGGAGATGGCCGGGTTTTGCGGGGTTTTGCGGGGTATGCGGGGTTGAGGCTCTTCCTGCATCGGGATCGATGGGCTTGCAGGCTTCCGCTGCAGCAGAAGCTGGGTGGGAAGCTGCTCCTCTTCCTTGGAGGCAGATGCGCCTAGGCTGCTTTCCGAGCTTGTCACTGCTTTGACAGCCGGCCGATCGAAATTCCGTTCGACAGCCGGCAGCCGACAGATGTCAACTCCTCCCGCTTCGCTTCATTCCTTCCATCCTCCCACACGCACCCAGAGAACCCCTAGGGGCCCAGTGCAGTAGTAAAGTTGTTCCGTAAGCGAGACCCCTCCCCCAGTTCTCCCATTATCGCGATGCATGCATGATCTGACAGATGCTCTAGAAACATCGGACATTCCCATTCTCACCATACGACGGACGACGCCATCAACCCTCCCGGTAGAACTCCATGGTGGACGGCCGGCGTCCGCAGTCGCCGAACGCCTCGCCATGTGGATGCAAGTCACGCATGTCTGCCAATTCCAGCTCGACGTCAAACGAGAGTGGAGCTGCTGCTGAAGAGGCTGCATGGTCCGATTGACATTTGCGCTGAAAACGCCGGCATTGGCTATCCTTTGGCAGGAGCCTCATTGTAGGCTCGTGTTTCGTCTCGGCTCCGCGTCTGCCCCTGGAGTCGTTATCGGATCTGCCAGAAACGGTGAGCGACCGCAACGGTATAAGCCGAGCGCACGGGCAGTACGCCATTCCACCGAGGATCGCTCAGCTTGTCAAGGGCTGACATCGCAGCATGACCCCGATTACGTGACGTTAAACCTCCGTCATTTTCACAGACGACCCAGCAATACATTGTCTTCCTCCCGACAATGCACTGCATTGCGCTCAATTCAATTCAATCTTTGCGATATCAATCATGACAGAGCAGTCGGATCAGTCATGCAGTGGCTTATCTCTGAGGTGTACGGTATTCCAGATCTGACCAAGCGAACGGGTCTTAGGGGTCTGCAATACAAATTGAGACAGTGGGATACAATGCTATTGTCGAGAGTGGGAACTCGCCGAGAGGAACGGCAGGAGGAAGTTGGTGCGCTGCCAGGGTCTGGAGGAGACGCTGATTCAGACAATAATGGCTTTGGACCGCGCGGAACGGGCTGTTTTCTTGCTTGCAAGGATTCACGCTCTGCAGAGTAACTTAGAGGATGACCGCGGGGTATAGTGGGCTGCTGCAAGTGTCCTGCACTGGGTATTGGTAGGTCGTTTCGGCCGATTGAGAGAGCTTCGAGATTCAGAAAAACGTCGGATTTGGCGCAGCAGAGATTGTCAGCCGTCCTGACAGCCTCTACGCTCGCTCACTCCGGGTGGTTATCGAGATCCCGCATGCCGATCGGCCACGTCCGAAAGAAGGTTCGTACGTACTTTCTTGTGGCGGAAGCAAGCCCCAGACCTGCAGACCTGCAGACCTCGCAGACTCAAGCAAGAACCAGGACCCAGGAGCAAGACCAATCAGATTAGGCCACCAAGCAGCCAGATGCAAGCCCGATCGGGCAGCTCGTCATCTCTTCCCGAACCCCGTCCAATCGCCCGCCCGCCGCTGTGAGAAGTCGAACAGGCAAAACAATTTCGTGATCTTGTAAGTCGAAGCCAGAGATTTCGCAATCGGAAGCCGGGAAGCCCGGCTCCTTGCTGGCCAATCAAACCACTCGCTTAACCCCGGGTTAGGAGGTGAAGTGAAATTTAATTTTACCCCGCCTAGGATTGGGCGCTAGAACCGACCCAACAATTATGGGGATGGGAGGGGTCGGGTTTGGAAACCGGCAGGACCTGGGTGGTAAGACACTCAAAGCCCCAAACTAATCAGCCTGGGTGCGGGTGCGGTTGTGGGTGATGTGGGTGGCCAGACCGCTCGCTGAGTGTGGGGCTGGTTGGTTGGTTTAGCCTCTTGTTGGGTGAGACTCCAATCTTCTTGGTCTTGGGCTGGTAGAACTCTGGTTGTTCTGATCGTAGAGTTAGTAGCTGTTCTGGCGGTTGGCATGATTCGTTTTGAGTGCAACATGAGAGACTTGCGGTCGGGTGTCTGGTCATTTGGGTCACAGGACGCGGGGAAAGAAGCGACTCTTGGCGCCGGCCGTCGGAAGGCGTTCCTACAGGCAGGCAGTGGCAAAACAGCTCAGGACCGAAGGTTTTCTCATCTGCCCCAGACGGTGTCAGCGGGGCTTGAGGGTTAGGGGGCTGTGTAACGGGACCCCAGACCCCGGTCTCACTTCTGACATCATTCCATCTTCTCACGCACGTGTTCTGGTGCGCGGGGGGCCCAGAACGACGGAGGCGCTTCGATTCGCTTGATAATTGGGCGGTCGGGGCGAAATCGACGATCTGCGCGGAATCGACCGGCCTCGAATGGGTTCGCGCATCGTCTGGTTGGCTCTCATCATCGTCTCATCCAGCGTCGTCGTTGGGCAATGCAATGCGCTGGCTACTGCAGTTGGGGAGATGTTGTACGGTTCTGCAATCAGCTCGAAGGAGGTGGGCTGAAGCCAGTCAGGAACCAGCGCATCACGGGGTCGAGACGGTCATGACGCGTAGGGGGGATCATAGCTGATGGATATGACGCGCGTTTTACATCGGGCTGCTCAACCCGCGGAGGAAGGAACCGCGGCTCCGGACTCGACACGGGCGCAGAGCGGTCAGACCTGGCCCGTCCTGCTGCTTGGTGCCGAGCAATACATTGTTTGGGGAAGAAAAAATAGACTTCTGGACCGTTGTCTCACCGCCGCCCAGATGAGCGCTATCTGTGTCCATTATTATTTGGTGGAGGGAAGTTCGGCCGGTCGAATGCTGGCCCGGGGGTGCGGGTCGTACTCAGCTGGTGTTACGCGAACTTTTGCTTGAAGAGCGGAGGATTACAGCCGCTGTCAGAGGAGCGGGAACAAGATGAGGGAGATGGGGCAGCCAGCCCCGGGGGTTGTTGTGCCATCGCGCCCGCATCGCATCGCTCACACATCAGGATTTGGTGAAAAATGATCCCGTTTGGGGAGGGGGTGTGGCTGGGACAGGCAGGCTCTTCCGATAAGCGCGTTGGGTGCGTGAAGGGGGTGGGTTGGGTTGCAAGTTTGATAGATGTGGACTGATTGGGAGCGGACCTGGCGTTTGGTGGGGACAAGGTGGGAAATGTAAAACGGGGATTGGGCGGCAACCGAGTGCTCGGAATTAAGAAAGGAAGAGGAGGAAGTCGAAAGAAGGGAGAAGGGAGAAGGGAGACCGGCAGAAGACGTGGGATTGTGACCGATAGATTTCATACATTCCCTCTCTCCGACCAATAATCGGCCAAAGCAACGTGAGACCGCCCTCGCTCAGCTCTCTCACACATAGCCCCCTCCCATCCTCCCCATCCCTCCCATCCTCTCCCTCCCTCCCTCTTACCTTGCATCGCCCTCTCTCTTTTTTCTCATCCTTCCCTCCTCCTGCCTGCTGTAGCCTTAACTCTCCTCACTTTCTGCACTCTTTAACCTCGGCGCCTGGTCGCTTTAACCTCTGGCGCACCCTCAACCCCTTCCCATTCGATTGCTCCCGATCTGAGCAGCACTGTACGATCGAATCCCATCCATCCGCACAAATCGACTCGCCCCCTCCTTCCACCGCGCAATACTGCAATCTCCCATCGCACCCGCCGTCCGTTGTGCTCGCTCACACCCGCTGCTGAGGAAGGACGACCATCATCAAACCTGACATTGCGCATCCTGCTCACCGCCGGGCACACCTCCCAGGCCGAGTGACCGCTCGTCATCCAAGGTGCGTACTCTCCCCCTCACCTTACTGGCCGTTGTATGCGCGCTTGTTTCTTTCTACCTCCCCCCTTTTTCATATTCTTCCCCACCCGATCTGTGCCTCCCCGCACTCGTGTTGTTCTGTTGTCATATCGCCTGCCCTCATCGGCGATGGCACGTTCGCCCACGCGGCATCTCTAGCGTGTTCTACCGTTTGGTTTTGGTGTGTACGGCGGGCGAGCTACCCAAGCCGTGGGTGCGTTGCGTGAGAGGGGCTGGCCCACCGTCGCTCTCCCCGCGTTACTCTTAAACAAAACTGCCATAACACTCCCCGCGCCGCTTGCGTCTTTTGCTCTTCCTCCGCTATGAACTCGTCCCTCTCTTTGCCGTAACAACCGCCTGCCTTTCCAGGCCATCTCTTCACTAACTCGCAGTACATCGACCTGCCAAACTACTCCACACTCACATACACAACAACTGCCGCTCGTTATCTCCCCACATTCGTTCACCTCATCGTTCCATGCCACTTCTTACCTCCCTTCCGGGCCTCTTCCCCTTCTCCTTTCGTTTCTTCCTTCCTGGGCTATACCCCGCTCCTTCAAAGAGCGAAAAGCCCTCTTCCACCCTCTCATCCTTCGCACCCGTTTCAAAAATCTCCTCCTTTGCAGCACACGCGCTCACAAATCATGTCTCTCAGCATCACCTCGCCCAAGCCGCGGCAACTGGTCTGCTAAAGGAGAAGGCAGAGACACCGCCGCCAACGCCGACGCTCACCGTCCCCGTTCGTGCGCATCTCCGCCACACCCGTTCCGCCGACACCGTCTTCCACGGGACAGCGCCTGCGCAACCCGCCTCAGCGAACGCAGGTCCGGGTCGACAGCCCCTCCGCGCGATCACAAACACCAACAGCATGCCCTATGCGCTCCCCTCGCCCTCGCCCACCGTCGTGCTGAGTGTGCCGCAACCAACGAACGACATCCATTTGGGACAGTCGTTCGTCTTCCCGCTCCGCAACAGCCCGCCGAGACCGCTTCACCCGTCCGCGATGGCCAGTGAGAATGCAAGTAAGAAGGAGAGGCCGAGCGCGATCGTCTTGACAGAGAATAAGGAGAATAGTGGGCCGAGTAGAGCAACGGGGCCGATGCCCCTGATACCCAGAACGGGATCTGCACAGCGGTTACGGCATAACCAAGGACAGCAACGCTCGTCTAGCGCGAGCAACGTACCTACAACAAATGCGCCTTCGCAGCCAGAGGCCTCGACTTCAGCAGCCGCGGCGGGCGACTCGTCTGGTTCATCGACAGCGACTCCTGCCAGCCGGAGAAGTACTCCGCCTGCACGGCATACACGCAAGCCTCCGATGGGAATCAACGTCTCCCGCGAGTTGACCGCTTCACCCCAGCAGCCATCGCCGCCGCCTTCCTCGCCCGTCAGCTCTAGAGCACCCGTGAACCTGCGGTTAGACCTGCATACACTGAAGCGGACATTATCAGAAGCGCAAGTTGTCGCCAGTCAACGGCATCATCATCAGCCTGCATCGATTCACCACCAGGTGCACCCGGCAAAGGCAACACACCAGCTTACCCCTTCCGGTTCGCTCGATATCCCAGCGCCGTCCAATACGCCATTCACGCCGCCAGCCCTCTCTCGCTCGGAGATAATGGTGCGGAAGAAGTCGGGTGAACTGGTCCGACCAGCAATCCGGACACCTGGTAGTCAGCCGCGGAAGATCACAAAGTCAGAGCCTACAACACCGACGGGCCCCAAGTTCGTGCACTTCGACGCGCAGCTTGAGCATGTCAAGCTTTTCCTGGCTGAGCAGAAGCCCGCAGCGGTGTCGCGGGATGGGAGTCCGACTGAGACGAGCGAGGGCGAGCTGTCGAGCACGAATGAGTACCCGTTCCCGCTGGCGTATGCCTCGTCGGACGATGAGAAGATCCGCCGGGCGCTGCAGATTAAGGTGCTGAACATGCCGCCTTTGCTCTTGCAGGACGTGGAGGGAGATGTGAGGCTCGAGACTGTTGCCCTGAGCGAAGACGCCCGCTCGCTGAACGGCACGGTTGTCGTGCGAAACCTTGCCTTCCAGAAATGGGTAGTCGTGCGGTTCACCCTCGACGACTGGCAAACCCGGAGCGAAGTCTCAGCGCGGTATCAGGAGAGCCTGCCCGGGAACGGCTTTGATCGGTTCGCATTCGCTATCCGGCTCGTCGATGTTCTGCCTAGGATTGAGGCGAAGACCATGCAGCTCGCTGTCCGATTCAGCATCGAAGGCCGGGAGATGTGGGACAACAACCGGGGTGCGAACTATAAGGTCGAGTTCAGCAAGCGGAAGCTGCTTACTCCTGCCGCTGCCGCCACCGCCGCGCAGGGTCACAAAGCCACGAAGAGCCTGCCTGCGAATGCGCCTAGCACCTCGACAGCGTCGACCTCCCAGCCAGAGAAGAGGACAGAATGGCCCGTCAAGAGCGCTGTCAGTGACCAGATGGCCGACCTGAGGCGCGAGCTGGAGAAGGTCGTCGCGGAGGAGATGAGCCCGCCTACGGTCGTGAAGCGGAGCGTGACGGTCACTTACCAGCCTGACAAGTCGTCGCCCAAGTCTGCCCCCGCCGCACTGCGGAAGGAAGGGTTCCCGGACTCTCCTCTGGGCAAGAGATACAGTTTTGGCGAGGCGCTGAATAATGATTGGTCTGGTCGGCCGTCGCCTTCTGGCCTGCAGCAGTCGACGATCCCCTTCCCTAGTGGCAGCCTGAGCGGATACTCCAGCTCGGGCGCTATGAAGAGTCGCAAGACATCGCGTGAGACGTCGGCAGCCTCAAGCCCCGGTACAGTCCCCTTCCCGAGCATGTCAGCGCGCAACTCGCCACCACGGGTCACCTCGCCGCCAACGCATATACCCAACTTCTCGTCGCCTGTATCGGGTGACTTGCCTCGCTTGGCTCCTCGCGGCTCGCCAAGGGATGCACCGTACGGCGCCTTCGACGGGTCTGCTACGCCTCCCGAGCTTCGGCCGGACGGGATGCCCAACAAGGGCGGCAGACATCATCAGCGGTCGTATTTCGACACCTGGCCCGGCTTTGGTACGACTTCCGTGCGGAAGACTCCGCCTGGTACGCCTGGCACACCGGGGAGGTTCAACTCGTACCCGCCGCTCTCGCCGCCTCTGGAAAATGTCCCCCGGCCTGCAGAGACGATCGTGCCTGCCGCACCCGTCGTACCATGGGCGAACCTCGTCCCGCTCCCGCCGAGCCCGCATGACGACAGCACCGCTTCCTCCACACCGTCGATCGTCACCGAAGGTGATGGATCAAGCATGTCCCAGTCGCCGTCCTCCCCTCCCCCCGCAGGGTCCATCCTCCCCTCAATGATCATGTCAGAGTCGGACGACATCCCCAACTCTTATAACTACTTCTTGGATCGGTAAGGGTCCTTCCCCCACCCTATCGTCAGGTGACCGATGCTCATACCTTCTTTGAATAGATTCTGCTTCTACACCGGGCCGGGCGAAGCCGTTCCGACTGGCGAAGTCGCACCGAGGCGAACCTTGTCGGCTGGAGACATACCTTCCTCGTTCGCGTCCCCGAATCTGGATCGGTTTGTCTCGGCGTTCAGCCCGCCTCCGTCTGATCTGCCGACACCGTCGAAGGTTCACCTCATGATCCCTTCCCCGCCGGCTCTTCCCTCTCCGGACTCGGAGACGCCAACCATGACGGCTGCATAACACCAGACTCATGGCTGGCGCAGCAGGTTCAGCGGCGATCTCTGTCCTTGCCTATAGGTTTTTTCTTTATCAAGTTTTCCACTCTCCACCACATCCATCACAACAACTCCCTCTCCCGGCCCCGGGAACCCGCAAGCACTCACCTCACGTTTAATATCTGCTCCGGGCGCCACTGGTCTCGAAATCTGTATCATAGGAAAATCGGCACGCATCCATCATCGACAGACAACGTTCCTCCACATCGGAATCGCTTGACTTGGGATGGGCCATCTGCTCATGCGACTCGAAACTCTCTCAAACAACAATACCCCGTTGTATATGTGCTTTTCCTCGCTCATCTCCCCGTTCCAGCTGTATCGAAAGACAGCCAAGAGCGCCCCTTGATTCCCCACCTCAGCTCATCTTCTTCCCTTTTGTTGTCTCCATCTAGCTAGCTGTTTTTCCGTTTTGCCAATCCTGTCCAACGCGATGTCTTACGTAGCTGATGACAATACATACGAACAGTCATAGGTAGCTACAATGCTATGGCCTGCATGAGAATACCGCTGCCGAACTCATTAAATTGCCTGTTATACAAAGTGTGAACACGAAAGAGATCAGTTCCATCGACTGGGCCTATCTCGGCCTCTGCCTCTCCCTCGCCCTCCACCATCTCGGTATCCTTGATCTCTCCCACCGTAGCCACCGTCACGATTCTGATACCCACCTCCGTCTCTGTTGTATCCATCTCTGTTATACCCGTCTCTGTTATACCCATCTCTACCTCCATACCCGCCTTCCCTCCCATATCCACCTCGGCCACCATAGCCACCATCCCGAGGCGCAAAGTCAGGATTCACACGCATATCCTCCTGGCTCGGTAGCGGCGCCCGCTCAGACTTGACAGCCTCCATCGCCGCCTCCGCCCGACCTCCAAGACCAGGGATGAAGTCGTCCGCCCCACCAGCGGCAGCACCACCCCACGACGGTTGAGCGTTGGTCGCGTATGCACCGCCTGGGCCGTCTTGGTCGAACCCTCCGTTTTGGGTGCCCATCCCGCCTGCCAGCTGGTAGTTGAACCCAGGCACGAAATCGTCCTGCTCTTCCGTGCTCTCTTGCCCAGCGACGGGCGGCTTCTCGCCCATGACTGTCGTCTCCTCTCCTGGCCGATCGCGGCACCAGAACCGGGTGGTATGGTCGTTTGAGCCTGAGCAGAGGATATGCCCGAGTGGGTGCCACGCGAGCGTCCAGACGTTCGAGTCGTGCGCTTCGTCCAGTTGAGCAATGGGGTTCGGTGACTCGACGAGCCAGTGGTAGATGGCACCTTCGGAGCCGCCGGAGGCAAGCAGTTCGTGGTGGATCGGATGCCATGCTAGAGAACAGACTTCCTTTTTGTGACCCTTGAAGACCTGGATCTCTTTCATAACTCGGATGTCGAAGACGCGTATTGTCTGATCTCGAGATGCAGACGCAACCAGATCGCCGCTCGGGTTCCACAAGCAAGCCTGAACCGTGTTCTTATGTTGATGTCTGAAGCAGGGTTAGCGAGAATATAGCATAGATCGAGCGTATTACGCACAGCGTGGACAGGCATGTTGCCGTTCTTGGATCCCAGAACTTGACCGAGTTGTCCTTGCTCCCAGAGACGATCAACCCCTTCGTTGGATGCCAATCCACACACTTCACATCCCACCCATGCCCCGTCAGTGCCCTCTCCTCCCTCATCTCTTCAAACGACCACAGCTTGATCACCGAGTCATCCGCACCCGTCGCGAACCTGCTGTCATCGGGGGAGAAACTGACACCACGGATGGCCTCGCGGTGACCTTGCCAGACTGCGAGATTGTTCATATTGTTCTGGAAATACTTGATGTTCCCGTTCGTATCGCTCGAGATGAGGTATGCGCCTGAATGGGCCCAGCTGAACGCTCGGACAGCCGTATCGTGCGCTTGCAGGATCGTCTCGAAGTTAAAGGTCAGGCCGTTCCATAGGGTGAACTCGCCGGATTGCGAGCCAGTCAATAGTCGCCGGCCTTCTGGAGTCCACTGCAGAGAGTCAGCTGTTAGGCGCGCATGCGTTGGCCAGAGAACTCACGGCAACCACATTCACAGGACACCGTACTTTGTTCGTCGAAGTATGGACGAACTTCGTACATACCGATGTGGTCGGGTTGTCTACATATACTTTGGGTGGTAAGAGCTGCAGACCTCCGTCAGCAGAGTTCGACCTCGTCCCACCAATGGCTCACATCAATGATGTACGGTGGTGCCGGCCTAAGATGCGGCAAGTATCCCTCATTCGGCCTTACTTTTTTCAGCTGATTCATATTAGTCAACTTACGATCCAGCAGTACTTGCCCTAATAAAACGCACCAGCTTCATCTTAGACAGCCCGCCATTAAAGTCCACCGTCCGCCTCGGCTTGACCTTCCTAACCGCCCTCCCCTCAGCATTCAGCCTCTGTTGCGCGATCTCCTGCTCCCTCGCGAAAGTAGGGTCGACTGGTGGTGGTTTCGGCGGCTCAAGATAACGTTTTGGTTCCCAGTAATCTGCCTGCACCCGATGGGGCGGGGCAAGGAGGATCGGGGTGGACATCGTCGGTTTATGGAGGCTGGGAAATGAAGCGGCCAAGGCCCGAGATGGGACCCTTGTATCAGGAGAAAGAGAGGACAGCCACTGAAATGAGCGCCCATCTTGGACTGGGGGATATCGAAATGCCAAGAAACGATGCATTGGCACAACATACATACTAACACTACACTAGTCTATGCACATCTGAATACCTGCCCAGAAATCACCGCCTCAGATACCAAACAGGGAGAGCAAGCTCAAGGCGACCCGGCCGGGCTCGCGGGCACGTCCGCGAAAGTCGGCCGCCTGAACCCCTTAGGCCCGAACCACCGGCCGCGGACCATGTAGTTGAAGTAGACCAAGGGGAAGACATCTTTCTTCAGGTAGTAGAAGAGTCTGCGGGGTACGGCTTGGTCGACGTGCCACTTCGCGAACGTCTCCTTGGGCTTGGCGCCGTAGATGAATTCAGCTAGCATGAGCTCGCCGTACCCGGTAAGCAGCTTTATGGGAGGTCAGAGCATGTTGTGCAGTAGGCAGGGGAACTTACAGGGCAGGATGTGTATCCGTCATACCGTGCGCTGCCGAGCCTACCGGTCTCCACAACCTTGTAGAAGTTGTCGACGAGCACAGGTGTCTGAGCAGTGATCGCAGCCGCCGTCTTGCTAGTCGGCAAGCTGCTGCAATCGCCCAGAGACCAGACATTGCCGAACTTCTTGTGTTGCAGGGTGCAATAGTCCACATCGACCCATCCCGCACTATCGGCAATTGGCGAGCCCTTGATAAAGTCCAGCGGGCCCATCGGCGGTGTGGCGTGCAGCAGATTGTATTCCCTCTCCACGATCGATCCGTCGGGTTTCTTGAACTTTGCCACATGTGCCTGATGGTCGACCTCGACCAGGTTATGCTCGAACAGCCCTTCAATCCCACGCTCGATCCTCAGCTCGTTCAGCGCATCCGAGTACTTCTTCACGCTGAACATGCTCGGCATGCCCGTGAGGAAGGAGACGTCCGATGTCGGGCCCCGGTTCGTCCGGCGCCATCGGTCCCACGCCATCCACATGATCTTCTGCGGTGCGCCGGCGCACTTGATCACCCCGGCTGGCTGAGTGAAAAGTGCCTTCCCACCGCGGAAAGCCTCGATATCGGCCCACGTCTTGTCGCACGTCTCGAAGCTGTAGATGCTGCTGACTCCACTCCCATTGTCCGCCAGGGCAGCAGAAAGACCCTTGATGTTGTCCCAGTTTATCTGGAGTCCAGCGGCGACGACCAAAGACTCGTACGTCACGCTCTCGCCCGAGGCGAGCGTGATGCTGTTGTTTTCAGGGGCGAAGGAGGCAACGTTCTGCGGGACGAGGGCGATATGGTCCGGAATGAGGTCAACCAGCCGCTTTCGAAGCTCGTTCTTCTGCTTGAGGCCGGCGCCGACGAGCGTCCATCCAGGTTGGTAGTGATGCCATTCTGCGGCCTATTCGTATGATGTGCTCAATAACGCAAAGATCAGGGTTTGCCGAGAACTACGCACGTCAACGATGGCAATATCCCCATCCGCGAGCTTCTTAGACATCTTCTTGAACTTGTCATACAGCTGGTTAGCGACGTTCAGCCCCGCAGTCCCTGTCTCTTCCGTCAGCTCCATACCCTCTACAGCTACCTGATGTGCGCACCTCCACCGACGACCAGGATCTTATGGTGGCCTTTTGCCTCTGCCGCATACCCGCGCACGAACTTGGGTAACTGAAGCACTGTCCTCCTCGCTGCCCAAGTAGAGTTCATCCTTCCTCAAGCCTTTTCAAGAAGGAGAAAGACGGTGTAGGCGGAGAGTGGTGCGTGGGAGGGCGCTGTGAGTGCCATCATTTGCCCAACCGAACGAAGATGGAAAAAGTTGGACGGATTGCGAATCACGTCATACATTTATGATGACTAAGCAGAAAGTCCCTGGATGCCCCTGCCCGGGCCATCACCAGCCTGAGCGCATTTCATCGACCACAAACAGATTACATTCCAAGTCTTACATTGTTCGGGCATAAGAGTCAACAGTTGCAGATCTACACAGCGGAGACGAGTCTAGACAGGTTGGAAGGCGTCTCGAGCAGCTGGTTCCCGCACGGAACGAGGTGCGTCCGCTCGTACTCTCCCTCCGGACCGAGATGGACAGTGTTCGGCTTCGTACCGTGCTCCTTAGCATACTGGACCAGCCTCTCGAGCTCCTCCTCCAGCTCCTGCTGCTGCAGCGGCAGCCTAGGAGCCTTGCAGAACTCTCTCTTCCCCTGGATCTGGAAATCGAACTTGTCCTTCCCGAGCGCTTTGAGCGTCTTGAGCTCGACGAGGGAGAAGTCTTCCGCGTTGGAGCGGTTGAACTGGAAGGGCTCTTTAACCGACACGGGCGGGTTGGTGATCAGCCTCGGCTTCTGGATATGGTTCTTGCTCGCGCTGTGCAGCATCAATGGGTGGAGGAGGATAACATCCCCCTTCTTCCCCGTCAGCTCGACGAACTGCTCGCATTCGGGGATAAGGTCGGCGAACTTCTTCCCGCCGCCCGAGGCGGGCCAGGTACCCTCGGGATGCTCGGCCAGCCAGCGAGCGACCTTTTCCATCCCGTCGGGGGAGATGTAGGTCGCCCCGCCGTTGTGGTCTACGTCGGAGAAGAGGGGGATGACGAGAAGCGCTTGCTCCGGCGAGTCGAGGTAGTGTCGGAAGAAGTCGCCGTCGCTGAATACCATACCATCAGTCGAAGCCTCCTCTATCTGTCGCTGACTACTCACATGTGCCAGTTATCCAGCTCCTTAGGCTGCAAGAACTTCTCCTTCCACTCCTCCGCCCCAAGGTTCAAGATAATGCTATCAACTCATCAGCTCCCCCGCACCTCAACCAACAAGAGCGAAAGAACACGCACTTGTCCCTCCATTTCGCGCTCGTCTCCGTGATCCTCTCCTCCCCTCCCAGCAAATCGCAGATCGCGTCCCACGCCTTCGGGGCCATCTCCCTCGCTTCGACCGCATGATGCCAAGCCATATGGATCCTATCTTTCTTCCAGGTTGACTTATCATTCGGGTCATACCCCAGTCGAGTCCAGACTGCAGAACCCCTCTTGTCAGCTACTTAGCTTCGCAGGAAGGGTAAGGAGGGGACGAACCGTCTTTGGTGAACTCGTCGGCGTATTCCGGCTTTAGTGCTTGGGGGATGACGACGTATCCGTTCTGCATGAAGAATTCACGCATCTCCGCTGGTCGTACATCCACATGAGCCTAGGCGCATCATGCATGCAGAGAAGGGCAGACGTACGTGTGAGGACCTTAAACTCCTTCGGCGCCATGTTTTCTAGTCTAGTTGGGCGGTATATGCGGACAGCAGCTTAGAGGGCGCGATTGGACAGTGTCAGAGGTGCAGAGCAGCCGTTCTGGACCTTGGCAGGTATTTAAACCAGGGCCAGAAGAGGAGGGGGATCACGTGCGTGCCCCTCGAGGTTGCAGTCCAGCCCGCCGGCGAAGTGGAGGCGGCGGGGGAGCGGCGATGGTCGGGAAGGGAAGGGAGGGGAAGGGGAGGGAAGAATGACCCAAAGCGGGGCATCGCCGAGAGCTGCGGGGAGGCGGGGGAGCGGGCCGTGTCGGATATGGCAAGAAACGTCGAGAGCGCAGTGAGGCACGAATACAGTTAGAGCCAGAAGAGGGGGGGAATGAGGAGCTCCGCGGGGTGGTCCACTCGGCGATGCGGAGTCGGAGTCGGAATATCGCTCAGACTGAGGGGTAAGGCGTGGTACTTCTTTTCCCACCCCCTTTGGATCAAGGCGTTTTGGAAAGAACGGAAATGGGATCGGCCGGTCGACTTTGCAATCTCTGGGCAATGCGACAAATCGGCCGGAGCATACCTATATGGGGAAAGTGAGTTGCCGGAGGTAGGGAGTGCCGGGCCGATAGGGCGCCGAGGGGTCCGTCGTTTACGCGGAAATGCGAAGGAAATGAGCGCGTCATAGAGCCATCTATAAGTTAATGAAGTTTGGAAAATGGCGGTAAGGAGAACCAGCAGAAGATGATCAGAGGTGGAAGTATCAGATAGCCACCCGCGAAATCAATATTACCACTTTGCCGCTGAAAGACGAACTCGACAAAGAGGCAAAGCAACGGAAAAGCATTTCATGTCCTCACGCGTCTCTTCTTCCTCTCCCGCTCCTTATCACTCCCAACCTCCTCCATTCCCTCCCACACCTCCTCCCCAGCCTCCTCAGCTCCATCTCCATCGTCCTCTCCTCCTTCTCCCTCTTGTCCTGGGCCTTTTGAGCCAGGGTTAACGCCGCCCCACCCGGCAAAAACGACAGCAGCGGGCACACTGGGCAGATACTCTGTGAGGAGCACTTCGCCCCGATGGTGTTGGTTCGTCTTTGGGTTCTCGGGTGGGGGAGGGGCGGTTGAGAGTCTGAAGAGTCGGTCGCGCCCTACCGAAGCTAGGAGCGGTGGTTCGGCCGATGCTGACGAGCTAGAAGAAGAAGGTAGAGGAATGGGTGCGAGGGATGTAAGGGCGGAGGTGAGGCCTTTGTACGTGTAGCTGCATCGGCCTGTGCGAGCATCGATCGCTGCCAGCGTCCCAGCCGCGTCCCCAACAAACACTTGACTAATCGACAATCCCGTCAGCCGAGCCTCACGAGGAGAAGTAGGAAACGAACGCACTTCTCCGCATAACCATTCTCCACCACCCTCACTGGTCCCTTTAGGACGCCCTTCCAGTAAGCGACCGGTCTCCTCCCTCCCGCACGCGTGTCATACACTTTCACAGTCGAGTCTTCGTTACCCGTTAAGATTACCTGCTCGGACCGGTAAGCGAGAGCGGTGATCTGTATTGGTGGGCGAAGGTCAAGGGCGTCGTTCGGTTCCTAATACCCACTCAGCATCCATAACACAATCCCGAGCGAGGGAAGGGAGCATACGTTTCTCGCTCTCCACAGTTCACCAGGAAACAGCGTCTCCTTCTTTCGTTTCTTCTTCCCCCCTTCCCCAATTGCTGCAGCTTCCGAAGGAGCAGAGGCAGAAGAAGGACCCGCAAAAGCCCGCTCGACGTCCCATACCGACAAGTTCACCTCGTCACCTCCATAGGCGAGTGTCTTGCCCGATGGAGAGAGACGGAGTTCTCGTAGACGGGTGGGGAGGTTGCCTAGCTTTGGTTGTGGGAGCTCTGAGAAATCCGAGGAGGAGGGGGAGGGGAGGGGCGTGAGACGGAGATGGCCGGAGGATGTGCAGGTGTATATCCCGCTAGTGCGCTCTCTCAGCTATAGTAGAAATGTTTTGTGAAAGCAGTAGGCGTACGTTTCTCGGAGGGCGAGTCCAACGAAATGCGCCGGCTTTCGGAGACGGCCTTCGGCCATTTCCAGTATCGAGGACAGCGACGTTTCCGCTGATTCTGGGGATGAATCACGTAGTAGGGAAATGTTCCCATCAGTCCTGGCTACGGCGAGCTGCTTTCCGATCAGAGTAAGCCTCCGAGAACAATAAGACGAGACTCACCAGATCCCCGTCATCCTGCCTCAAGAACGACATCTTCTGCACACCCGCCGAGCTGCCCACATCCGGTATCTCGAGCGTCCGAGCCACCGCAGCCCATTTGCCCTCATTCTTCGTACATATAACAGACTTTACGCGTCCTTGCTCGTCGCCCGTAAAGAATCTGAGCGATTTTGGATGGGCCATTGTGCTTGTTGTCGGGCGCTTGTTGCGGTTTGCAGGTCGCCAAAATTATGCCCTGGGCAGAAGAAGACCCTTACTCGGAGATGACGAACAAGAGGCTCGCTTCCGGTGAGTGTTCAGCTGGCTGTCGTGAGTGAGCCGGTGCTCCTCCTGTCGGGCAGCACGACCTATTCCCTTCCCTCCTCCTCCTCCTCCTTCGCGATGGCTGCAATGGACGAGCTGCTCAAAGAACTCGCAGCGCTCGAAGCGGCCACCTCGTTCTTCCCTTCCCCACCCTCAACCACCTTACTCAGCCCAGTCACGCCCACCACCCCAGGCAAGGGCAAATCGAAAGCCGTCTCCGTCTCCACTGCGCTCGATATCCTCCTGTCCCAGCTCGAACACGCGCGGGCGTCGATCGATGCGGGCGAGTTGCCGGAGTTTGTTAGTAAGAATGTGTTGAGAGAGGTGGAGGAGACGAGGAAGATGTTTGAGGAGAGGCAGAAGGAGGGCGTGAAGGCGTTTACGGAGTTTGGGAAGGCGGTCGATAAGGTCCGTCTGGCTCACCGCGCACCGTGTCATGCACACATTGACGTTGTATTATCTGGTCATAGGCACTACCAAACGGCCTTCCATCCATGCCTCAGCTATTCACCTCCCCCTCGGCACGTACCGCCCTAGACCGAAGCATAACGACCCACCTCATCCGAACCGGCTCCTTCCCGCTCGCCGAAGTCCTCCAAACCGAGTCCGGCCTCGTCCTTCCGCCGTCGACAGGCTCGCACTTCCGCGCCTTACACTCCATCCTCTCTTCCCTCAATGCTGGCGACGTCGCCCCTGCTCTAGCGTGGGCGGAAGAGAACGCCGATTTCCTGCATGGGAGGAGCAGCCCGCTGAGGTTCAAGCTACATCGGCAGGCGTACCTCCGCCTGCTGATGTCCTGTTCTACTCCTGCGGACGCTCGGGCGGCACTGGACTACGCACGCGCCAACCTCACACCACTCTACCCAGGCCAGCAGGCCGATATCCAGCTCCTGCTGAATGCAGTCTCCTACCTCCCGCTCTCGACACTCGAAGCCAGTCCCTACTCCGACCTGGTCCGCGATGCAAGGGAAGGGGCAAGCGAGCTAGGACCGATGTTTACGAGAGAATGGTGTGCGAGGATGGGGCTGCCGAACGAGCCGCCGTTGGAGGTGGTGGCGGATATTGGCGGTGGACCGGCGCTGAGTGTGTTGGAGACGAATAGGCGGAAGATGGCGAAGGCGAGGAATGAGTGGAGCAGCGTTAATGAGCTGCCGGTATGTCTGTCCTTCGAGCACCTCTTCCGCCGCTCTCCTACGCCGGCGTCCCTATTGCTACACTGTGATGGAGGGACAATGAACTGATGTCTATCGATGCAGGTCGAGCTCCCCGTCCCGATCCGACACAGATACCACACCGTCGTCTGCTGCCCCGTAGTGCGCGAGCCCACAACAGACGAGAACCCACCCATGCTCCTCACGTGCGGACACGTCATCTCAAAGGAAGCGATCACGCGCTTGCAGAAGGGTGCTCAGTGCGTCACTTCCCACTTCCTCCCTTCCACTATTATTGGTTTAGGGCGCTTGTGCTGATATGGGTGCAGGAGAGTCAAGTGCCCGTATTGTCCGGTTGAGAGCACGATCAACCAGGCGCTTAGGCTGTACTTCTAGTTTTTTGCCTTGTATCGTATCTGTATCATGTACCTTGTACAACAGCCGCCCCATTCGGTATGTAACGTTGCTTACCATTGGGCTTGCGCCGCACCAAGTCCAAACTCGGCATGGTACATGTTTTGTGGCGAGACGTCACCATCAGAAGATATCAGAAGATGTGATTGCTTCCGCGGACAATATTGCCACGTCCTCCTCGCCACAGAAATCGGCACGGTCGACTAAAAACGCGGCGACCGAAAGTGTACACGAGATGGACGGAAGATCGGTGCCCCTGTGTTGCAGCACTTCACGCAAGGGGACATATGATGCTAATGCGGACAGTTTGTATCCACGGCCATAGGACACTGAAAGCACCGCATCCCGTCCGATCTGCGCAGTTAACCAGTGTGCCGCCCGGTTAGTACCACGGTGGGGGACCACGCGGGAATCCTGGGTGCTGTGGTTTTGCCTTTTGTCCCTTCCCCACTCAACGTCAGTGAGTGGGAGAAGCGAAGCTCGTGGGAGTGGCAGATCGTGGCGATGGAGTTGCCTTATCAGATCTGGAGTTTGATGGGCCGTTAGGTACGTAAGCAACACAGCGCAGCATTCAGCGAAGATCGATACACTTCATTTCGCTATTATACTATACAGACAGAAGGATCTCTATAGCTGACAGATCATGACACGAAATACACGAGAACCACGACGTTCGAACTAATCCATCCCCATCGAGTTCCTCAAAGCCTTCGCAATCTTGCTCTTCCACACATGCGCCTTCTCGAACCCATTCCTCCCCAAACTATAATCCTGCAGCGTCTGCATAATCTCCTCCTTGGTCGTCATCACGAACGGGCCGTACTGGAACACGCTCTGATTCAGCGGCTCGCCAGCGCAGAGGATCAGGCGGGTGTCGTCCGCTTCGGCTGTGAGGGCGACGCCGGTCTCGGCGGGGTTGGAGGAGAGGACGAGCGTGTGGTAGGGGTCGTACGCTTCTGAGGAGGGGGAGGGGGGGCCGACGCGCAGCTTGCCAGAGAGAATGTAGATGAACGCCGTCCATCCCTCCGGAATCTCCTGGAAAACACTTGCACCGCGCCGCTTCAGCTGGACGTCAAAGTACCAGCACCCTCCCAGGGGCTTGACAGGGGATTCGACCCCGTGCGATTTCCCGGAAATGACGCGGATCTCGCTCGGTCCGTCTGGGCCTTCGGGGAAGGCAGAGGGGATGCCGGATTTCGAGAGCTCTTGATAGGTCGGTTTGGTCATTTTGTGTTCTTTTGGGAGGTCGACCCAGAGCTGCAGGCCTTTGGGCGCGGGGTGACCAGGGCCGTGCACGGGCATCTCGGCGTGTGTCACTACGTAACGCTCTATCAGCACCAGGATTCATTATGATAGGAGAGGGGGATGGTACGCACCTCCTCGACCAGCGGTCATCCATTGCACCCCGCCAGCCTCGATCGTCCCGCTATGCCCCTCACTATCCTCATGCTGGCTCGCTCCCTGCAGCATATAGGTAATAGTCGCCTGACCGCGATGGGAGTGGTCCGCAAACCCCGTCCCGGGTGTAGAGAGGTCAAAATGATCTAGCCTGCACACCACACATATTGTCAGCATCTGCTTATCTCTAAAGGAGAAGGAGGGAAGAGGGAAGGAGGGACGTACATGAGGAAAGGAGAGAGGTTTCGCAGGGCGGGTGTGCCGATTGATCGACGGACGCGGGCACCGACGCCTTCGGATTGTTCGATCGCGAAGACCTTTTTGACGACTGAGCGGGAGACGCTCGTAGCGGCAGCGGCAGCGGCGGCGGCGGTGGCCATAGTGTCGAGTTCTTTTGTGGGTTCTGGGTTGATGGAGGTGGAAGACGGGCGGTTCAGGTTCAGAGCGCTCAGAAGCGAAGTCGTGTAGGTAGTGATTGGAGGAGTCGGGAGGTAGTTATAGATCCAAACAGCGAGCAAAGCAGCAGCGATAGTCGATCCGATCCAATAACGCATACACGCCCTCTTCCCGCCCTCCTTTCCTACTTATACTCACCGCCAAGCAGGTCGTAGGGGACGGGCAGTGTGCTAGAAAGCTCCTCCAGCCGCCTGAGCCCATTTACCGGCGCTATAACCGCGGGGCGTGCTCACATCAACCCTGGGAGGAGGGCGCCAAATCGGGCAGCTGGGGGATTAGGTAAGCGAGTGATGAGGTCATGTGGAGTGTGTCAGAGGCGCGTTAGGGGAAGGGAGTTCGCACGCGTTGTTTGTGGGTTTGGGAGCGGGTTTCTCGTCGCGTCGTCAGTGGGCTGATGGAAAACATGGAAAACAGGTGCTGAGTATATGTGTCTGCATATTATTACTGTTCTATCTGTAGTTGCGTGTATATCTGTACAGTGCCAGCTCAAGCCATCCTGTCCTCTCAACTCCGCTCGAACGAACACGCCCACAGCGCATCATACCAATACCGCTGAACAATACTTATTGTTCCCCACGGCGGCCAGCAAACCCGCCTAGTGCTTCAAAACCTTCTCCTTCAACCTATGCAAAACCCCACCCTTCCCTTCCCCGCTCCCCCGATCCCCGCCCTTCCTAACCCTAATCCAAACCTCGTCCCCCTCCCCCAACCCCCCCACGCCCAAATATCGCCACTTCATAACCTGCCCAACGACCTCCACTTCCCCACATGAGAGCTCGACGTCGATGTCAAGTCTCGCTGGTAAGGTCTTCCAGTTTGAGAGCCCGAGGGGTGGGTCGGGATCACATGCTCCCAGAAGGCGGAATCGGCGCCCTTGGCCGGAGAGACTGGGCTTGGCGTGTCCTGCGCCTGAGTCGGGGGGGAGAGGTTCTTCGTCCTTCGTTCTTTGTGTGTGGGGGGGAGGTTGGCAGTCTGACCATGCGCTCGCGTCTTCAAGCGCGTAATGGACGAAAGGGATGAAGATCTCCGTCGCTAGTTCTTCGCCTTTATTTCCCCCCGGCGGGCCAGCTTGCCCGTCGTTTGTATCGTGTGCATCGTGCAGCCCGTCTGCTTGGCCGGGGCCTTTACCGTCTTCCTGCGCTTGTTGGTTGTCCCGAGCCGTTGAGGGGGACAGACAGCCAGCGTCGAGGCGGACGATATACTCAAACTCGGGCTTATCGAGCGAGAACCTCATCCGCTTGTAAACCCCCACAGTTGCGAGCGCATAAGGTCTACAGAACGCCCGTACCCCTCTGGCGCCGTTCGTCAATAGCTCGCACAGGCTTCTGGGCCGATAGCCGGGGGAGGAGAGGGGCTTGCTCTCCTCTTGCCCGTCAGCTTCTGACCCCTTCGGTGGAGGGACGTCAAACGAGCCAGGAGAGGAGCAGTCGTCGATGCTCCATAGCGAGAGGTCTTCCCCATTGAACCCGTCTCCCCATAAGTGCGAGTTGTCGGGGTTGTACGCCCAGAGCGTGTAGCCGAGGCCGTTCTCGCCGTCGCACGCGTTGAGGGAGGCGTCGAGCGCTTGTTCTTGTTTTGTGTAGTCGCCTTTTGAGGGGCCGCGGTATGAGGCTCCGTCGTTCATGTCGAATCTGACGTGTATGCGTTAGCATCCCATATACATATGCTCACACCCTCGTAGTTTCCAAAAGAAGAAGGACGGGAAGCGGAAAGCGAGAATGCGGAAAGGAGGAAAGAAGAAAGAAAGAGATAGAGGTGAAGAAAGAAGACAGGTGTAGCAGACTCACGGAATCCCAATCTCCCCCACAACAGCAGGATACTCCGGCCCCCCCTTATCCTGACTACTCATCCCGCCCAGCGCATCCTCCCTCAGCTCCCAAATCTGCTCATGCAGCCCCCTCCTCACCCCTCCCATCCCGAGCTTAGTAGCCGCCAACACCCCCAGTTTTCCCCTCTCCAGCCCCACGGTGTGCGCATTCCAGATATGCCAGTTTTTGGAGAGCAAGGTGAGGCCGTCGTAGTAGTGCGGCGTGAGGCATGCTCGGCCTCGCATGTCGCGCTCGGACATTTGCGGAGGGGCGTGAAAGACGGCGGGGGCGACGAAGGATATTGTTTGCGGGTGGGAGCGCCGGATCCGGGCGGAGAACCGGCGGAAGTAAGGGAGCCAGAAATCGGTGTCGAAGTCGGTTTTTTGGCCCGTGGCGGGGTTGTGCAGGAAATAGTCTGGCTTGAGGAGCTCGCCTGTTGAGGGGTCCCACACGCCGTGTTGCGCCCAGAGGCACTCTCCGAGCTTCCACTGCGGATCTCGCTGCCAGCCCCAGCGGGACTTGCCATCAGGCTCGGAAGAGGGGTCCAGCCAGGCTTTTTTGCCGTTCGGGTGAACGTCGATGGTCCCTTTTTGGTGGCAGCCGGTGGAGCCAAAGTCGTAGTTTGCTACGGTGAGGTTTTCGCCCATGCCGAGCTTGAACGCTTCGAGTGGAGTGGGGGTGGCGTATTTCTTGAAGGACTGGTTGGGGGGGATCACGGAGAGGTCTTCGATGCCGATGAATCCCGCTCCAGGTCTATCCCGACCGCAGAGTCAGCATCGAATACGCTGGAGCAGAGAGAGGAAGCAGCGAGTGGAAGGAAGAGGCAAGGCGGAGAGAGAGAGAAGTCACGCACTCATTCATCGAGTCCCACCCCAACACACACTCATCCAACAACTCCGGCGCCCTCTCAGCAATCGCATCCGCCAGCCTCCCAAACGCCTCACACCACGCCTCCTGCAACCAATCCTGTACATTCTTCCCATCCACCCTCGCCCGGGGGGCATACACGTTCCCCGCAAAGAACAACGTAAACATCGTCCCCGCCGCCAGCCGGTTCCCGTTCGTCTGCCAGACCATCGCCGGGTATTTTTCTGGCTCGGGGTGGGCAGGGTCCGGGAACTCGCAGTGCAATACGGCGGCGTTCGTTTCGCTGAAGGACCGGGGGTCGAGCCCGGCGAGGTGGAACGTCCATAGTGGGGCGCCGGACCCGCCGGAGAAACGCGACCAGGCATCTTGGTGCGGGTCGATGTATACTCTGAAGCCGTAGGAGTGCAGTTTCTGGAGGACGCGGATGGTGTATTTTATAAAGTCGTCGTCGTATTTCCCTCTGCGCGTCCCAGCATCTTTGAGTAAGGGCGGTAGTGGGGCGAAGAAGGGGAGTGCTTACGGTCCAGCATGCTCCAACGCCTCCCAGACAACGATATACCTCACCAACCTAAACCCCCACCCTCTCAGCCTCGCAAGATGCACATCAATCCCCCCACCCCCATCCACATCCTCATCATCGAGCGCCAAAGGCCTTCCCACGAAACTCGGACCTCCATTCTCCGCTTCTTCCCAGAACCCCTGCAGTTGGTAGGACGGCTGAGAGGGCGGGAACTTGCTGGAGCCGGAGAGGTTTACGCCTCTGAGGATGAGGGTGCGGTTGGATGTGTCGAGGAAGGAATGGCGGGCTGTGTTGAGCAGCGAGGAGGACGGGTTGAGCGACATCCTCTCTCTCGACTACTGTACTGGCTGTGGGTGGGTGGTCGAGCGAGCAAAGGTCGGTTGTTAGACGCAAGTTAGGGATCGTAGTCCCCCGCCGGCATATGAACGACAGCCGCCGATGCATCGCTGAGTCGAAGAGAGTAAGGTTGGCCAATGTCGTCATCCCCCATCTCTCGATCCCTCCAAAGCACAGTCCGCGTCATGGGCAGACCGCCACACAACGCGCTCAAAATAAAGGGCGTCCCCAAACTCGATGCCGCGGCGAGAGGAGGAGATCGGGTCCCTATCTTTCGCCCCTAACATCCATCGCCAGGCACGGACTGATTGAGTAGCACGGCACGTGATATCCGGCGGCCTCTTGCCTTCTTCGGACGGAGGCGACGGGGTTCCGCGCTTCTGTTGCTTTCTTGTCGCTTCGGGGCTTCTGAATTTGAGCTGATTGGCTTCTTCCGTCTCAGCGGCTTGTGCACTTGGCCCGCCCTGCTTTTTCAGAGATTGTGTGTCGCGATCTGGCGCTCACAGGGGTCAGTATGATCTTGTCGGCAGCCGTCCTATGGGTCAAGGATGCGGAAAGACGATCGGATTGTTATGTATGTACTGTGTTGTCTGCCATTCTGGCACGGCCCCTCAACGCCCTTAACCTTCTCGAGCTCTCAATGCCCGCTTTTGTTACTATTGTTTTCGCAGGCACAAGCGCCTAATGACGTCCGTACGACGGCGGTCTGGCGCTACCTCTCGCTGCTGCTCCTCCTCCGCTGGACATCCCGCTGCCAGATGCGTGCGAATGTGCATGCGTGTGGCTATGGGAGTATGTATCTCTGCCGTCTCTAGCTGGCGATGCCCTCGACGCGCTCGTGCTGCCGGTGCTTGAAGACGGCGCAACCGGATACCCGGTGGTTGTATGCTGCACATTCTCACTACCACCACAAATCAGCCTCCCGTCCAAACCAAACCAAAACTCTCGCAAACGACCAAAAGCAAGGACAGAGAGAGGAAGAAGGAAGGGGGACGTACATGGGGAACATAACGGCAATCGAGCTCCCCGCTCCGCCCGAGCTCTGTCTAGCCCTGTACGTCCCCTGCCTGCTGGGCGTAGCGGGCGGGGTGGACAGAGGTGAGTGGGAGCGGGTGAGATGGGGAGGTGGCGGTTCCTCGTCTGATGATTCTGGGGCTGCTGTGTCTGGAGGCGGGTAGGATGGCGCTGGCGGCTACTGGGAGCGTCAGCAACTGGCACGCGACTCGGGGTGGGGGAGTGCGGGGTGGGGGGAGGCGAGAAGGGGAATGCGGGACGTACCGATGGCCGAACAGCCTCCCTCATCACCCTATCCGCCCCGGGAGGACTAGCAGCCAACTCCGGCCCATCCTCCCCCGGGCCAAACAACCCCGTCGTCTGCGGACTACCCGACAACGACGACCTCGAAGTCCTCGCCCTATGTGTCGGTCTGAACCCTCCAGCAAGGGGGATCCCGACTGGAATCGCGGCCCCGCCTGTTGGGCCGGTAGGGAGGATCGTGTCGACTTGCGGTGAGGAGGTCGTGGGTGTTGGCGGGCCCGAATGGGCGGGGGTCATGGACCCCGGTAGGACGGGGGCGGGGGCGCTGCTTATTTTGCCGAAGATTGCGTATCCTGCCAACCACACCGTCAGCATCAGTGTCTGAGGAGCTCAAGAAGGAAAGAGTGGGGAAGAGGACGTACGAGGCAACCCGGCGATATCCTCACATGTGTTCGGGTCGACATGCACTCCCAAGTACCTGCACACGCGGGGAAGAAGGTCAGCGTCAGTTCACGATCAGGCACGCATCTGAATATCAGCCCTGATAAGCCCCCTCCGTGCGGGGTTGGGGGAGATAAGGTGCACGATACCAGATAGGGAGGTGTAGAAGAAGGGATGGGGAAGGAAGATGACGTACCGGAGGAAATCGACAAGCTGGCGTTTCGTGAATACCTTTCTGGTCGTCAGAGCTCGTGAACGAGGAGCCAAAAGGGAAGAGGGCGAACGATGCTAGTCTCGTCCCAATCCATACGGGCTATGTATCAACGGGGAAGCCCGATCATCGCCAATACACCACACGCGAGAAAGACAAACACGAGGAATGACATCAGCGTCTCTGTCTTTCTTCAACGAACAAAGGGAAAAGAATGCGCACCAATCCGACCGGCCCATTCGCTCTCGTGCGCTTGGTCGACTATCCCCGAGGGGGTGAACCGGCCCGCGGGGATGCGCCGGGGCGAAGTGGGGTTGTTCATCCCTCCGATTTGGGGGAGTTGAGGGGAGTGGTGCGGGTGCGGGTTGGCGGGCGTTGGCGTGGTAGTTGGGGTCGGGGCTGGAGGCGGCTGAGCTGGGATTGCGATGGGATTGGCTGGAACGGCTGGCGGGATGGCTGCCTGAATTGCCTGAGGAGGAACGTGCGGGGTACCTACGGAAGGCGGGGCGGGCGTTGTTTGTGTGGGATGTGTGACGTGTGGGGCTGATGCGCTTGCCCGTGCGGTCGTTGATGTCGATGCGGGGTTAGGGGTAAGCGAAGCGCCTGCAGTTGCTTGAGGTAGTACGGTTCTTGCGCCCGTTCCGGCTGGTGCGGATAATGCTGCAGCGGGTACACTTGGTGTTGCTGACGTCTGCGGGGCTTGTCCTCCGGGTTGAGCAGGAGTTGCCCGCTGAGCGGGGCCAGGGCGGGAATTTGAGGCCATCGGCGGGTGGGCGGCGTGCTGGGAGAACAAGGCGCTGTGTGGGGTATGGATGCATACGCTGACGCCTGTGCATGCACGAGAAGGGCAGGCGCTTGCGTACTACTTTGCCGCCTACGCTCGACGACAATGGTCACCCTCACCCAGGACTGTCGGTAGTTGGCAACTGCTGTACCGCAAGTGCCGACCCGTACGACAGCCGACGTGCTGCAGACCGGTGGGCAGGTTCGACAGGAGCAATATGCCTGTCGACGAGCAGCAGGCAGCAGCAGCAGGAGCGGGCGAGGGGTTCACGCGGTGCACACGCTTATGAGGGCCACCATCTACCGCTCAACCCAATCAGTCACACTAACGCATGCGACCCGCACAGCAGGTCTCCCAAGCAGCCGGCAGCCTTTGTGCCCACGCACGTTAACGTAATGTACCCATTCGTGCGAGACCATAGCCCTTTTGCTGGGCGGCGGGATCATTGTCTGCAGCGGGTTAGGGGCTGCATCAATAGGGTTCTTGTTGACGTGTGCAGTGTGACTGACCGAGCGAAAGTGGATGTTAGGGCGGACAATGAGGCAGGAAGCGTTCGGAAGTAATGCAATCCGAGCGCCGAGGGTAGCACGGGAAGGTCAGGTGCCACGTCCATACAAAGCAGAAGGTCAGTAAACGCTCGTGCGATCAACACCCTTCCTTTGTTCCGGGCTCGGCGCCGAGACACGTGCATCTCGGTCCGTGTCCACAAGGAGATGATCGGGAACAATAATATTAACCAAGATCATGTTCCGAGTTCAATGCATTAGTGGTCGTTATCTAGACGAGATGGGACGTGATGACGTTGCGTCGCTCTAGGGTGTGCCGTTGAAGTGCAGTCTACTAATCGTACAAGTGCGTTCTGAGTCTTGCGATTGAATGCCGAGTGGTGTCCGTGCGAATTGGGGTCGAACAATCGACCGCCTCTAATGGGGCCAATAATACCCCGAATCGGGAACCCAGGAGTTCGCGGAACTACCGAGCCTGCCGGTCGGCACCCGAATCCTCCCCATCCACAATCGTATCCTCCGTCATGACGCTCACGAGCGGACTACCAGATTGGCGTACCGGCGCAGCCGGCTGCTCGGTCTGGGCAATCGGTTCTGGGGTATGTTGGGGAATGCCAGCGGGACCGGTCTTCTCGTTCTTCTCAGCTGTGTCAGGGGAAGCCGAAGCCTCCAAGTCCTTCTCTGACGGATCTTCGCGACCTGGTGCCTTCTTCGCGGATCCTCCTATGATGCCCATGCCACGTAGCGTGACCACGGCAACCGCGAGTGCTGGCAACTATCTCAGCACTTGCTCTCATCTCCGACCATACAACCGACTTACCAGCCATAGCGAACCCAAAGCTCGTCCACTGCGCACACCTCTGGCCGTACAGCTGCGCAGAAGGTGACGCGTTCGTCCCGTCGCTGTTGAGCACCACGCCCTCTCTGGCAGACTGCGACCGGACAACCGTATCGTACACGATGGTCGTGATCGTCATCCCGAACGCAGTCCCGGTCTGAGTGACGGTATTGAAGATCCCGCCGGCCAAGCTCTGCTCGTGGCCATGCGCAATCTTGGCTCCGTAGAGAGTGGAGCTGGCGAAGATGCTGTTTCCGAGGTTAGAATGCGGGGGTTGAGTGAATTGGGGAGGGGTGACGTACAAGTCTGCGCCGAAGACGCTTACAACTGCTGCGGGGAAGCCGAATGCCCAGTACGGGCTGGAGACCTTGATGACCGCAAACAAGAGATTGGCAAGTCCCGTTCCGATGCAGCCAATAACTGCACGCTTGGTTAGCCGCGCCGGCAGTCGGTATTATGCACAAACGTACTGATGAGGAACTGGGCAGGTACATGACCCGAAACCAAGGCAAAGACAACATTGACTGAAAACCCAGCCACGCTCATCGGCAAGAACCGGAGCATCGTCTGGATAGGCGGCAATCCAAGATAGTTCTGATAACTGCACCGAACCAGTCAACCATCCACTCCCTCCCTAACAAAACCAGGCGAGGACTTACTAAAGAGTGCCCCAGAACGAAAACGTCGAGAATGCCGACCAAGCGAGGAATCCGATGACTTGTACGGCTGCGAACCGGCCCCCTGCTCTTGCCCATAGCGAGAGGCGCATGAGCGGCGGTCTGTCGGTGTAGAACTCGACGTGATACTCCCAGACGATGAAGCCGGCTATCATGAGCAGTCCGATGACGAGGAGAGCGATGATATCTGCCGCTACCGTCAGTAGCTACCTCGACGCAAGAGAGAGGAAACCAGGCGCACAAGCAGTGTTCCATCCTTGGGGAGCGATCTCGCCTTGTCCAAGGCAGAAGGTGAACAGAACGAGGCCAAAGGTAATGAGCGTTGCCCCAATCCAATCTACCCGCCTGTCGTCGGCGAGAGGATGATCCGGTGGGCAAGTGAAGAATGCTCCGATGAGGGTGATAGCGCCAATGCCGGCCATGACGAAGAAGATTGCTCGCCATGATATCCTGCAGTCGCCGGATCAGTCCGAAGCCCTTCAACTAAGAGGTGCAGACGCACGGTGCATACTGCGTCAAGATCCCACCCAGCACGTTCCCGAATGCAGATCCGATCGGTGCACCAGCAGAGAAAGTCGCGAACGCTACGCTCCTTGCCCTGCTCGGCGGGAACGTCTCCGCCAGTATACCCAAGCAAGCCGGGATGGTTGCTGCTGTACCCATACCCGCCAGAGCACGCATGACGATGATCGTTATTCCTTGCTGAGAGAAGCCGCATCCGAGGGAGAAGGCGACGAGCCATATTGTGCCTAGTAGGAAGACGTGCTTGCGCCCGAAGATGTCGGCGAGACGACCGAAGAGGAGGAGGAAGCATCCCTGCAAAGTATTAGCTGATGATGCAAGCGCGAGCACTACGATGCTCACCGAGGTTAATGAATACGCCGTCATAAGCCATTGCAAACTGGCTGAAGTAACACCGTCAGCGTCCGCCGCGGACACGAAAATTGGCATAACGCACTCGTCGGGATACCCAGATCCTTTCCGATACTGGGTAAGGCTATAGACATCGAGCTTACACCGCAAATCTACGATACGGTCAGTACCTCCTTGTTACCGGCAACGATGGGTACGAACGTTCAACAACATCGCAGTGGACGTGAACCCCACGATAGCGATCGACTTCCATGACCGCAGACTCGGTACGTGATGCTACGGCATATATTAGCATTCGTGCCTGCAAAGAAGCGCATGAATACGCACGCTACCAAGGGTGATATCATCGTCCTACATCACCTCGTCAACGTCCTTCCGTCTACGCGCAAAACCCAAGCCAGACGCACCTCCTCGACCTCGACCTTTGGTCTCCTCAGCTTCTCCTTGACATATTGTCGTAATCCCATTCTCCTCTACCGTTCTGAGAGCAGCGGAGGTCGTCGTGCGCAAGAGAGGACAGTGCGGAGTAAACAGCGCCGTCGTCGCCCTTACACTCTGAGAGGCATATTATACCGTTCCGGTTATTTTCGCCGACTCAATCGCTTAAATAAGCGCCGGCGTATCGGGCACTCGGAACCGGCCCATCGGAGCAAAAAGGGTCAATTGTCGACCCGAGGAGTCCGAGGATCTGTTGAACTGCGCGAGCGCTTGGGCGCGCGGAATGAGGCCGCCGCTGCGATTCGCTTGCCTTTTGAGGTCGCATCGCTCGTCATTTGATCACTATGACTCAACAATGACAGTTGGTTCATAGCATCAATGAACAGCTTGTTAGACCATCAACAGACGTGCAAGCGGGCCATCCATCAAAGATGGCAATAGCATGAGAACTGGTCTCTCACGGCCTCGACGGTCTGGTCGGCCGTCGCTCTTCGGCGTGATGAGTGTCTTCCTTCGATCGTTTGGCACTGAATGCGACCCTACACTTGCAGCTTATAAACCTGATTTTGCGCGTGACTAATCTGATGACAACCTTTCTGCTGCGTCTATACAAAGCGCAAGTCTGGGCGACCCTAAATGAACGGCGAAAGCACCTCGCAGCGGCGGTTGCGTCCCCGCTTCGGAGTTAAGAAGCTTCTCCTACCAGGCGCCTATTTCTTAGTAGTCGGCGCATGTCTGCTGCACACCGTATGCCAGCCGAAGTTTTTGCTCCGATGCCCTTGCTCCTGAGTTTTATTGCTCGGATACCCTTACTTCCGTCTAATTTGCTCGGATGCCCTTGTGTCGCGCGTCGCAGCAACAATTTGGTGGTCAATTAATAGACAATAAGTTCATGAAAATGTTACAGTAACAGTTATTATGAACCTCCTGCTCGCCAGACGCCTTTTGGGAAAGCTTGGACTCTCTTCTATTAATTGGCACATATCCAATCAATAAGACCTTAAATTTCTAGCTTAAGGTGTCCAAGTGCGTCAAAATTCCTAGGCAGAATGCAAAACAAACCTTCATGTTAATTAAAGCGCTTTGTATCTAAATATAAGAGCTTTATGGGCGCAGCTTCCCACTGTGCATTGTCATTATGCATCAAGACTTTATTGATTGACTACCATATTGTTAACAGGACGCGCGACACAAGGGTATTCGAGCAATTTAGACCGAAGTAAGTAAGGGTATCCGAGCAATATCGCTCGGGATGAGGGGCATCCGAGCAAAAACTTCTATGCCAGCCCCCCAACGATCCCCACAATGCAACTGCATGGATGACATTCAAGCCATGGACGAGACTTGGGATAAGCTCGGCAGGTGCCATTAAAGTTCATCAACCGGATCACAACTCTGCTTACTCACACTTTGTTCCTGAGATTTAGACTAGAAGGCGGCGTCGGAAGCCAGAGGGGGATGCTCTCTCAGCGAGCCCAATGCCTCTCCCTTTATGCATTTCATCGTTGCACCATTCGCGCGTACAGCTTGCCCTCACCATTCGAGATCCAAAGGACCAAGTCGCTGCAGTTTGCTGACTGAACCTGATCTTTTGCCTTTCTCGTTACATTCCTCACCGAAAGACCGGTATTGACCGGAATTGCGCGTGTTCTTTCCGGATTCCATCTCGCTACCGTTGATCTCTTCCTTCAAGCCTCAAAGGCTCAGGGGATAGTGAGGCGCCTACTATCCTTGTCGCATGGTGGAATCCGGATCATAGTGCTCGAAGATCATCCATCTCCGCGTCTAGTGACTGGACCACCCGTCAAAGGAGGTCGGCCGCGGACGCAGGTGGACAATACGTACCGTGATAAAAGACGTGCCGCATTCATGGCGACACAAGTAGCAACCGGCAGCAGCGACGAATGTGACATGGGCAACTTGGCCCAACCTGAGGGAGGTCGAGGTTGCAGTGCCTATTTTGTTGCTACCATCGGCGTCCATGGTTCGTGGTAGACGTTGAAAGCCGTACTGGGTCAGCTACTCATCCATTCTGAGGTCTTCAATGCTGCAGTCTGTCGGGCTCGTTTGTCGGCTCCTGGCAGCTAATGTCGCCAAAAGTAATCCTAGAGGGAGCGACCACCAGAGGCCAGGGAGCGTAGACCGCAAACGAAGTGTTGACCGTTGACCGTTGATGCGCGCTTGACAACACGCTAAATACGAGATCAGATGATAGCCTGGACCATGAGAAACCATACGTACAAGCCCCCCATCGGTTATCAGATATCGCCATCAGTGACGTCGTCCCATCCTTTGAAGTCGGACGACTCATCGTACAACGGCTCGCAACATTGCCGTCACTCGGTGCCTTCGGCCGTAGGAACATGATATTTCCGACCCGCAGGATGGAAAGCTGGCCTAGCAGTGTGATAGGGTGCGGTGTTATCAACGCCGCCCAGCGCAGTTTGAGCCTCGTATGCCACCGCGATTCACCCGATATTTGCAGCTATGTCCGGTAGCTGAACCACCGGATCATCAGACATCGACAGCGGCGCGGGTGACCAGAATCACTGGTGAGACGACCTTCGAGCTAGGCTCTACCGTTGCGCAGTCGGATACTTTATCTAATCAGAGGGTGATCAGATGTCGCAGGCGCATGTAGACACGCACTACGAGGGATGAGCCGCCGGCAGCTGTCTCTGGAGAATGATGATGACGGTATGGCGTGCTAACGGGTTATTCCGTGGCTTTCGTCTGCTTCTGTTGTTCCTAATTTTGACTTTGTTCGGGCTGCGCGATCCGAGTCACCGAGGATTAATGTCCGTATAAGGCATAAGGGAACGGAGGTGGTCCTCCACTGAGTGAACGACGGTTGGACGCTGCGGGATGATGAACGTCCGAAGAGGACAGCTCGGTCCCTCATACCCGTTGTGGCGACATCCTCCTCCTCGAAGCGCTATAAATACTGCCAGCGGTGCTCGTCGTCTGCCCTTATCCTCAGCACCTCCCCGAAGCACAAGTCTTCGTACTCTCCAATACTCCAGAGCAGCATCAACCATGACCACCCCACACGTCCCACGCTTCGCCACGCGCCCTCCAACGACCCAAGCCGACTGGTCAAAGTCCGACCAGTACCACAACTCCTTCCTGCTGCCGTACGACGAGCACCTCGAGTTCGCGCTCAAGAACACGGAGAAGAATGGGATTCCCGCTATTAACGTGTCGGCTTCGCAGGGCGCGTTTCTCAATCTGCTCGTTAAGACGCTGGGAGCGAAGAGGGTGCTTGAGGTTGGTACGCTCGGTGCGTACTCGTCGATCTGGATGGCGAAGGCTCTCCCGGAAGGAGGGGAGCTCATCTCGCTCGAGGTGAACCCGAAGCACGCCAAGGTACGTCTCCTTTCCTTCAACACCTCCTCATGCTAGCGACTGAGGTGGGATCACACGCGCAGGTATCGACAGAGAACATCGCCCACGCCGGTCTATCCGACAAAGCCCGAGTCATCATCGGCCCCGCCCTGGACACAATCCCCACCCTCTCCCCCAACCCGCCGTTCGACCTCGTCTTCATCGACGCCGACAAAGACAACAACGGTCCCTACTTCACGCTCGCGCGCAAGCTCGTCCGTACTGGCGGGGTGATCATCGTCGATAATGTCGTCAGGAACGGAAGGGTTGCGGACGAGAATGAGAAGAGCACGGATGTGGAGGGCGTGAGGAAGCTGCTGAAGACGGTGCAGGAGGATAAGGGCGTTGATGCTACTACTATCGCTACTGGTGCGGCTTGCCTTTCCCCTTCCACTTGTTGTACACTGACACCTCTGTAGTGGGTGACAAGGGCTACGACGGCTTCATGTACATCTTTGTCCGTGAAGGCATCTGAACGCACTGATCAAGTGGAATCTGGTATGGAAGGCAAGAGCTGTTGTATCAAGAGGCATATGTTAAACGAGCAAATTAGGATTTAGGATCAGTACTAGGAGCGGTACCGGGCTAAACTGCTGAAGCGCGAGGCTAATGTTCTGTATAACTCTGTACGTCCTTGGAAGGACGTAGCGAGAGCACTTGGAATGTACTTGGAATATCATGTTATTAACATTCTTCCAAATTACGTTTTTCTGTCGGGCCTAACCGGGAAGAAGGGGAACGAAAGAGAGGGTGACTGCCAGTCCGTACATTGGCTAACCTGCTTTTGCAGCGTCTAGAAGGAAGAAGGGGAACAACAGCGAGAAACAAGGGTATAACGAGGGTCCGGTCCCATCTGCGGGCTTGGTAGGCAGAGCTTACCTAGGCGAGCAGCGAGCCGATGACGACGGCTGCGACGGCGAGGAACCCGCCAGAGTAGGCAATGCGATGGGACGCACCGCTCGTCGTCATGGAGCCGTAGGCTCCGCTCGATGCACCAGCACTCGCAGAGGGCATAGCGGCGCTGCTGGAGCTGTCGCTGGAGGTGCCATTTGCGGCGTTGGCACTCGCCATCAAGACGGGCAGGTCCTGCGGGATGACGAGCGAGCCAGATGGGGAGTAAGCGCCCATGCCAGATTCGAGGCTTCCGTTGTTCGCTGCGTAGAACAGACGCGTGAACAGCGCGTTCTCGATGAAGCTCTGCATCTGCTCGGGCGGGACGTTGGAAGTGTCGAACGAGTTGCCCCACGTGTACGCGCTCGTACCCATCGTCATGTTGTTCACCATCGAGACCATCGCTGCCATCGTCGGGCTTGCGGCGGCCTGGGCGAGGATCTGAGACTCGAGGTTCGTGTCGATCGAGAAAGTCGAAGCGGGGTTGACGATACCGAACATGCCCTTCTCGCAGTGGCCGGGAACACCGCAGTAGTAGAAGACTGGGTTGGTGTCGTTGATCACCTGGTTGAACACGAAGCTGGCGTTCTGCTGGCCGGAGGCGAAGGGGTTGTCGAGCGTCTTGTTGCACGGAGTGGCCTCGGACGACTTGGTCACTGTGTGCGGGCCGGCGCGCCACTGCCAGGAGATGGTGTCACCGACAGAGGCGTTGATGGCGAAGGGGATGTAGCGCAGGACGCCCTTGGTAGGCGCGACGATGACCGTGTGCGTGGTAGGGGTGCCATTGGAATTCCAGCTGTTGCCGCTGCTAGAGCTGCTGGAGCCCGAGCCGTATGAGGGAGGCTGAGTAGTCGAGGGAGGCGGCAGCATGTTCCATTGAGCCTGGCACTGAGAGACGCAGTTGTTGTAGTCGGTGCCCCAGTTGGAAGAGCCAGAGCCATAAGAGCTGCTGGAAGAGCTGTAGCCGGAAGAGCCGGAGCCGGACGTGCTCCATGAAGTTGCAGTGGGGGCAGCCTCGACAGTCGTGCTGGTAGCTTCCCAGGTCGTTTGGGAGGTCGTCTGCCAGGAGTTGTCAGCAGAAGAAGTGGTCGTTTGCCAGGAGTTGTCGGCGGAGGACGTGATCCAGCTGTCCGAGCTTGTCTGCCACGAGTTGTCGGCAGTCGAGGTGGACGTCCAGGTGTCAACGGAGCTGCTCGAGTCCCAGTTGCCGTTCTGCTGGTTGCTGCCGTAGCCTGAACCAGAGCCAGAGCCCCAGCTGTTGGAGCCTTGGCCGTACTGTGAGCCGCTTTGGCTGCCTTGGCTCCAGTTGTTGGAGCCGTAGCCGCTCCCAGAGCTGCCGGAGCCGGAGCTATAGCCGGAGCCACTGCTGGGGTTCCAGTTCTGGTTGTTGTTGTAGTTCGAATTCGAGCCGTAGCCGCTTCCTTGACCGTAGTTGCCGTTGGAGTTCCAGGAAGAACCGGCGACTACGGGAGTGGGGCTAGCAGCAGTGGACTCGATCACACCGTTAGGCGCAGAGAAGGCAGGCTCATTCGTCGAAGAGTCACGCTTGTGCCTGTGCGAAGGTGCGGCCGATGTGACGGCGGAGAGGACGGCGATGGCAGTAAGGAGAGGGGTGGTGAGGATGACCATCTTTGCTCAAGGATCCTTCGTTCGAGGTTTGGTTGATGAAAGGGGTGACGGGTTGATGAATCAATCAAGAGACCTCGCAGAGGTAGTGAACTCTATCAAAGAGTCGATGTGCTAACAGTATGGTCAGCATTGGCCGCAAGAGTTGTACCGACAGCGCTTACGTGACGAGACTAGCTCGAGCGGGGAGTCGGGAGTCGAACGAAGGGTGGGGCGAGGAGCAGAGAAGGACCAGGCCTACCGACAACGAGCTCTCGTCTTGGCACCTTTTAAGCATCTGAGCGGCCTACCCAGATGCGGTAACCAAGGTCGGAGACGCTCATGGTACGATGCCCCCATTTTTCGGTTCCCTTCGTCAACAGCAACTGTCCCGCGCCGCTCAGCATGGCGACTCATACCAACTGTGGGGAACGTTGACAAGGGTCCTCGAGCAAGCACAAGACGACGAGCGATCTTCTCTCTCAAGTAGACGAAGACTAGCGGTTGTTACGTATTCACACGGTAGCGACGCGAGAGACAGAGAGTTCCCGGCGGAGAGTAGCAAGAGTAACGAGCTCAGCATCAATCGAGTGCACGTGGGCCTGACAACCACGTCGCTTCTGACCATTTATGCCCAGAGATAGCGATGCACTAATCACCATTTTTGAGAATAATTCCAGTGAGCCAACTTCAAGAAAGATGGGGACATCAGCTTCGACAGAGACAGCAACAAGATGAGAACGTCGAGAAGCAGCGGAAGCAATCTCCACACAATTCATCTTGTTCCTAGGCGACGAACCCTTGTCGTCCTTCTGCGTGCTTCTCATTCCAAGCGAAATCCGCTCATCGCCATGAAAACCGTGAACATCTGTCCATTAACAGCCTCGTACCAGAACATCTTATAAGATCATCTCCACGAGGGATAGTGATCGAGTGTATGACTCGTGATCGTCGTGCATGTGTTCGTTCGTCGCAACCCGTGTACAGATGTAAGCCAATCAAGGAAAAGGTCCCGGTAGCCGTCGACGCAACATCGAGAAACGACCTGCGCTTCCTCAGCCGCGACCATACAAATGCCCTTCCACAATGTCCAGAAATAGCCCTCACTTGGAATCAATCGAGAGGGTGGTCAGACTGTGTGGGATCTCAGATCCGTCCAGTCTTCGGTCCGGCCGGAATTCGTCGCGACTTGGGCCTTGACGCTAACCCAGCTGACAACAATGGCCTCACCGTAGCAGTGTCCGACGGGTCCACCAGCGCCAGATTGCCCATGCGCTTCGCATCGCGTAGCTGACGCAACCTGTTCTGTGCACGAGTTGCAGGCGTAGGTGACGGTACCTTGTCACTGTCCGCAGCAGGAGTTTGAGCATACGCCTCGTAGATATCCCGAAGGCTGGCCCCAGATGCAATGCTCGTTGCCGTTCCAGGCACGGCAGTGCCTGGGGTAGCCGTGCCTGTGCGGGGAGTCGGGAGCGGGCTGAGGTACTGCGAGCCGGCGCTGTGAAGAGGCGTATTGACATTGCGTTCTCTGATGTCGAATAACCAGGGCGGGAGGTCATTCTTGGAACGCGCTTTGTCGATGTAATACGTCTTTAGCACAGCAGTGAGATGAGTCTCGCCGCCGGGTGTATGCACTATGAAGGTTCAGCTATATGCGCATATAGGTGCACGGTTGCGGCTTACGTTCATCGTCGTCCTCCTCAGCTCCGTAGAAGTTCCATTCCTTCGCCGTTAGTGCTGCAGTAGCTACCAGTCGCTCCCAGAGCGTCGGACCATACGTGGGCTGACGGGTCAGAGTCGCAGTCACTGTTCATGGTCAGAAGGGAAACCGAAGGCATACGCAAGAACATACCAGGCACGGGCGGTACAGGCGGAATATCCTCCTGCTCATCCTCCTCCATGACAACCTTAGTCCGGCTCTTGGCGCTTCCCCTCAAAGATAGGCCGGAAGGCCTGTTCTTCAACCCTTTTCCAGTTTTATTCGATTTGACGGAGATGAACGACCGGCTATCGTCTGACGTCTCAGAGCCAGCGATAGATCCTGCTCGACCCGATCGCTCGAAAAGTGAGCTGGAGCTGGATGTTGTGGTTTGCGAGGAAAGCGACGAGTTCGATCGTGCGTGGCTTAGAGAAGGACGTCCATGGGACCGCGAGCGCCTTGCAACAGATAGTCGGTCACTGGTTTCGCCTGTCCGACCACGTGTGTATCCAGCTGGCAGAGCGGGTATGCCCGTCCCGCGAGCAGAAGGCATATTTGGCGAATCAAGCTGAGCCAGAATGGAGTGGTTGCTGTTCCTGTGCTGAGGGAAGTTTGGCCGGACAGCAGAGCGAGAAACGCGCGGAGAAGAGGGAGATCCAGTGACTGGTGAGGCAGGGAAGCGGAAAGATGCGTTGATCGCGCTGGGCGATGCGGTGTGAACGACCAGCGCTGGGCGACAGCCAGAGGCAGACCGATCGGTCAAAGACGAGACTGTACGCGGTGGACGTGGTACGTGAGCCTCTGCCGGTGAAGGGGGCAGCCCGTTGCCGGCGATATCGTTCCGGTATCGTTGTAGTCTGTCCATATGATGGGAAAGACAGGGGCGTTGCCAGGTAAATTCCGCCGGTCGCGTAGAGGATGATATTGACAATGAACGAAGACACTGAGTGCTTGAAGTGAAGAGAGCGTTCGCTGCAGACCAGCTGGGCGACAACGAGTTGGTCGTTGACCAGAAAGGAACGATAGGGAGCTGACGGGACGAAGGAAAGTGACGAACGGGCGATGCGAGGACTGGGAGCGGACGGCGAGCACAGCGCTGGGCGGTGAGGCAAACGACGGCCACCTCCGCAATCACAGGCCGGATCTGGTTTCATGACACCGAAGACACAGCCACAACCGGGAACAATCGTCAGCCCAGGCGCCCCCTTTGTGTGACTGTGAAAGCGTCTTTGGTTTACCACCTTTCATCACTTGGTCTTCCCATGCTTTGGCCAGATTGGAGACTTGGGCGTCTATGCTAAGAGGCGGGTCTATCCTGGCGATGCGGTTACCTGGTTTTCATCTTCCTAGGACCTTGATTGCATCTGCTTATTGTCGACATCCTATCCCCAACTCGTGCGCCGGCGCTCGGCTTCTACACTGCGCGCGTCCGGCCTTTGCTCGTGCTGCGACAAAGAAGCGTGAGCTTCCTATCGTTGAAGCCCCTCAAGCCCCCCGTGCAGTTCAACTCCGGCCATATCAGGAAGAATGTATACAAGCATGCCTGGATGCCATAGCTAAGGGACATACCCGCATAGGCGTGTCCTCCCCGACTGGTAGCGGCAAGACCACGATCTTCTTGAATCTGATCTCTCGTCTACCTCCTCCCGAAGGTCGGCCGCATGCGAATGGCGCCCTTGTCATCGTCAACAGTGTGGAGCTTGTCCGGCAGACTGCGACGGTCGCGAAGGCTATGTTTCCGGATCTGGTCGTCGAGGTTGAACAATCACAGCATGTAGCATCTGGCGTTGCGGACATGTGAGCTTAATGACGTCTGGATGGCCTCTCGAGATTGACAACGCGACTAGCACGGTGGCCACTTACCAGACGCTTCTGAGTCCGGAGAGGAGGGAGAAGTTCAACCCCTCCATGCTCAAGGCCGTGATTGTGGATGAAGCTCACCACGCCGCCGCACGATCCTACCTCGAGATTCTGTCATATTTCGATCCCGCTATTGCGCATACATCACCTCCTGAAGCGGACTCCAAAGAAGAAGGGTCGTCTCCGAACGTCCACGGTGACGAGGTGGAGCTGGATTCGAATTCTGCGGTCGAGTCCTCGAAACTGCCAATCATCGGCTTCTCCGCTACTTTTAGCAGACACGATGGGCTGGCACTTGGTCGGGTGTTTCAACAGATCGTCTATCATAGTGATTTCCTCCAGATGATCAAAGATGAATGGTGAGAATATAGACCTTCTCTCGTCATGCACGTGCTTGAATTTTAAGCACAGGCTATGCAATATCAAGTACACCACTGTTAAGGCAAGCCTGGACTTGAGCAGCGTGAAAGTGAGCACGGTCACTGGCGATTTCTCCCCGAAAAGCCTCGCACAAGTCATCAACACCGACACCATCAACAAACTCGTTGTGCAGACATGGCTTGATCTCGCCAGTGCGTTGCTGAAGCGCATTTTGCGAGCAAATGAGCTGACGATGTCTAACAGGTACACGCCGATCGACTTTGATCTTCTGCGTTGACATTCAACACGTCGCAGACCTTACACAAGCATTCCGGGCGCAAGGCGTGGACGCTCGTTTCATACACTCGAAGATGCCGGCTGCTGACCGGCGTGGAATTCTTAACGACTTCCGACAAGGCAAATTCCCCGTTCTGGTCAACTGTGCCATCCTCGTCGAGGGAGCGGACATGCCAAATACGGACTGCGTCATGCTTTGTCGCCCGACAAGGTCAAGGAACGCATTTGCACAGATGATCGGAAGGGGCTTGCGTTTGAGCCCGCAGACTGGCAAGGAAGATTGCAAGATCATCGATTTCGTTGATAGCATCAGCCGCGTGAATGGACTGGTCAATTTACCCACTCTGTTCGGGCTCTACGCGGACCGGGAACTCAAAGGTCTGTCCAGCTTATCGCGGAGCTACGAGGCTCGATATCTGACGGGTCACACAGATGCCTCTATTGAAGATCTCGAGCAAGCTGCTGCCGAGGAGGGAGAAGTGGAAGCTGACGATTCGGAGGGTGATGTTCCTGCGCCGAAGAATGTGACTTACACCGATTATGACAACCCGTTCGAATTGGTATCACACAACAAGCCGCGCTCAACAATCTGGAAGCTCAGTCCGTATGCGTGGGTATCATGCGGCAATGACACGTATATCCTGGAATTGCTGGGGCAGGGGTATATCCAAGTCTGCCCTGCTGCCGCATACAACTTCGCAAAGGGTGAGGAGTCTCCACGACGGTCGAAGGAACCACTCATTGTCAAGACATTGCGTGAAATGGCGGCGGAGAACAAAGGGTTTGTGGCCTTTTGGGTGCGAACAATTCCTGGAAGCAGGGAAAAGGGGGGACACGCGGTACGCCGACCGATGCCCATCATCACGGCGCCGGATCTCGAAGGAGCCATCAAAGGAGCCGACACCTATGTGCAGAGTCACATCCTCCGGGGTGTTCCACCTCATCTCTCGTAAGTCGTCCTCTCTCTCCTTGCGTGTTATGTACTGACGGCTGGACTGTAGACCCCTCCGACGGGCGGCATCGTGGCGCAAGCAACTGGTCAGCGCCAGCCAACTCGGGTTCCTGACCAAGAGGCTCAAGGACTGCAAGAAGAATGTCCTATCGTTACAAGGCATTGATGAAAACACTGTTGAAAAGCTTGACAAGCAGGAGAAGGAGATGGGGAGCTACACCAAAGGGCAAGCAGCGGATATTATATGTCGTCTGAGGCACGGAGCGCAGGTGGGTGCTTTGTACGATACTTCGATAACATCGATTGACGAGTTTCATGAAAGCGTGCATGGGAGACGAAGCTCCGCGAGAAGACAGCTCGAGCAGTTCAGGCTGAGAAAAAAGCTCGTCGCAAATCACAGCACGTCGTCAAAGTTGGCCCGCTGCCAGCATAAATGCCGCCACCTCCTTCAGCGACCTTGTCGGCAGCTGTTCCGAAGATTATCCGGCCAAGCTTGCAATCAAGCACGTTCTTGATGGCATCATGGATTGACGAGCATTGCCCGCCCGCCGTGCAATGCCGCCGTTTGGGGCGGGATTTGCCAGAATCGCTCTCTCGAAATGGTTGCGCGCATCACGCGCCGGCAAATGGAGGAACATCGGGCGTGTTCGGGCTAGGTCGGCGCCCCGTCACTGGAATGCACCTACGCCTCCTCCATCCTAGGGGACTTGATGCTAGCTCCCTGTAGCGAGCACTGCGCAACACAGTAGGTTGCAAAATAGGTAGATGGTCACAGATGGGTACTATCCCGGTTAATATACTTTAACAAGTACTGCATCCATCACGCAGCAGTGATCCCTACAGTACCTGCCGAGCCTTCCTTCCAGGGTCTTCTTCCCAATGTCGTAATGCCCTTTACAGCAATTGATTCCGACCGCTCCCAGCCGGTCCCGATGATATCGCTCACGTTCGTCGTCCATAAAAGTGCGCCCCCAAACAACGACTGCACAACGCCTTTTACTCTCTGCCCTACAACATATACACAATGTCTCTCTCTAGCAAGCTTTCTATCACCGACCTCGACCTCAAGGGCAAGCGCGTCCTCATCAGGGTCGACTTCAATGTCCCTATGCAGGATGGCAAGGTCACGAATGATGCAGTGAGTTCGGCAAGTTTGACGAACGCATACATGTGTCTAAAAGGTGACGCAGCGTATCGTAGCCGCTCTGCCAACGATCAAGTATGCGCTTGATCAAGGTGAGCTGCACAGTGGCTCTCAGGTGGACCGATGCTGACTGGCGAAAGGCGCACAATCCGTCATCTTGATGTCCCATCTGGGGCGTCCGGATGGCAAGGTCAATCCGAAGTACTCGCTCGAACCCGTCGCACCAGTTGTCTCCAAGCTTTTGGGCAAGGAGGTCAAGTTCATTCCCTCCCTCGAACCCTCTCCGAAGGAACAGATCGCATCCGCACCCGCCGGCTCCGTCTTCCTGCTCGAGAACCTGCGGTTCCACATCGAGGAGGAGGGTTCAGTGAAGAATAAGGACGGAACGAAGACGAAGGCTTCCCCCGAAGCGGTGGACAAGTTCCGCTCTCAGCTCACCGAGCTCGGAGATGTCTACGTGAACGACGCGTTCGGTACCGCCCACCGTGCGCACTCGTCGATGGTTGGCGTCAAGCTCGACAAGCGTGCCGCCGGGTTCCTGATGAAGAAGGAGCTGGAATTCTTCGCAAAGGCACTCGAGAACCCTGAGAGGCCGTTCCTGGCGATTCTGGGAGGTGCGAAGGTGTCTGATAAGATCCAGCTGATCGAGAACATGCTTGACAAGGTGCGCTTCCTTTTTCTCTCTATCCGGTATACATAGCTAACTTTCTCTCGCAGGTCGACTCGCTCATCATCGGCGGTGGTATGGCCTTCACCTTCAAGAAGGTGCTGGATGGCGTCTCCATCGGCAACTCCCTCTTCGACAGGGATGGTGCCGAGAAGGTCGCCGCGCTGATGGAGAAGGCCAAGCAGCGCAATATCAAGGTCGTCTTCCCGGTCGACTACATCACCGGCGACAAGTTCGCCGAGGATGCCAAGGTGCGTCATTGCCCTTCCCCTCACAATGACGGAGTCATTCTGACAACTTGTTTGCAGACTGGCACCGCAACGGACGCAGAGGGTATCCCAGACGGCTGGCTCGGCATGGATGTCGGCCCCAAGTCCCGCGAGCTCTTCCGCGAGACCGTCCTCCAGGCTAAGACCATCCTCTGGAACGGCCCGCCTGGCGTGTTCGAGTTCCCCGCATTTGCAGAGGGTTCGAAGGCGCTCCTCGCTGCTACGATCGAGGCTGCAAAGAAGGGCACGACTGTCATTGTTGGCGGTGGTGATACCGCCACTGTCGTGGCCAAGTTCGGTGGTGAGGAGGAACTGACGAAGCACGGTCACGTTTCTACCGGTGGTGGAGCCAGCCTGGAGCTGTTGGAGGGCAAGACCCTTCCTGGTGTCGCTGCGCTCAGCGAGAAATGACTGAGATCCGCATTGTAACGAATAAAAACCCGCACGTTGTAGTTGTCTAATGGTTTTCACGATGCCGGTATTGCAGGCAATGTAGAGAAAGAAATCAAAATGAATATAGCGTTTGCTCATACTCTCAATAACGTGTGCGGTCAGGGCTTTGGTGGTCTCGCCAGACTGTTTCATTAATGTGAATTAAACTGTGCCAGCGTAATTAGGTGGGATACAGAATCGTAAAGGGCCGTTGACAAGATTCGCAGAGGTCATTCATGCATAAACTTTATGCCACCACGCCTTGGCTCACTTTGCTGCAGATCCGACGTCAGATGATACCAAGTGGGATGAGCATGAAAACGTACATGCGGTCCTCCAGCAGACGGCGCTCCAAGAACCGGAAGCCATAGAAGCACAATCCGACGAAGACAGACGCGGAGAACGCGCCGAGCTGTCCGCCCCAGATCCAATACTGGTTCTTATAATCCCAGACTTCGCGGCCGTATCCCGCCATCCATGTCAGGAGGCGAGGACCAAGGTCGCGCGCCGGGTTCATCGAGAATGACGTGGTTGAGCCGAACGTGCATCCGATACCGAGGATCAGGAGAAAGAGTACTGGAAACACATAAGCATTCCGCACATTTACGTCTCTTGAATCGAGAGCATACCTAGGGGCACCGTAGGGAAGGCTGGACGCGGCGTGAGTGTGACGATGTACAGCACGGCGAAGACGAGGGCACAAGTCGGGAAGAACTCGGCTAGCCAGCAGGAGAAAGACGGCGTGTCCATTGCAGGGTATGTTCCAAACAACCCAGCAGTGCGGGCAATAGTGTGGCCAGGGTCAAACAGGAAGATGTCGTGGCTATATGCGCATATTTATAACTCTGCTGCCAGGAAGGATCACGGGCTAGGACTCACTAATACACGCCATACGTAATGGCTGCTCCTAGCAGCCCGCCAAGCACCTGAGCGACGTAGTAGATCGGCAGCTTCCACGCAGGCACTTGTCCTACAATGACGAGCATGAGGGTCACGGCAGGATTGAGGTGTCCACCTGAGAAACGAGCGGCGAAGGCGTTTCCAACAGCCAAGCCGACACCCCAGCCAACAGGCACGGTAGAATACGACTAGATATCACGGGTGAGCCGCATATATGCGCCAAAAAAAGACAGGGACATACGTTGAATTGCCCGTTATCGGCAACCACATATTGACAGTTCGCGCCTGTACCGAAACCCACGAAGAAGGCAGTCCCGAAGAGCTCAGCCATGATCTCCAGCGCGATGTGCGACTTGGGCCCAACGACGGGAGCCGGAATATCCTTCGGTTGGAGTGCGTCCGGAGTAAGCGGCTTCTCGACATGGGCACAGGTTCCGACGAGAGTCGGAGGCACGCTGTCTGTGCATGCAGAAGTCGACCGGGCATCATCGGACGTGGCTCCGGGGATGAGGGCTTGGGAAGCAAGAGAAGTCATGAATGGCTAGTGCGAAAGGGGGGACGGGTGAGGGAGGAAGGAGATTGAGGTGCCGCTGCCGAGCACCTGCAGAACGGCGCCGGTTAATATACGGCGCTCGTTGTCTCATAGTTGCCAGACAACCGCTAACTTGTGTTGAACCAAACATGTCTTGAACTTTGTTGGATACAGTTGTTATTAATTGTTGCAGTTACAAGTAAGACGGAGACCATCAGAAACCGTACCCCGTAGAGCTTCTGTTGATTTCAGGAAGTGCATCGCCGAGGTCAGACAGGAGACAGCCATCTGAAACGATAGCAGCGGTGTCTCCAAAAGCCGCTCTGAGCTAACATCTTGCAGCAGTAGGATAATGATAGCGTTAATTTGGGATGATGTCCAAAGTGGGCTGTAATGTCGCAGCGGAAACTGGAGGAATGCGTATGGAACATCGCCGAGCTTCACCCGCGCGTGATTCTTTGGTCCCGCTGTATTCAACCTGGGGAAACCCTTGCAGTCCCAGCTCCGAGCCCCTCAGCAGTCCGCTACATATTACTCGACGCACGACCATGGACACCACCAACAGCACTACTATACCAGAGCCGCCAAAGCTGGAGATCGATTGGAACGCTCTGCTCAAATATGATAGCTTGACTTATGTTCTCGTTGCGATCGTCGCGGTGCTCTTCGTCCTGTACCAGAATCAGCAGGCTCAGCCGCTTGCACATCCTTTGCTATTTGGGCGGCAGTCTGAGCTTAGCAAGTCGAGGAAGAAGGGAGAGTCTGCGGTGTATAGGAACTATGGGCTGGGGCATGGGACTCCGGTATGTCATGCAAGCATACTTGCTGGACATGGGCTGATAATGGTGCCCAGCTCGTTAACCGACCTAGGGCTGAGGTCAAGACTATCCTTGATCTCGTGCCTGAGAGTCAGGCGCTCAAGCGCAAGCTGTGGAAGGTTTCTGTTAGTGGACTCTAGCTCGAACATGCGTTCAAGTCTAACCACATTATCAGGTGACGAACGCTCAGATCAAGGCAACCGCTGCTGCCTTCGCAACCGGTCTGACCAAAGTCGCTGGTCTGATACCGAAGGAATCGAACGTGCTCTTCCTGTTGAATGACAGCATCGGTGCGCATATATTAAATGCTTCGAATTGACAGACGCTAACGTGAATTCACGAAGACTTCCTGATCGCCGATCTCGCCTGCGCTCAGCTCTCCATCACCTCATTCACCACGTCTGAGACCAGCCTCGTCGTCCCCATCCTGCAATGGCATATGCCAAGCGCAATCATCGTCTCCGCCTCGCAGCTCGACAACCTCCTAGAGCAAATCGCAGACGAGAAAGAATCCCAGCTCATCTGCGTCATTGTTGTCCCCGAAGAAGGCGTCAAGACGGACGTGACCGAGTCTGGCGTCAGGTCGGGAGTGAAGATCTTCCTCTGGGGAGAGATCGAAGATGCTGGCAAAGTGGCTGAGAAAGTTGCACCGGTGGAGATCGCGCCAGAGGACATCTTCTCCGTAAACTTCTTCAAGCTCGGTTCTGATGGGGTATGCGTGTGGCATGCGCTTATGGCTTCGTACTTGACTAATGCCGGCCGTAGAAACCGGTTGGCGCCCAGATTACGCACCAGAACTTGACTGCAGGCGTGACGGCTGTTATGAACCTCTTCCCATCGGGCAAGACGATCTCGGCGGCCGATACGGTTATTTCTGCCTTCTCTATGTCACACCCGTTCGGTCGCGCCGTGGCCTATGCTTCGATCTACAATGGTAGGGATCGCCGATACGAGCAGTCGGGTGTCTTCTGACGCCTTCCAAAGGTGCAGCCTTCGCTACCGTTCCGTCTACTGCATTGTACAAGGGGCCTCTCGATGGTGAGCATTATTGCCCATCTACAGGTGTACAGTGCTCGGACTCCACGAACAGCTTCCAAGGTCGGACTGGACGAGCTCCTGCACACCGTCGACCTTTACGACCTCCCTCCGCCCACAATAGTATTCATGACACCCCCCCATCTCACCTCCTGGGGCCAAGCGATCCTGAGCAATGTCGGCAACTTGTTCCTCCTGGGCTGGAGGCATAAGATCTCCCAGGCTAGTCAGGGTCACGTGAGCCGAGAGGGCTGGTTGGACAACTTCATCTTTGGCGGGGCGAGGAAGAAGGCTGGGAAGAAATTGGATGAGAAGTTGCGGCAGATTGTCATTGCTGGAGGTGAGCCTCGTCATCGCTTGCAAACTTGGCTGGGGCTTGTGGCTGATGCTGTTGCAGAACCGATCGCACCGCTCAGACTGCGGCCGTCCCGCTTGCTGCTTTCGGTGCCGGTGGTAAACACCTACATTCACCCACTTGTATGCGGGCCCGTAGCAGCGACAAGTCCGTTCGACGTTCAGTTCTTCCGCACTCCAAGCGCGCACTACGGTGCCCCAACAGCTTCCCTTGAGCTGAAGCTGCAAGGCGTGGACGATGAAGCCGTCGAGCGGGGTGAAGACCCAGTAGGAGAGGTACGCTTCAATCCATCCATTACAGCGACATGTACTGAACAAAACTCAGATGCTGGTACGCGGCCCATCCATCCTAGTCGCGACGAGCGAGACCCGCCTAGGAGAGGACGGCTGGCTAAGGACAGGAGAGGCAGCGATGGTCCAGTCCAATGGGAGTATTCTGCTGATACCGCAAGAGTGAGTGAGGGCCATAGGCTCGCAATCAGGAAAACCGAGGAAGGGGTTCTGTGGAATGTTTGTAACTACCCTCAAAATCCATTTGTTTTTGGCGTCCACAGGGCTGCATGGTTCTGGATCCCTTCCTGAAAAGAAGGGACGCTGTGCCAAGCGGGAAGTCAAAACAACCCACGCGAAAGTGTTTCATTCCGAGCAGAAGGGCGCGACAGGGCGCGACAGCCTCAGACGAGGGAGAGGAGACGCGCCTTGCTTTTGTCACGTGTTGATTTGTTATCAGGGTGGCGTTGACAATCGGACGCGTGATCAGTTTCTCGCGCGCCGCAATCACAGCAGCGGACCCTCAGACCGCTGCGAACGGCTTAAATCCCGTGGCACGGGATCGGTACCCCCCTCCTTCGCCCCTTCGTCCTCACCCACCACTTGCGCCCTCCTCCTTCTCCTCGTCGTCCTACACAGCGACCTCCACATCCAAGTCAACTTTCAAACACCTTCATACATACTAGCCAACCATGTCTGCTACCAAGACCACCACTAAGAAGCCCGCCTCTAAGAAGGCTGCCCCTACCCACCCGTCGTTCATCGACATGATCTCGGTGAGACCTGTCTCCTCCACCCATATGATAGCATACACTCACCATGTCCCCTCTATGTCAACAGGAGTGCATCGCCCACGAGAAGGAGAGCGCCCGCACTGGTGTCTCCCGTCCCCAGATCAAGAAGTAAGCCTCCCTCGTTGTCATCGTCCCCTATCAGGGACCCCCTTATCTCGTTGCTTATCCATCATCAAGGTACATCGAGACCAAGTACAAGCTCCCCTTGACCGCGGCCGTGAACACCCAGATCTCCAGGGCCCTCGAGCGGGGTACGGAGACCGGCAAGTTCGTGATGCCCAAGGGTGAGCTCGCTGTCCGCTGGGGTGGCTGGTCGTTCGTTCTCTAAGACCCTTATCACAGGCTCGTCGGGCAAGGTCAAGCTCGCACCCAAGAAGTCCTCTGCCAACAAGGAGAACAAGAAGCCCAAGCCGGCGGCGACCAAGAAGCCCGCTGCTGCTAAGCCTGCTGCGACCAAGGCTGCTAAGCCCGCAGCAGCGAAGAAGACGACCACTGCGAAGAAGCCTGCTGCTGCTAAGCCTGCTGCTGCCAAGAAGCCCACAACCAAGCCTGCTGCCGCGAAGAAGGCTGCTACCGGGACAACGAAGAAGGCACCAGCGAAGAAGCCCGCAGCGAAGAAGGCTGCTCCTAAGGCTGCACCGAAGAAGGTGAGCAAACATTTTTCCCAATTGTCGTCGGCCATCGCTCATCGCGCTCGCGTATAGGCTGCTGCACCTAAGAAGGCTTGATTCTGATCTCGTCTTGGGTTCTGCTATCCTGTTCTTGCTTTAGCCTGTGCTCCCTCTTATTTTTACTGTTGTAATCTTACTATACCTAACTGCCGCCTCCCGTCTCCACCTTCCTTCGCCCTCATTGTTTTGGTTGGTGTTGGGTGCCGGGATGCGTCACGTGAACAGCCCTATAGGACATGCCATAATATACAAATATGAACATGCCTTCATACATATCCCATTGTGTGCGTGCTCCAACGTAAATTTGCAGAACTTGGGCGTCAGAGAGGCGCGGGTTGCATGTGTGGAGCCTCTTCCTGCGGTTCGTCGTCAGAGTCTCCTACAATTTCCAGCGCGACCTTCTCCAGCTCCTCGAGAGGCCAGCCAATGTCCGACTTGGCCATCTTCAGACTGGCCACCTCTTCACCAAGAGAAACCAGCGTCTCATCACTACGCAACACGTCAGTCAACCCCCCTCAGTACATAGAAAGAGAAACATGCATACCTAGCATGTATCTGCGTCCACCTAAGATAATCATCCACCCAAACCCGCGCATAAGCCGCATACGGCCCCCCCGCATCCAACAGCCCCCTAGTCCACAAAAGCACCTTCACGACCCCCCTCCTACCCCCCTTAAGCACACGCGCCACCTCCCTTCTCACACGCTCACACAGCTGCCAATTCCTATATAGCGGATAGGCCAGTGCTCGCCTATAGGAGCTGATGAGGGTGGAAAGGAGCGTGGAGGTGGATGGGAGGCTGTTGAGCGCTACGAAGGGCGGTGTGAGGACGGAGAGTGTCCATGCGGATTGGGAGGTCGGGTCGGAGAAGGTTGTTAGGGCGTCGTAGGCTGTTGAGAATATGAGAGGGAGGAGGGTGAGGTAGATGGTTCGGTTTAGGTCGGGTGTGAGGAGGTCTGTTTGTATGTCATTAGCATCAATGGCATCGTCAGCGGAAGTGGGAGATGTGGAAGGTAAGGGGGAGAGGGAGGGAGGGAGGGAGGGAGGGGGACGAACATTCTCGTTGTGGTAGCTGTAGGAGGACTAGGTTCTCGGCGTCTGTGAAGGTGATGGGTTCTTGGAGGAGATCCGAGAACGCGGGTCCTTGAGCTAGGATCTCTTTGATCATCTCATCTTCCATGAAGTCCGCCCTACCCAATCATCAGCCATTCACTCCATCATTCTCAGCAGCAGCAGCAGCAATAGCAGCAGCAGCAGCAGCAGTAGGGAAAGGAGGAGGAGGGCGCACACATAATGCTCCGGATCCCATTTCTCCTCCTCATGTTCTCTCATCCGTTCCCACCTCTCCCGCTCACTGAGCTTCTCAGCCTCCTGGCCAAAGATGTTCACTTCGTTTTCCGTATCTGTCACCCGGGTGAAGTAGCCGGAATGAAGGTTCAGGAATCCGTATGGATGGGTGAGGCGGGTCGAGATGAGTGGTTCGGTTGAAGGAGGGGGGAGGTGCCAGTTATGCTTTTCCGCTACGACCACACCAGACATCTCAGTATGTACATCCCAAAGGACTAGGAAGCAAGCGGGACGGACCTTCAAGAGCGAGCTCACGTTCTTGCATCAACCACGCTTTTCTCTTAGCCTCCTCATCCGCCCCAGCATCATCAATAACTTCAATAACCGGTCTCCTCTCCTGCCTCTCCTCTCCCACTACAGGCGCCGCAGAGGCAGAAGTCCCAGGAGCCATCAACTTCCCCAACAAGTCCAGATCCTTGAACTCTTCTCCCTTGACTACTTTGGAGAGCTTGACGGTCATATACCCCGTTGAGGGGTCGTAGATCGCTGAGGAGGCTTCATCTTCCACCACTGGGGAGGGGAAGTTGATACGGAGGAAGTAGGGGTTGACGTTTATGGTGAATGTGGTGCCTTCTACCAATATCGACACCTCGGTCGCCTGTGCCGCAGTCAACAACCTGTCTGACTCTAGTATTATCCTGGACTTACTCGGATAGAAGGCACATATAGCGAGATAGTAACAGACTCATCATCCTGCTCACAAGTGAACCTCGGTGTGATCATTGCATTTCACAAGTATTGCAAGGGACCACCCATCGGACGAAGTGTGAAATTCCCAATAATTCAGGGTCCAACAATTTCGGCGATGCGTCGTCCCTCACCGAATCCGCCGAAAGGGAAGTCAGTCGCTTATTACTGTACACTTCGTTTCACTTCGGACGAGTCAGCTTCTTACTACTCTGGTCAACCTCAACATCAAATACCTGGGGTAACGATTTCTCGACAAGAAGGGAGAAAGGTAGATGGATATCAACGTTAGTCCTGTCGAACGCTCTTGGTCGCGCGAGTGCATGACTCTGATCTTCCCCTGCGTAGTCGCTCACCCCCAACCCTACCCTCAAACGGGTGCAAGACGCCCTCATCGACCGTCATCTGGGCAACTGCATCCCCGTCTACCTCGAGCTCCCCGCCGACCTACTAACACCATGCATGGCCTACCTCCGCGTCGCAAAAGACGCCAGGTACTCGTTCTTGTTGGAGTCGGTCATTGCGGGGGAGAATGTTGCGCGGTATAGCTTTATTGGGGCTGGTATACTCGTTGCCCTTGGATTGGGGTTGTGAAGATTGATCGATGGTGGTAGATCCGTTAAGAGTTATCAAGACGGGCCCGGGCTTGGACTATGAAGGCGACCCCATCATCCCCTTACAAAAAGAACTGTCCATGTACAAATACGTCAAGATCCCCGAGATCCCCACCTTCACCGGTATGCCCCCCCTTCCCTCCCGGCCACCTCTCTCCTCAACCCGGATCTAACATCTTCGCCTTAGGTGGAGCGATCGGATACGTGTCATACGACTGCGTGCAGTACTTTGAGCCCAAAACAGCTCGCCCGCTGCGCGACCCATTGGGGATCCCAGAAGCGTTCTTCATGCTGTGCGACACCATAATCGTATTCGACCACCTCTACCAAAACATCAAGGTCGTCTCGCACGTCTTTGCGCACGCTACCTCCCGCTCCGACTTGCCAATCCTATACGAGACCGCCGTGGCGAAATGTCGACGAGTGGCACGGATGGTGCTGAGCCCTTATACGCCCACCGTTAAGCAGCCCCCGATCGTATTGGACCAAAAACCAGTCTCGAACGTCGGCAAAGAAGGGTACGAGCGATTCGTCACCGAGCTCAAGAAGCACATAGTAGCGGGGGACATCATCCAAGCCGTCCCCTCGCAGCGCCTCGCAAAACCGACAACGCTCGCGCCGTTCAATGCCTATCGGCACTTGAGACAGGTCAACCCGAGTCCGTATATGTTTTTCTTGGATTGTGGGGATGTGCAGCTTGTTGGGGCGAGTCCGGAGACGCTGTGTAAGGTGTCGAGGAATAAGGTGGAGAATCATGCGATTGCGGGGACTGTGAGGAGGGGGAAGACGCCGAAAGGTGCGTGTCATTCCACCTCTCTCTCACTCATTACGCCCTCTCTGCTCCTATCATCATATTGCCTCTCTCGCGGAGGCACTGTGCTGATGCTGGAGTAGAGGATGAAGAACTCGGCGCGCAACTGCTCGCCTCGGAAAAGGACAGGGCAGAGCATATCATGCTCGTCGACCTTGCGCGGAACGACGTCAACAGAGTGTGCAAGCCCGAGACGGTCAAAGTCGAAGAGCTCATGAAGCTCAAGAGATACTCGCACGTCATCCATCTTAGCAGTACTGTTACAGGCGAGCTCAGACCAGGAAAAACGAGGTATGACACACATATACTGGTGAGTGAGTAAGGCAGATGAGCTGAATGGTGGGCGCGTGGCAGGTTCGACGCCTTCCGCTCCATCTTCCCCGCCGGCACGGTCTCCGGCGCCCCCAAAATCAAAGCCATCGAGCTCGTCTCCTCGCTCGAGCAAGAACGGCGCGGCGTCTACGCGGGCGCCGTGGGGCGATTCGACTTTGCGAGCGACGAGATGGACACGTGCATCGCCATACGGACGATGACGTTCAAGGATGGGGTCGTGTACTTCCAGGCTGGGGGGGGGATCGTGTATGATAGTGTGGAGGAGGATGAGTGGGTGGAGACGCTTAATAAGCTGAGGGCGAATGTGAAGACTATTGAGGAGGCGGAGAGTGAGCGCTTTCCACATCCTATTGGCTTGCACGGGAGCTGACGAATGTGTGCAGAATATCATTACGCTCTGCAGAACCCGCAATAGATAGAAGTTGGGATGGGATAGTGGTAGCTAGCAATGCAGATTAATAGCATACCCTGCGAATGCTCTTACGTCGTACTATACTCGGCACGACTACTGCATATGCGGCGGCCTTTCGTACTCCCACTGCCTTTGGTACTCAAACTGGGTCGTCTCCCCCGCCCTCTTCGCCGCCTCTTCCAACCTCTTCGCCTCCTCCTGCGCCCTCTTCTGCCCTTCCCGCGCGGCGACGCTCAGCACGCCCGCGATCAGCTCGACCGTCCGCAGACTCTCATCATTCGCCGGAATAGCATACGTCACGATCCTCGGGTCCGTATCCGTGTCCACTATCCCGATCGTAGGGATCATAGCGGTATGACACTCCCTGATCGGGCCCAGGTTCTGCTTCGGGTTCAGGAAGATCGCGCAGTCAGGCAGGTAGTCGCCCTCGTAGATCTCGTCCCCTAGCATCGTACCGGCGTTCGTGAACGTGCCGGGCACCCATTCGTTGGAGACGTGGAACGATCGCTGGCCGACGCGCTCCGACGCTCGCCGGGCGGCCTTTCTGATGCCGTCCACGTCGGTGCCGACGAAAAGGATCGTCCCGCCCTGCTGCGCGAGGAGGCGGACGAAGTTGGCCGCGCGGCGGAACATGGCCAAAGTGTGGTCGAGGTCGATGATGTTCACATTTGCGCGCCGGCCGTAGATGTACGGAAGGTAGGTGGACCGGGTACGCTGTTTTGTGTGGCCTAGGTGCGCGCCGGCCGCCATTAGGGCGGAGATTGTTAGTTCGGAGGGACCGATAGGCCGGTTGAGGGTGTGGAAGGGCTGGAAAGTCGTGTCTTTGTTTTGGGTCGAGCCGAGGGGGGTGAACATATCCACTGTTGCGCATACATTAGCATTCTGCATAGTTATGAGGGGAAAGAAGACGCACCGAGCATCTTCCTCTTCCTCCTTGCATGCACTCTCTCAGCCCATTTCTCGGGGAGGACGGAAGGGTCGAATTCGTCTTTCTCGAACGACGCAGTGGACTGTTCGCCCTGGTCGTTGTTGGGCTCTTGTGAGCCGGTGAGGGGTTCGGAGGTGGTAGTGAGATGGTTATCGACTGTGTAGGTTGAGGCGTATCCTACGCGTGGGTCAGTGGATTGTTATGATTGATAGGTTGGATGGATGCTCACGCTTTGACTGTGATGATAAGCGTGAATATGAGGTGGTTAATTGTCTTATTGTTGACGATGACCCATTTCTGAGTATAGCGGCCATTTGAGGGTAACAGGTGCAACCAAGTACTTACAGTACACAGACGATGCGCCTGACCTGTTACCTGACCCCCCACCGTCCGCGCCTCCGAAAGGGACTTTTCCCGAAATTGGAATTTGGGGGAACCGCCCTTTCACTTTTTGCTTCCGTCGTATTGTGTCCCAACTTTTTTTCAGCACCGCTCCGCCCGCTCTCTTTTTACCGACATCGCCGTCGTCGTCCCCTTCTCCTTCACTCCACCCCATCCTACTCTCTCTCTCCCCCTCTCTCCTTCCCTTCCTACCACCACCTACCTCCTTACTACCTAATACTACAACATGTCTGCTGAGGATGTCTTCGATGGTGCTATTGGCATCGACTTGGGTACGACCTACTCGTAAGCATTCTGCTCTCTTTTGTCATCCATCGCCAGCTGGAGCGAAATTTGCTAACTTGCCTTTCATCAAAGATGCGTCGGTGTCTGGCAAAACGACCGTGTCGAGATCATCGCCAACGACCAGGGCAACCGGACCACACCGTCCTACGTCGCGTTCAACGAGAACGAGCGTCTGATCGGGGATGCGGCCAAGAACCAGAGCGCGATGAACCCGTACAACACCGTGTTCGATGCGAAGCGGTTGATCGGCCGCAGGTTCGACGACCCCGAGGTGAAGAAGGACATGCAGCACTGGCCGTTCAAGGTCGTCGATAAGGACGGGTCGCCCTTCATCGAGGTGCAGTACCTTGGCGAGACCAAGACGTTCTCCCCGCAGGAGATCTCGTCCATGGTGTTGCTCAAGATGAAGGAGACGGCCGAGGCCAAGCTCGGCAAGACGGTCAAGAAGGCCGTCATTACCGTGCCTGCCTACTTCAACGACTCGCAGCGTCTGGCGACCAAGGACGCCGGTACGATCGCCGGCCTTGACGTCCTCCGTATCATCAACGAGCCCACTGCTGCCGCCATCGCGTACGGTCTTGACCAAAAGTCGAAGGAGGAGAAGAACGTGCTCATCTTCGATCTCGGTGGTGGGACGTTCGATGTCTCCCTGCTGAACATTACCGGTGGTGTCTTCGCCGTCAAGGCCACGGCCGGTGACACCCATCTCGGCGGTGAGGATTTCGACAACGCTTTGCTCGAGCACTTCAAGGCCGAGTTCAAGCGCAAGACCAAGCTCGACATCTCCGATGACGCCCGTGCTCTCCGTCGTTTACGGTCTGCGTGCGAGCGTGCGAAGCGCACCCTCTCCAGCGTCACCCAGACCACCGTCGAGGTCGACTCGCTCTACCAGGGCGAGGACTTTTCCGCCAACATCACCCGTGCCCGGTTCGAGGAGATCAACGCTGCGACGTTCAGGAGCACGCTCGACCCCGTCGAGAAAGTGCTCAAGGACGCCAAGATGCCGCGCGAGCGGGTGAACGACATTGTCCTTGTAGGCGGGTCCACGCGTATACCCAAGATCCAGTCGCTCGTCTCCGAGTACTTTGGTGGCCGCCAGCTGAACAAGTCGATCAACCCTGACGAGGCTGTCGCGTACGGTGCTGCTGTCCAGGCCGCTGTCCTCACTGGCCAGACGAGCGACAAGACTGCCGACCTCCTCCTGCTCGACGTTGCCCCGCTCTCCCTTGGTGTCGCCATGCAGGGCGACGTCTTCGGTGTCGTCGTCCCGCGGAACACGCCCATCCCGACGAACAAGTCCCGCACGTTCACGACCGTCGAGGACAACCAAACGACCGTCACGTTCCCCGTGTACGAGGGCGAGCGGACGCAATGCCGGGACAACCGGCTCCTTGGCGAGTTCGAGCTCACCGGCATCCCGCCCATGCCGCGCGGGCAAGCCGAGCTCGTCACGACGTTCGAAGTCGACGCGAACGGTCTGCTCAAGGTCACGGCCATGGACCGCGCGTCCGGGCGCAAGGCCTCGATCAGCATCACCAACTCTGTCGGGCGACTCTCGTCCGCCGAGATCGACCAGATGATCAAGGATGCCGAGCAGTTCAAGCAAGCCGACAAGGACTTCTCCGCGCGGCACGAGGCGAAATCCGACCTCGAGGCGTACATCCACCAGGTCGAGCAGACAATCACCTCCCCCGAGATCGGCATGAAGATCAAGCGGGGCGCGAAGACCCAGGTCGAGTCCGAGCTCGCGAAGGCGCTCGAGAAGCTCGAGCTGGAGGACTCGACCGCGGAGGAGCTGAAGAAGGCCCAGCTTGGCGTGAGGCGTGCGCTCCAGAAGGCCACCGCTGGCATCCGGTAAACGCCTCGCCTTGGCTTGTGCGTGGTAGCCGTCTCTTGGGCGGGCGGCGCGGGGAGTTGTTTGCTGTTGGTTGCTTTTCCGTCTCACAAAATGATCTTGCATGTGCATTTGTAGGTGCCCATGTGTTATGATAGGTCTCGCTTTGCTTCATTACGCACTGTTTCGCTCCGAGTCTCAATGCATGATGTGAATATCCAACCATGTCCCAGCGCTTGAGCAGAGTGATATGGGACGAAATCGATATTGACCGATATGCTAAGTATGTGCGATATACATATACAAAATGTGCGGTAACATAGGCTGCCATGCGAGGTCCTCTGAATGCCCTTCTTCAGGCTACAGTCATAGAAATGCCAGCTCCAGCGCTCGTCTACAAACGAAAGTCAGCTAGAGCCCCAAACGATGGGTGGTCTGGAGCATACCCAAGCCTCGTCCAGGACCTTCCAAACCTTCTTCTCCTTCACGCACACCTCCTTGAGCTTCGCGTCGATCGCATTCTTCTTCACGCCAAGATGCTTGAAGCTCGTGAACAGATCTTCTAACAGGACAGGCCGGGGCTTGGTGCTGCCTTCGATGGCTTGCAACAGTGCGGCCAGGTGTTGTTCGGGGAAAGGATGCTTCGGAGGTGGGACGGCCCCTTTTGCCTTTGCTGCGCTGTCTGCTGCGGCCGCGATGGACGTCTGTTCGGTAGCAGATTGTCCTGCAGCAGAAGCATCGGCCTTCTGCTCCTGCGGAGGGGCAGCGGTAGAGGCTTCAGGCCCTAATGTCGGTGTAACATATGTGAACGGATCGATGGGGAATGGTAGATCTGTAGGCTTTCGTCAGACTAGGTTACAGCCTGGCAGGCGTTTCACTCACCATTCAGGAAGTGGATTCGATAGTCAAGGAGAGTCTGCTCGCAGACCCCGATAGTCTCTTCAACGCAGGGTCCTTTCGCATAGGGAATCAAGGGGGTGATGATCTTTCGTCGCTTGGTCTTCTGCTCCTTCTCCGCGTCTGCTTTTCGCTTCGGCGGCGGCACCGGCCAGTCGAATTCAGGCGGTGGGGAGGTAGGCCGTTCGCCTTCTTCGATTTCCTCGTCGTCATCGACCATCCAACCGGCAAACTCATCTTCTTCCTCGTCGGAGTCCAGCTCGGGGGTGGCCGAGCCACTGTCGCTCATCACGTCTTCACCGCCTTCCTCTTCCTCATTCCAGTCATCTCCACTGTCGTAAGAATAATCCAGAGTAGCAATATCCCGAGCGAATGGTGCTCTAGGACCGACAACGGCGGATGACTTTGTCCACGTACCGAAGTACGCGGGTCGGACATTGTCATGGAATTGTAGAAGCTTGACTGGAACGTTGCGGCCGGCCTTCAACCGTCCGCGCAGTTGCCGAACCAGTCGATCGTCTCCGTTTACTTCGGCTTCCGTGATTTGCGCTACGACATCACGCACGCAATAACGTGGTGCAGACTTCCAAGTAGTTGTGGATCGGACAAGCCGTCGAGAAGATGGCACCCCAGCTAGGAAGTCGCTGAGTAAATCTGCTGAAGGGTTAGCGGTTCATTCCGGTGTGGGCCTGCCAGGAACCTCACATTTCGCACTACATGATCTATCCATATCCTCCATCACGATATCTCCTTCTGAGTCCAGGACGATAGGGCCTTCCTTTGCTTTCCGCGGACTGAAGGCATTGACAGGAGCCAGTTCAACGTCTTTCTTCACGACGAAAGGCTGAAAATGACGATCGAAGTCTGACTTGGACGAGGAAGGCTTGAACATCGCAGCAATGGGCTTCACAACCGTCTTGCCCTTGCTCTTGCCTAGCCACGCGGTCATACTAGCGGCTGCTTTGGCTTGTTCCTGCAGGAATGGAATAAGATATATCAACGCGCGTGTGCGGAAACTGCTCACTTCGCCCTTTTTCTTCTTCTGCGACATTTTTTCTGATACTTTTTCCTGTTTCTCCTTAGCAGCCGCAAGTTGTTCAGGATCCATCATCTTGCGAGGCCGAATAATCGTCTTCTTGGCGCTGTCGGCCGTAGACTGAGCCGTCTACATATTCGTCAGGCATGTTGCCGGGATTGACATGGCACAAACTATACCTTTGGTGTCTCAAGAGACTTTGTCCTGTTTTCAGGGGTCAAATTCTCCTTCCCTTCCGATTTGGGGGTCTTCTCTGGAGCCTTGATCCCACCGTTCTTGAGCATGTCCTTCAGCGACACCTTCTCCTTATTCGGAAGGAGCTTGCCGAGCTCTGCGTCCGACAATGTAGATAGCAGCATACCGACATCACTCTTTGCCTGCAACATCACGATCTGAATAAGGTCATCAAGGAGGCGTGAAGATAAAGACAGACCTGCTCGCGCTCGGCTCTTCGCTTGATTGCCTTTTCTCGCACATCCGCCGGTAACATCTCCCAATCCCTGACCTCCCATCTCCAAATCGATAAGGCAGCCCCCGCACCATCCACGCCATAGTTGACCCTTTCGCAAACCGTCCCAATCGCCTGCTCGAGAATAGGCAAAGGTAGCTTAGCAGAGTCTTCGCTCTCCGTCTCCTCCTCTTCGGCTAATGTCTCCGGCAGCAGGGTCGATTTCATTCGTTTCGCAAGGGCGGGGCCAGTTTTGTCACTGGGATCGCGTGAGTATTGGACGGCGCCTCATCTACCATTTGGTCACCTTTCAAAAGCCAGCTTTGCTACCAGTGGGAGATGGGCGTCAGGTATAGATGTTAAAGGTTCGGTCTGAGCTTGTAGCATCTCGTTGAACGCGACCATCTCTGTCAACGGCCGAATTAGTCCAGCCCATCATGCCAGAAGATAGACGCGCACCCTTCATGGTAGCCATCATCCTCTCCAGCGGCAGCAGCTTCTGCTTCAAGACCAGCTTTCCACTCTTAAGCTCAACAAGACTCGAAGGTTTTTCCACTACGGGCGTGCAGAAGGCAAAGGCCTTCTCCGTTTTGGGTGTTTGTACGGGCTCCGTGAGATCGATCATTTCGGGAAATTTTGGAAGAGATTCGGTCGTAATATCGCCTAAGCGAAGATGGGCATAAGAGCGACACGTCGAGCACTAATACTCACTATGCTGCTGGGGTATTGTCAGATCCACTCTTGCAACCTCGACATCCGCCATCTTGACTGGCAATGAGCAAAAGAAAGATGGTGGGTGTCGCGGACGGATGCTGTGTGAGGACGGGGATTGCAGGACGCGTTTGGACGGTGAGGGGACGCGAGACGCGTCCCGTGTCATCTTTCATTTACCTTTACGTAAGCACATTGCGCCCAGTATGAGGTGATTTATGGGACAAAATACCCGTCCCTAGCCCTGAGAACCTGTACCACACGCGCTCGTCCGCCCCCCCATTCTCCGAGCATTCACTGTACTCCGGGAGCAATAAATCCCTTCCGCGTGCATTCGCGTCCGCCGGGGTACACGCCCCCTCCACTCCCTGAACCTCCCCACCCGAATGACGTACCTTGGTGTATACTGCTTCCCTGAGCACTCCCTTCCATTCTGCCTGACAAGCCTGTACTGGTACGGTCACCTCAGATCGTCAACCCGTCCCCATTCCCCCTGCACTCGCTCGCGTTCTTCCCAAGTCTGGTCCCATTTCTCCAGTAGCTTGCAAGATGGCGCGCACTTGGACTTCACCCTGGATGAACTCGGCCAGGCCATCATTCACGAGCAGATCATCTTTGATCGGCTTCTGCCGAGTGCGGATCAACCGGCTTTCCATCACTTGACCGGAAGCTCCCCCTTTCGCTAAAAACAGGATTGATCGTGGACTTTTGGAAGGACATATTGGACGGAGCGGAGCGATCTTTTCCACGTCGTTGTTCGGCGCATTTGCTCTTCTCCTTCGGTCTGGAAAGAGTTCGTCGACAGCTGCTCGCCTTTTTCGCGTTACTCATTCCATCCTTCCGCTCGTTCCCCAGTTTGGCTGCACCATTCGTTACTGTTTATCCCTTATCGATTACTATTGGCTCTTCCAATCAGTTCCTATCCACCCATTACCCGAAGCACCTCAACCAATTGAGCATCGCCTTGCGTCATGACGTTTTCACCCAGAGGCCCTCTTCAATGTCTGGATTGCCTATGCTCTCGTTTCACATACTTCGTGCGTCATCTTACATTTGAATCGGCTTGCTCTCACACTTCACAGACATATCCCGAACCGGACGACTTTCTTCCTACTACCGTTTGTCGATGCGGATGTCCACTGAACCGGCACCACTTCCCGCTTCCACTTCGGCTTGCATGTCCGGCCACTGGCTGCAAATACTTTTTTAACGTACGCCAGCTGCCTTCACTCTATCATGCTCTTTGCTTACGACCTTTCAGCTGTCGCTGACGTGGTCGGCCGAACATACCGAGTGCCAGAACATACGAAGTGACGGAACGACATGTCGGATGGCGTACATCCTTCACAGTTGCGGCCCTTTATCACCTGTTGCTTCCCATGTCCTTCAGACATGTCGTCCCCGTGTGCCTAATCATGGAAGCAGTCCCGGGTCACACAGGGTGGACGTTTTGACGTCTACATGTGGAGACCCAGGCGGCGTGCAGGATGCAGCGGGCGACTCCAGTACGAGGCAGGTTGCGCATTGCCGGCCCGCGGTGGTACAGCCTTCATTCCGACCAGCACCACTGCTACGCCGTCTCCATGGCATTCCACTCCAGCCCGTCACCTTCGCTCAGCGCCTGGAAGGCACCGAGCTCTCCAATGCAAATGACAGTCGGATGGCTGCCTCCGCGCGACACCCACCAATTAGTGGATCACGTCGGCGTCGCAACAGATCATCTATGGCGGCGAGCAGTACCTCCGTGGGCTTTGGCAATGTCGTTCAACCTGACGGTCAGCAATCTGGCATACACGTAGTCGCTGGCGAAACGCAAGGCGCAGGCACAATGGTCACGAGTGCGATTGGGATGTCCCGTCGCAACCTATTCTGTGTTGTGGTCTTACCTTGTCCGGTGCGTCGTATATATCAGTTGTTTTGAAGGGATGCTGACTACTCCCTAGCTTGGTGGGGTCGAGCCCATATTTCCTTTGCGAGATGCGCAAGGACCACAACCATATTCAGGTCTTGGTACGGACGGTCTCACTATGCTGTGTGAACGTTTTGAGCCTCTTGGCCTTTTGCATGTATTTGATCTTGATCCGCGTACTAGCAACTGGGATCACTTCGACGTCGACATCCGATCCCGCTTGGCTAGGCACGATCTCACCTTTCCCCCTCCTGCTCAACCTGGCGCCGTCTTAGCTGGGTATGATTCCCGTTTATTCGATTTCGTCCGACCTGGTCCTCGCCAGAATAATATACCCGGGGCGTATGCCCCGCAGGGAATTGATCCTCAAACTCCTCTCCAACCTCAGCTCAAACGGATTTACTCCAATTGGTTCCGCCCCGGCAACACAGGAGCACGACGGCAGTTTCTCGTCTTCGTCGGTTTGTTAATTTGCTCTCCCATCAGTGCGAAGCTCATTTGCGTATGCAGTTCCGCGTCATGGAATCATTCCGGGGCCGCTGGCTGCTACCTTGAATCGAGGGCCTGGTCTGCACCAATGCTTTGTCCGAGTCGCGCTTCACCGGTTGTCGCACTGTAATCCTCTTTACGGCCATCCCGATGATAGTTGCTTAGGAAGTGCAACGTGTGTCGTCCCGCCCGCCATGTCTCTCCCTGCCTCGAGTCACGGTGTCATCGTTCCCCAACGTCGGCGGTTAAGTGATGTCGGCTGCTTTCTCTGAACTGAGGTGACTTCCACTGAATCTTATTACACAGAGTCCTAGTCCCCCCTCCTCACACCGCAGGAGTGTTGTTCGGCCGCGGCTTTCCCCCTCTCATGATCGGGATCTTGTGCAACCGCCAGATCCACCCGAGGATTCTACACCTTCAGATGACAGCTCGACCAGCTTACCAAGTGTCCGTGCTGTTCTGGAGGCGGAGCTCAGAAGTCTGCGAGAGTTCGGAGTTCCCTCAATCGCGGCTCGTAAGCCAACCAACTTTGCTACTCTCTCTCGCGGCCATCCGTTTAACATCCTTGAGTAGAACAACCCAATAATACCGTACCAATGACCCCTCCCATAGGGAACGCCCTTCCGGTCTCTACTCCATCGCAGCCGCGAACCCCGCAAGTCAACATTCCTCAGCCACGTCCCAGTTTGACTTCCACGCCGACTTCGACACTCGCCCCCCAACCGCGTCCTGCAGGAATTAGTCCTGCGACTATAACGAGGCATGCTCAACGAGCCACTCCACGGGTTTCACCCCCCCTTGGGGCCCGTGAGCGGCCGATAGAAATACACTCTCATGGTACACCTTCACCTTTACTGCTCTTCTCGTCCCCCGGGAGGCGGGACTTCATCGATCTGTCTGCGCTAAGCTCACCGTCAAGGTCGGATGAGGAGTTTGGCGGTTTTACAGTTGATCCACATTCTGAAGGAGAAAGTGACAGCTTCACAGATTGCGGGTCGGAGGATAGTAAGTGCTCCATACACATCCCCCCGGGGAACATGCATTAACAGAATTAGCCTGGCGACCGGCTTCCTTAGGAACCCCTTCATATCGCCTCTCAGTGGTGCAATGGTTGACGCGGGCTCGCACTCTCATGGAGGCTCCCCCTCCCCCTCTGAACTACACGTTTTCAGCAGCGATACCCCCTGGGCAGTCCCGCACAGATACGGAGGCGGCCTTCGAGGCTCTCGGCACTGACCTGGCGCAGCAGCTCTACAAGGCACTGCGCGTCACATACCGATCGCCAGATCTACCTGGTGGAGAGCCACGAGAAAATTCTACTTCCAAGAAGAGGTTATCCGAATGGCTATGTCGCCTCACGCCTGAGCATTTTCGAGTAGACATGTGCGTGCCTTATAGATGGTTATTAGCTCGGCTGATGACACTAGCAGACTTGCCCCTATCACCCGCTCTGTCATTACATCCGGGAACGGTCCCGCGCGTGTCACACTGTTTCGCATGCTTCAGCAATATCTGGCTATCCGTCCTGCGTCACACTCGAAGACCATTGATCAATTCGTTGGGTTTTGCCCATCTGCCTCGAACAAGCATCACGACGACGTTTTCTGGCGGGGCATCGGCATGCTGGCTGCCCTGTGGATTCTATTCTCTGGAACACCACCATTTAACCTTTCCCCATTCCTTGTGTATGTAGCCGCTTCCCGTGACAAAGCAGCCGCCCTCGAAAACTGCCGCTCCTTGTCCTTCATCCGCACGTTTGCACCGCAGGCAGCGAACTGGCTCGCTTCCTGGGATGGAATGGCGGCTTCCCACGTGAAGAACCCAACGGTCCGCCAGCGACAGAAAGTTGCTCTTCGAACAATGGATTCGTTCCGACCTTACTTGGAGGCTATCGATGTGGTGCGTCGCAGACCATAGTCTTGCCATCCATTGCAACGTATTAACTTGGGTATAGGATATCCCTTCGCACATCTCAGACAATATGCTCGACTTCAGAATGAGCCGCGCGGAGCATGCTGTTATCCGTGGCCGTTTGTTCAATTTCTTTCTCTTCGGCCACCCTGGCTGCCCGCTTGATTTTGAACAGATGAAGTCTTTCTCCAAGGGCTTCGAGTTCTTCCCTCGACTGAATGACGTAAGGCCTTCGCATTCGGCCGAAAGTACAACCAAACTAACTACTTCAGTACTTTATCAACCGAGCCTTCATTGACTTCCCCACCTTTATCTACACAGTGTGGACGGATACAACCCTGGATCCGAACACCTACATCGCTGAACGGATCCGCTGGGACACACGTGATCCTGATGTACCAGAATTAGTGTGGACGGATCTGAAGGACAGCATCATCCGGTGTCTGTCTCGCGAAGGTCTCCCCGCTCTGCTTGATAGTCCAGGCTCAGACGTCCTTCGTGAAATCTACGCCACTCGGGGGATCCTTCCAGAGATGCACGATCCGCACTCCCCATTCACTCGACCTCACATACGCCGTCAGGCATTCAACACTGTCTGTCATGGAGTTGAAAACTCGCCTGGAGCAGCTGTCATTTCCGTGAGTGACTAGCAATGCGATACGGGTTAGGATACTCATGTTGCGATATCATCAGGTCTCCATTAGGCCTAACCTTCAACCTTCTGGAAGAATGAGAGGCGAGAAGATCCACTCTGAATGCACAATGATGGAGGCGCGCGTGTGTTTCGCTACCTTCACGTTACATTATGGATCCACACTTCACAATCTGGCGGTGGCTGCTGATGACGGTGCTGAGTTTGACCGCGTCTTCATGGCTACTTTACTTGCGCAGGCCACGACGGATTTCAATGCCTACTGAGTTTGTTTCTCCCCTTAGACATCGACAATTTACCCTATGTTATCCATAATATATATCCTTCCACACCCCTAATGAGAATACTTCGATTCACCATTGAATTAGCTTGTGCGACACGATCGGGAGAATTCAGTGGCCTTCCTGTTCTAACCATGAGAGTTACTCGTGTCGTTGGACATCATCCAACATTTCTGGACAGTTGCACTATGACAGTCTGCAAGGCAGCCGACCAAGATTAATTCGGGTGCAGCGTAAGCCTCTTGCTCGGATGAGAGGCCTGCGCGGGTGTGGAATAATGTCCGGTTCACACGAAGCCGCAAAATCAGACATTTCGGAGAATCAGACAAAAGTAGTCGGCCAGGCAGCCGACGAAGACCGGTAAGCCTCTTGCTCGGATGAGAGGCCTTCGCGCTTGCGGTATTGTCCGATTCATGCGAGGTTGCAAAATCAGACATTTCGCAAAATCAGACATTCCACAGAATCAGACAAAAGTAGTCGGCCAGGCAGCCGACGAAGACCGGTAAGTAAGCCTCTTGCTCGGATGAGAGGCCTTCGCGCTTGCGGTATTGTCCGATTCATGCGAGGTTGCAAAATCAGACATTTCGCAAAATCAGACATTCCACAGAATCAGACAAAAGTAGTCGGCCAGGCAGCCGACGAAGACCGGTAAGCCTCTTGCTCGGATGAGAGGCCTTCGCGCCTGCGGTATTTGTCCGATTCATGCGAAGCTGAAACATCTGACATTTTCACACCCAACCGAATAAGGCTACAGAGTATGGGAACACATGCTGCAGCTCACGTCCCTTGACACCTACTCTCCATCCAACCATAGAACCTCTTCACGGAATCATTCGCTTTGAACTGCAAGAAATTAGCACGGCAGATAAGAAGGAACGACGTGTACCGACCGACTTGGCATCCCATCCCCTCAATGACAGCCCTTCGAGGGTGCGTACCCTCGTGACGGAAGTGTAACCCATACCTAGGTAAGCGGCGTAAGAGGAATTCTGATATTGTTCACCAGAAGCCTACCTTCTTCCCACGCGCCCTCAAGGTCGACCTCAGCGAAGTCCAGTGTCTGGCCCTGACAACGATGGATTGTGAAGGCCCAGGCCCCTAGTATGTGCAACTTTAGAAATGCGTCAGCATGAAACATTTGTGGCACATCAGCGTGTGTAAGGAGCTCACTTGATGTCGTTCTGCAAAAAGAGCGCCGTTGGACCCATACACTCTGTCACAATCATACCCGAGGAGATCAATGAGAAATCCAGCAGGGGTGGCCCATCGGATGACGGGCAGGAGCTTAGCCTTCCTCCGCGCCGCTTCACGCGTTCTCTTCATCACATCATTTGGGTCATCATCGCTTTCCTCAGAGGCAGCCTTTACCAGATTCACTATCTCGTGATCCTCGTAATCGTCTTCATGGGTGTGTTCGGGGTATCTTCGCTGTTGAGCTAAGTCCCACTCGTCTTGGGTAAGGAAGCCAAGCACAACACCGCGGCTACCATTGACCAGGAGTGGGTTTGTTGTTGAGTTCCGGGTCAAAAGCACCCGCGCTCCTCGAGAGAGGCGGACCCGGGCGGGTGCAATGTTGCCTTCCTTCTCCTCTCGAGCGAGTTCTTCCCTATTTCCGAAATCGATGGCTTGGTATTGGAAGATGGTTCGCTCCAGTCGCAACAATCTCATTTCGTTAGACGCGGTGACATCTTTCCGCTTGGAAAACCTACTGCAGTCAGCGGAGTGTAGTGGCATCAGCAAGCACTAACACCAACAGAAGTACGGGGTCATTTCTCTGGTCGTGTCGTTCTCGCCGTTTCCGAAGCGCTTCTATCGTCTCTTTAGACAATTGCCCCACCCTGATCTCATTCAGCATTGCAACAAACGCTGAGTCGGCATTCTCAGCGGGACAGGACATATTGAGCAGTGAGCGACTTTACCTGCATCCCGCTGACGGACCACCTGAGTGAGTTCCACATAGGTCTTTATGATAGAATGCCATGTCTTGGCTTGAAACGCATAGAAGACTGGGTCTCCTTTGCGTCTTGGGATCGGAGGTAGTTGGAAGAAGTCCCCGCAAAGAACAAGCTACGGCAGGCATGAGATCGAACCTGATATCCTGGGAAACTCTGCTGACCTGGATGCCACCCCATGGTGCTGGAACTTCCCGAATTTCGCGCACTATGGCTTCTGCTCGATCGAAAGTTTCGTCGCTGATCATACCAACTATAGGGAATGAATGAGAAAACATCATACGGAAGGCTTCAAGGCACCCACTTTCATCTATAAATAGGACGCGAACTTCTTTGATCCTTTCCACCAGGGGCCCGCCCCACACCTTGATCTTCGCGATGCGAGCTTTGACGCTGTCTCTTCCCATCCCCATTCCCGCCCACCAGTGTAAGGTCCGGCCTCCAATACCCAGTGCGGCGATGCCAGTCGACGCTGTCACCGCCACGTGATGTTGACCTAGGAACTTTTGCTTCATGGCTTTGATCATACACATCAGCGTGTGAGACTTGCCAGTGCCTGCATGCCAGTTAATAAAGTGCTTGGTGAGATTGTTCTGGATCGTTGACTCACCAGCTGAGCCGGTTAGAAACAGGCTCCGACCTGCCAAAACCAGCTTTAACGCCTGCGCTTGTTTCTCGTTGAGCTGTACATTCTCGGTGGCATCATAATGCCCAAGACGTGCATGCTTGGCCGTGCGGGAGGAGCTTTTCGCGTACGCTTCCAGGAGCATTCTCAACTTCATGGAAGGCGCTCGCTCTAAGTATGGTTGTTTTGCCGGTGGTGGCGGTAGACTCGCGGGTGGGCGAGACCCACGCACTGGTTGAGGAGCTTCGTTTGGATTCTGGAGTGTTGGATCGGCCAAGTTCCGCCGTGCATCCAGCGGCTTAGTCGATCCGTGCTTTGCGCGGGCCTTGAGATGTGGTTTGGGGTCGGCCGGTACAGTTTTATTGACAGGCAAGTTGTTCTTCGCGGTGTCCGTCCCACCGGCATCGTCCCCGCTGCCTTTCTGCGAGCCTGTCGATTCACCCGGCTTGAAGGTGGGTCGCTCAATAGGTTTATTCCTGATAGGAGGCTGGAATGAGCCCTGAGCTGCTCTTTTTGACAGATTTGAGGTGAGCGGATCATTCTCCATCCTGCTGTGCGTTTCACCAGCCATGTTGCTTCTCAGGGCGTCAAATTGAGCGCTCTGCACCCTTTCATCATCCCCCAACGAGGCTGCAAATTCCGAGGTATCGGTATTTTGAACGGTATTATGAAGTTCGTTTCCGGAGCTCTGCGCCACACTGCTTGCAGATGACAGAATAGCCCCCTGGTCTGTGACGAGTGCAGGTCGCCCCTGAGCGGCGACTTCTCTCTCACTTGAGGGGTTAGAATCGACTCTAGATCGCTGCGAGGGGGGAATATTGCCTCGAACACGAGAGGGGCTTGCTAGTGGCGAGACATCCAGTATCTGTTCGAGAAGCCCCAAATGCTCCTCTGTCAGGAGTGGACCGTCGACTGCGGGCGGCGGAGGCCAAACGGAATAGTAGCGAGGAGCCTGCGGATCCGACAGGAGGGGTGGCGAAGGCGTTCTGAGAGATGCGGGTTGGCCGTGCGCGGACGGTACACCGAAGTCACTGAAGTTGAACGGGTCTCCTCGATCCGTTACGGGAGTTCCCCTGGGAGTGATCTGAAAGAGCTGCGAAAGATCGGCCAAGTCGTCCTCTGCAGGAGGTGGCGTATCCACAGCAGGGGGAGGAGGCCAGTCTGAATAGTATTGGGGCGTCTGAGGCTGAGATGGAGGAAGCACTGGTGAGCGCAGGGAGATGTTCCGGCCGGCTCGCGGCGAGAAACCGTCCAAGCTTTCTGACTCGCTCGACGTCGTTGCGCTCTGCCCAACTTCGAACATCCGTGAAGAATCCGGAACCAGCTCCTCGGCGACAGCAGGCATTTGTACCATAGGGGGAGGAGGCCCACCGCCATAGCATAGAGCGGACTGGGATCCAACTGCGAGCGACGTATGCTGCACGGGACCGACCACCTTGAAGCCCGGCTGAGCAGCGGTAGCTCTCGCTTCGGCCGCCGGCGTCCCAAGTGTTGACCTGGCTGACGGCGAGTTATGTACCGCCCCGAGTGAGGGGATGACGCCTGAAACTGGTGTAAGGTTGTGACCGCTATCACGCGAACGTGTCATCGGTGGAAGTCGACGCTGCTCGGGTGTGCCGGGGATGAGCATGCCGGACCTGGACCGAGGAGAAGTGTCATGACGGGTACTATCCCCTTGGCTGGCTGTTTGTGAGTTCGCCTCGTCCTCGATCTTAATCGGCCTCTTCTCAAGCCCTCGATCGCTGTCCTCCTCCATATCGATCTCTTGCTCGTCCTCCGTCTGTCCCTCCGCCAAGCCTGCGTCCTCCGGAAGTCGCTCGTGGGGCGTTGTCATGCTAGACGGCGGTTGTATGGCCGGCGAGCTGCGGGAAACCCTCATATACGGTGGCATTGGAGACCCTCCCAAGGACGGACGAAGCGGTTCGCGAGCTTCAGTCAAGAAACCGGAGATGACCTGAGGGAAAGCGTCATGACGTGTATCGGCCCCCTGGCTGGCTGACTGTGCAGTCGCGTCGTCCTCGATCTTAATCGGCCTCTTCTCAAGCCCTCGATCGCTGCCCTCCTCCATATCGATCTCCTGCTCGTCCTTCATCTGTCCCTCCGCGAAGCCTGCGTCCTCCGGAGATCGCTCGTGGGGCGTTGTCATGCTAGACGGCGGTTGTATGGCCGGCGAGCTGCAGGAAACTCTCGTATCCCGAGGCACTGCAGACTCCCCGAACGACGGACTAAGGGGTCCGCTAACTTCAGACCGCTTGTACGTATGGGGTACACGTGCGCTATGCTGAGGCGTCTGAGGGTACGTAGGAAGATCGTTATTGTGTGGGGACGCATGTTCGAGGGGTACTGAGCCAGACATTGTAGAGAGGACGACGGGTAGGCCCACGCTATGCTGAGGCCTCTGAGGATATGTAGGAAGATTGTCGTTATCTGGGAAGTCGTGTTCGAGCGGCAGTAAGGCGGGCATTGTAGATGTAGAGGGGGCGACGAGCCGCTCGCGCCATTGGGCGAAGGGCGACCTCGGGATGTCGTGTTGAGCTGTAGGGGAAAAGGACTCGCCATGGTGCGATTGCATTCCTGCGGACATGCGGCCTCGAAGTACGACGGCAGGGGTAGCTGTATCCACCGCATATGTCGTGCTTCGAGACCTTGGAGGAGTTCCGAGCGCAGGGGTGGGAGGTGGCATATAGCCATCCAAGTCGGCCATCTCTGGGTAAATCGAAGATGGGCCATCGGGGAGCGCTGTATCATAAGGAGCCACGTTCTGATGTTCATCATGCTGATCATGGAACGCGTGCCGCTCTGAAGAGTGCGAGTGTCTTCTCTGTCGCCACAGGGGAGACGGCGAGGGGGTGTCGGAGGGTAATCGAGACGACGGCTGAGGTAGCGATTCATTGCCCGCAACCGTGGATACGCCCGCTGCTCCCAATCGTTCATCTTTATCGACTCCCTCGACTTCCCAGTCGGACGGCGATGAAGCTGAGTCTAGCGGAGATACTATATCCTCGTCGGATGCTCCATCTTCAGCCGACGATGTATCCGAAGAAACGTGAGTGGAAGGGACCAGAGGCCTGGAGATAGATGGTTTTGACTCCTCTTGTGGGAAAGACGGGGATAGGGATAGTCGCGTATACCGGATCAGGAGGTCGGTGAATGTTATGTCGTTCTTTGCCTCGGCACATTTACGTTGCATAGCGCGAACGCGTTCGAGAGCCGGCGGCCGGCGTATAGCTGAGGAAAGATGGGTTGAAGTTGGATCAGGCATCGACTTGCGAGTGAGTACGGATTTCTGTATTGTCGAGATTGACAGGTTTCGTCCAGTAGTTGAGTATAAGAGAGGTCGACACAGTGTAGCTGGAGGTTGCTGAGACAGCGATGGTTGGGTTCACCTTCCTCGCCATGATCATTCAGGGGGCAGGATATTTTAGGGTGGCGAGCCGAACGACCCTAGTTGGCACTCGTTGGTTATTGCACTACACTCACTGTATGTAATAGGCACCTTCTCGATAACAACTCAGTCCTATTCGTCCTATCTCTGTTGCAGAAGTCTTTAGAGAAGCGCCGCCGGAATATCTCTGTATGACTCAGGGGGTCCTAAACGATGCCGAAGGATATCTGTCTTCGACCCGTGGACTCAGACGATCGCAGCAAGGACGACATCCAGGCGACCGCCCGATCAGTCATGCCAGACATCATGGCTCGTGCCCACGTAGCAATATGTGAAATGAAAGGCGTGCCGACTATACGCGACTCTCAGGTAGTCAACTCAGTGGGTGCACTCAACGCAAAGGACTTGAGAAAGTGTTACACAGTCTGGACAGCTATCGCGGTGAGTCGTGTCGCTCCCTCATTTAGTCTTCGACACTGATACAAGGGATGAGAACGTCTACATCACCTTCTATTTCTATCTGGGCCTCCGAGACGACGCAGTCCAATCCTTATATCCCATTATCGACGGCGCATTATGTTGCGCAAACCTTCTCCACAAGCGAGGCGAATATGTGCTGGACTACGATCAACGGGCCTTGCTTCTGGAGCTTTTGCCCTTTGATCACGCTGCATGGTCCGCGCGCTATGAGATCGTATCGCACTGGCCAGACGGTACCTATGCTATCCTGACGGAAGGACTAGAGATCGGAGATAGTCTCGGCTCTTTGGAGCTTTGTAGCGTGTCTGCCGACGCCCTGGAAGGTCGAGCGATATCTTGGACTGAAAGGCTCAGGCTCTTGCATGCTGACCTCTGGCAGTCCATTCTCGCAATGCTTGGAGAGTGTCCTTCGATTGATGCGTGCACCGAGGCTGACGCGCTTCTCTTCATGGATAATGCAGGCCGTATCTGGGTACGGTTTCCATTCCCCTGCCCCTCGGTGTTCTACTCATGAGTTGTGTGCGCAAGTAGGAACTGGCTGAGAAGTCGGCCAGGAAGCTGAAAATTGTTGAACAGGCAGGGAAGCTGCGCTGCCAGCTTCTGCAACATCTGTTATACTCGGCAAGCTTGACATGGCGGTTCACCACAAGCCTCGACAGGACAATATTGGGCCGTAGTTTCGTCCATCCAACTCTGCGGTCGTTTGCTTTAGGGGGCGTGCCGCACTTGTGGAGACAAGTGAAAGAGCTTCAGGTGGACGATATGACGGACCCCAGTTGGACAAGCGAAAATCGAGCTCAGCAGGACATCTGGCATGCGCATCTCGTCTCTCTCTTTGGGCAAGACTTGCGAGCGACTATTTCGAATAAAGGAAGATGGAAGATAGTGGATCCAAGAGCGGTTAAATGGTATCTGGACTCCGAGTGTCATGTATGGGTAAGAGCACCCTTGTCCTTTGATGTTCCTCGCATTCACAACATGGCACAGACGTCTTACCTTTTGCTGTGTTTTGTCCTGCGGATCACGCCTCCGCCGGCCATCATCGTGATGCTGACGCAATTCCTCGATGATGTGAACGATCTTCTGGACAAGGTTGACGGCTTCCACGTTCCGATCCCCGCCGAACTTTTACCTCTGCTGCATCTACCAAACCGGTGTGTTATCCACTGCCGGGATATAGGGGGCCTGCGGGGGCTACCTCGCAGCATGATGAGCGATATCGAATGGGAACGTCGATTTGATGCCAGCCTACAGGATCTAGACGAAGCGGAAAGTGCGAAGGACGGCCAAGTTATGGCGAGATGTGCAACCCAATTGGTGCGTGTCCCGTTGAGATTGATTGGTTTGAGTTAAAAGGCGTCCAGGGTATCTTTCTGACCTGCTTCGAGGATGGCACTCTCGACGACGCTAAACTCGGCCTCCGCGAGAAAGCCATGGCAGTGTGGTACAGACTGCGTTCGGCGCCTTCAGCTCCATCGAAACATATGCCTTATCGTGCTTTGCTCCCATACGATTGGCGTATTCAGAGGGCAGAACGAGGTAGGGCTCTGAAGCAGGAGGAGGAGCACGCAATCGAGCTTCAACTGGCGCAAATGGTGGCTACTCTACAGCAACTGCAACTCGACACATCGCCCTCGACTTTGGGCCTCTCTTCCATTGTCCGGCATGACGTCCCCAGTTGGAGGAACGATGATGGTTCAGGCGACCATCCTATGGAAGATGCATCCTCCTATGACGCCCCACACCATACGGTCACCGAGTCGCCTGACGTGGAGATGCGAGATGCAGACGACCACAATAGCACTCTATCAGCCGGGCAAGACTCGGACGGTGGTGATAGAAAGTCGCCACGAGAACAGCGACAGGTCAGAAAGGCCACCCGTGCTCGCCGGGTCACGTTGTCCGCTCCGCAAGCTCCAAAGAAGAGAGCCGGCCGCAAGCCGAGGAAAACTGTTGACACGGCAGCAGACGTACTGTACGAAGTTCCCACGGCGCTGGAGAAGTGGGCCGTAATGCAAGATCCACGCCGAGATCACGAACACTTCTATCAGGCTGGTGTATACGGCGGTTGGCACCTTCTGAAGCTTAAACGAATCCACAAGGACGACGTTCTGCCCCCTTGGTCAGCTATTATGCCTGTCGACTGGCTTGGAGAGCACCAAATCCATCCAATGCCTGTTGCGGCTTCCGAGTTGGTCGCAGCTAGAGTGCAAGAAGTTGGCTTCGTGAAGATTGAGTGGGAGGATGGTTATTCCCAACTTGTCAGCTCTCTCTCCGCTCTCGCAGTGAGGTAGAAAGGCTGATGCTAGTTTGCGTAGGTAGCGCATGGGATATATCGATGCCAGACGTGTCAACAAGCGCACGACAAGACTATGACCCAGTGCCTATGGTTCCAGTATTGCTGGTTCGACTGGGGTCACGCATGTGGGCCGTGCTACAGCCGCCAGGCAACTTGCTATTTTCGCAACAATCACTGTCGGGACAGTGAGTTTATGGAATACAGCTTGTTCCATACCTGTAATCTAACAGCTTATCTAGTTCCTCCAAAAGCGTATGCAAGCCCTGAGCCGAAGACTCCGCGTAAGAAGCGGTTGCCTCGGGAAGAACTCCTGTCCCGTCTACAAGATGTCTTGCAATTGCAGGACCCGCCGCCAAAATGCAAGCCAATCCCTCGCCGATAACGAACGGCGCGAATGGATAGGCTGCTTTCGCAATCCTGTATTGTAGCAACTACGGATAGAATAGCAGTGGACAATTTTATGGCATCATGGGTCGCGCTGCACGTGTTGTCCGATTTCTTGAGAGAGTGGGGCGTAAAAAGTTTGTCCAATGGCTCCCGAATGTTTGATTTCTTGACATTGTCTGATTTCTCAGGATTGTCTGATTTCCTGGGATTGTCTGCTTTCTCCGCACTGTCTGATTTCCTGGGATTGTCTGATTTCTCAAAAATGTCCGATTTTCGGGATTGTCTGATTTCCTGAGATTGTCCGATTTCTCAAAAATGTCCGATTTCTTGGGATTGTCCGATTTCTTGGGATTATCCAAGAGGAGAAGCTTAATCGTCATGACGGTATGGGAGGCACATCTGGTCTTTCCTATTGGCTCATTTGTAAATCACGTGTACTACCGGGTCTGGATCCGGGGTTACATGCTGGGTTTGGCACGGAAGCAACGAACGTTCGCAACTTGCTCTCAACCATCTTGGACTATCAACCTGTTACGACCAAGTCCTCGCGACTATCGACGACCATACTTTGTACTTTTCCTCCCCTTGGCCTCTTATTTATCTGCAATACCAGCTGAAGCCCCCTTTGAGGAGTAGGAGGTTTACGCGTGGAGCAATCCGCTCAGCGAGCTCTCCGTCCGATTCGTGCTACAGTGCGTGACGTGCACGTCGTCCCCTCCTTCCATTAACTCAAATACAGGCATGCTATGGCTCAATCGTTTTTTCAGGTCGATGTAGATCTTGAGAGCTTGAGAGGAGTGGCACGTTCGGACTCCGCTTTACGCTGGGCCCGTCCCAGCACGGGCGCGGTATCCTCCCGCACCATGTCCGTGGCCCGCCAAAGCCCCGGAGGTACCGCCGCACCCTGCTTAGGTTGCCCTGATTCTGAACTGGCAAGCGCTCCGGCCTTTTCACGTCCATATAGACCGATGGATTGACTTCGTTCCTAGCTGCTTTGGACGCTTGCAGACGCTGAAGAGGGATGCAACGGCGAGGGGAGAGTCCCACTCGCGTCAGAAGATGCACCCGCATATGCTTCCGTTATGGCCGCCGAATCGCATTTGCTCCCGCTCGCGACCGGCGCGACCTCCGACTCTCTCAGCCCGAACCACGATCCTCCTCAATACCATTCAGAGTTCCCGATCAACAACACCTCTACCGACGTGAAGCTCATGATGCCTGATCAGGTCCGTATCCCTGGATTCGCAGCGCATAAGTCTGACTCTCTCGCTTTAGATTCCGCTCCACGATGCCAATCATGATATTCCGAGCGACATCTCGACGAGGGAGCAAGCACAGAATGGCGACAACTCAGCGGATCCCCTTCGTCTGAGCGATCTCGCCTCTGGATTGGCCTGGGTGATTGTTGTTCCTGTCGGCTTCATCGTCAATACAACAACCAAGCTCTGGGTGGCAACCATGCGAAAGGTCCAGCGCTCGTTCGCGGACCCGACTCATGGTGACAGCTATCTTACGGGCGCAACGATCATGTTCCTCGCCCTTGCCGTTGCTGTTACGTTCCTGGGTGCGCGTAGTGTCCGCTCTAACCTCCCACAATAGCTGATGAAAATGTAGCTTTGAACCTCAAGAGTGCGAATGCTGCCATTGCGACGCAGGCCTCCGAGCTGGCCGCTGCGAGCGTTGGGTGGTCGGCAGCGAACGCGACTGCGAGTGCGCTCGCTAAGCTCTGCCCTACGCCGACTGGCGCGTGAATTACTCGTCCAGGAAGCCGGGAGATGTTAGAGGATTGGAAGATGGACCGTACTTTCAGTTTAGGGTAGCTAGATCATGAGCAGTATGGAGTTCGACGGGTCGGACTGGAGCTCGATGACCCTGGGTGTAAAGCCAGACTTCTCGTGGGAGTAATAAGATGTGATCATCTACGCACCCAAGTAGATCTGTCGGCCTGTTAAGACAGTATCGATGCCGTGTCTTTTTCCCGCAGAGGATGTGACAGTTCGCCTCGATCTCTCCTGCACGAAGCAGCTGATTGCTAGGGAGGTAGAAAGGAGTCCATCATCGTTTAGGGATCGATGATGGATCCAGATGAGTGGAAGTGTTCTGGGAAATATGGGAATGTGGGGAATGTGGGGAATGTGGAGAGTGCGGAGAGTGCCTAGGCCGATCCTCCGCTTCGGGTTCACCTCTTCTGTGGCAGTGTCGGCAAAGGAATCGTAAACAGACTCCGTGGCGCAGGACCACGCGGCGGATGATGCAGAGTAAACATCGATTCGCTGGCCAGGGACAAGAACCGTTCTTCAGTGCTACATGTCGCCTACCCCAAAGGGGATGCGGTAAAAGCCTCTTTCTTGCCCTCATCTCCTGGGTTCCCGCTATATAGCAGACTCCAGCAAGTATGACCAAGCGCTCAAGACGTTCGTCTATCGCAACGCAGGAAGTCGATCGCACCGTTCTCTCCATGACGTCGATATTGGCCTGCCTTGCAGCTGACGAGACGAGTCCACTCCGTGTGGATACCACCGAGAAGCCGAAACCCGCCAGGAGAATGGCAAAACATCGCCTCTCCAGGCCTGAAATCATGCTACCCTCACCGTTACAGCTCCTGGCTTGGCTTTTGGAATGGCAGGCAGGATACAGATACAGCCGCAAGGCATGCGCCACGGCATCGCTCCTATCCGGCGAGCCCATCGCCCTCATCGCTGTAGAGATCAGCTCACCACCGATATCCGGGCTGTATGCATGCAGCCCTGGGGATCCTGAACGTGGCCATCGTAGTACGGGTCCTCAATTCTTTTGAGCTTTCGTGTTGACGGCTTTACCAGATCCCAAGCGGAAGAGAGCACGTCTACATTCAGATGGATCTCGCATGCGCTGGACTGTGACCCGCACAGATCAAAGCGAATCAATCTCGGAAGGACTCTCAAACTCAATCGACTATAGGTGCGTGGCCGCCCTCAGGTAACTCCCCTCTCTGACCCTATGGAAGCGTTGAGACATGCAGTTGCAACTCTTCCCATGACTTTGTGAGCAAGATGATGGACCTCCTGCGATCCGCCCCGTCTACGAGCGGTGAAGTAGAAGGAGGATGTTCGTGGAACGATTGGACTTGGTAAGAACCCGCAGACTTCTCGTTGCCCGCCCTCGTCACACCCTCGTAGGCGTATTGCCACCTTTGTCTTGTGGAACAATCTCTCCATCATACACCACTCGATCGAGGTTGTCAACAGCAGTTATCGCCTCCCCATCGACAGCCTACTGCTGGAGTGGATACAAAGCGCTGCTTCACGACGAATTCTTCTTCCGAACCGCAAGGTCGCCCTCGGTGAACGCGTACAAGCATATATTGGTCTGCAGAAAAGGCTGGCACTGAAAAGGAACGACCAGGATGCGATGCATGCATGGCAAAGTCTTCTGGTGAACGAGAAAGAAATGAGCGTTGGTCTGTTCGGTCCGCAAACCTTCAAGCAATGGGCCTTTATGTTATACACCATCCTTGTTGCTATTCATAAGAATGCGGCAGCTCTACATACGCATGTCAACCTGGATTGCTCCATCCGGACGCCCTACAAATCTAACGATCCTGACGTCATCCGCGCTGTCCGACATGCCTTTGGCCTTCTGCGTGGTTTCCTGGAAATTCTTGCGGACTGCGCATATAGCTTGCGGGCAGAGTTCCCTTATCCTGTGGAGCACTTCCCAGTGGCCGAAGAGCTGTTGAATAACAACGCGATAGGCCTACGCGACTTTTTGAGCCAAAATCTTCGTAAGTGGGCACTAGTGGACAACGGAGCGGTCAACTAACAAAGCCCAGAACACAATGCGGCAAACAGCGCAGGCCGTCTGTGGGATCATATCAAGGAACTCACTTTCCCAATCGAAGCGAGCCGACGGATTGCGAGGGCCTGGCGAATCATACCACCGGAGATACGAGCGAATGGCCTGCGCTATATACTGATATCGGGTGAGAGCCCAATGCATCGGCGGTCACCTATGTTTGTGGGCGACACCATGGACGTCCTCAGACGGATGGCCCAGAAGGCTGGTCTCGGTGGATTTGAGGTCACACAATTACAGAATCGTTTACTTCGATGGGTCACCGAAGAGAACGAAGACGGATTGCATCCGGAAGCTGTGTGGCGATCGATTCACACCTTGGGGCCAGCTACAGGCCTGTGCCCCGGCAAGTGCCGCCATCCCGATGAGAGATGCGTACTTTATAGAAAACTCTTAAACGATAAGATATCCTTGAAAGCCGTTCAGGTGAGGAATCCCTCCGATTTGACCAAAACAAATATACAGCCCCAAGCTCATCGAGTTGTAGGGCGCCTTTCGCTCAGCAGCCAGCTCAAACCAGCCATGTGCAATCTGCCGCTGGTTGAGCATGCCGCTCCCTCGACCAGAGACTTGTCATCATCTTGGCAAGCTATATCCTTGTCAACCATTCGGACTTACCGACCCTGACAAACAAGAACTGTTGGCTATGCTCGAAAGAACATGTGAATACGTGATTCGGCGGCGTCCGTATAGCAGGTGAATGAGGCGTTGTACAGGAGCGGATACAATCCAGAATGACTGGCTGTGGAAGGATGTATTCTGGACTGTAATGGAAGGACTGTAATGGAAGGACTGCATTGGAGAGACCGTTTGGAAATGATGTGGAACTGGCGCTCCGACCTTCAGCCGTCATGACGTGATGGGGCAGATCTTCATGACATAATGGGGCGCAACTACCGTCATGACGAAAATGCGGATGCGTACTAGTGGCGTCATGACGTACAGATTGACTGTATATGTCGAACAAGCCGACAGAAATACGAGACTGAAGATGACATTGAACAGGCGAGAACCAGACAAGAGTATGTACACGGTTCTACGGGATAAAAGGATAGGAGCAGTCATTCCGTGTGAGAGAAAAGGAACATGCACGTTAATGGGTACTATGGTCCAGGAGACGCCTGTGGTACTCTGCACCATCCACGACAGCTTCATTGTACTCCATAAATGCGTCTTCCCACCACGAAGCCGGCCGATTTCCGCCCATCTGGAGGGAGGAGAATGAGCAATCGCTCTTCGTCCTGAACAGTAGTCTACCTTTTCAGCGAAGGCGCTCCATTCCCCAACTTTGCCCGTGCGTTGCCAGGAGTCGTCGTTCGCTACATAGACAATCATTGAGAGCACCTCGCTCACAGTGAGATTGATGAAGATCGAGTGGCTCTGACAAGGCAATTAGAGTAATGAACAAAGGCGGTACAAAAGACGTTTTCACCGAGACTGTGCGAGGGTGGCGGGGCACTGTGAAAAGCGATGGCTGTTCGCCACCGCTTTTGGAACGTGCTGGGCCTAGAACGTTCAAATGCCTTTCCGTCAGCTGCTCTCTGAAACTCTTGCTGATGACCAAGCAAGTTGGCACCTTCGAAGACGTCTGGATTGACGTTCCTTTCGGAATATCCTTTGGATCAGATTAGCTCAAGATGGGACGGATTGGACAGAAAGAGACCAGGAGCTCACCAGAACCTCCAGGAGGACCAAGTGTCTCATTTTCCTCCTTCACCGCGTGCGGGTCTCCTCCACACAGCACTCTCGTGACCTGAGACGGCGTGAGGGGAGGCACAAGACGATAGTTAGGCAGTGGTGCTAGTCCGATGGATCCTGGTGTGGGGCGAGGGACAATAGTGTCCAAGGTCGCGTTAGCTGGAGGGCGTACGTTACGGCGCAAATCAAGAGCGATATTGCCGCCACCTAAGGAGGACTAACCTGAGCAAGCTTCGCACAGGCCAGAGGGAGTTGTACGTTACCTGCGGTTCCATATAGAAATCCCTCCATAGGCTGCTGATACCAAGTGGAAAGCGCATCCCAGGGCAATTTCTTCTGCGCCATGTCGGTTCCTATGGAACATTACATTTCGCTGAGGTACGAGGTCAGTGCGAACCGAAGGCGCTCACCCCTTATCGGTGCTATCTGTTCGACACGAGTTCTCCAGCCGATGCTTCTCTCCCGCGATGATCCTACTCATGGAAATGCACGCGTTCAGGACCACCCCGGAGCATCCAAAAGAAATGCGGACCGGCAGTGGCGTCCACAACAGGCCTCTTCGCAGCGCTCTCCTGCCTCCTTGAGTTTCCGAAGTCGACGTCCTCCACCTTAATCTGCTCCGGCTTAACGTCGGCCTCCGACTTGATAGGTTCGGGCTTGGTATCCTCAGGTTTGATATCCTCGGGCTTGATATCCTCCAAGCCATGGTGGCGTTCGCCATGCCTGGTGAGCGCATATAGGTAAGGCGCGGAGTCTAAATCGTCGAAAGAACTGAGAATATGCGCTCTCTTGGGGATGAAACGCACTCACCGGCCTTGGTACGAGTCCTCGTTCCATACTGCGTGCGTCCACCCGATCTGCCATGAGAAGGGCCTGTATTTGCCTTCAATAACGCAAGCCATACCGGACTCGCCACGTCGATAGTGACCTGGCATAGCGTTCCTGAGCCCCTGAGGCGCATGCACCCTATTGCGAACCTGACAATGTCGTTATTAAAGTTCCCAGCTCTCAGTAAAGGATGAATATACCGAGGGAGAGTGCTCGTGAGTAGCTGACGAGGACGCCAGGTTGTTCGATGAATCCGCTGGCTCGAGATGCTCTTTGAAAGTTACATCAAGTGGTCAGCGAGCAGTCGACTCCGAAATGAGTCCATAGGTCCATCTCACTCCAATATCGTAGCTTGCTGCGGTAGGATGGCATTTTTATGAGTGGAAGGGTTGATGCAAGGAAGAATGCGAAGTGGGCTAATCAGAGATGGCAGCGTCGTGTAGAGGCACAGGCGCTCGTCGCGTCGCTTAGGGTCCATGGAAGGGCTTGAGTCATCGTAAGGTCTCACTCGACGTTGTACTCTGCTCTGCAAGTCACGTTTCATCTTCACCTTATACGCGCTCCGCTACTACTTCGCACACATCCATCATTCTCCCAGTCTCGCCTAAAAGAAAATGGATGTAGCCGGCCCTAGCAACTTCGTGGACGACGATGAAACGCTGAACAGGATGGAAGTCGACGAGGCCTTCGACGACATGGAAGCTGAGGACGTATATGGCCCATTGGATCGATACCTAAAGGAAGTAGTGGCCAGCTTTGGGGCTACCGGGATGAAGGAAGTGTGCGTGAGAGTAGCTCGATGTGTGAGTGAATCAGCTCTTCATTCATGTACGCCCGTGCTGAAGCGACAAATGCACTGCACCAGCTCCCTGGGCTTGGTTTGGACGTATGCATGCTAATGGGGCACGACGATCATCCCTCTGATATTCACCCTTATGTGATGTGGTCTGCGACAGCTGCCAACAACGTCCCAGAAGGGGAAGGCGCGCCATATGCGATGATGGAGCGATATGCGTGTCATCTCGAGCATATGGCAAGAGCCATTTCCTCGAGACGAGAGAAAGTGGAGGCGTTGAGACGGAGGCTTGAGCACTTGATAATGACGTCGGACGATGATGGTATGCAAGTCACGAACGTGCATCTCGTTTCCTACTGACTGGGGAAAGAATATATGGACGCTGCAATGGCGGAGCTTCAGCATGGCACATGCCAGCTTCTAGATGTGTACTACAAGAAGGCACGGTGCTCTAAGGCAAAGCCCCTCCTGCTCTCCGACCGACCGATATTGGGAGGACGGCCCGAATCAGTCCGCTCATCGAGTGATACGTGCGAGCCACCGCGTCCATCTAGGCCTTCCAGCAGTACGCCGAGGGTGGAGGCCGGATCAGCTGCAGATCCTCGTCTTTCCAACGCTACTCCGGCCGCATCAACTTCGGTTTCGAAGCGGGTCACTAGTAAAGACACGTACAGGCGGACTTTGGAGGTTGTTTCAAGAGAGGTTTGGGTGGATTGGGTGAGGATGGACGAAGGTATCACATCGACATCGAAGTCCGAGAAGTACTACTCCATCTCGCGGGGACTCGTGGTGGGAGTCGTGCACGCTCTATGGTCAGTAAACTTATTAAGGGCGGAGCCACGCTCTGACGAGCCAAATCAGGTCGGACATCCATCGCTGGGTGCGCTCGTGCCCTGACGCAGTTTTCAGAGGCTTCAAGGACAAGGAGTCCGCCGTGAAGTGGCTAGAAACGGAAGCTCAACTGGACCGCTGCCGTTTCGTCCGCGTCATGACATGTGATCGGGACCTCCAAGTACAACTTGTTGCCGAGTTCGGATTTAACGACCACGAGCTTCGGAAGATTGACGATTGGATTTGCGATAACGAAATGGGCGTGGAAGAGTTCAAGAAAACCGTGGAGGAGTTGTTACGCTCCATGCCGGGAAACAGGGACTGGCATGATTGCGAGGGAGATGCTCGTCGAGTTTGGGACATAGTTTACGAGCACCTGTCTTGATGTAGTTTGCCCCGCTGTTTTCGCAGCGCCATCCCGGTCACAGGCGGTTGTGCATATGATGAAGAGGCACAAAGGGTACGGTGACGAATGATATGGACTCGATGAATCATTGCTTCCGTAGGGGGACCCATCCTGCATTCGCGCGAGCCGCGAATGGATATTGTCAGTATCTCTCATTCCGAACCGCCATACCGTCACTCGCTGCTAAATGTCAAGGTTCAATGTACCGGCTCTTCAGGGTAATCCGGACCTCGCTGCCACGACAGTTGGCGAGAAATACGAAGCCTTGGTCGAGTCCGTGTTATCGAGCGTTAGGATGGACGTAGGAAATCGAGAGCGACTGACGGCTACACGCTTAGAGGTGACAACGTTCTGGCGAAGCTTCCAAGCTGTACGTCTGTCGCGCTGTAATCATGCCAGCCGATCCGCTTATCTATGATATCCAGCTGGAGCACCTATTCCAGCCGGCGGACGCGGCCAGCGTGATGAGGGGTTTAGCGGACATGCAAACTTCACTCGACGAGGCCATACTCCGCGTGCCGGACAATCTCCCAAGACTGGTTCCCCAGGTCGTCACGCTGTCGACAGGCCGCGCCCGGGGGAGGCCCAAAGTGGTTATAGATGAGAACGTCCTTAGGCAGCTCTGCCGTAACACGAGCAAGACGTCAGTCGCTTCCCTCTTGCAGGTTTCAAGGCGAACTGTGCAACGGCGCGCACTGCAATCCGGCATTGTTCAGCCTGGTGCACCTCTCTATGTTGAAGAGATGGTCAACAGGACGTCCGTCCATAGACGATGGATTGGTCGTCAGAAGAAGCGGTCAATCCTGCGCGACGAGGATTTAGACGATCTCGTGCGACGATGGCGGACTCGATTCCCGGAGAATGGACGGCGGCTTCTTGATGGTCATCTCGTCGCTCTTGGCCATGAAGTGCCTCTCAGAGAATTGAGCCGATCACTGATGCGAGTCGACCCTGCTCCGCGCCCATTCCAGCGTCGCCGCATACTCCGCCGTCCCTATGCGGTGGCAGGCCCTAACAGCGTATGGCACCACGACGGGAATCATCGATGCGTGCACTATGGTCTTTACATTCACTGCTTCATCGATGGCTATTCGCGCTGCGTCGTGGGAATTCGGGTGCAAGACAACAACACAGCGGAGGCTATGTTCCAGCTCTTCCTCGACAGCCAAGAGGATTACGGAATTCCATCGCGCGTGCGAGGAGATCATGGGGGTGAGAACGTCAAGGTCGCTGCTTGGATGGTCGAACATCGTGGTCGAAACCGTGGCTCATACCTCTGGGGACCTTCAGTGCATAACACGCGTATCGAGCGATTGTGGGTAGACGTTACGAACTCCTTCGGTCGCAAGTGGCAGAACTTGTTCCAATCTCTGGAACGCCACCATGGCTTGAATGCGTCGAATAACGAGCACAGATGGCTTCTACATTGGTTATACAAACAGGACATGAACGATGATGCCATCAGTTTCCAAAACGAGTGGAATTACCACACACTCACTCTAGCAGACCGGAATCAGCGGCCTGCGGAACTCTTTCTTAACGGCTGCATTCGACTTGGTGCGAGGGGAATTGACCTCTTAACGCGGGACGATGACAGTTATTTTCGCAATCCTGAAGCATTCGCCGTCGAATACCTACAGAATGCAAACGATCCTTTGATTGGAGCGCCTAACGATGGGTTTGGGCATGGCCTTGCAGCGGGAGGAGATGGACAGCCTGAAAACCTCAACGAAGTAAACAGCCCGCCCCCGAACTGTCCATTAACTCTCGCACAACTCCAGCAACTCATGACAGGTTTGGAGGGATATTTTGCTGTTCCGGCAGATGTAGTCGCTCTCACAGAACGTTGGCGACGCGCATTGTCCCTATGTCGCTCATTTCTGCTCCGCCCGGAGCTTCGCGTTGCCTGAAGCAGATAGTGGGTGGCGGTGGCTCGTAGCACCTTCCTTCGCAGTGAGTTATATTCGTATAACTAGTGGAAAGCAGTACTCAAGTGGTCGCCCTTACAATCTAGTACCTCATACGCTCGGTCTGCCCTTCATGACACTCCCCCAACTCGCCGTCCGCATGCTCTCCTCGTCTTGACGCGCATCCTTCAGGGAAATTAATATGGGGACCGTAGCTATATTGTATCCACCCATCTTCTATAACTCCACCTCCTCATTCGAAGAGAGATGCTGGGTACGGACGGACATGTGTCATGACAGGTAAAGGGTACCGTCATGACGGCCTCAGTCAATGAAATCTGTGTCCCGATTGCTTGATCTGTTCGTCGCTTCTCCCTTGAGTTGTGCGGTGGATTCATGCATTAAGTATTAGCTACATCTCAAGCAAGGGACAGGGGTGACGGTTAAGGTTAATTCGTGCCCGTGTCAAGACCTAGAATCGGCACGTTTGGCAAGAGAGCAGCGGGAACGGCAGTAATAATGAACGCGGGTCCGCGTCGCAAGCCGTACCCCGTCGTTAGCTCTTGGTCACCGCACTCCACCTGGCCATTCAGTCCCCAGTGAAAATGCCTTGTAAGCGTAAGAACCTTCTCAGTAGAAAAACGCTAAGCATCACTTACGACAGACAGAAGACTCCGACAGTATTTCAAAGTGGGCCCGCTGGAACGACAGGTGTCTTACGTCGTTTGGCTCGCTAGGGAGAACGAACCCGCTCCTCCCGCATCGGACGTCGGTTGTGTTGGTGACCTGTGTGATGGGCAGGGCAAGCTTTGGGTTAAACATGACGATGGATGGAGGCTTGTGACGGCTACCAATGGCGGACGCCATTGCCAGAGGCACCCGGCGTACGACGCAGTCTCATTGTGGGAGTATGAGGGTGCAGAGGAAGAACTATTCTGGAGCTCTCATGAGATAATGAAGAAAAGGCTATATGGTGCAGATGAAAGCGAACGAGGTAGGGGAAAGTTCTTATAGTGACATGGCATCTGGAAGACATAGCTGATTCGTTTGTGCCTTCTCCCTAGTAAATTATAGGGACGCACCGGCTATCGCGACGACGGGACGTCCTGTTGTCGACGCACCCAGTAACAGTTCGAGAGCTCACAGCGCTCCTGGTACATCCAGTCAGACCGCGAAAGAACAGAGCCAGCGGTTACGGAAGGGTGAGGTCCCAAGTGGGGTCTTCTCTCGAATGCTTATCACAGTGACCGAGCCAGATATGGTGCACGAAGTCGACCGCGCAAGGATTGGAGATGCTGCACTCACAGCGAGCATATCTGATATTGCCTTTCAGGAGTTTGATGAAGAGCCATTAACGTCGTTGCAGGCCATCCTTGCACGCGGTCAGTCCTCCCGTTATCTTTGGACCACCCCCCTCAGTGGTGTCATGTAGGCGCTAGCGATGTCGATTTCGCTCTCACTCACGGGAATGGTTTCCTCGCGAGCATCTGGAAGGACTGGGTCGAACTTTCTGGAAGTCGGAACAACGTGACTGCTGTGGTGGGTTGTGAGATACTGCTGGCTGCGATGAAGAGAGCGGCTCCCATCAAAACTTTACCCGGCTTGCCCGAAATAGACTACCTCGCGCAAGGGGAACTCGGGCCACCTTTTCTTCTCGTGATTCGCGACGTCCTGGGAGCAGCCTCTCCCTTACCTGTCCTAATCTCGGATACGATGGAATCCACGACCTGGCAAAAGGAGTCCATCGTTACGTCATGGCTGTACCACGGTAGACAGTATACTCCCGATTGTCGAGTGCAAATGGTCAGCACGGTCGATATCCCGTGGACGGAAAACGGCATAGGAGCGACCAGATTTCTCGTTCCAAGAAGCGAGCTCGATGGCTCGAAGCACTGCTATCCCGACGCACGCGCGCGGTGCTCCGGCACCAGCTCCCTACTGCTTCCGGGAACTGTGTATCCCATGGACTTCAACTTCAACTGCATGCCCTCCACAGTGATTCCAATTCAGGCGCGGAATCGACGCCCACTTCATACGCTCTGGCTCCTTGCCCCACCAACGCCTAATAACCTGCGTCTGCTCAATCCCCTTCTCTTTACTGGTTCACCGGCACCAGAATGGACTGTATACATGATTCGAGAGCTCGAGGACCTCCATTACGTGCTTCACATGGGCGTTGATGCCTCTGCGTTTATCCTGCCGCCTGGATGGTTTCATTGCGCACTCACAATGCGGACTTCCGCATACACCGGCTTTCCATATGCGGTACGCCGGCATGCTAAGGGAGCGCAACAATGTGTGGAATGGATTCTGGATATATTGAACGACCTTCCCGAGGGGTCGAACCGTCAAAGCATCATCCGTCAGCTTAATATGGCGTCATGGTCATGGGGGAGACTTCGAGAGATGGGCGAGCAGGATCTTGAGTGGGTCGAGAGGGCATTCCGTACTCGCAGTGTATGATACAGACGTGACTCTTTCTAAATGATGTCTTCAACACGTGTCTTGGAGGCTGTGCGGAGAGACATGAGTGTAACACGTGTGCTTGGGACAATAACCATCCCACCGTGACCGACCTTCCTCTAGACGGCCGCGTTCCCCCTCCCTACGGATTGATTGCCTCGTCTTGTCCCTCCTATCGCGATGACGGATCGGCCCTCTACTCCAATATCCTCCTCGACATCTGCAGCGCAGCTGCGCGGGGACCGGACTCCTTTGCAAGCCCCTGAAGGGAAGGATGCTGCGGACGTGGGAAGAAGCTCTATCCAGACCGATTTCCCAAACTGGCACGCGAAACCGGACTATCTCGCCTTCCTTATGAGTATAACCTGGGGTGTGGTTGGCAAAACCCATGCCCAAGTCACGGAAAGCACATTTTCAGACCGCAGTGACAACAACTTCCTCGTACGCGGAATGAAGGCATTGAGTCTGTCGTTATGGTGGGGCACCACTTCAGACGAGACAAGCGGTATACCTGCCATTGCCATTGCCGGCGCGGAGGATCCCCCAGCAGTCCGGGCTCCTCCTTCCAAGCTCCCTGACGAGAGGAGTCTTACCCTCCGTCAGCTCATGCGACATTACAAACTCGATCCGCCTCAGGTAACTACCAGCAAACCCGGCAAGACTTTGCTCATTGCTCGCAACTCTGTCCAAACCCGATTGAGCCAGGCAAAAAGTAACTGGATCGTTCAGTCTGTGCAGATGCTCACCCTTGACGAACGCCGAGAACTCCTTTACAAGATCCGTAATGAGTAAGTGATTCCTCCGGTTCACCGCGGCGCCCGCTGATATCTGATGGCGTTAGTTTGCGTGAAGGACGCGCTTCCAGTGCCGCCATTCACACCAAGCAGTGGCTTTCCCTTGTGCAGGCCCCGGACGTGCAGATGCAGTAAGCTCTTGCCCTGTTACCAAGCACAAATCGCGTCTGAGCGCTCGAGTGCACCTAGCGAACTCCGCCGGTACCTTTACCGAAATCTCACCAAGAAAATCAATGATCGGGTAGAATCCGTTGATCGATTGTTTCTCAAGACCACATTTGTGGACATCCTCAAGAACTACGCTCTGAGTCCGCCTCCTTCGGAAACGGACAGTTCCTTCGTCACATTCGAAACACAGGAAGAGCTCGTCGTCGACATGACAGGTTATCCCGCCATGGCAACGCTGATCAAGACACTGGAAAACAAGCCACGCGTTGCCGGAACTCTCTTCCGCGGTACCCGCATAGCCTGGAAAGAGCTCTGGTCGGAAACGAGGCCAAACTATGTCCATCTTACTCCACGTAATTCCCGCGTTTGGGCGGCCCTACTTGCATGGCTCTTAAACGGCATCCATGCCACCAACAAGCGCATCTTCCACCATGATGTTCAGGAGCGTGTCCTCCTTAGGCACAATTTCGAATTGGCACTTACTCATCTCTGTGGCTACATGGAGGCTCTCTCCTCCTTCTTTACGGCGCCACTGCCCGATCCATCTCATGGCCGTCGTTTACCCGATATATTGCGCGCCTTGTTGGGACAATCTTCATACGGATTGGCTGGTATCTTAGGTAAGTAGTCTGGTCTTGCGTGCAACATCGACTTACCATTAGACAAGTGCGCGGAGTCAATCCGTCGGCCGACCTTAAGGGCCGCCCCAGCGGTGCCCCTGAGGTGGATATCAAAGGGGAAAGAACATGGAGTCCATCTCCCTCCTTTTTCAAAGCTGACGATGATGAAGATCTTATTGAAGATCTTCAGTCAGCGAAGGAAATCGCCGCTGAAGACGAAACAGTGACCGATGTCGCCGGTGTCCTCAAATCGTTGCTATTCAACCTTTCAGCTATTTACTTCGCCCCGCTCACGTGCCGGCAACTCTTCAAGCCTGAAAATGAGAAGCCCTGGGAGCCAACTATATACAGTATCACGCCCTACCACCTCCCCAACTGGGTGATGAAGGACGAGGAGCATAGGACGGCCAAGAAGTGGCTCGACAAGCTGATTCATCCTCCGGAAGGCCGCGGGATGCCATTCTCGCAAACACAATACGAGTATTTCCAGGACCAAGCGAAGAGCGTCGGCTATCGGGTCCATCTTCACTGCGAATCTATTCTCATGGGGCTCATCCGGCACGTGCAGAGTCGTGAGAAGCCTTCCTGTAAGGACCCGTCGAACTGCAAGCACCTGGACAATCGCTGTGCACTTTACGCGCTTGTTAGTAAGATGCCCGCTCTTGTGAAAGCACTGGAGGTGCGCATCCTCTCCTACGACCTAGCTTCTAAGCTGATCTTAAGTAGAGCGTGCTGCCTCTCGCTGTGTGTGCAAAGAAGTCTTGCGCACACTGCTCGTTTTCGGCAAACTTTGGCGATAAGCTGATCTTCAACACGGACGGGACTCACGGTCTCGCGTTCAATACAGTATTGTTTGGGATGAAGAATCCCACAATGTACGTCATGGCGACTGCGCTCTACGAGTCTATCATGAGGGATGATAGGGGCGACGAGACTCACCAAAGCTCGCCCAACCACTCCATCGAAGCGGGAGAAACAGGAGGGATATCTAACCAGTTCAGTAACTTCATACAGACGCTGGATGAGGAGGAAATTCTTAACATGATGGGTGAAGACCGTTTCAAACAGCCTAGATTTCATGTAAAGGAAGTCCTTTGATAATGCATTGTTGATCACGCCGCCCACAGCTAGCGTCTGTTACTTGCAACCCTCAGACGCTCGACCTCTTACATTGACGGACTTTGCTACGTACAAAGACGAGTGCGGCGTGTGGAGTTTAGTGTCAGCCATCTTTAGAGATTACCCTCAGAGAACATGTGTCATGACGGCATTCATGGGCTTCTGTTGCTGAGAGTGTCGGGAGTGCCGAGACTAGTGGCCTGAGTACTGGGAGGGTTGGGAGTGCGCAATACATTCGAATTTAACACTATCCTGTCGATAAAACATCTTAACCATAGCAGTTCGGCGCGCCCAGCAATCTTAGTTATAGTCTCATCTCATCCGTCCTCGACGTTGGAGACGGTGTAAGGAGGGGTGAGGAACCGCTTCCGAGACACTGGGTGTCTTGCTTATTTACGTCTTCCTGCCACTCATTCGGTGCACCTGCTTCCTCCCCAATCGCATGCAGAGGCTTGCTCGGAACTACGGCTGCTCTGAACCGGTTTACCGCATCCTGATATGTTATATCAGCTCATACATTTCAAATCGGCAAGGACCATGTAGTCACGGAGTGATTCAGGTCCGTAGGGTTGGGAGGCGGCTCAGAGCCCGTTATCGCAGTTCTCCGATCTTCACTTGTCTCGCCGTGCTCGTTCACTGGCGCATCCATCTCGTCTTCTCTAACGATGTCAAGACAGACCTCAATATCCTCGATGCCTCCTAAATGACCCCTGACCATCGCCTGGTGTCGGGTACCTCCACCCGGATAGATGGCCTCAGTATGGGAAGGTGTCCGGCATTTTAACATGGCCGCAAGGCCGTTGTACAGCCGGATGGCCCAATTGTCTTTTTCGTCTTGATCATGTTTGAGTCTTTCCCTCCATATGAGGATGTCTCTTTCCAGGGCGTTTCGAAGCCGGTTGAAGTCTGGTCCGTGGGGAATGTCATTGAGAAAGTCCATAGCCACCGACATGATATGTTCGGTGTGCTTGCTGTACTCTGGAGCCACCACGCGATACTTGCTTCCTGCTGAGAGCCGAAGTGTCATGACACTTGAAGTCCATCCGGGCGGAATGATGAAGGCTGAGCAGTCTCGTCCCTTTAGAAGTACGTAATGGAGAGCTTCTAGTTCCATCATGCGCTTTTCCGAGTGATGGAGGCCGTTGTATGATGCCCCTGTTGTGCTGAACAGCAGATCAAGGTTGGTCGGGGTTGGGGGTGCCAAGAAGACGAGCTGATACGTCCCATCCGCATGCGGCATATCCGTGGGAATGTATGCGGTGGCGAGAAACTCGAACCGTGAGCTGAAATCGACACAGTGACCACCAGGTGAGATGTCGCTAACGACTGGCAGTCGATTTTCTTGATTTCTTGGAAGGCGCTCTGCCACGAGAGCCTGGCCTATACCCTCCAGACGGGCGGGGATGTCGGTAGCTGCGACCATCCTAATCGAGGTCTTGCTATCGTGTCCACGATTATGGTAGAGAATCGAGGCAAGGACTTCCTCCTTCGACATGGGATTCACATCGAGCGCGTCTGTGGAGATAGTCATGACTTCCGAAGAAGCTCCACACAGGTCGTGTAGGACCATAGCGAAAGTAGGGCGACAGGCCCGGGTTCCCTTCGGTTCGTAGAAGGCTCTCCTCGCGTACGTTCGCAGGGGAGGTATAGGCGCTGGCCTTCTCATGGCGGCCTTCAGCAGCGTATAGCCGAGGCGACCGGCTTCGGTCTGCACACTCCCGCAGCTTTTCCAATCATCCCAAATGTCGAGGAGCCAAGTATTCCCTGCAGCCGTCACGAGCGTCTTCAATTGCACGGTCAAGCGAGACAGGGGAGAGGCGGTAGCGCTAACGACGGAGGCGGTGTGGGATTTGCTGCTTGACTCACCGGCGCGATTATCGCGGTCCGGACACGAGGCATGATCTACCCCAAATTGTCAGTAAGTGAAAGCATGAGCATGTGATCCAACTCACATGGTATCGACCGTGGCATCTCAACAGCATTTGCATAGCCTTCGAGAACCGGCAGGCTCGGCAGTGCTTCCACTGCCGTCAACATTTTCTTCTTGCCTTCCCGCACTTCTTCCCTCTGCGGATCTATGCAGCCACAGCCAGAATCAGACGGTTTGATGCGGTCAGTCTAGTACCAGCACATACTGGACACCGACGGCGTCGCCTTGCCCTGCAATTTAGACGACTTTTCGAGCTCCTCCGCCGACGTGGTAGCCTCATCTGCCTCATTGCTCCGCTTGCGTGCGCGCTTCCCACTGCCCCTAACTACGTCGTTTCCATTGCCAGGGACTGTATGTAGCGTAATCAGCTGGCTGAAGTGATGATGAAAGGAAATCTCACGCACGCCCCACTTCCTTCGGCACATCTGCGTCCCCTTCCGCGTCCGATGCCGCGTCTTTCACGGCCCTCTTCCTCTTCTTCTGGCCAGACCTGATCTTTAGGGATCCAGGTCGTTGTAAGCTCGAATCCTCTGTTATGACAGATAACAGTCAGCCGAGAATCAACGTGATGAAAGGTTGCGGACCTGTTGGCGCGTCTTGCTCAAGGTCGTCAGGGATTGTGACGTGACCCGTCGAGAGCTTGTTCTTCATGCCCCCATGAGAGTGCCAAAATAGCATGGGGTCCTGCCCCGGAATGCGCCAGAGGCTCAGTGTAGGGTGAAGGGGATGCTTGCACAAAGGTCGTCCTCCGTTAAGTTGCTCGCGGGTGACTGTTTCCCACTGTTCGGACTGGCGAACCCATACCGGCCAGGTTTGCTGTGCCGTTGTCGCTAGGTCTCCGACTTTCCCCTCGTTTTTGCTTGGTGGTGATGGTTCTTGTTGCTTCCTTCCTTTCGGTCGCCAGGTCCATACATGATACGTAGCCGTCTCCTTGCTTTTCCCGAAGTAGAACTCACGAGCCTCTCGTCGGACTAGATCCTAGGTAAGGACCAGCCGCGTCACGACCTCCACCTCTTCCGACACGCTCACATGACATCTTCCCGACGTTCTGTTATTGCAAAGTTGTAACAGCAGCGTGCAGATAGTGGAAAGGTCAATGATGATAAGAGGTGGAGCGAATCGGGCGAACGTTAGGTTGGCGGAGAGAAAAGACAGTGGAACGCCAAAAGCCGCGAGTAAGGTTTCTTCAAGGGTTCACCGGTTCGCGTCGAATTTGACAGCGTCGTTCTATACATGGCAGCAGCTCGAGCCGCCTGCTGATAAGTAGGCTCCAACTTTGAGCATGGCGCATAGCTATACTTAAGCAAAGAACTGCAACAAAAGGGGGGGGTGCGCCAAGTAGCGGGGGTGTGGATAGAAAGGCCCCCAAGAAATCGACACATTCTCGCAGCCGACCCTAGTGTCGTATGTGTCATGACACGCAGACCGTCATGACGGTTATCTACAGGGGGGCAAAGAGACTGCTCCCTCAGGAGGTACAGTAAAGGCTGCACGAAATGGCTGCAATAGAGAGAAAGATCCTGAGGGATGTTGTTGCCCTTGTGAATCCTTTCCAGTTCTTCCTGACTGCACTGTACAGTGCACTGCTTTCACGGGCTCTCATCTTACATAAGAAACGATCACCAACGCTGCTACCCATTCATAAGCACGGCTACTGCGGACATGTCCGACTAATACAGAGGGCTAAGCATGCACAGAGCTCGGTATCGAGCGCCCAGCTGCCACCAGTTCTAACGCTTGCATCGCCCACCCATGCTTCCCGGTACAATTGATCCATGCCTGCAATGACCGTTTCAAATTTTGCAATATCGCGCTACGGTGCCTCAGCGCAAGGGATGGACTTAGTGCTACCGCATAATCTTTTCGCACTCGAGCCAGCGCTGCATCCTCAGATGCTGGAGAGCGTGCTACAAAGTCGTACAAGACGAAGCTTGTCGGCTTGCAGGCGAAAATGACGACCCACCACCCGGGATCGATGATGCATCCGGGTGATCCGCGACCGTCAATTCGCAGGTAGCGCAAGTCCTGTACATCGTGCAGGACGCCATGAGCCCACCATGACCGACTCTGGTCTTGTGGTACGGGCATGAGCGTCTCGTTGAACGGCGTGTTCGGAAACGTCACGACTAGCGCACGGTTGTCCTTGCTATCCATCATGTCGGCAGGCACCAAGGCGGTCGGCGCTAGTCTGCCATGGCCGTTGATGGTTACGGCGCTCCCAGCCAGCATGACATAAGTTCGACCGACCGGCTCGTCGTTTGAACGCGGCCAGGACTCCGCGAAGCCTTCGAGGGGCAAGGGTGCACGAAAACCGCAACGTCCCATGCCTGAGCGCGTAATAGGGACATCCGCAGTCCCCGTCGGGTGAAGCTCGAGGGGGCTTGGCATATCTCGCGAGATAGACGGGTCGAACATGCCTTCCAAGAGCGGCCTAAGTAAGTCATCTTCTGGTGCAGCAGGCGCAACAGCTAGGAGATCGGTCATTGCCATGGCCAATGTAGGGCGGATCGCGGGATGGCACACGAAACGCTCCACTGAAATAGCATCCAAAGGCACCGATGGCAAGGCACGCTCGCGAAGGCGAGCCAGACACGAACGAGCGTGATACAGTAGGACGAGATCAACGCGCGGCGGCCCAAGGCGCAACCATTCGGCATAGAATTCTTCTGCCCAGGGCAAAGGTTCCTGGGCGTCCTCGAAGGGAAAGGAGAGCGGATGAGGCACAGCATTGGCCATGACAGGCTTGTTGGAACGCGAAGCAGGATCTTGCGGGCGGACATCGGATGCACCGACTGCGTAGAAGCTTAGCATTGAGTGTTGTCCAACAAGCAACACGAGTTCACCGACCCCTCCCAAGTTTGTTGAATGAACGTCGCTTCACTTTACCAGGCATAGCGCACAAAGAGTTGTGGTAGAGACAAGTTTTGTGTTGCTTGAATGCCAATCTTCTTCGATTGCAAGTGGATCTTTGATTGCAAGTGGATCTTTGATTGCAAGTGGAAAGTAGAGGTCACTTTCAACGCTGCCGCAAGAGGTTATGAGTCACGTGGGCTCGGCGTGGCCTTCGGCCACCGCAGCCGTCATGACGCCGTCATGATGAGCACATATTTGATACATCGCTTCATACAGAACCTTGCCCTCCCCCTTTTGCCGGTCAAAGCACTATAACCACCCAGAAGCGACATGCAATTTCTGGGAAACTGGAAGAAATTAGATGCCTGTTTGGTTGACCAGTGATGGAAATTGACGGTGGCGAGGCGCTCACGTTGCAGGGTCCCCAAACGTCTGCACGCGTTGATCAACTTATCCAGAGAATCACTGCCAAATATCACCCTTCGAAACAACCATCTCCTCGCACACATCGTCTCCTCAATCTATTCTCAAAGTCGAATCCGATCGCTCCCTTACTCTCCGATTGGAAACGAAGACAGTTTCACCGTCTGCTTGTGGTTGCCGGAGACCCGCTCTCAGCCCTCTCCTCTCCGTCACTCGATCCATCCGCTGGTCTCCTGATTCAATGGCAACCCCATACCTTACAAGGAGCCGTGCCGCTACAATCATCGGCGGCGTGCCGGACCTTGCTAGTCAATATCCTGTAGAACCGAGACTACTCCGACGTGATAGGCGGCAGCGACGTGCGGCTGGAACACGGGATAGTTCGACTGGTGTCCCCTCAAATACGCTCGGTCGAGTATCTTCAGTAATACATACAAGCCCGTCCCAAGTCGATCAGCGCCCACAAATGGGGTCATCCCAATCTGACAACACCTGCGAAAACGCGATTACTGCCGATGCTATGCAATCCGAATCTGTTAACATGACCTCCGACTCTTCTGGCAACGCGCCCGGGGATGGAATGAGAAGGGAGAACGGCAGAGATGTGGGAATGTACCATGCATTGGACCTGGGTCAAGCAAGCTTCCTCACTCGGTGCGTAGTCCATGGTCACCCTCCGCTAGCGTTACTCATCCAGCTCGTAACAGCACGACCGCAGCCTTTGAATCAGTTGGACATCGCGAAGGGCTTTATCACCAGCCGGCGCCATCATTCGAAGACGACTCGCATGCCACATCCAGGCTGCAGTCGGCTCTAGCTCCAGTCCGAGACCCTACTTCATCGCGAGATGAAATTCAGGAATCACGAACGCCCATAAGATACGTCGCCTCTCTCGCAGGACCGACAATCCCGCCTGCGCCTTTCAGTAGCCCTCATTGCGACCGCTCGATGTCTGGGACCGAGGAGACTACCCATGGTATGATACTGCCAATTCACACACGTCACTGCACTGATTACCCCTAGCAAAGTATTGTACCGCCGTATTAATCGTGTTCGAAAACCAAGCGAAGAAGGGAAAGGCCCACGGGCGGGCAATGATACTCAAGGAAGGTATCCCAGATAATGCACCAGCGGCCGCCCTTCTCCCACGTTTGTTCGAAAATAAGCCTTCTGGGCCGCAGCACCAATTTCAACAATTCCTTGCTCCGAGGTATGGCGCTTACAGCGTTGCCACCACCCGTGTGCCATGTGATCAGGATGACGAACACGACACATGGTATACAAAGCCGGGCTATGTGCATCTCGGCACGCTCTGGAACATTCTCAACCGACACAGTAGTGGGAACGAACATCTGCAACCGATGGATCGTGCGGACTTCAGGACGGGCAACTTTCTTCAAAGAGTCCTTGCTGGCAAGATGCCTCATCGACTCCTTAGTCAACATCCAGTCTATATCCTCTATTTGGTGGCCGTTACAAGAAGCAACAATCCATGGCAGGACGAGGAGCTCACCGACTCTGATCGATCCTCATCCCCGATGAGCCCCGACCACGCAAACGCGGACGACTTCAGCGAGCCTGCGCGACCGACTCAGACCCCTCAACCCGTCCCAAATCATCACACGGAAGAGACGGAGGGTGTTCGTGAAAATGGGGTTATCGTACCCTCAACCCCCACTCCTAGTGGGGCCCGTCGCAGGCAGCGGACGAGCAGGCAGCCGCGTCGGCCAAACGGCGAAATTTCCAGATCTGTGCGATCCGAATCTACCTTCCGAGCGATTGCGGCATACATAGACCGCAAATGCCCCCATATTCTTGAGGCTTTGAGCGGACATGTCGGTGATCGAGGCTTCCCAGCCGGTCCTGGTGTAGCATGGTTCGTTGCTCGAACGGACTACTTTTACGAAGCCGCTGGATTGTTATCCATGCCTCAAGCCACCGTAAACGACTTCTGTGTCGTTCCGGAAGCTGAAGGCTGGGATGGTGTCATTACGGGGGAACACTTGGCAGCGTGGTTCGGCGAGAAACGGTACGGATGTCTGGGCGCTTTGCGGACCTATAGGAATCACAAAAACTGGTTGAATTTCCTCGAAGGCTTTTGGGAGGTCCAGCGGGAGTGGTATTGCACTCAGGCCCACCGATGGGATGAACCGGAAAATCGCACACAACACGGCCGCAAGAAGCTGATGATCACTGCCGTGGTGGCGTACGCACTCGGACGCACCCGGGCTGGACGAGCTCTCGCGTGCGCAGGCGCGCCCGAATCTCTCATCATATCCAAGGCAAATACCTCCCGAATCAAGCCGGTCATGCACCAAATCAGGCAGTATTTTGGGCCCTCTGGGTTGATGCCTGGAGGATTGTGATCGGGAGACGAAGGCAGCAGCTGACGTTTGGCAAGTTTGGCGCGCTCTGCTGGACTGTGCGGTTCCCTGGCACAGACACCTCAACACTGTAGATTCGGTGGAATATACCCTTTGTGTGCATTTTCGTTAGACGAGATCAGTGAGACTCGATACACTTGACTTCTGAACAGCCAGATCGTCACATATATCTACGCGGGATTGTCGAATTCCATAGATTGTATGATTGTCATATTCCATGATTCTTCGGAAAGTCCATCCCGCCCCATGTCTCCGATTCGGTATTGATCGAATCTTATCGTTCTCTGGTTTCGCATATTGCTTGAGTCTCACAGATTGTCCGATTTCTTGGGATTGTCCGATTTCTCGATTGCCCGACTGTCACAGGATTGTCTGATTGTTGGACTGCCCGGTTCTCACAGATTGTCCGATTTCTCGATTGCCCGACTGTCAAAGGATTGTCTGATTGTTGGACTGCCCGGCTCTCACAGATTGTCCGATTTCTTGGGATTGCCCGATTTCTCGAATGCCCGACTGTCACAGGATTGTCTAATTGTTGGACTGCCCGGCTCTCACAGATTGTCCGATTTCTCGATTGCCCGACTGTCAAAGGATTGTCTGATTGTTGGACTGCCCGGTTCTCACAGATTGTCCGATTTCTTGGGATTGCCCGATTTCTCGATTGCCCGACTGTCACAGGATTGTCTAATTGTTGGACTGCCCGGCTCTCACAGATTGTCCGATTTCTCGATTGCCCGACTGTCAAAGGATTGTCTGATTGTTGGACTGCCCGGTTCTCACAGATTGTCCGATTTCTTGGGATTGCCCGATTTCTCGATTGCCCGACTGTCACAGGATTGTCTAATTGTTGGACTGCCCGGCTCTCACAGATTGTCCGATTTCTCGATTGCCCGACTGTCAAAGGATTGTCTGATTGTTGGACTGCCCGGTTCTCACAGATTGTCCGATTTCTCGATTGCCCGACTGTCAAAGGATTGTCTGATTGTCGGACTGCCCGGCTCTCACAGATTGTCCGATTTCTTGGGATTGTCCGATTTCTCGATTGCCCGACTGTCACAGGATTGTCTGATTGTCGGACTGCCCGGCTCTCACAGATTCCCCGATTTCTTGGGATTGTGCGATTGTTGGCATTGCCCTGCTTGCACAAATTGTCTGATTTTCGTACGGTCTGGGTTGCACGGACAGAGAGACTCTAATTTTACGGATTACACCACTTTCAAAGATTGTCTGATTTTTCGGAGTGTTGATTTTGTGGGAAGGGCCGATTCTCACCGTTGTTCGATTTCTCAGTTTGCTGCGCTTTCAGAGAATGTTTGATTTTTCACAAATGGTCTAATTTCAAACCTTATCTTAATTGCTTGTTCGTGTTTCTATTTTCACCTATTCTCCGGTTTTACTCTGGTTGAGTGTTCGACATGTTCCCCTAGAATTCATATGGAGCTATTCTGCTGCGTTATTATGGATTGAGGCCCGGCTTCCTTCCTGATTTCCGCGCTAGCAGAGTCTCATATCTGCTTCCACATGCATGTCATGAGATTCAGTGGCCGGTCTTGCCGAGCAGCTTCTTTCGGACCGAGTTTCCGGGAGCTTCCTATTAGCTTCCGGAGTGCTGGAACAGCAGTTACCTGCGAGTGAACGGGAATGCAGGGAGAGTGCCATGTTCAGCATGACAGAGCTGGCTTTAGCCAAACTCTCTCAGGAAGCACCGTCGACGGGAATGAGGGACATACATCCGAGTTGCTTGTGGAAGCCACGGGAGGGTGCCTGTCGCGTGTCCACGGAGCGCAGGGAATGGCCCGGAAGTTTCGGGGTCACACGGAGTGTGCAGCGATGACTACACGAGTGCTGCTCGACTACAGGAGTGCTTGGGACCCTTTTTGTCCCATATATCACCTCATACGCCCAGTCACGAGAAATGCGGCTGCAATCTGGCAGTGGGTTCCCTCTCTCATCATCTTGTCTATCGCAAATTCAACGACAGAGGCGCTTGGTATTCCAATTCCGTTGGGGTATAATCCGACTTCATTATAACATGATAAACTAGGCATGACCCCCTGCAACAACAATCTCTCCAAGAGCAACAACGAGATTGCCCAACGCAGCCACATTTTGTCCTTGCGGTGCTGAAGTACCGGTCGGTGGTACGCTTGCCGTCGTCGGCGTACCGGTAGCAGTCACACTCGAACCCGTATCACTGGCGGTTGAGCTGGTGCTTGTCGGAGATGACGAGGTAGACGAGGTACTGCTTGACGTTGTTGTCGATGTGGTGCTACTGGTGGTGGATGTCCACGGTGCCGGATCACTCCACGATGTAGAGGTCGACGTTTGCGTGCTTGTCCATGGCGCTGGATCAGTTGACGTCGTACTGCCCTGATCGCCATCACCGCCATTATCACCGCCATTTCCGCCTGAAGGTGGGTCGTCGTTGAACCACCATCTGAAGCTAGCTCAGCTATGGACTGGCCAAGACAGCCTTGTCGAACGTACGTCATTTGGAACTCGCCGACGCTCAAGTCTTCAAAGACCTGGAAGAGTCCTGTCGACATGTCCAGCTGGCCTGCAGAATCGCAAGCGCCTTGCGGGCACCTGTGCAACTCTTAGCTCGCTGTCTAGCTCGATATTCTTAAATGGAAGCGTACTCGTCCTGTATACTCGCTACCTGCTGCTTGCCGTTGTACTCGATGGTGATGCTCTTGAAGCACTGTGGCCCCGGGTATCCGTCGCCGTATTGCTATCCGCTATCAGGACGGAGTGCTTTCGAACGGAATCCCAGTGGTACTTACCACGAAGTTAAGGGCGACCATCTTACGAAAAGGTGAGCACGCTCAATCTCAGGAAGCCAGACACTTGCTGACCATATCACTAGGATTATTGTATTGGCCACATGCCCCCAGGCCTGGCGAACGTATACGTTCAAGCTGCCTTTCTTCGGCCGGAAGAAGGTGCACATACCAACATTGAACCAAGTCGCCCGTCCCGTGAAAGTGTCCCCTCTCTTGGTCACATTCCCTGAGCTTGGGGCACGAGCATGGTGGCGCTTGTTAGAACGAATGTTGCCAGGCAGGTGATTTGCAGAGACGAGGCCAAGGAAGAGACTGATCAGAGCGACTTGCTGGATAGAGACCATTGCTGTTGGCGAGGATTTACGAATAACAAGACAGGGTATCAAGTAGTAGCAGGACGACCGGAAGATGTATATCAAGCGAGAGGACCAAATAGACCAAAAGAGCGTGTTGACCAAAGGAGCGTGTTGAGAAAGAGCGTGACTTTTCAGCGACCAGAACGTTAGTAGAGAAACTGAGAGAGGAGAGCGCAGGCCTGTCGGCCAAAAGAACAACGCGCAGAGCGCCAAGCCAAGCCAGAAGCAAACCTATGCAATTACCCAGGAACTGATGCCATGGTTACAAGGAACATTCTTCTCCGAAGGGTGTCCGATCGGAACGGAGATCCCTGCGGCGACCCTTATTAGTAGTGGAGGTCTGAACGGGTCACGTGCAGTTCGTTCAGACGTACAAGAGCAGCCCAGGATCCCGACTCTGCACGGAATGTTCACCCAATGTTGTGCATCCCCGCTCGTGGTCTCAGACGCGTCCAGTACAAAAGTCTGTTAATTTTGCTAGTGAATGGACAAGGACCTAGGACATCCGTGCTAGGTGCTAGAGCATGCCTGTGACCAGACAGGCTCAGTAAAGCAAGAATGGGAGGTACAAGAAAGACTCAAAGGGATAGGTATACAATAGGTATATGTGAGTCTCTAGAAGTCGAAGGCAAGGAAGAGGACGCAAGGCTAACGTGCCAGGACGTGACGCTTTACGCGTTGCCGCCTGCCACAACAATAGCACCCAGGTTGACAACCAGCTGGCCGATAGCGCCCAAGTTGTCCACGCTCGGATCATTTTGTGTACCAGCGCCAGCGGTCGGGGTCGAGCCAGCCACACTGAGAGTGCTCGGTGTTCCGGCCAAGGAGATGGATCCAGAGGAAGAGGTGGAGGAGCTGGTGGAGGAGGAGGAAGATGTCGTCGACGTGGGAGTGGGAGTGGACGACGTAGATGTGGAAGTCGGCGTATCGGTCGTCCAGGGAGCAGGATCAGACCAGGGTGTTGATGTGGAAGTAGGCTGATCGGTTGTCCACGGCGCAGGATCAGACCAAGGCGTAGACGTGGAAGTGGGTTGGTCGGTGGTCCACGGCGCAGGGTCCGACCATGCAGGGGATGAAGTCGTGGGCTGCCCTCCTCCGCTGCCTCCAGAACTATCGTCGTTGTACCACCATCTGAGCGATTGTCAGATCATTCGTGCTGATACGTGCCCAGATCCACTCACGTCATCTGGAACTCGCCAGTATCAGGGGTCGCAAACGAGTCGAACAGGCCTTGAGACATGTCGAGATCGCCCCAGTTGCAGCTCGGACACCTACATGCAAGATCAGTCTGACGTCACACATAACGGCAAGCGAGGGGCTACGAACTCGTCAAGGATGGTTGCAACTTGAGTATTGCCGTTGTAAGAGATGGTGATGGACTTGAAACACTCGGGTCCAGGATAACCATCGCCATTCTGCGTATATTGCGGGGTATTGAGGGCAACCATCTGGGAACCGTGTCAGTGTTGCGGCGATGGACCACCGCCGAGCATGACATACGAAGTCACTGGGTTGGCTGTATTGCCCACAAGCCCCGAGACCTGATGTCTGTCAGTCGATGCCTCGAAGCATGGCTGAAGACTAGACGCACCAACGATGAACCAGGTTGCACGCCCGCTGAACGTTTGTCCCTGCCTCTCCGTCAAGTTCCCCCTCTCCTGCAACGCGGAAGCCCGCTCATGGTGCCGCCGAGCTTTTGCTTGAAACACGCCATTGTGCTGGGGCGAGGCAAGAGACAAACCAGAAAGAAGAGCGAGAAGTAGCAATGGTCGTAGCATTGTGAGCGATGGACGCGGTTCTCGAACCGCAGATAAAGTGAAAGAAAGCAGTAATGATCGTTTGAGTGTAATGATTGTTGGCGGCTGAAAAGCCAGACTAGAGATGGAGAAAACAGATGATGGTCGTCTTTGGGAGAGAGCGGAACACGTCGGAGGGCGAGCAGAGTGGGCGTTGACAACGGCAGTAGGGATATCCCATACGGTCTATTCTTGTAATAGCAACGGGATCAATTCTGTTGACTTTGCGACGCTTCCTTTGGAACGGGCCTACTACACCGAGGCATATAAATAGATTAGTTACTGCGCATTTCGACCAAAGAATCGTCTCCTAGACAGTGTACTTTACTGTCATATCTTTGCAGCTTCAGTATGCTCCAACTATACTCACCACCCACTTTGGAGGCCAGAGTAGCGGCCAAGAGCTTTACATATGCAACGTAATGTAAACAATCATTGGTATGGACAACGCCGAGATGCCGGCGACAATGCCGGACACTTTGCTTCCGCCATTGTGACGGGAACACGTAGGCTACAAGCTCACCTTTGAACCTGGCCAAGCCTTGCCAAGCTTGGGGCAAAATCGCACACGTCCTATTGAAGCAGTTGTATTGGCACTACGAAAAGCACCAATACGGCGCTGCGAGTTTGGATCACATAAGAACCTTCTAGATTTACTCTCAATACCTCCCATTGCTCGTTGGCTGCCTCTGGAGTTATCAACTGCTTACGGTGGTCACCTGTCTCTTGAAGATCGCGAGTACTACTGATAGGAGACCATTACTGCCAATCCGGCCTCGCCTTGCGTCTTTTGCCAAATATAAGAGCATGATTTCTTGCTCGGATCCTGGGTCCTGGAAAAGGGGTGACGACGGCATCTTGCCCGCTGCCATCATTGCTTGACGAATATTCGGTGGCAACGCCCACCACCCGGGAAGGAAACTCCCTCCGGGAATCCAAGTACTGAAAACAGTTGACCTATGACGAGCTCGGAACTAGCGCAGAATCAGCACCATATCCCAGGACATGGTGGAGCATCGTCTGCTGACGCCAACTCACATCAGACGAACAAGAAGTAGTGCGCCACACCATGCTGAAGTACCCCAAATCAGCCTTGGTAAGTGGCCGAGGACTCCGGCATGCAGCTGAATTCTTTTGAACGGCATTCCTTCATTTGTGGCTCGGGACTACCCTTCAAGTTGCAGCGTGCCGTGCTGATTGTGCGGCAACAAGGACAATGCGAAAGCTGTGCTGGGCTGCATACGTGCCGGGAGCTAACGACGGCAATGCCGGACGAGCCAGCAACAGCATCAGGGGGACCACAATGTTCTTATCTTGTGTTGGTTCTGGAGATTTGCCCAAATAGCAACCGGTCTCGGTGAGTACTTACCCGGAAATTCTCTTATTGATCTGAAGTCCCAAGTCGACCGCAGAGAAAGACAATCTACGAGCCTGAGCTAATAAATCACACTCTTCTTTCCACACTGATTACGGTATGCAGTGCACCCCATTATCTCGAGCGGGTCACGTCCGGTCGAATTTTTCACACACGCTCCACTTTCTCGAGCGGCCGAGCCTGAAGACTTCCCCAAAGCGTTTCGGCCAGAACGACCTCCTGCTCGCCAGAGAATTCTGGCATGGAGAAGAGCACTCAGTGGGTGGCAGGCTGAGACAGAGTCAATAAAATCTTTTCATGAATAAAATTGGGCAATGACCGCACGCCCTTTTTGGAGCACTACTTGCTGTTCTGTGGGCATCTTGCCTGCGATGGAAAGCGTTCCGATCCATCGCGCATCCTCATCCAGCGTACAGTTGATGTCATGCTTTGCAACGCCTGGATTCGGGTAATCCAGGGAGGAGCGTTCCATATTCTGTAAGCAGTGTCTACACTTCAGAAGCTAGACACACTGCTACTGTCAACGGGTTTTCCTGCAATCTACATCGCCGTATCCACCCGCGGCCACTCGCGCCATCTGCAAAGGCAATGACTGGCAGCCCGGACCCCAGTGTTGGGAGGTTAATGGGTTGCACAGGTTACTGGCCACTCCTGCGACGCGCCAGAAACTCATTGTCAGCGGCCAATGGTCGGCTGCCACTTGTAACCGAGCTTAAGCGCGTCCTCTCGGGTATGTGTCACGTCTTAACCGAAACTCAGAGCTCTGAAGGGCAATGCATGCCACGAGAGAACGTGCGCACGGCTGGAAAATCCTTGAGTGTTCCCGCTTCGGAAGGCTTTCGATCGGTCCGGCGAAATGCAATGCTGTTTATACACCAATTGACGTTACAACATCTGGCTATTGGGACAATGCAAGCAGGTTTTCTACTGATGATAAATAGTGTTTTTGTTCTTCGTCTTCAGAAATCGTTCTACATTTTCCGAGAAAACCGGATCCATGTTCGTGGACGGAACGATCGCTACTAAGCGTCCCTTCCCCCAACCCCAATCGGGCGCCCACCACGCTCAGCGCATCATTGTCAAACTGATGGACTCGGTCACGAAAAAAATTAACCAGAATAGTTCGCGGGCGCATGGAATTGAGGCTACAACCCTACGATCATGATACGGGTTATCTTCGGGTCATTATCTCTGCCAGCAAATGCTTCGCGAAGCCGTCTCCAGATGGTCACCAACCGAAGTCTAGGCAGATCGGATTGAAATGAGTGGGCGACATCGGTGTGATGATCGCGCAAAGCACCGAGTAATCGTCGCCCGAGACTATTTGCAGCACAGGCTGCTTTGAGATAACTAGCAGCAAGGCACCCGTGCTCAGCGGTCAGGAAGGCGATAGCGCCACGTCGCGTGGGAAGAAGCAGCCCAACTAGCCAAGCTTTCTGCTGGCAGGGTGTTCTCTGCGGCGGCCGCAGCACAGCAAGGATGCGCGTGATGGCTGCCACGCGGCAGGGGAACCTTCAAAGAGGACAAGCGGAAGATGGTGGAGAGAACGTCGGTGCCACGCGATATCCATGGATGAATCGAAGTCCGCGACCTCGCGGAGTGTATTCCAGCTCGGGAGTAAGGGTCTGCCGCTTTCCATAGTTGCTGGCAGTGAAGACGTTCTTGGCTGGCCAAGATTTCTCGATGTTGCCCGGCACCGCCTTGTAAGTATACAACTGCGCTAACCCGGTTGGTGCGCTGTAACAGATGCGGTATTTTGTGGGACAATTTCCGAGCATTGGCCGCGGACAGAAGCCTCGAGGACCGGAATGCCCTCTTCCGCGCCTTGGCCTCGCCTGCTGTCCCAGATAAGGAAAGATATACGCATAACAATGGGGAGCGTGAAGGCTTACCCCAACATCCATTTCCGGGCAGTTCTTCGCCGTGTTCTACCGTATTCGGCTTCTACCAGCCCAAATACGGCACAATGCCGGAGGTCCAAGATGCCAGCGCCAGGCTAGATGCCCATGGGCAGACAAGAAGCACGACAATCTGACCAAGCACACTGCAAGATGACGCATCGCACTTATGCGAGAAGTTGCAGATTCAGCTAAGACCGGCTGAACACACCGAGAGCCTGGTAGTCGCCTGCTGGACACGCGAAACCTGGTCGACGAGCAAGAAGAAGTGAGCGTCACTGCGCATCACGATCGCACAGCGCGATGCTTCCCGGATTGCGGGCGCAGGCAGGCACATCCATGGATCGTCCCGGTCACCCCGTATGGTCTAATCGTCGAAGACTGCGTAATTGACCTCGCGTGGTGAGTCGCGTGTCCTGCCGTAAGCAGACCATGTCCTTCGTGTCCTTCGATGCCTGGCACGTGGGAAGAAGCCAGGAGCAGAGTAAGGAAGGGAGCGAACATGCTGGTCGATTCGGTACCGGAATGCCCGGTGCTCGATGCCGATTGCTGAACAATGCGATGTTGCCAGACCCCGTACATATACAGTACAGTACCACGCACAACAATAGTGCTTGCAGAACGAATCAGAGCACGAGTAGTTCCGGAAGAGACGACGAGCCAGAATGGTTGCCTTTGTAGGAGGGATGTCCCGTGTAGGTAGGGCTGTGCATCACCATACGATGGAAAGATGGCTTCTGAAGCTCGCATCGTCGGTCAATGCGTCGCCGAGGACGAATAGATCTCAGGTGGCGCTGTAATCGGACCGAACCGAGCAGCAAGGCGCAGGTGCGTCGTCCCACCGATGCAAGCATGCTAGCACAAAGACAGCGATGCAATCCAGAGTTGTATGAGGAAGCGAGGTGCAACAAAAGATACTAACAATCGAGCATACGGCCTGAGGATCAAATCGGAGGGGTTTGGTATGGATCAGCAACAGCCCGAGATAGGAGAAGAGTGGGATGCCCACGCCACCGCGCGTGCTGCGAGAACCATACCGACCCGACGTGGATCCGGAGCGCTGGCTGATTCGAGATCAGACCGAGGCGTCGGAGTTGTGCGATCTCCATCGGAGCAAGTGAATTGTGCCTTTTGCGCGTTGCCGACTTCTGACGTAAGGGTAGGTTGGTATGCGCCAAGGGGCTGCGACGGTCAGAAGCGAGTACACAGAGGTGCTTTGTCAGAGAGGTAATATTGAAAACGCATGGCTCTGCGTTTCATTCGTTCGCCTTCCTTCCCCCTTTGGCTCGAGCGCGGACCGCGAGACTTGCGGTCCCGACACACACTGATGTGGATGTCGCGGCTGGCCGGTCCTTCCTCGGTTAGGCGGTAACTCCGTATCTGTATACACCGGAATGCTGCTTGCGACGATCTACTGTTCAAACAAGTATCATTGGAGTGCTTCTGCTGAGCCTGACGACACAGCTGCAGGAGCGCAAAGCTCGGCTAAATGCATTCGCGAATACCGGAGGCAGGCGCGGGCAGCTCCGCAACATACTGGGATTGCGGCGGTATCGTATGATTTCATTATGTGACTCGGTATAGGAGGTGTATGTAACGTTGTGTAATTTGCGGCGCGTGAGACATGGAATCCTAGCCAAAGGCAGCTGGGTGGACATACCGGGCCAAGCGCAAGCTGAGTTTGCTGCAGTTGTTGGCGGGCGATGCGGGCGCCGGCCGGAGGGCATGACAGTTACGGGCCGTGCCGGACGGCAGTGGACGAAAAGGAGGAAAAAGAAGCATGTACTCGCGGCGCAACGGGCCACAGGAGCCCGGCGCCCGCCGGACGGTGGTGACGAACGATTCGCCAGCTGAGCGCCGACTTCTCAGGCGTGAGCGCTGGCTCTGACTCTGGCTCAGGTACAAGAAAAATAAAAAGAAGCATCAGGTTGCGAGACGATGGGGAAGACTGCGTGGCTCTGCGGCGCGGGTAGATGCGATGCGGACGAGAACAACGGGCAGATTCTCAATCCGCGGGTCCCGGTACTCCGGTTCTCCTATGTGTGGGAGGGCATTGCGCGAGCCCCTCCGGGAGATTTACGAAGACTGGGCCGGTGCGTGGGGCTTGTCGTGGTCCCGGTGAAACGCTGGGTGCGAGCAATATGCTGTAAGAAAATGTGCTGGAACGGCTCCAGCTCCAGCATGGATACGCTCGCTGGCGGCCACGCAACAATCGCGGCGTCGCCGCGACCGGTTGCCGGTGAAATCTAGTGTGGCAAGACGGCCGGAGGCGTGATGTTAATAAAGAAGGCAGCCGTATCCGCCCCACAGGCTGAGGCTGATTAGATCACCGCGACACGATCTGGCCGCGGGGCCGTTGTCGGAGTGCGCGTCGGCCGCGGGTTCTCGTTTGTCTGTCGGTAATGTCATGACAGCCAATTAACAAGTCACGGGACATGAAACGCTGATCTTGTTCGGTATGTTTGAGTGTATCGAGGGTGGAAAAGGAAGAGGGGACAAGGTGAACGAGATTAGATTGCGGGAGACCCAATATTGGAGCGGGGCTGTCTTCGAGCGAGATTGATTGGGAAGAATCGGCGTGGGACCCACCGCCGCGGGTCCGGTGGGTTGCGGTCGATTCGTACAACCAAGGCTGGATCGCTTCCGTAAAGCGAAGAAGGAGCGTGATGATCGCTGGGAGAGATTCTGGTTGGAGCGAACGCATAACGGAGGAATATGATAAACGCAGCATCGTCGGGGTCTGCTCCGTCACTGAATGGAAGCAGAAATACCCACATTTAAAGCGTCCGTCCGGAAGCAGCCTTGAGTGCGCACGAGCCAAATAGCCAATAGGCAGCCAGCGCCGGCTTACTCCCTCGAGCTAATTCGCTTGTCATCTTCGTCAGCAAACCGGGTGAACACAGGGCAGAAGCAGCATGGTCTCTCATAACTCCTGCTGACGACCCAAGCAGCGTGCTCAGGAAAATTTCTTATTCTGTTCCAAGAAGGGCAGTGAATGGCGGGCCGAAGTGCATGCTTTGTTTAGGAGTGAAAGAGGCTGCTCGAGCTAGTCATCCATTCTAGGGTGCGTTGAAGGGTGCAGGAGCGGGGGTGGGTACCACATTGCAAAGTAGGCTGGATGGGAATACGACAGCATGGGAAAGTTGTCTTGGCTATGAAAGGGAGAAAGAAGGGGAATAGAGAGAGCGAGAGGAGGCAGGCCAAGACCCCGAATTATTGTTGCAGAGGAGTGAGAGCGGCGGAGCGGGGGGGGATGAGAGGAGAAGGGGTCGCGTCATTGGGAAAGCCAATTATTTTAGTGGGACGGATTGGAAGTGCGCGGTGTGTGGTGGTGTGTGGTTCGGGAACGGGTCTCACGAAGGACGGGGAGGCGCGAGAGCGTTGAGGGAAAAGAAGTGATGGGAGCAGGGATCCAGATGGGTGGCTTCGCGAAGACGGAGGAATGGAAGCACTCCGACGATTTGTTAGATTGGGCAGAACGCGCGCGCGGGCAGATGGGATGGGTAAAGTGTGGGTATGTGTGTGTGGCACTGCGTTGTGCACACTCATCGCTGCAAATAATCCCCCCACTTCCCCTTCCTTGCACCTCCCCCGCTCTGGCCGGGTTGCGGGCGCATGTGAGAGAGGCTGGGAAATAGAGATGGGCCAAGGTTTCTGTTTGATGCCTTCTGTTCGCGTGGTGTCGCATGGCACCTTTTGGGCTTCTTGGGGGACGTTGCCGGGAGAGGGAGAATGAGAAGCAAGGGAAGACAGCCGAATAATGCAGGCCAGGATCGGGAGAAGGTCTCGCTGGTCGTCAGTTTAGTAGTTCTAGAAGTGACCCTATCTTATGCAATTACGGGAGTCTGAGCAACTGAGCGCTTTTTTCGGGGGTGAGCGGCTGTTGTGTTCCGGGGAATGGGGGGGGGATGGAGGGGGTGGGAGTGAGATGGCCGATGAGATGGGGTGGCTCAGACTGTTTGCGCGCCTTTGGATTGCAAGCACACACCGTTTGGTGCTTTGTGAGTGCTCTGTGTGCGGTGTGCGCTTCTTTTGCGAATGGCGGTTGGAGGCTAATAGCCCATGGACCGTCCATGTGCTCCTCCTCCAAACCGTACAAGCCTTCCTTCCCGACATTCCCTTTTCGCACATTATTCCCCCCCTCTCCCCTCCTCTCTTCTCTCCTCTCCTTTTACTTTATCCCCCCTCCTCCTCCCTTCTTTCTCTCTCTCCTCTCCTCCTCTCTTTCTCCCCTCCTCACTCCATCTCTCCTCCTCCTCCGCAACGACCCACGACGCACTCCCCTCTCCCCCTCTGCTCGGTACCGACCACCGCCTCTACCACCGCACGCCGCTCTGTCCCATATTTACCCCACCAGGCTGTCATCTCCCGCAATCCCGAGTACGATCTAACCCGCCCGTCGCCGCCGTGTTGTATCCATCTCACGAACCGCCGTCACGCCAACGTAGACGGTCACCCCTCCCGCCCTGCACATAGCCAACCTCCTAGAAGACAATCCCCTCTCGGCCAGCAATGGTCGTCATCTCCATCGTCCCGCTCAAGGGGAATGCCACGCGCGCCTTTCCCCACTCGGGCTACCTCGGCCTCTCACCCGTCACCGTACAAGGTGTTCTGCGCACGCGGCGCGACCCCGAGGACCGCAACCCTCTCGCGGCCACGTCCATCATCATAGCTGTCCGATGCTACGAGTTCCGGTTGAACAAGGCTGGCTCAGTCGCCAAGCAGAACGTACTCGCGCAGCACGACGAGTGCCTCTGGCAGGCGGCGAACGCGAACGAGCCATCCGAGGTGGGCGACTGGGACCTGCCATTCCGCCTCACCCTGCCTACGACGTTCGGAGGGATCAGCTCGGTGTCGCATCAGGAGTATAAGGTGTCGTGGAAGCTGGAAGCGGGTACGTCCCCATTGTTCCATCGCTTACGAAGCAGAAAGCTGATTATATGCGCTAGTAATCCACCATGCACCCATGTTTGGCCTTGGGACACGGCTGGTCAAGGCCGTCCCGCTCAACCTGGTGAGGTACAGCGTGCCGCCGCCCCTGCACCCACCTACCCAGCACTGCGTCAATGTGCCGCACCACCCAATTGGGCCTGAAGACCCCTTCACGGTGCGACTACACCTACCGCAGCCACCACCGAATATGCAGTTCTCCCATGTCTCCCTTACGGTTGACCGCACGCTCGAGATGCCAGAGGCGTCCCCGCCAACCTCACCAGAAGCTCAGCGCATATCATTGTTGGGAACGGTCTTCGCTCGCCCGTCATCATCGGGGTCGGGCTCATCAGCGCCAGCCATGTCATCAAGGCGGCACTCGCCGGCGCGCCGGTCACCTTCTCCTATCCGCCCGTCGACCTCGACTGGTGTACCATCGGGCCGCACTACGAGCCACCCAGTCATGACCCACGAGTGCCCGCTCGAGCCCTTCGCGGCAGAACAGCACGTCACGCTTGCCCTACCGCGGCCGCCTAGCTCTGGTCACTGGAGCTTAGGCGAGACGAGCATTACCTCTCTCTGCCTATCTCGGTTCTTCCTGCGCACAAGACTCCATTTCGTTTCTGCTTATCCTGGGAGCCCGCAACGCGATCATATGGAGCTGCCATCTGCTGAGCTTCTGGTGACCATGCCTTCCAACGTGCAGAGACGCGAAATCATGGCCAAGCTACATGCATCTGCTCGCGCTAGTCCACCTCCGAGGTACGACACGAGGCAACCACCTGCATACACCAACCCAATGCAGGATGCGCAAGTACCGCCTCAACCCGTGCCTGCCCACCCTGCCACGCCGAAGCGACCTGCGCTCAGAAGACCCCGGACAGCTGGTTCTTCATCCAGCAAGGTCCCTCCTGGCCGGCCCATCCGCCCACGCCGCTCGCAAGAGCATCTTCCCCAGCATACACGTACCCCCGAGCTTGTACACGAGCATCGTTTCTCCCCGCCTTCCAGATCTTCCTCCACCTCCACACTCCGTCCACCCGCAATAGAAATCGCCCTTTCCCCGCCTGCACCTCCTTCGCCGAAACGATCCACTCCTCCGACCGCGAACGACCCACCTGCACGCCCGCGTACCAAAGCGCGCCTGTTCCTTAACCTGGGGGGAAACGCGAACGGGAGCAGCCGTGATGCACGCAACGGCAGCTCCCCTGTTCGCGTGCCCACCCTTTCTCCGGCTTCGGCGCTCGTGCCAGGCGTAGCGGAGATGATGACTCCAGAGCACGTCATGGCCTGGGAGCAGGAACTGGACCGTATCAACGCAGCCGCACAGCGCGGAGGCCGAGTTGTCAACGTGCCCTGCGTCGGAGCAGCCCGATGATCCACTTGACCATCTTTCGTTCGACTTGCCGTATCCTCCATTCCCGTTCTCGCTACTACATTGTATCACCACACTACGCACGCATAACGCAAGCAAGTAACCGGCACTCCCAACCCGAATCTTCGTCTCGCGCACCCTGTACTGGCCTTCGCACGCGCATGCTCAACCGGGAGCCCGCGCACGCGCATCGAGCCGCCCCAATCCTGTCTTACCCTGTCCTGTTCTGTCTGGTCTGTCCGCCCTGCCTGTCTCCTTACAAGCTCTAGCTCTACCTATTTATTCATGCATGCATGCTCGCTCATATCAACTACACGCATTGTCTGTCCTGTTCTTCCCCAATTCAGCTGCAATGTCATGTCATGCTGACGCTCCACCTGGATCCTATGGTCCTATGATCCTATCGTATTCCTGCGGCTCTGTATCCGTCTATCTGTCCACCTTGGCCGTGCATATGCAGACCGTGTGCAAAGCTGAGGGTTCGCCCCCTGACTTGGCAGAAGGCACGCATGGGGTGGCATAGCCATTCTGATGGGGCTCGCGTGGTCAAGCGGCACGCAAGCCAAAGCGCAGAATAGAAGCCTCGCACGCTGGCCCCATCCATCCATTCAGGAGCAACCACTGGTGGAGGACACCTTCACAAGCTCCTGCGGTTGCGTACGGCCCGCCAAGTCCACCAATGCACACTGAGAAGATCAAAGAATCTTTATTGGGGAGTGGACCACGCGTAGGACATTGTAATGTCAGTAGGGGGAAAGAGGATCAACCTCGGCTGATCTGGAGCGCATAGCCACCACCTGGCACCTGCCAAATCGGGCCTCATTCGTGATGCGCACTCTCACGCTTGACCAAACCCCGTAAGCCCCTCTCCCGCAGGACGCCCAAACCCTGAGAGCGCACGATGACACTTCCCGGCAAACCCGGCACGAGTAGTAAGCAGCGTAATGCTTCGTTAAACTTCCGGAGAAGAGACCATGCGCTCCTTGTTGCGGGAGCAAGCGTTATGTTCAGTTTGGAGGGTCGGCAGTCTGGTGCCGGGCGGTGTGCCGGGGGTTGCCGTTGACTGTTCTTCGGCGGTCTTCTTCGTGGTGAATGGAGTGGACGACTCACACGCAACTTGAGATCGAAAAATCCGAAGAACGAAATGGAGAGGACAGGAGTGGTTTCGTGTTTGTTCGGACGCCGATGGGCGGAGAAAGCCTGCGGGTCCACGTCGCCGCTGAGAAGTTTTTTTTAGGTAGACGCGGGCGATTCTCCTGAGAAAAGAGGTTCAGGTTGAATAGACGTTTGGGGCGGACCGTACTGCGCCGCTCTGAGCGCGCCTGCTACCTACGTTACTCGTGGGACAGGAGTGTATGCATGAGCTTATGCCAGACAAATCGGACTAGAATTATTGTGATTAATTTCATTAATGACTTTGTATATGCGCGACAAGTGGGCCAGATCGTCTTGCCAAATAATGCCCCGCAAGGCGAAAAGGAGATGGCGAGCCGCCGGCCCGTTCTTTCCAGCCTCACGTTCGGTATCAGTATGGCCTCGCTCACAACAGCACAGCGCCATCTCAAATGACAAAGGATACGACAGAAGCAAACGAACAAGCATATGGTTCGTGCTTCTGTTTCTGAATATTGGGGAGCATGCCGCTGGAGGCGAGCGGCGAGCTTCGGAGGATGGCTGGCTCAGTGGCGGGTTGTTCGTCGTCAAGTTTCGGCGGTTTTACTCCTCGCCCTCGGGTTTCAGACTGGGGTTCTTCTCGTGCATCGTATTCGATCGAAAGCGATCGACCGAAGCCCACCGTACGGATATCGTATGTCCAGCTGGAAGATGGAATGCGCAGATTGTTCGCTGCAACGAGAGCTTCGAATTCCAAAACTCGCACAATAATGATTGTATTCTGTGCGTTCATGGAATATTCGCCGCCGGCATTTCCAGCCCGTCCAAGGTCCCGAAACTCAGAGAATGAACCTTCTGTGGCTACGATGGAAAAGATGGAAGTCTTCGCCCTTTTCGTGGCGTACGTACATGCATTCAGCATCGAATGTCCGACGTCAGACCGCTCAGCACGAAGCGCAATGTAAGGCCATGTCATACCCCGCTGCAGACCCTTCTAGCTACCAATATTTCTGGGCTAGCTGTCCCCTACTACGTATAGCCCAGGCTAGTCAGTCGTGTACGGCAGTCGTCTTTATTTCACATCAAACTCAATACCCTTCGGGCGCCCTGCGCCCCCAGGGTGCTGTGGTCGAAATCCAGGGAAATAGCCAGGCGGCAAGGCACCAGGGTTTGAACCTTGCTTAAGCGACCCCTGTCAGCAGGCCTCCCCGGGCTCTGAGGCAAGAATTGGGCGCAAGGAAAACGACCTCCGGCCTTCCCCGCACGCTGTCCCGGTCTCTCCGATTGACGGGTATAGGAAGGTGCATGCGGTCCTGTCTTCGTTTCTTCGTTCTTAGCCGCTCGAACCCTGGAAATAAGGCACGCATTCATCTATCATGTCATCGATCCGTTCTGGAAGAGACGTTGGTATCTGAGACTATTTGATAATTACAAAACGCCCCCTTGAGCCCATTAATATTACGTCGAGCTAGCCGCTCGTGAAGAAACTGATTGGGAGAGAAACCGTACATTCCACGGCCGCCGAGTATTGACAATCAATCATGCATGATAGAAATCGCGTTGTCCGAAACCGATCCTTGGTGTTCCGGGTCGGGCATCAAATAGGGCATACACCCGCTTGAGGAATACCTGTGGGAAATAATCAATCAATCAATGTTCGATGATGAGGACCACATCCGTTACGCACATCGCCAAAGATATCCTACGAAGGAACGTTCAGTAACATGTAGGGTGGAATGCAAAGAGTGGCTGACCTGTTTATTGCTACCTCTACTTTGGATTGAACCGAACATGTAGCCCTTGATGGAAGCTGTCGAGAATTTGAGGTCTTCTCCTGGTATACCGAAGTAACGATCGCCACAAGCAAAATAGATATCGGGGCAAGTCGCGTTGGCAGGCACGATCCAGCCGCCAGCGGCGTGGTTCAAGGTCGCGCCTCGTACGGCAGAATAGATAGAGTACACGATATTATCGTCCAATAGAATCCTGAAGAGAATTAGGACATAGGGAGGAGGAGCGAGGACCCGCCTTACAGTGTCGTTCCAGTATCCTGGCATGCCGATTAGAGCCAATCTCTCGAAGTGCAAAGGTTGAATGCTCACAGCAATCGCCGTGTTTCCCGCAGGTCTCGGAAACTCATGCTTCCCAATCATAATAGCCCGACTCTCAAACTCCCACCAGCCATTGCTCGGATCAACATACGTCGTCCAGATATCAACCCCAGGCGGGAGCACGCCTCCGTTGACGTGGCCGAAGGTGTAGAAGCCTGCAACCTAGATCAGCTCGCTGGTGACTGGCACATGAACGAGGTGACGTGCCTCCGCTATCTCCTTTGTCGAGTTTGACGGTAAATATTGGCTGATGGACATGATCAGTGATGTCTGCCTGATATGATGGATGAAAGTGTCCGTACGCGATCTAACAGTTTCTGATCGAGCATGTTCTGAAACGGGGTCTGTGGAACGCCATGATCCATCAAACTTCATCAAGGGTATCATCATTTTGGGGCTTCGCACCTTCTGCTTTGTCGGCTTGACGGTATTGATCCTGTATCAAGCAGTTAAACCCAGCCTCTCCGGCTCCACTCTTTGGACACACTTGGAGAACGCCAGCCCAAACAGCCCATCACTCTGCGCATCACTCAAAAACGCTCCACTCAGATTCGTAGCCGTCTCCACCGCCTGATTCGCCACTTTCACACCTTGAACCGTAACAGTATCATAGTATACATCTCCCTCTGTATCCCATATCAGCGCAGATCGATCGAGGAGAGGCAAGATGCATACGGGCACCAGAGCCGTCGGCGTATTGGATGTTCCATGTCAGTCCTTGGGCATGCCTCGCGGTTCGGGATTGCGAGGGGTGGTATATCTTTCGGCCGGCTTTGGATGCTCGGACTTGGGAGGACCATACCCATCTGGAGGCATATCAGCCGGGTTACTGGGCGACTTCGCTGATCTCTGCCCACAGATCTGAACTGCCTAAGCGACACCGTCAGTCGCTCAGTCACGACCGGTGCGTTCGTGAGTTATGCTCACCAGTATCGAAGTCTAGGTTCAGCGTGACGCCGGGTGTGCCGATAGTCTATGCGATGCGGCTGAGTTGAGAAAGGCTCTTATATGCGCCTGGTTCTACCTACCACCGGTACGACATACTGCACACAGATCAACACCATGCAGCGCATTTTGTTGAGCGCATTCTCACCTCCGAATCTGGACCCACCATCAGTACATGCGCATACACCCCGACACGCATAAGCTACGCACCATTCTGCACATCTTCCGCCGGCACGTCCGCAAACGCCCTCGAGTACTTTGCGATCCCCGCTGGGATTGCCGACCTCGCAGTGATGAACCCATTGTGGTTCATCATACTCTTCTGGTACATCTGGCCTCCGACGTCGGAAAAGTAGGTGACGGCATGATTCCCGACGTCCCAGACTCCGTGGTCGTTCGGCTGCTCACTGATGATGCCGCGTCGGACGAGATGGTTGTTGTGCACGAAGAAGGTTGCGGTATCCGAGTGCGTGATGCCCCATCGTAGTGCTGACCTGCAATATGTGGCGCAAGACAGGTTGTCAGATCAGGCTGGGAAGGCAGGCTCAGGGGTGTGGACGGACCGAGCATAGCTGGCAGCTCCGTTCGCCTGCCACTGGTGGTTGTGCACGCATACACAGGTGAAGAGCTGTTGCGCAACGTTGTCCATTTCCTATTGTATTTCTTGTTCGTACAAAGTCGAGACCGATAGCCCGCCAGCAAAAGAATTAGAATACACAAACTAGCATAGCATATAGGAGGCGACGTCGTCTATGGGTATGAGTACATCGCTAGCACATCGGTGGACGGCGGCACGGCGAGCATGGGCATTGCACTGCCTGGGAGGACTTCGGGTTCGCCGAGCACAGGGGCTGACGCTGAGAAGTTCGACACGCGCGCGCGCGCCAAGCCCGAGCAGATCGCCATAACCAACGAACGCGAACCCGGCTGATCACGAGATCTGCCAGGCTCGTATAAAGGGGCCGGCGATCAGAAAAGCTGTACTGCGCCAGAAGCTGGGACTCGGGAGGGAGGGAAGAAGTGGAACATATTGTTTCGACTTCACTGCCTGTTCTCGCTGTTCTTCTTAGTGCTATCAGAGACGTCTGGGACGGCCGTACCGGCAGCTGTGAGTATGGTTACGTCTCGTCACGTCACTGGCATTCCATTATCTCTGTTTGCTCCAACAGGTCGCGTTCTGTATGGGATTTGTATGGATATCCACGGTCGGACTGTAATACAAAAGGTCATTGGGTCGGGTGCCTGGCCGAACGAGCGGCCGGCGACCTTGTTTTCCCAAACGCCCATGGCCCGTGCGTCAGGAAGCAGGTTGGATGGTCGTGGAATTTGGCAGGGCCTATTGTCGAAAACGGGACTGGCCCGTCATCGCCTTCACGTCAGAGGGCAGCGGAAGTTTTTGCTCGGATGCCCCGCATCCCGAGCGATATTGCTCGGATACCCTTACTTCCGTCTAAATTGCTCGAATACCCTTGTGTTGCGCGTCATGTTAACAATATGGTAGTCAATCAATAAAATCTTGATGCATAATGACATTGCACAATGGCAAGCTTCGCCCATAAAGTTCTTATATTTGGATAGAAATTGCTTTAACTAAAATTAAAGTTTGTTTTGCATTCTGCCTATGAATTTTGACGCACTTGGACATATTAAAGCTCAAGATTTAAGGTCTTATTAATTAGATATGTGGTCATTAGTTACTTGCCTTGATTGAGCTTGTTTTTAATGCTGACAGCACCCTGAGCAACACCAATTAATAGAAGAGCTTCCAAGCTTTCCCAAAAGACGTCTGGCAAGCAGGATGTTCATAATAACTGCTACTGTAACATTTCCATGAACTTATTGTCTATTAATTGACCACCATATTGTTGACGCAACGCGCGACACAAGGGCATCCGAGCAAATTAGACGGAAGTAAGGGTATCCGAGCAATAAAACTCGGGAGCAAGGGCATCGGAGCAAAAACTTCGAGGGCAGCGGGATGAACGGGCGAGAGCTGTCTGGTTCATTATCACGGGCACAACATACTGGCGGGGAATGGCCTTCCGGGAATGCATGGGAGACGCGCCATATCGCGCTCCCCTCTCACTCAGCCTTTCCATGGCTCGCGTGGAGGTGAAAGAGGACCCCGCGAGTACATCGGGTGGCGCGTCAGAAGAAGCCGATCTCAGAGTTCATGATGTCAGGGCAGGATTCCAAAAGAAACTGGCTCTTGGCCCCGCAACTGATATGTGGGAAGCCGTTGTCAGGTCAGATCCCCAGCGAGAAGGCTTGCAGGTTGGCTGACCCGCGGGTTCCCAACTGACTTGGAAGACTTCCTACAAGCTGATTATTTTTCGCTGCGCATCAAGTCACTGGTCGAAGGAGGGTGACAAAGTGGTGGTTGTGGCCGGCAGACGACGCCACGTCATCGAGCGATGCTGGCCTATGGCGTAGGGAGGGTAGCCCCCGGGGTCCTCCGAAGGCACCAAAAAAAGAGGTGAATTGCAGTGAGAGCGGACTGCGCGATTGAGCGGGAACGAGGACACAGGAGGCGTCTGAGTGGTCCGGAAGATAACGGAAGTAATTTATGTTCATGGGATCTGCCCTTTACGCCAATTTCTCTTCCGGGAAGGAAGGCCCGTCTGAACCGGTTTTGGCCTCACACTCAGGAGACGGCCGGCCGGCTGGGTTGGGACGATTGGGTGAGATGGTGGGAAGCACCACGCGCCAGTGACCGCCTTTGCTCCCCCCTTCCCCCCTCTGCGACCTCCCTCTCCTGGTTTAACCTTCCCTCTTCTTCTGCGCAACCCGGTTGCCATCCCTCATTCCCCCTTCTCTCTCCCGCCCCATCACGGCCTCGAACAGCTTCCTTTCCTTTAACTCCCCCTCCACTGCCCCCCTCTTGCCGCATTCCTAGCTTTATCTTTCTTACTTCCCCCCAACCCCGCTACTCTCCTTCGACACGACTTTTCTCGTTCCACCCCTCTACTCGCCGCCTTCCTACCTTATCGGCTCATGAGCAATGCCTTACTACACTCGCTCAAGCGGTCGCAAGTCGGTCTCATCCGACGCCGCTCCCTCAACACCGATTAGGCGGGCTTCATCCTCAAAGGCGGTCGAGGTACCTCCCGTCGTCGCCTCCCCTCCGAGCCCTACACGCACCGCGAATGGCCCTCACCCTCTCCTACGCGATCTCCCCATCCCCATCTCCCCGGAAGACGCGCGGAACGAGATCCTCATGGCCGTCGTGAGCATTCTGGCCGAACAAAAGGTGCGCATGACCGCATATATGCGTCATCTTCTCTCGCTGACAAACATTCTTCCTGTCCGTAGGAGCCGAAGCCTTTGACCACCTACGACTTCGCCAGGCTCACCCCACACAAGGCGAACGCGCTGAGCACTTGTATACGAGCTCATCTTCGACGCGACCTGCCTTACCACCTTCTCGTTCGCCACGATCCAGTGGGCGAAAGCAAGATCCCTGCTTACTCGCTTAATATTCCCGGGTCTACCCCTGCGCAAGCTCGCGCTGCTCCTTTGGCCCACGAGCAGACCGCTGCAGAAGCCGATATGGAGCTCGACTTGCGCGATGACTTCGAGGTGGATGTGGATATCGAAGGCGACGCCGTGAAAATGGAGGAACCAGACGATACGTTCGAGGCCTTCAGCTCGCCTGCAGGATCTGCTTCGCCTGTCATAACCCCTCCACCTCCGCTCTCGTCCTCCATCCCCCGACTCCGCTCCCACTTCGTCGAAAACCTAGCGATGCCTTCCCGTGGCATTTCGCCTGACGCGACTTCCGATGGGTCAAGCCCTCCCTCTACTCCCCTCTCCCCCCCCTCTCCGCTCGTTCCTGCTGTCGTTCCCCTAAGTCCGACGACTGGCATCCTCAGCCAAGGCTTCAAGGCCATGCTCCTCCAAGAACCTGCAAAGAGCACACTTGATTCTTACGCGTCCTCACCTGTGCTGGATGTCAACGCGGGTTTCTTCCCCACCATGACGATGGTTGGCCATCCTTACCAACCGCAGATTGCGCAAGAAGACTACATCTCTTACAAGCAATCCGTCATGATGAATGTGCAAGCCTACCCCCAACCAGCTGCTCCGACCACAGAAACGACGTGGGATTCTGGAGACGACTGGATGATGGGACCTGAGAGCATGCCGCTGGATGAGCTCGACCGGGAGCTCAGCGAGGCATGGCACTGAATCGACCGAGAAAAGCATCGAGGCTGACTGGTTCGCCTGCGTCTACGCTCGGTCCAGCAAACCCCGGCCATCCGTTCTTTTCTGCTGCAACTCGACTACATGAATCTGGATCGCTATGGCGACAAATCCGAAAATTCACACAATCATTCGACAATCGACAATCGATATGTAATCGTTAGTCTGCTACAGACGCAGCAAACAATGTTTTCAAGCTACTCGTACTCGAACCCCTCTCAGCAAACCTACCGTACTAACGACTACATCGACTCGACACATTCGGTACTCGGTCTTTTCTCTTCTCGCTTTCCCTTATCCAACTGTATGTTTTTCTCTCGCTCTGTCGACCTTTCCCTCCTCTCTCCCTCTCTTCGGGCCTATCGGGCTTTAGCTGGTCTGTCTGTGATGATGTGCTTTGGGCTGTTTTTCGGGTGTTGCTGTGCTGTGCTGGGACGATGAAGAAACCCTCTGTATCCTAAGAAGACCGATCCGATTCAAGCTGATCCTGATCGTTGTGTTGTTATAAATACAATACACACTGTTTCTGCAACAATCCCTATGCGTGTGATGCGGATTCTGACAGCTCATCAAGCGCGATCCAGTCGCTGTACACTATGGCCTGTGGCCAGGCTGTGCTATGCGGTCAGTTGAATGCTGATACTGATCCTGTTAGGCGATGTATAGTGTGGCTCGGAAATACGCTCCAGTTAGCTCATGCTCCGGCTCAAGAAGCAGCGCGGTAGCATTCGGCTGCAGCGCGAAGCACCACCACCGACCGGTCTCACGCATATGAGCGAGGGATTGGCCAGACCAGACTCAAAAGGCTCAAGGTGACCTGACCTGACATGGGTGACATCCGCTCCCGGGCGGATTGCGGGATTGGGCGCATATGCATATGCATGCGGTTCGACCCCACCCGTATGCATACCGGACTGAGCTTAGCTAGACTCTTCCTTCCTTCCCTTCCCCAAGCAATCCAATGTTAGGGTTGGCTGCTGGTGCTGGAGGGTTCTAGTGCTCGGTCCCCCACACCCAGTTCGGCGTCTTCCCCTGCAATTCGGTAGCTTGCGACCTTGTAGGTGTTGTGATCTGCGGTGAACGTGCGAATAAGGAGATGATGTTGTTGTCATAAGTTTGTTAGTAGTTGTGCAGTACTTTCCCCGCTTGATCTAGAGTGGTCGGGTTAGTGCCTGAATTGTGTGTCGGAGATTGGGAGACCCTTGCTCCAAATGCACTCAGTCTGGCCTAGCTTTGGGGCAGCGAGCCCTCAGCGGTCGTACGCGTGACGACCCCTTGCAGTGTCCGCTCGTGATCGACGACGACCACTGCTACTCTCCTCCCCCTTCCCCACCATCCTCCTCCTCGCTCAATCAAAGGGATTTCATCTACAAGTCCTTAATACCTAATCATCCTCATCCTCTTCCCATCTCTTTCAAAGAAGAAAAAAGGCGATTGTATTGCCCCCTTGTTTTGCTTGTCTTTCCCACTTTTTCCCCATTTCTCCACGTTCCCTCACTCTCTGGATCCGCGACCCGGTTCGGTCTCTCGCTACGGCCGTCCCTTACCCCACCACGCACGCACTTACTTGACTCCTCACTCCGCTTCGACTGGGACAGTGGACAAGGACGATGTCCTCCTCACTCTCTACCACACCGGATCAGTTCAAGCCTCCGTCAGGCAAGACCCCGCCGCCCGCAGGCTCGGCAGCCTACTCAAAAAGGTGCGCCAAAATTCATTTTTGCACATTCTGATCCGCACAACCGTTCGCTCATCATTTCTCTGTTTTTCCCTTCCGGGGTCTGCAGGGCATGGGAGATCCAAGCTGAGGAACGGATGAACACGCGGTATCGGCCTCCGGCGCTGCGTGCGCTTTCGAGCAGCGGGGACGGAGGGGGCACACCGTCCGAGACGTCGGCGTCAGTCACAAGTCCGAGCGAGTCGGTCGGGACGTCTCCGTCGAGCAACTACCCTCCAGGCTTCAGGCGGGCAAGGGCAGGAACCTTGCCCTCGAACGTTACTCTCGCCGCTGACAACCTCTTTGGCTCGGCTCCCTCGCTGTCACAGAGCAACAGCGCGACCTCCCTCGTCGACATTGCCGCCAATGCACCGCTTGCACGGCCTAGTCTGCGGCATGCCAATTCGGTCCAGTCGGCCTCTTCTGATCGATTGAACCGCCTTCGGTCAGGCTCGCTCACCACTTTGCCTTCTGGTTTGTCGTCCGCGTTCGGTCCTGCGGTGTTTGCGTCTTCCTGGCTCGCTAGCTCCAGCTCGAGGGAAACGTCCGGGCTCGGCACCGCCCTAGAACCGGAGTACAACGAACTCCCACGTCCTCGTGTCCAGACCGAGACAAGCATGAACGACGAATACGGCCATCGTACACTCGACTACCTAGGCCTTGATGAATCCCCGACCGTGCGCGCTCCACCTCCCGCAACCGTCTCAGAGCTGCGCAACCAGGCCCAGGCGGCCATCGCTGGCAGTCTTTCCCATCCGTCCAGGCACCGAGCGCAGACGGTGTCCAACTTCAACCGCCGCTCGCTCGCTTTCCCCCAAGGTGGAGGACTGGACCTGGGCGAACCGAGGATCGTCGAGCCCCAGAGGGACGAGTACACGCTATATAGGGAATCGCAGCCCATGACCCGTCCCCGCGTTGACTCACTCGAGGGAGCTCTGGGTCCCAACCAGCTGCTGTACACCAATTCCTACGTGGCGAAGGGGTTCAAGCCGCAGCAGCATTTGTCCAGCACCGCTGCCGCTTCCCGTCCTCGGGCAGTCTCAGTAAGCCTGTTGGAAGACAGCCTGCGTACAACCACTGCTCAGCGACACAGCGGCGGTGCCGGTGGGCTCGGTGCCCCCAGCTACCTATCGGAAGGCGCCCCTCCTGCCCCCGGCTTCCTCTCCACCCCAGGATCAGGCACGTCCACCCCAACGCCCAACTCCATCCTCCGTAACGCTCCCTCAGTACACGGCGACCCCCGCTCGTCCGCCGACCCCAAGCCAGCCCTAACACGACCAACAATCCAGACCGTCGGAGTGCGGTTCCCCGATACGCAGCTCGAGACCCCCTCGCGCACGGGGAGCCTGCTCTCCGTCCCTCTTAGCAGCACGGGCTCGAGATCTGTTTCTCCCAAGGCGACGGAGGGGAACAATCAGACTCCGTCCAGGAGCTTGTGGATCGGCAATCTGGACAGCCATATTACGGGCCAGATGCTGGCGAACGCGTTTGCGAAGTATGGCCCGATCGAGAGTTTCAGGATGCTTGCCGAGAAGGTCTGTTTTCTCACTCCAAATCTTGTGTATCATCAACTGACACGGAGGCTAGGAATGCGGCTTTGTCAACTTTGTCGATATATCCGACGCCATCAGAGCGAAGGAAGACGTCCTCGAAGCGCAAGGCGGCGTAATCCCCTCCCTGGGAAACTCCCAGCCGGTCCGGATCGGGTTCGGGAAGATCGACAGCGCCCCGTCAACCCCAATGGGGGTCACTTCGCCCGGCGGTGCCCCAGGCGGGGTCACCAGTCCTCTTTCTGCCGTTGCGCCCTCTGCTGCCGGTGGAGGAGGGATGGAGGCTCAGCTCCAGAGCTCCCCGACGAGGGCGCTCTGGATTGGGAGTATCCCGTCTACTACGACGCCGGCGACGATCTTGTCGATCTTTAGTCCGTTTGGGCCTATCGAGTCTGCTCGCGTGCTTACGCACAAGAACTGCGGCTTTGGTACGTATTTCCTGTTGAGTGGTGGATAAATATGCTGATCCATGAGCGGCGGATAGTCAACTTCGAACGCCTCGACGATGCTGTCCGCGCTAGAAAAGCCCTCAACGGACGCGACGTCCTCGGCCCCGACGTCGGTGCCATCCGGATCGGCTTCGCCCGCGTCCCCACAAAAGGCGCCGTCACGCCCACCGGGCTCGAAAACGTGACCGAAGAAAGCGGGTACATCACCGGTCCCTCCGGAGTAGGCGACATGTCCATCGGCGCTGCCATCCACGCTCTCAGGAACATAAAGGGCGCCTCGTCCGTCCCGACCGACCAGCAGATCCTGGGTGGATCGGTCGAGAACTACCGCTCGAACCTTTTGCTGAATATGGTTAGCTCGGGGTTGCATGGGCCGACCGATACGGCCGAGGGGAACAAGACGGGTCCTTTGATCACTGAGCAGCAGATGATCATGCGCGAGCTGAGTGATGGTGTTCCTAGCGAGCCGTACTTGCAAGCTATGGCTGGTAGGTCACCCTCTTGCTCATGTAATCCAGTCATGCTGACATGCGACAGAATTCCGCCCGCCAACGATGTACTATACTACCATCCCTCCCGTCGCTGAGCGTGGCAACAACCGCCGTTGGGACGCCACCAAGCTCCGAGACCTGCGCAAGAAACTCGACGCCGGTGCCCTCACGCTAGAAGAAGTCGACGCGACCGTCGCCGAACTCCTAGACGGCGAGATCGTAGAGCTCGCCTCTGACTGGCTAGGGAACACAGTCGTGCAGAAGCTCTTTGAGAAATGCTCGCTCGAACCCCGGCTGCGTATGCTCGAGCGGCTCGCGCCTCATTTGGCTACGATCGGGATTCATAAGAATGGGACGTGGGCGGCGCAGAAGATCATCGAGTGCTCTAATACGCCTGAGGAGATTGCGCTTATCTCGCAGAACTTGAGGCCGTATACCCCGCCTCTCTTGCTGGATCAGTTTGGAAATTACGTGGTACAGTAAGTTTCTCCCATTAGCAGGTGTTTGGATAGCATTGCTCATGATGTACGAAGATGCTGCTTGCGCTTCGGTGCTCCGGCCAACGACTTCATCTTTGACGCTATGGTCGACCGCCTGTGGGAGATTGCCCAAGGTCGCTTTGGTGCTCGTAGCATGAGGGCTTGCTTAGAGAGCCCGCACATTACCATCCATCAGCAGGTTTGTGCTTTCTCTAGCTTGTATGCCACTCTGCTAATCCGCTCAACAGAAACGCTTGGCCACCGCTATCATTCTCAACTCCATTCCTTTGGCCACGAACCCGAATGGAGCTCTCTTATTGACCTGGTTGCTGGACTCCTCCGGATTCCCAGCACGTTACAGGCTCTTGGCCCCGCGCTTCGTCCCGCACTTGTCGCATCTCTGCGCGCACAAGCTTGCGTCACTCACCGTTCTGCGCATCATTAATCAAAAGCTGGAGCCGGAAGCTGCTAGGCAGATTCTCCACGCTTTGTTCTACTCGCCCAACGATCACGTCCTTAATGACGTTCTTAGCGACCAAGTCAACGGGGTCGCCACTATTCACAAGATCATCACCAGCGCTTTTATCGATCCTAATGAGCGCACCGTGTATATGGAGGCCACGAAGCGTGCCCTCATCGAATTGAAAGCAACTGGCACTCAGGCTTATCGTCGCCTCGTCGAAGAAGTGGGACTACCAGTGACAACTGCACCTCCCCCTCCAGCATTCTTAACCGGCTCGCAATCCTCGAAGCCGCAGCAATCTCAAGGCATCCAGTCTCGCGTTGGCAGCGGCGGTGGTCAAGCAGCACCCATTGGCTACGCTGGACCAGCCGATCCTTCTTATATCTCCGCCTTCCAAGCTATGCAATTGCAAGGAACGGCCACCCCTCTCGGTTACATGACGGCCAACGGACTTACATCACCTCAATCACGACTACAACTAGATCCCCGATATCAGCAAATGCCCGCAATCCAAGCCGTCCAATCTCAAATGGCTAATCCAACATTCTCCCCGTCAACCGATCCATTCAATCCATTCTCACTGAGGTCTCCTGACCTGACCCCGGCTTCACCACCGAGGGCGGCCAGGCGGAACAACAGTGGCGGCAACAACAGCAACAACGCAAATTCATCCCCGGCTCCCGGCATCTACATGCAGCAAGCTGGTCTGCCCAGCCTTACTCAAGCGGGCTCCGGCTTGATGGGACTTGGGCAGGCGCAAGCCTTCATTCCGCCAAACTTGCCTCCGCAACAGGTTGCATATATGTTGCAGGAGATGCAGATGATGCAGAACGGCGGATACCAAGCTTGATTCTGTTCACGACCACCTCACGATCCACCACGCACCTATACGCAGTCTCCTTGGGCATCTGGGCACCTTACTGGGCTGTATTCCTTGATGGCTTTCCTCACCACCCACTCATTGCAAACAAACAATTTTCCCTAAAATCTCGCATTTCCCGCACTCTGCTCCACCCAATTCCCCTTCATCCCGCGTCCCACCCCTTTTCCGATACACGTACGGCCAGTCCGTATCTGTCAAATCACTTTGCCTGTTATTCGTCTAAAACGTAACGTATGAAGATATGCGCGTTTGTCCTGTACTACTATACATCTGCTCTGGCAGGTAATATACCCTTCCGTAGAAGTCGTCTAAAAGGATGGTCGTCTATGTTTTGTTGGGTGGCTCTGCCCATACAGGCGCACTCGCGCCGCCGCGATGTGCCTATGAAACGCAATCAGATACGGTGCATATACGGAGCAACAGCGTAACTTACCTCTTCTATTTGTCTTTGCAACTCGCTCTGTCGACGGGCATTCCGTATCTCATCAGCCTTCCTCTGCAGATCGGGCGAGAGTCGCTGTAGGGTGGGTCAGTACTTGCGAGATAACGAAGAGGGCGCGTGGTGCTTACGCTGTAGAGCTCCTCGGAAGACGGCACAGTTGCTTGAGATAGTCAGTACGTGTCTCATTTGGACGCAGCTATGGATACTCACTCTTCATGATCGCGTATCCCGACCCGATGACTGAAGCATGCGTTAGTTCAGTGCCAAAGCAGAGGGGTTGTGATATACGCACTGATAGTGGACCATGTCAAGAATCTACCCCAGGCGATGTTCGACATCTTGCAAAAGTCTACGCACAAGTCGTTCGCGCTCTAAGTGTATTGTAGGGACCCTTCCTCGTCCGTTGAGTTCTTATAGAAGCGAGAGAGTGAAATATTGTTGGCGGATAGAGTAAGCGTTGTCAAAGATCCAAAATGCTGTGGTCCGTTCTGTCGGCAATGACGTTCTAGTAGGGACCGGACCTCGGAGGTGGATCCCACACGCCGGCGACGTTGCCTCCGATATCGTAGTGGCAAGTCCTTCGTATGACAGCCGCGGCGGAGCGGTTGTGAGCATGATTCTCCAGCTCATTTGTATAGCGCTCTGGATATGGTACATCGCACTATGGGGGATAGGCTTGATAGGTTGGCGGACAGCGTGAGCACTTCCAATGATAATGATGTTTCCCAACTAAGTCCAAGGACAGTCGAAAGCAGTATAGCAACCGACCACGGTCGCCATTATCATCGAGCCCGGCCGATGCGGTTCCTGGCGTGTCTGTCCTCCGACCCCTGAAAGGCCTCGACACCAATCTCTTCGAGAACCTGGAGTCGTCCCTGGTGCAAGAATACCCGAAATATGAGGTCATATTTGCTGTCGAGGACGAGGGTGACCAAGCGCTGGGTGTTGTGCGCGATGTGATAGCAAAGCACCCGCATGTGGACGCGAGGGTGAAAATAGGTGTGCACACCATATGCAGTTGTGATTTGTCGGTGATCTGACCAGCGCGACAGGAAACGATGTTGTCGGCGTGAACCCCAAGGTCAACAACCTGATTCGACCGTACCAAGAAGCGAAGTACGACATTCTCTGGGTCATAGACTCGAATGTCCACGTCGCACCGGGAGCGATGGGACGAGCGGTGGATGCACTCTGCCAGAACGACCACAAGCCCAATGCGAAGCGCATCGGCCTTGTACACCATGTTCCCTTTGCATGGGCTTCAGAGCGACCTTGGGGGTCTCAGCTGGAAGAGGCGTTCCTCAACACCAACCATGCCAAGATGTACATCGCCCTCAACAATCTGGCTATCGATTCCTGCGTCATAGGAAAATCGTGCATGTACCGACGATCCGACATCGAGCAGCTGACAGGGACGCTTAAGCCGCTGTCGAAACTGCCAGATCCAAATATCAAGAAAGGCCTTGCAGCATTCGGTCGTTTCCTGGCCGAAGACAACATGATCGGCGCTGCGATCTGGCACGAGCTTGGACTGCGACACGACATGTCCTGCGATGTAGCGAAGAACGCAATTGGCAATATGTCGTTCGCTGCGTACTTCTGGAGACGAGTGCGCTGGGTCCGAGTTCGCAAGCACATGGTCCTCTCCGCTACGCTCATCGAGCCGTTCACCGAGTCCGTCTTGATCGGGACTCTGGTCGGCTGGAGCTTGCGCTCGATGTTCGGCTTACCAATCGCCATCTTCTTGATCTGTCATACCTTGGCCTGGCTGTACATCGACTTGGACGTTTATGCGGCACTAGCCGGTCACCCCGTGCCCCCTTCAATACGTTTCACTTTCATACGGGCATGGTTCTGTCGAGAGCTTCTGGCGTTACCTATTTGGGCTTATGCGGTTTTCGGGAACGAGGTGTCCTGGCGCGGCCGATCTTATCGTGTGTTGTCTAATTCGCAGGCACGACATGTTGAGAGGCCGTCGAAAAGGAATTGGTGGTCTCGACAGCGGAGAGTTGACGGTAATGCATATCAGGGTAGCCAACCGCTAATGGACGATGTATCCTAGATTCATACAGTTCGGCGATTGATTAGGGCTAATGCGACGACGTGTTCAAGACGAACTCAGTGCAAGCAGTAGTATGAAATTAGATTGAGATTCTCGCAGGTAGGGACTGACATGGCGCAAGCGCAGTCGTAAAAGCACAAACGTACTACATCGTACAAGAAAAAGGAAAATCAAGCATGTCGCTGGCATAGGCATAATCGCATAACTAGCATGATGATCATTCAGCCTTAGTATCTTCCGCTTTCTTGGTCTCTTTGGTCTCCTTTGCCTTCTTAGCAGCGCCAGTCAACTGTAGAAACCATGAGCTACGTGCGCAAGGCTGTGTGGAATGAAGCATACCTTCTTGCCGGTGCCTTTAGCAGCAGGTGCCTTCTTCGTGGTAGACTTGGCAGCAGGCTTTGCCTTGGATTTGGCAGTCTTAGATGCAGCGGGCTTCGCATCCTACGCAATAGATCAGCAGAGGAATAAAGAAAACAAAAGACGAACTACCTTCTTCGTGGTGGCGGCCTTCTTAGGTGCCGCGGTCTTAGCAGTCTTCTTAGGCGCAGCCTTAGCAGCGGCCTTCTTTGCAGCCGGAGCTTTGGCGGGTTTCGGCTTAGCAGCAGCAGGCTTAGCAGCAGGCTTGTTCTTATTGAAATCAGAAACGTCGGAATTGAAGAAACAAATAGCATTACCTCCTTCGATTCCGTCTTCTTCTTCGCTTCGGTCGACTTCTTGCTGGCAAGCTTCACTTTGCCCGACAGACCTAATAACATGTCAGTAAATAATGGTTATTTCCCATCACAAACAAGGGCATACCGTTAGGCAGGACGAACTTGCCAGCTTCAGTACCGCGAGTAATAGCTTTGTTGATGTTTGTGACGTTCGAAGCATTCATCTCGATCTTGTACTTGGTCTCAAGGAACCTAATTTGGACCCATCAGTCTCGCTAGCAAGAAAGATGCATGATTCCGGTCTTACTTCTTGATCGTAGGACGGGAAACACCGGTACGGGCCTCCTCAGGGTGCGCCGTGATGCATTCCTGCAGAGAAGAAAGGTGAGTCAGTGAGATGTTCCTCGCCAGGCGAGATGAAGACAGGCAGGGGCTGTGACGTGTGCCCGAGAAGAGAAGTCACGTGACAAATGTTTAGAGATCGCCACAAGCGCGTCTGAGTAATTAAATCCAGATTTAAAGAGATGGAAGTCAAGAGAAAGGTCAAAGAAGGCGGTATGAAGATTTAGAGGCATGGTTAAAAGAAAAGTTGTGATGAAATCGCGATGAAAATGGGACGGCCATGCGAGATAAGGCGACTGCATCGCCCCTTTCAGGCATGTCACCGGGCTGTTGCGGAATAACGCATATTAATGAGCAGTTTCAGCCCGTTCATAGGGTGGATTGCGAGCGCATCCACCTCTGAGCAGGCCCCAGATAACGCAAAATAGAGATGGGAGTCGGTAAGGTCTACTTACAGCAATCATATCGACAAACGAGGGGTGGGACGACGTCTTAGCGGAGGCAGACTTCGTGCCAGCCGGCTTTGCGGTCTTGGTCTTCGTAGTAGCGGTCTTAGTAGCAGCCATCTTAGTAGATATTGAAGCCCGAGTGATTCTGGAGAGGTTCTGATAAGCGCCGAGAGACGAGAGAACAGGAGAGGTAAGCGAGGTGGTCGTTTGAGGGAGAGGGGGGCGAGATGGGGATGTCGCGACTCGCGCGTCAAGCGTCCTGGCTTATAAGGCCCGTGTCGTCCCTCCCCCTCAAACGTCACGTGCCAAGCCTAGCATCTTCATGTCTGAAACAGCATGCCCCGTCGGCGCAGACAGAGAGACCAGCAAGAGGATTGTTTAGACATTGTGTCGAGCATGTCCTCCAGCAGGCAAAGGTGTGTCCATGCCAGGAAGTAGCATCCGCATCCAGACAGCTCGTCGTCGTCGTTGACCGACCCTCCACATTCCAACCCCTTGCATCAGGATACACAACATTCAACCAGAACAGTCATCAACTCGTTCCAGAAATTGTAGAACACCGCCAGACAGGTCGTTTAGTGACTCATATTGTTCAGAAATGATTTAGACAACATGGTGGCCGTGACCAAGTACTGCCGCCTTCCTTCTTTTCCCTTCCGCGCCGTAGCACGCCCCTAGCGGAGTCTGAACTGTGTCCATTCAGGGCGCCTGCGCGGTAGGCCTTTGGCCTGGACATCTTGACGTAGTTGAGACCGCTTCCCCCGCACGACTCGAGTTTCTCAGTGACATCGGCTACCCTGTATTTTCTCGGGGCTCGGGCTACACCAGCAAAATGAATGCATGATAATGGTCAAGAATTTGCTCCTGCAATCGTATACCGCTTATTCCGCTTCACGCTTGTCTTATTCGTTGACTACGACCTTTCGCTGGACCGTCCTACCATATATACAAGCGAGGACCATGGCCAATTCGAGTTCCCCGGTTGACCCCGCAACTATGCGAGATACGGCCCCCTCTGTCGCTGACATGGGCGTATCGCCCGCCCATGATGCACCTCTAGTCATGCAAATCATCATCCGAAGAGACTTGTTAGATGTGGGATAACCTGGGAATCTACCCGAGTTGGAAACTTGACTGATTCCTTACCAAGGTCGAAAAATGGGGTGTCGGCCCGCTGATCGCTCAAGGAGCGCACGCTGCCGCTGCCGTACGTCTCTTTCCTCCTCGATCCGCTACCTCGCACAGATCCGTATCGTCTTCCAGGTTCTATACGAGACCCGCGAGCTCAAAGATACACAGCTCTACCTCGCCGACCTCTACAACATGCGAAAGGTACGTCCTTCACCTTTCCGAGTTCCCAGTTCCCAGTTCCCAACAACTCACCCGATCATGTCAATCACTCGTTATAGGTAGTTCTCCAGGTGATCTCATTCATCTGCTAGCCCTTCTGTGAACGCTGATGAAAGGACAGACACCAGACGCAGCCACCCTGCAAAAGCTGTCCACTCTCCTGTCAAACTCGACCCCGCCCGTTCCGTATCATATGTGGCTCGAACAGCCCGAGACCGTGCCGACGTGTATCGCACTTGCACCGAATAGGCGGGATATTGCGATCAAGAAGGCGCTCGATAAGGCGAAGTGTCGACTTTGGCAGGGATAGGCACGCCCTCCGCACTGGGGATGATAAGTTTCAGCAAATCGAGAATGCCTGCATGTAAATCTAGAATCACAATTCTGATAAGTACAACGATTGATGATCGGATTGTATCCGCGGTGCGGCGAGACACAAAAACACGATTGACATCACTGATCATTGAAATTTGATTCATTTGACTATCGATACAAAACGCAGCATCATTCATGGACATCCATCCATCCATCAACCCTTTTTGTTCTCAATCATCCTCCAGTTTTTACACATCCTGGGTCTCCGGCCAGTCCGCAACGCGGGTAAGGCTCGGGCAGCCCGGACCAGGGGGCTTGGAGAACTTGGTCTGGACAAAGACCTTCTCCACGCCCGCGATGCGCTTGTTGAACTTCTCGTACAGGAGCGGGAAGTCTTCCAGGTCGACCCGGTGGGTGATCATGAACCTCGGGTCGAACTTGCCCGTCAGGATGTAGTCGTTCAGGATTTCCTCCCAGTAGAGGTGGACGGGCGCCTGGCCGTTACCGATGAACCGGAGTCCCTTCTCCATGAGCGCGCCGATGTTGAAGTTGTTCGTGAAGCCAGAGTAGACGGCGATGACACCAATGCGACCGGCCTTCTTCGTGGCGAGGATCATCTCGTTCAGAGTCTCGGGAACGTCCGTCTCGAGCATGAGCGTCTTCTGCACCTTGTGAAGCATGGTCTTGGGCTCGTGGAAGGTACCACAGTCAATCGAGACGTCAGGGCCGCCGGGCACGAGCTCAGTGAGGCGCTTGACGACATCGGGGTGCTCGTCAAAGTTGATCACGTCGTCGAAAGCGTTGGCGAGGGCGAACTTCAAGCGAGACGGCACACGGTCAATACCGATCACACGCTTGGCACCCTTCAATTTGGCCCACTTGCCGGCACATTGGCCGATAGGGCCGAGAGCCCAGATGGCGACGACATCGCCCTCCTTGACGCCAGTGTCGACGACAGCATGGTACGAGGTAGGCAAGACATCCGAAAGCTGGCAAAAGGGTCAGAATCGGTTCGCATATATCGAGCCAATGATAACTTACGTAGAGAACCTGCTCATCCGAGAGCTCGTCCGGCACCTTCAGGCAGTTGACGTTGCCGAACGGCACACGCACGTACTCCGCCTGGCCACCAGGGAAGCCACCAGCAAGATGACTGTACCCGAAGAAGCCGGCATCACGGTGACCGTAGAGCGCGTTCATGAGGTTGGAGTTGTTCGTGCGGTCGCAGAAGGAAGACAGCTTCTTCTTGCAGTACTCGCAGGTGCCGCAGGCGATCTGGAACGAGGTGACGACGCGGTCGCCGGGCTTGATGTTCTTCACGCCAGGGCCGACCTTGTCGACGATGCCCATGAACTGTCGCAATGCGTTAGTGACCCATCCAGCTAATCCACGGTTCAATGTAGAGTGCGTACCTCATGTCCAAGGATATCGCCCTTCTGCAGAGCCATGATCTCGCTGTTGTACAAGTGCATATCCGAGCCGCAGATCGTCGTCCCAGTCACACGAAGGATGACATCATAGTCCTCCGTGATGTCCGGAATGGGAGCGTCGATAACCCTCACGTCCTTAGTGCCGAACCAGGCAAGGGCGCGCATTGTCGACCCATCCGGACGGTGGACGTAGGCCGGGTTAGCCTCCTGGGCGATCGGGTGCTGGCCGAGGACTTTCTGTATGCAGGGCCAAGCGTGGTCAGCCACTGATCTCCTTCCATCCTGAGGCAAGAAAGGGAGTACTCACGTCCTGGAAAGCGTTCGAGATGGTCTGCATGGTTGTTTCGTTACTTCAAGTTTCGGGTATGGGTGGTAGTTTGCAGAAGGGCGTTTGTAAACGGCTTCATCCTAACCCACTCCAGCTGGGTTTATATACGACCCATGCTCCAAGAGGGTGGCGAGCCGAGGCCCCGTGCCACCTCGAGGGCAGACAGCTCCAATAGCTCGTCCATTTGGAACGTAACACCTTGTCAAAAAGACAGAGCTTCAAGTGACGGCTGACGCTTGCGTTAGAGGCGCGAAGAAGCGCCTGAAATGGCAACCCACTCTCTGAGAAGGACAGGCGCGCGACGTCATTCGAACGGAAGCAATCGTCAAATCGCCGTCACCAACCTCCCGCCCCACCCAATCAGCGCACGGTGTGAGGCTTGGGCCAGACTCACATCATGATCATTGCGTCGCTCGACCTTCGATAACTTACACGAGCGGAGTTGATGCACCAAGCAACGGGCGAAACGGGTAGGACCCCGTTCCACAGATCGAGCTGGAATGGGTCCGACGATCGGGCGGAGCAAAATGTTGAGATATCGCCCGGAGAAAATGATGTGCCTGTGCCCGATGTCACTCTGCGCCAACGATCAAAAGTTGCCGGGTTGGTCGATAAAAAGAATGAGACGACGCTCCTGAAAGATCCTGGAACATTTTTTTGTTGCATTGTGCAGTTGCATGCTCAGAAGTAACTAGCCATAACGGGAATGATAGCTTTGACAGGTGCCCAATCCACGAGACAGTCTTTCTGGAACACCCCCAGATCCCCGTCAAGCGGTCAATTTAGCGACACTAGCGTATGACGGTGATGCGGGCAGACCGCGTGGCCAATCTTGTTAAAACCCGCGAGTTAGTGGGGTGATACAGGACAGGAACCTATGTCTAACCTGCCAGAAGCGCCTCGTTGGTATGTATGTTGTAATCGATAGTCGGCGAGAGAGACAGAGCGGGAATCGTCAGCGTCCGATAAGAGAAAAGCTGGCCTGATTTGTGGCACGTAAGGAGGGAAAGAAAGAGAGTGGGAATTGCACAGGCTGAGATATGCAGATACAGGTTGAAGGAGCGAGGAAGGCGGGTAAGAAGGAGCGTGAGTAGGATTGATTGGGTAGAATCTACACATTGACCGAGAGAGAGCGTGAGAGAAAAGAGAGGAACGTGAGAGAGAGATAGGAGGAAAAGTAGGAGGTTATATAGCTCGTGATCTGTAGTATGCGTTGGAGGGGATCACTGTCCTGGTGCGGTGGTTGCGGCAGCCCGGTGGGGAAGTTCCATGTTCTCATGCATTGCTTCGTCCAACCGTTCGTCCAGCAGGTGCACGTTCTCCTCAGCGTCCGGCGAGGCGAGCGGCTCGTACTCTACTCCCCCGTCTTCGCTCATCTCGCTTGCCATCGTGTCTGTACGCCCTAAGGGAGTTCGAATAACCCGTGGTGGTGAGAGCTCGGCCGTGAGTCTTGCTGTACCGGACGTGGCAGTTGATGAGACGGGCAAAGGCGAGGACACGGTTTCGATCGGATTCGGTGCCTCATTTGTTGGTGTAACTTCCTCTTCAACAACGATTGGTGCAGACAAGAAAGCAGTGGCAGCCGCCGCTGCAGCCTGCTGGGTTGACGGCCCGGCATCTGAGTCCACCACCAGAGAACTCGGCCGGCTAGACCGTCGGGGAGATGATGCGGCTGCAAGTGGCGATGACGAGATAGGCGGTGTCGCTTGCGACGGTCGAAGTGGACTACCATTCCGTGGCGGTGTCCCAGCCAAAAGTGACGAGCCAGACATCCGGTGTCCATGACTCGGCGCTGACGCGCTCACCGCGATCCCTGCTGATGGATCCTCACGACGGGACGGAATGTTGATTGGTGTCCTCGTTCCGCTCGCAGGTGCTGAGGAGGGCAGAGCTTGCGCAGTACCGGCAGCCGGCGCACTGGATGAACTCCCCCCTCCGCCATTAGCGCGATTACGAGCTTCTTCCTCTTGTCGCCGACGTTCTGCTTGCTCGTGCTCGAGTAAAGACAGACGCATTGCCTCCATGACCATGAGCTAGAGCAATGCCGTGAGCCACCGTGTCAAAGCCGCAGGCCGCGCAACGCACCTCTTCCAAATCCTGTCCTGCCATTCCCATACTGCCCAACAACTGGCTCAACTCATGTCGCCTCCTTCTGCTACCTCTGGTCGATCCCTCATCCGTCTCAACGATGGGTCCAGTCCCTTCGACACCTTCTGGATTGAGTTGTACCCTTCCTGATGTAATTCCAACAGGGATGAGCCGATCACCGACTTGGCGCATGATAATCCGGCGATTTGCACGCCGGGCAACTGCAGCCCGTACGGCTGCCAACTTCTGCTCCCAATCCGGCCGTATCATATCTGCATCATGCCTTAGACGGATGTGACGAGACAAAGTAAGAATCTCGTACCGGTCGTCACCACACCCGGCGCATTATGACTCAGCGACTGCCGTCTCTGCTTCGCGAGAGGCGGTGGTGGCGCGATCGAACCAGAAGAAGTGGCCTTGTACAGATCGGGGGATGGCTAGGTAAGGCAAGATCAACAACTGCGCTGCAGCATGTGGCAAACAAGGGCTCACATAACCCTCGCTCCCTATACCCGCTCTCCACGGCGGCGGCGTGTAGGTCACGCCGAAGTTTTCTTGTACGCAATACGGACACGCAGCTGGTTCAGATACTAGATGTTGCGGTGTAGGGTCGGCACGCTTGATTTGTACGAAACACTCTGTACAGATGTAGTGATCACAACATCTGGTCTTGTTGATGTTCGGCGGGTAATACTACACGGGTCCTCATTAGCATACAAGCGGGCAACCACAGGGCTGCCATGCGCACCAGAAAGCAGATCGGGCATTCTATTGCACCTCTGTATAGCTGCGCCTCCGGGATCCTCATTGTTGATGCTCGACTTGACCGTTCACTCTGTCTTGTGCTCACAGACGACCGTGAGAGTGTTGTCGATAATGAATCAGACGCCGCATCGGACGTTGGGGTCGAGTTCTCGGCCGGAGGCGCTTTTCGGGCAGCCATGATTTGCTCGTCCGTCATATCATCGTCGTAGTCCTCCAACGGCCAGTAGAATGGGGCCAGCTTGCGGTCCTTGATTAGCTGGGCGACAATCTCGTGGTTCCAGTCTTGCGGGCCCGTGTATGTGCCGAACGGACGTGTTGAGCCAAAGTCAACATGGCTCTCCGTCCGTTCTCTGTGTGTTGAAGCTGAATTGCCCATTCTGATGGCAAGGTCGCCGTTGACCCAGACAAGGGCTGGGCGAAGACGTTGAGCGGGTGAGGAGGAGGACGGGGATGGCCTGCGAGCGGTGAAGAGGTTGGCGCGCGACTGTGAGGCGTGTGTCCGTCTCAATGACAGCATGCGAGGGGCGGAAGCAATGGGCTCCCTAGTCCCGAAGGTTGCGGCCATCCACCCGACCAAGCTTCTCTCCTCGCCATTCCTGGACCCATGGGCTGGCCCGTTCAACAAGGCATAGCTTCCAACATTCACACCATCAGACCATTCTAATGCATACACTTTGCACTTTTCATTAGGCCCTTACAACTCGTGGGGTAGCAAGATAACCACTCCGGGGTCGCTGGAATAGGGGCTTTGCCAGCCAACTATGCCAGATAATCGCTGGGGAAGATTATCTCTTAGGGGCGAAATATCTCATTCCTGCGTATTCCGGAAGACCAGCTGGGATCCGTGCCACGGGCCCTTTCGCATTTTCGGCCGTTAGAATTACTGCTGTTCGTATAGCAGCGTCCGCAGTTGCAACAAATCAAAGTCAGGCGCAACCTTTCGAACACTTCGTAAGCATCATGTCAGCCCCCCGTGAAAGTCGGTGCCGGCACTGTGGTCAGCAGGCTTACTATAAAAGCGGTGCTTCTTGTTTTCCGCTCTTTTCCAGGTGATCGACCCGTCAACACGGACGTTGATGCCCGTCTTCTCGGGTTGCGATTCGGGCAGCTTACCCGTGAATGACTCAACCAGGCGATGATCCCGCATACGGTTTCCTCCGATCCCGCAGTCCTGGCTTGGAAGTCTTGGATCTTCAGCTCAGGTGCACGAATAACGTGACCCAACCAGAACGATCGCTTCCCAAACTAAGCTACTGTAACCACCGCCTTCTTCTCTACGAATCACGTGATCATACTTAAGCGCTCATCTTCCGGGGCTGCAAGATCGATTTTGGGAAGAAAACAAGGGAGGAAGGTGACCAGTTTTCTATTAGAAAGGTGCGAGGTGAACAAAATGGCTGTCGCAGTCAGGGATTCGTTACGAGCCAAATCTCGCGTCATCTGAAGGGGCTCTGCAGCGCTCGCCATTCCCCGCACTTCCCAAACTGCCCCTCCATCTCCTGGATCTCTATCCTATCCCTCTGTTGACAGTCAGACAACCTTGTATACCCAGCTGACCATCATTAATCATCCATTCTCGTGCCACGTATCATTCTATTACATTCGGAGGTCGCGTGCGTGTCCCCGACCTGCCCTGGGCGGCTGTGCAAGCCAATCTCCACGTCGACGCGCCCCTTACAAAAGTTCTGGAAGGCACGCCGGACGTAGCATAAGATTCCCTCTTCCGGATATCCGCTAGAAACCTCGTCTCGTCGCCGTTGAACACTCTTTAATACCTCTTTTCGGTCCTTATCTTTGTTCTGCGGGCGTTGCTGGGTCAATTGGTGTTTGATTAGTCCGATATGGAAGCGGCGTGGACGGAGACGCCGGAGCGCGTGCTCGCTCATTTCTCCACGAACCGAGCTACCGGTCTGTCAGAGGAGCAGGCTCGCAAGCATGCAGAGGTATACGGCAAGAATGGTACGCTCGACCACGGGCTCCCTAGCGGACGTTTGGGAGCTCATTTATCTTTGTAGAACTCCCCGAGGATCCACCCACACCGCTATGGGAGCTCATCCTGGAGCAGTTCAAGGACCAGCTCGTCCTTATTCTGCTAGGGTCCGCCGTGGTATCGTTCGCAATTGCGGTTCTGGAGGGCGGAGGAGCGACAGAGTTCGTTGAGCCTCTAGTCATCCTCCTGATTCTGGTGGCGAACGCGACCGTGGGTGTGGTCCAGGAGACACAGGCGGAGAGCGCGATTAGCGTGAGTGCACCTACTATGCTCTGATGGCGAAGATGCTTACCATTTTCTGAAGGCTTTGAGCGAATATTCTCCCGACGAAGCAAAGGTGCTGCGTAATGGGGAAATCAGGAAGATCCGCGCGACGGAACTCGTACCAGGCGACATTGTCAGCATACATGTTGGTGACAAGGTGCCCGCCGACTGTCGTATCATCGAAATCTCCTCGAGCAGCTTCCGGATAGACCAGGCGATCCTGACGGGAGAGAGCCAGAGTGTCGGGAAGGGTGTTGAAGTCGTCGAGGACCCGAAGGCGGTCAAGCAGGACCAGACCAACATGGTCTTCTCGGTGCGTTCTGTTGCTGCAGTACCGGGCGAGTACGCTCGCTTACATGTATGCTAGGGTACCACCGTTGTCAGCGGACAGGCCCTTGCCGTCGTCGTCAACACCGGTAGCAAGACCGCCATCGGCGATATCCACCACTCCATCACCTCCCAGATTGCGGAGAAGACGCCGCTCAAGCGGAAACTCGACGACTTCGGTGACATGCTCGCCAAGGTCATCACCGTAATCTGTATCCTAGTCTGGCTCGTCAACATTCGGCATTTCTCCGACCCGGCGCACCACGGCACTCTGCGCGGCGCGGTTTACTACTTCAAGATTGCTGTCAGCTTGGCTGTGGCTGCTATTCCTGAGGGCTTGGCAGCTGTTATCACTGCTTGCTTGGCGCTGGGGACTAAGAGGATGGCGAAGAACAACGCTATTGTTAGGAATTTGCCGAGTGTCGAGACGCTGGGTTCGACCAATGTTATCTGCTCGGACAAGACTGGGACTTTGACGACCAATCAAATGAGTGTGGCCAAGGTCTGTAGTTCGATCTGCCTGTTTGTCCCCAGACTGACTGTGGTGTAGTTCACTATGGCAAGCGAGTCGAACGGCGTTACGCAGTACACTGTTGAAGGTACAACGTATGCCCCGACTGGCGCAATCACAAGGGCAGATGGCGTCCCAGAGGAGAAGTCGATGTTCGCTTCGCGGGCCTTCAGCAAGCTCAGCGAGATCAGCTCTCTCTGTAATGAGGCCACAATCGTCTATCATGAAGCGAGTTGCCTGTCGTCTGAGCGTGAGAGTCTATTTCTGACGAGGCATGCAGGACAAGGACACATACACCAACGTTGGCGAGCCCACGGAGGCGGCGCTAAAGGTTCTTGTGGAGAAACTCGGCGCATATAACCAGAGCCTCCTGGCTTCCCTTGCATCACTTGGTCCCAAAGCCCGCGCAATGGCTGTCAACCAACATCACGAACGCTCGTTCAAGAAGCTCCTCACTTTCGAATTCTCCCGGGATCGGAAGATGATGTCCGTCCTTGTTCGCCGTCCTGAGGCCGGTGCAACCGAGCCGGCATCCATCCTTGTCAAGGGCGCCCCTGAGGCTGTCCTTGAAAGGTGCACATCTGCGCAGATCGGTGATAACACAGTCTCGATGACACCTGCGCTTCGAAACCGCTTGATGGACCAAGTGTCCGAGTACGGCAAGCACGGTCTGAGGACACTTGCCCTCGCATATGCCGATGTTGTGGACAGCGATGCTCTGCATTACAAGACTGAGAGCACGGCCGACTACGCTCGCTTCGAACAGAACCTGACTTTCGTCTCCATCGTCGGCATGCTCGACCCTCCCAGGCCAGAAGTCAAGGGCGCCATCGCCAAGTGCCGCGAAGCCGGTATTCGCGTCATCTGTGTTACGGGTGACAACAAGGCTACGGCAGAGACGATCTGCAGGCAAATCGGTATTTTCGGCGAGAACGAGGACCTGACGGGCAAGAGCTTCACCGGACGCGAGTTCGACTCGCTTTCGTATGAGGAGAAGATCGAAGCTGTCAAGAAGGCTGGCCTCTTCTGCCGTACTGAGCCTACGCATAAGAGCCAGCTGGTTGACTTGCTGCAGGGACTTGGCTTGGTTGTAGCTATGGTGAATCCGTCACTGTTAACTTGTCTCGGTCTTTGCTGACATGGCTTACAGACGGGAGATGGTGTGAACGATGCACCTGCCCTGAAGAAGGCAGACATTGGCGTGGCCATGGGAAGCGGAACTGATGTCGCGAAACTCGGTAAGCGCACCTTCTGTCGTTTAAATGCCCTGATATGCCTGACACCCTGACCGTAGCGGCCGACATGGTACTCGCCGACAGCAACTTCCGCACAATCGAGCTAGCTGTTGAAGAGGGCAGGCTTATCTACAACAACACCAAGCAGTTCATCCGGTATCTGAGTACGTGTCTATCGCCCTTGCGTACCATATGCGTGTGCTGACATCGCTATAGTCTCCTCCAATATTGGAGAGGTTGTCAGCATCTTCCTCACTGCGTTGCTCGGCATGCCCGAAGCCCTTATTCCGGTCCAACTCCTCTGGGTGAACCTCGTTACCGACAGCTTGCCTGCGACCGCCCTCGGCTTCAACCCTCCGGATCACTCTATCATGAAGGTACCGCCTCGTGACAGTCGCGAACCGCTTGTCGGCGGCTGGCTGTTCTTCCGGTACATGGTCGTTGGTACCTATGTCGGTTGTGCAACGGTCTTCGGATATGCATGGTGGTTCATGTTCTACAGCAAGGGACCTCAGATTTCTTGGTATCAGCTGGTACATCGCCACTGTCTTCCTCTGTGGTACAATCACTGATTGATCCTACAGACACACTTCCATCAATGTTCTGCCCTGTTCCCCGAAGTCGGCTGCGGTATGTTCACGAACAACATGGCGAAGAGCGCGACCACAATCAGCCTTTCGGTGCTGGTCGTGGTTGAGATGTTCAACGCGATGAACTCACTGTCCGAAAACGAGAGCTTGCTCCGGTTACCGCTCTGGAAGAACATGTACCTCGTAGCTGCAATTGCGCTCAGCATGATCTTACACGTCGGGATCCTGTATATCCCCTTCTTCACCGTACGTCTCCGTCGTTTTGTGCTCTATCGCATGTCTAACATAAGCTGCAGGATCTGTTCGCTATCATGCCCCTAGACTGGGAGGAATGGAAGGCCGTTCTCCTCATCAGCGCACCAGTAATCTTACTGGACGAAGTGATGAAGTTCTTGAGCGCGACCTTCATCGCACCTCCAAGCAAGATCAAAGTAGACTAGTCATGTAGAGATTAAATTATCAATGCCATCATGGGTTATGGATACAATCTGCTGCAGATGCCCATCATTAGTTGCTATGAGGCTGAGCGGTAGCACCGTCGATCGGTGCTCTCGTCCAGTATGCCTAGGACAAATCAGGACTGGGAGAACACACAGACTCCGGAAGCTTACCTTCAACTTCGGGATGCCTTCGTCATCTTGATCATTGATTGGTCGCTTGAGCTCAGTGTTGACACTGGGAGCATTGACATATCGCGCCAAAGCATTTAAGGCTTCCAAATCAACATTGTACTGCTTGGCAATCTTGTGCAGATCCGCTTGTGTCTTCGCGGTCTTCCGCTCATCAAGCATATCTGCTACTGCATCTGCCGATAGTCTGTTCCTCTGATTGGTTTCGGCTGCTTCTTCCGTCGCTTGCCGAGTCTGGAGGATTTTGGTCATCCGAGCAGATTGGGCCTGGAAAAGGTTGGAGCAAGGCAGCTAACTACACATGCAGGCTTACCTACCGTTTGGAAGGGCATTTTTTGTGCATGGACTGAGACAGGCCCAATCTTGCTGAGCTGTTCCAGGAGTTGTGGATCTTGTGAATCTCTCATAATGACTGTTAAATCGGGTGTTAGCCTCTACAATGTTGAAAAAGAAAACCAAGCTTGCAATCATCTTTCGTCGCACTCGCTCGACCGACAGTATTCGGTCTTGCCCGAGCAGCTGCATCAATAGACTCTGGCGTGGCTGCAGCCCATGGAGGGCGGGGTCTTGCGGCTGCTTGTGCTGTCTGCCTAGCTGCTTTTGATGAAGAAGCGCCCATGGTTGTACGGAATGATGAGCGGAAGAAGTGAGCTGATGATGCCGTAAGTCACCCGTCATTTGAAGCTGCGGAAGCATCGCGGTAAGACGCGCTGCCCTGAGGCGCGTCGCGGGTTTTATGATGGACAACCCCGCTGCATGCACCTGCACCGTGCGGGGAAGGCTGTTTTCTCTTTCTACCTGAGGCTTGGCCAACCCCAGAGCTTAGAGCATTCTGCACTTGCGATACCCAGCAGACTCATGGCCACGAGGACCAAGCGAAAGGCCACGGAAAAGGTGGTCTATACCTTATCTTCCGATGATGATACCCCACCGCCTCGAAAGAAGGCCGTTTCACCAGTAAAGGCGGCCTCGCCTTCAAAATCCGCACGCCAGCAAGAGAGGAAACACCCGATTTCATATCATTCAACTTCGCGGGTAGCCGCTCATCAAGATGACCTATTGAAGTGGTTCGAAACATCTAAGCATGTTCGCGGGATGCCATGGCGCAAGGAATATGATCCCAACTTGAACGACAAAGATCGCGCGCAGCGAGCGTATGAGGTTGGTTGTTCATTTTATATCCGACATTACGCTGAAGTTCGCACAGATTTGGGTCTCAGAGATTATGTTGCAGCAGACCCAAGTTGCTACCGTGATACCCTACTACAACAGGTGGATGGAGCGGTAGGGTGTGTTGTCTGACAGTTATATCCAGCTTCTCAATTGGTATAGATTTCCTACGATGGCGGATCTTGCCAAAGCTGACCAAGAAGACGCAAACTCGGTCTGGAAGGGGCTTGGATATTACCGGCGGGCCAAGGTAGCCTGACCCTCATACGCCCTGTATCGGTTTGTTAACGGCCTCAACAGCTGTTAATGGAAGGAACAAAGAAAGTCGTGGAAGAATACGGCGGTATGTTTCCCAAGGATGCCCAGATAGCTTGGAAAGAAGTTCCTGGCGTTGGTCGATATACTGCTGGTAGGACTTTCCCGGGTTCTAGTGCATGTGCATGTGGTCTAAGACCTTGGGCAGGCGCTATCACGTCGATCGCCTATAACACGAAAGCACCGGCGGTAGGCTTCTTCACAGCAGTCTCCGAGACGGCGCTAAACACGTGCAGATCGATGGAAACGTTCAACGTCTACTGAGCCGGTTATTGGCCGTTCATGCTAACCTGAAGTCCAAACAAACGGAGAATCTCCTCTGGTCCGCAGCAGATGAACTAGTGAAGAAAGTCGACCGAGCCGGCGATTGGAATCAAGCGCTTATCGAGCTCGGGAGCACGGTCTGCAAGCCCAAAGATCCGAATTGCCGCGGCTGTCCTCTGAGGACCGCCTGCGCAGCTTGGCTCGAGACTCACGGGCAGTTAACTCCGCCGCCTGTTAAAGACATCGAAGATGCTTGCGAAGTTTGCGAGCCGTTCCCTGCCGATGTACGGCAAGGAGTGACACGATATCCTATGACCATTGAGCGAAAGAAGGCGAGAGAAGAAGCGAGTGCTGTCAATGTTATCGAGTGGAGGAGCTGCCAGGACAGTTGGTTCTTGCTGGTGAAGCGACCAGAAGAAGGTATGACTTGCGGTGAGCGATCCAGAGCCTTAGAACTGAATGCGATCTGCAGGCCTACTCGGCGGTTTGTGGGAATTCCCAACTCTCGATCTGGCCGAAACCGATCCTTCTTCGGAGACTCTGCTCAAGACTACGCACACCCTCGTGGAACAACTGATACGAGAAGTGCCCCAATCAGATCCAGCCGGAGACTCTCTGCATTATGCGAGCGAATCACAAATCGTCGGCGCCGTGCCTCATATCTTCAGCCATATACACAAGACATATCATGCATTATGGGTTGTACTGGAAGGTGGTTCGGCACCGCCCGCGCTTGAGTTGTCGACAGGCCGGACAATCAAGAAGCGCAAGCTGAGTAATGCAGCCGATAATGGCGCCGAAGACGTTTTGAAGTGGGTTCGCGAAGCTGACGTCGATGACGTGACGTGAGTCCACCAGGTCGGCTTGCAAGCGTCTCGCTGACGCAATGTCAGGATGGGACAAGGTCTTGTCAAGCTTTGGCAAATGGTGCAAGCAAAGCGGAAGGGTACCGCCGTTCCCGAGAAAAAGAAGCCCACCGCACGGCCGAAGAAGGCGAAGGCCATAGTCGGCGGTGATATTCGGCAATGGATGAAGAGCGCAGCCTAAGGCACTCGATCATGCTCCCGGTTAGGGGCTGTATTCCTGCCTTTGAGCTCGTTCAGGGCTTTCTGGACTTCCAGCTTCTCCATTACAGCCCGCCGCAGGCTGGATTCGCTTCTTGCGGCCTTCGCTTTCTTGGGCTTTTCTTGAGTAGGTGCGACGCCTTCAGCCGCCGGCTCGGCTCCTTGTTGGGCAGGACGATCTTTTTCTAGTGCTGTAAGATGTGTAGGTATAATGACGGGTGTTGTTCGCGGAGCAGGTGGCCACTATCAAGCAGATCAGAAACATGTAACATAACATAGTCCTTGCATAATCTTACAGCTCGTTGGGGTTGGTTGAAGTGCAACGCAGACCATGGCGGATAATCTTTTTCGAGCTGCATGATGTGATCCTCCAGAGCTTTGACTCGATAGAACAGATCTTCAGGAGGCGCGGGAACTGAAGAAACCATTAGTGACGGGTCAGACGCACGGTGCCTTGACTGACCGTATCGTACAGCAAGATGGTCTTCGATATTAGTGAAGCGTTCTTCCAACCCAGGATGGTCAGCCATCGTAACAGCTGTGCTGCCGCCTTCTTTGGGCAAGCGGCCGCCCGTTCCTTGACCAGCCGTGTTGACCACTTCGCTTTCCTTGCCTTTGTCAGTAGTTCTCTGAAGGGGTCCCTCAGCATTCTTGACGATATCGTATTGCATTTGGATATCACGGTCGATTGGCTTGGCCGAGGTCCGCGCGGCCGAGGTTGAGCCTGGGTGCGGCGCAGAGTCGCCGTTCATGTCGACATCTCCGTCGGCAGATGGTGGGACCAGCATGCTTGTCTGTCTGACGAACTCCGAACGGTTCGACAAAGCATTCCGTGCTTTCGACTGAGCAAGAAATCGTGAGATAGTCGCCACATGCTGCACCCACAATGAGTCAACTGGCGAGCCAGAACTTTTGGACGACTCTTACCGCTTTACGAGACACGCGCTCTTTCGTTGTCGGCAAGTAGTCGGATTTCCGTTCTTCCAATTCTCTGAAGACCGCGTTTTGCGGGTTGATCGGAGTCTACAGAAGCCCGGGATCATGAGCAAACCAAATCGGGCATAGGATCGGGCCAACCCACCGTAAAGTCTCGCACAAGCTGGCCAATTGCCGCCGGCACGCGTACCCGCTCTTGCTCAGGACTCATGACAAGCATGTCAAGCTCGAGCGCTTTACAGCATTCTGTAAGACCAGCCTATTGAAAACGCCTGGATCAGGCACGAAACAAGGGCCAAAGGGCCAAAGCTGAGACGGACGTTTCTGAAAAAAGTGAGCAGGCAGCGATCCCATTGGATTGCTGGCACAGGTTGCGGAGCCTGAGACTGAGATCCCGGTGCTTCTCCAGACGCGTTTGGAAGCGGCAGAGTTGCATTGGAAGTTGACGGTATAGCCGAGGCAGGAACTGCCATAGCGAGTTCAAGATGATGCAAGCAGTGAAAGTGGGAGACGACAAGCAACTCGACTGGTGAGGACTTGCTTCCGCGGGCTTCGTACCCTGTCGCCACGTGACGCATAGGAAGCGCCCAGCTTTCTGGTGCCCGATTTCCTGTTCCAGCCCCGCATTCTTCTTTCTGGAATGGCTGGTCACCGCTCATCTTCCGAACTGCCCGACCTTCTTACTGAAACAGGGTAGTGACCTCCCTTGAGCACCTTCCCTACCTTCACACTGGACCTGGCTCGGTTACAGAGCACTCGAGGACGACTAGCCTCTTTGAGCGGTGGGGCGACAGCATGTCTTTGTACACGTAATGTCATTGCAAGCCGTTATAGTGGAATACAGCTTTGTGTCGTGTAACGAAACAGCGGATAACTAGGAACGAATTCGCGGAGACTGAATAGGGAGTAGCTCGAAGGAGAAAGAAAGCATACTTTTACACGGCGCGGGTGGAAGATAGTTATCGTGGTGTCGCGCTCAAGAACAGGCTGTTTTGTTGATACATGTATCGTCGGGTGACGTAGGGAGCCATCCTGAGCCAGGATGTCGTCCAGGGCGGGAAGGTATAAGCGCCGCTTTTGCATGCTGCGCGGCAGCAGTTGCGAGCGGTGCTGGTGATTTAGAGTAGGTGGTGTACATCCTTGTTGTACAAAGGATTTCGCTGGCTTTGATACAGTGCGGGTTGAATCCGATTATATCACTACACTCAGTTGCTGGGCGTGCGTTCCTGCGAGACTTCCAGGCGAGGGAAATATTCAGGTCTCTGCATTGATGGTGGTGCGTTGGGCGCGAGCATGTTCGAATTCCTGCGAGCGGACCATGGTGCCATAAGACCCTCCATGGGTTGGCCGGCGCCACCTGGTCCAGGAGAAGGGAAGCCACCCAGAGTAGGAGTTGGGAGCGCCATAGCGTTTCGCGTCATGGTGTTGAGCTGGCTCATGGCGGATCGCATCTTAGGCCGACCGTCTTCCCCAGGCGGCACGAGCATGCCATCGCTGCTTGTACGATGGCCAGTGTCGGGTCGGCGCTGAGCGGCAGACCAGTCTGCGTATTCTGGCAGACTGGGGTGGACGCATTCGGTAGGTGTTGGAGCATACAGCTGCAGTCCGCGACGAGTTGTCTGCATCGTGCGCGGGATCTCGGGCGGCTCGAGCGGAGTATGCATAACTTGGTCGAGCGGCGTCACAGGTGGACGGCCGCCCGCGAGGCCAAACCCGGCACCTGCCATGTCAGGAGCATGCGTGACGGACAGCATTGGAGCAGGCATATTGCCTCCTGGCTGACCAGGCATGCGAAGAGGTGGGATGCTGACGCTCAGGCCAGGCTTGTGCCTCCGCCCAGAGCGAGGTGCAGAGCCCGGAGCCTGCCCCATTGGGGTCGGTGGCAACTGGCCGAAAGGCTGAGGCATGGTGTGCGGCAGGGCGCTCGAGTGGGAAGCGGGGACAGCCATGTGGTGATGACCGGGCGAAAGGTTCGACATGCGGCGAGTCATAAGTTTCGAGATCTTGGCGTTTCCTGGATGACGACCCTCGACGCATTCGAAGTCCCAGGTGACAACAAGCGCCACATGGCTGTCGTCCATCTGGTGGTGGGCGTGCTGCTGGGCAACATGAGCCGAGTATGGGCTCGCAACGACGAACTTCTGGACGACGCTCATGCCGCGAACGGTCTCGAAGATTTCCTCGCGATCATCTTGCTTGTCGGTGGGCATGCCAGTCATGTGATCGTTCGAACGAGATCCTTCGAGCAGGTAGGACCAGAATTGCGGCATGAATGGCGCAGTGTATTGATATGGATGCTCATCGCTGGCGCGTGTCTCGATGAGATCGACCGGCACATCGGTAGTGCTCTTGGCTTCACCCAGCCAGTACACGGTCGTGACGCAGCGAAGGTCCAGCTCCTGAACGGAGCTGAGGAAGAGCGATGCGCACATGCTCTGTGCACCCTCCAGGATGGTGGAAGATTCGTGCAGTGGTGGGAGAACGAGCTGGCTCTCAATGTGCAGGAACTGGCACGGAAGCGTGTCGTACATGTGCTTGACCTGGGCGTAGCGAATGTCAGCCATTGGCAGATCCTCGAAGAAGACAACATCGAGCATCGAGTGTGGCGAAGGGATGGGGAAGGTCGCTTTCGCGTAATAATGTGCTGGGATGGTCTGTATCGGACCAGACGCCCAGATCGAGAATCCGGAAACAACAGTCGGACTTCCGAGATGACCGCTAGCGAAGCCTTGATATGCGCCAGGGCGGGAAGAAGCGCTGCTCTCGAACGAGCCCCTTGCGGAAGACATGTACGATGGAGTGATCGGCATCATGGAAGACGAGTCAGTTGGCGAGCCAGACTGAGGTGACAGACCGGGATCCATCGGAATATCAGAAGTGGCGGAGACGTTAGAAAGACGATGCGGGCGCACGCCTGGCATTCCACCTCTAGGAGCGTCTACCTTGCTATCTTCCTCAAACACAGGATCGACGAGAGCTTTCATCACTAAAAGCGAGGTGAATATATGCGCTGTCAATTCAGCGCGAGGATACGTACATTCTTGGTCGTTCTTGTGCGTATTTTTGAGCACTTGGATGTGGCTCGAAATTTGTTTCCTCGTGCGACGCTTCCCAGTCAGCTTGAAGATATGCTCAGCAATGAGCTCGTTTCTTCCACAAAGCTTGCCATTGATTTGCATTTTTCGACGGCCAAGCTTAGGCACGACCCGGATGGCTGTTGACGGTGTCAGTAGTGCGAAAATGGTGCATATATGCGCACATACCTTGGTGGAATGCCTCCTCTACATCGGCGCTCCAGACTTCCTCGGTCCCGTCTGAATTCTTCCGGCTCCTCTTGTTGCCGCTCCCGGCACCGAGCATCATCTGGCTTTGATCGACGTCGGCCGGCGCGGACATCCGCCGTTTTCCAGCTGTCGATCCAACTTCGTCGCTCGAGCCGCTTCTGTACATGGGGCGAGGCGGCATGCCTTGCGCTGGTGGGGCTTGCATACCCTCAGGGCCATAGGAGGGGAAAGCAAAGCTGTTGGCTTTCTGTTGTGGTGGGCTTGCCATCTGCTGACGCAGGGCGATGGGGCTTTGACTAGTACGCACACTGGCAGCTGAGTGCACAGATCCTGGCGGAGGCGAGAACGTGCCGGATGGTGCGCGAGGAGTATCGCTGTTGGAGTCTTGGGCTTCTGCGGGCTGATCGCCCGCAACGGAGCCCCCGACGGATCCCGCAGAGCGGGAAGGCGTCATCTGCTGCTGCCAGGAGGCAGTCGAGCGACCCGCCGGCGAGCGCGGCGAGGTGATGTTGACCGCTGCGGACGTGGTTGGACTGACTGACGGGATGGACCCGTCGGGATTGATGACTTGCTGGATAGGTAACGCTGAGGAGGAAGAAGGGGAAGGGGAATGAGGAGAATGCACGGTTGGCCGCGGAGGAGTGGGCATACCGGGCGGTTGTGGAAAGGAATGCGGGGACTCAAAGGCCATCATCGTTCTTCGCAGTGCGGGAACGCGAGTGATAAGTCAGACCGCGAATGGCTGTATGAGAGAGAGCAAAGAGCGTCAGTGTATGCGTGCCAGTCGTGCCAATGGTGAACTTACATAAGATGGGTTTGTTGTACAGTCCCGTCCAAGCCCAACTCGTTGTTTTGAGGTACGGAGACGGTGGTACAGGACAGGAATGGAGGGAATGGAGGACCGGTCGGTGGGCGATAATGTACTCCGGGGGAAAGGTGAACGAGGAACGAAGAGAGGAATGCGGGCTCGACGCGCTGAAGGGTTGTTGAATAATACAGTCGTCAAGCGTCGGCAAGGTTTGAACGTCGGCAAGGTTGGAAGCGCGATCGACGGCTTGAGCACGATGGATGGGACAAGGGCGGCGATAGGGCGAGTCAAGCGAGGTAGGGAAAGGGTAGTCAAGGCGATCCAAACGTGGATGAACAACAAATATCGAACGGTTGGAAAGGGTAGGTTGGAATGCGATCTACCGCGGTAGATGGAACGGATCAAGGGGTTGAGGAATGAGGAATGAAAAGGGGAGAAGGAGAGGGGGGGAGACAGGGAAGGGGAGGACGATGGATTGAGATGACAAGGTCAGGCGGGATGGGTTATGAGGCAATGTGGCTTAATCCGTTAACGTTAATTAACCAAATCGGGGCGGGCGAAAGAAGCGAGGTCGAACGGCGGTGAAAGCCTCAGAGTCTCGTCCACGGCGTGGGCTTCGGGTTCCTCCTTCTGCCTTCGCCCCTTGTGCAAATCAGGCGGATTATGGTTTCGTGGCTGCGTAAGAGCGTCGATGTCGTCGATTTGATGGGAGGCTGGTTAGGCTTCCATCAATACCGCCGGCTCCTATTGACCACAACCTCGGCTTGTGAAACGCCACGCGCGTCTTCTGGCGCAGACAAGGTGTGCCTGTTAATGGACCTTCGCGTCTTCTTTACTTCTTCCTACGGTCGGGAATAGGTCCAAGGGGCGGCGGTGGATGAGAAACAGACGACGTGCGGCCGGTATGGTCTGACTGTTTAAGAATGCGACTCAATCGACGCTCCCCCGCCATCGGCGTGCATCGCATGGCTCCCACCACCTAAACTCGCGTACCCGGCGGGAACGAGTTGCTTGCCTGTTCAAGCTCAGCTGGGCCTCGGAGCATGACGTGATGATGCGTACCACGAGGGCACCGGCCAATTGGGCGGCATCGACCGCTTCTGAACCCGTACTGCCTCCGTTCACTCACAAATCGAGGCCTTCCAGGTTTCGTGAAAATCCGTCCCAACTCTGGACATGTCCAGAGTTGGGACAAGCTGAGTTTCAAATTTGAATCCATTTGCTTCCATTTGGGGGCGTTTTTTTGCTTCCATAGGGGTCCTTAGAAGCGGCTGTGCAGGGGCCAGCACCCTGCACAGCCGCTTCTAAGGACCCCTATGGAAGCAAAAAGACGCAGCCACAAATGGAAGCAAATGCGAAATCAAGAAAAGAGTTTTATTTATTTAATTTATTATTGTTTGCAATTCAACACTTAAATTAAAAGAATACTTCGAGCGTGATACAGCTGCGATGTAAATTAAAATGAAATAAAACGAATGAAAAATGACCTCAAACAATTTTATTTTCGCGGCTGTGCACGGGCACAGCCGCGAAAATCCTAAGTTGAAAACCGATTAGTCAGCATTTGCTTCCTGGATTCGTCAGCATGGATGCATTTTTGCATCCACGCTGACGAAGCTGGGAAGCAAATGCTTCCGTTTGCCTCCGGACTTCGGACTCGGGACACGCCCGGACACTTCACGGAACCTGGAAGTACTGCACAAATCATTACTTCCGTGCCCAGCCTCCTTCCCACCTCCTCTCTTTGTCTCACCTACACTCACCTAATCATCCGGAAACGTAGACCAAGATTGCTTCTTCGCAACCCTATCGCCACCACAACTCGCTCCTATCTTGCTCTCGCTTGGGTCAATGTCATGAAGATCGATCGCCAGCTGCGTACTTCTGCCGAGGTCAACTCGGCATTCCCGAATATTTCCCACGATGGTTTGTCCAGAATGGTAGGGTAACGTCGCCGCAGCCATATCCAAGCAACCAGGAGTTGTCAGGGAAGTAACGTGTCCGCCAGCCATTTCGATACGGACTGGCTTGCGGCTGCGTGCCGCGGCAGGGCTGGCATTCCTGCCTTCTCCGCATAGTAACGTAAATGCTCCATTGACCTGTGGCTCGTCGAGAACGTAACTCTGGCACATGCGGCTGGACAATCCACAGTCTACTCCGTAATCCCTACCACGTAGCAACTCACGAGCTGTACTTGTGCTGTCCCGTCCTGCACAGAGCGTCTGTCCCTTAGTGCAAATTCTATTTTCTATTCCTGATCAACCCTGAAATGAAATCAAACGTGCCCAGATACCAGCTGCCCCTGAATCCACATCGCCGCAAGATTCCGATCATCGCCATTACACCACCAACGCTCGATCATCTCCTCCATCTCCGGCTCGTCACCGGTCTCCAGATCCAAGAAATCAAGATTGCCCACCCCAAGTTTGCTCTCCGGATCCGCGAGTCGGACTTTGCCATGATCAGCTACATCAGAAGGTAAAGGAAGATGATGTCGTACTGAGCTGAGCATCGAACACGCTCCCGATCTCCCATGTTCCCCAGTCTTTGCCCATATTCAGCGCCCCGGCCCCACCACTCGTCGCAGCCCAAAGCGTCTCCTTCCAATTGACCTCCTTGTCCTTCCCTCTCCCTCGACTGACAAGCACGGCAGTCCGCATTGCACTAAGAATGTCGAGCCTGTAGCCGCCGGCGACATCGGAGCCCATACCGACTTTCACGCCTTTGTCCAGTGCCTCGCGTAGTCGCAGAGGCTGAAGGGAGGAGTGGTAGCAGTTTGATAGAGGACAGTGGCCGATCCCGCTGCCTCGTTGAGCCATCTTGTCCAGCATGGAGTTGTCTAGGTAGGTGCAATGCGCCTGAACCGTCTTATCCGTCAGAAGACCATGCTTGATGAGCGTCAGCCGATGTGTTCACAATAAATGCCGGAACGTCTCGACTGACCTTTTCAAATACCTCGATGTCCTCCGCTTCTCTAGTTTCTCTCACCCACTGAGCCTGCTCCTTGCCCTCAGCCAAATGACTCTGGATCATAACGTCCTCCCGCATTGCAAGCTCCCCAAGTCCAGTAAGGAGCTCATCCGTGCAAGTCGGCACGAATCGGGGCGTCAGGACAGGCTTGATCAGATCGTTCTTCATCTCCCTTATGAGCTTGATGAACCGCTCTGCTTCGGCTAGAGATTGAGAGGCGGAGGACTCGACATAGGTCGGCCGGGAGGACATGTCCATGCTCAGCTTGCCTACGAAAGCTCGCAGACCGGCTTTTTGGAACTCCTCAGCGAGGATAAGACTATCATCCTTCAGCGCTAGCCAAATGTTTGAAAACGAGTCCGTACTTAGTCTCTGTCTTGATAGTCCCAAAAAGAAGCACAGCCCCAGTCCCCGCTTCGGCGCATCTTCTAGCCAGCCGCTGATAAACCTTCCTAGCCAGCTCGGGGTTCGCATCAAGCCGCTCCTCAGCCTTGTACGCATATGCATCAAGCCACTGGAAGAGGGGAAGATGTAAGCCCGTTCCAAGGTAGAGAAACTGGGGTGCATGCAGATGCAAGTCGACGAAGGGTGGCAGGAGGAAGCTGTAGCGGTCTAGCCGATGGACCTTCGATGTGGAGGTCTGAACACTGTCCAGAAGCTTGCGCGAAGCGGTAGAAGTAGACGGTTCGGAGTGTACGATCGTGCCCTTATCGTTGACGCCTGATCAAGTGCAATAGACGAGCAGGGCCTGAATCATGAATATCGCGCTGTTTCTCATCAACATGCCGACTTGCCCAAACAGTGATCTTTCTTGATGTTCAGTGTCCCATTTCTGCTGAACGAGGCACAGTCTCCAAGGTAGATATTGGTGACTCCCTGTGTCGAAGCATGACCAGCCATTCCGAAGAGAAGTATGCAGGCTGAAACAGAAGAGCGCGAGAGCGTGCGAGCGTCGCAACTCCGATACGAGTTAAGCGGAGAGATGGTCAGCTGAGTCACGTGACTCTGCATCCGCCAGTCAGGGTCTCGCTGGCTTCGCCATCGACACATACTTCCCACCAATCCCTGAGCTTTCCGCCTTCGTCGCTGCTCCAGATGGTAGTCCGTCCAAGGAAGAAGAGACGCACCAACGCGAATCGCGCCGTCGCTATCGTCGACGATGCTGACGACTTGGAGGAGGTCGAGGAGGTGGTACAATCAGGCGAAATCGTGAATGAGGCAGGGGAAGTAGGGGACGCGGCTCCAGGGGAAGGGCACGGAACCGAAGACGACAGCCCTACGGAGGAACAGATAGAAGAGTGGGAGGCGTTCAGGGAGGAGTACTATGAGAGTATGTTTTCGTTATACATTGCATAAGTTCATACAGCTGATGTTGGTTCTTAGTCGTCAATGAGCTGCCCGTCTCGCTACACCGATCCTACACGCTCATGCACGAGCTGGACGAACAAGTAGAAGGTATGCCGCGACAATACGCATTTCCGAGCTGTATCTCATGCGCTCTTAGGACATCTTGCTCTGCAACTACCTGCTATCAAAGAGTATATCGCGTTTCGCCATGCTCTCCTTAAACCGCCGTCGCCGCCACCTCCGCCAGAACCCATCGACGCGCTGATGGAGCCCGCGACGGAGCCATCAACGTCTGTACCACTTCCTGAGAGACCTGTCAGCTCAAGCGGCACAAGTACGGCTACCATGGACCACATTGCACAGCATCCCGAGTCGCCGCATCTGAATGGAGTGACAGAGACTCCGAATCCGAAGAAGCGAAAGCGGTCGTCCGGTGACGAGAGCAGTCCACCGCGTCGATCACCGCGAGGAGCAAGTCAGTCGACAAACCTGTCGCGTGTGTCTTCACGATCATCCCAGTCATCATCTCTCGTGCCCATCACACCAGACGCGAAGAATGTGAACGGCATCATCTCTCCACTTAATGGTGCTGTGTCGAATGGTTCGACTTCTATGAAAGGCGTTCTGTCGCGAGTATCGGAGAAGCCTGTAGAGCCGGAACCGCTAAAAGTGGTTACCAAACGTATGCTTGCGCGCATAGCGAAGCTGGCGGAGGAGTCCCTACGCGCGTCGGATGAGAAGATCGGCATTGCTCAGGCCATGTACGACCTGGTACGTCCTTTTCTGGCCCCCATATATGCGCCACCTGGACTAACCAGTCTCACAGGTCGACCGTCACGTTCGCTCATTGGACGCGAAGATCAAGGAGTACGAAGCTTCAGTGGCGATTGGCTTACGCCCCGGGACGCATCCTCTCGATGGAACGCTCACATTCGAACCTTCCGAGGAACCGGAGTACGCAGATCCGCGGAGAGGACGAAAGCGCGACAGGAAAGGCAAGCAGCGCGCGGGGACCGAGGCGATCTCAGAGTCGCTACCCGAGGTGCTGGTTAACATGCCTGTCATTGAGACGGAGCCTACCTACTGTTACTGTCATCGAGTTTCGTTCGGCGAAGTACGCATATATTTGTCTGCACCGGGAGACATCGCCTGACCTAACATTGCCAGATGATTGGCTGTGACGGTGAAGACTGTCCGTTCGGCGGTTGGTTCCACATGGAGTGTCTAGGCATGACCGCGCCCCCAAAAGGCTCCTGGTACTGTCGTGAATGCGCCAAGGAGAAGAACAACCCTAAGAAGAAGAAGGCGAGGGTGTAAGAGGTCTCTCAAGGTTATCTGTTTTTTTCGGCTTTCTATCTGGGTTGCACTGTAGCATCGTATTCCCCCCTGTAATATGGTATCCTGTACACTGTTGTTACATTAGTAGCTAGCTATATCCCAAATACCAATCTCCAAAGACAGAGAGAAATCACGAAGTCTGACTGACGGCCAGGTTTTCTGGTCGGAAGTCGAGTCCGAGCTTTGCAGTGAGCTGGTTTTGGTATTCGGCTGCATTGCCCGTCAGTGCTGATCGCTCAAAGCAGAGTCCACAAATACTCACCAACTTTGTCACGCAACCTGAAGTACTCCTCGAGGAGCGCCTTCATCTCAGCTTGGTTGGTAGCCAGGTGCTCTGCGATCTTGCCCTCCAAGATCTCGACCTCTCGTCGTTTGCCAACCATGAGCTTCTCCTTCTCGTCTCGCTCGCGTGCGATCTCCTCATACTCGGCTCGGAGCATGTCCATCTTGGCCTGGGCTGCTCTTCGCTTCTCTTGCGCAGTGTTGACTGCTCTTGTGAGTTTCTCTTGCGCGTTCACGAGTTGTCGGTTGAGTTGCTAGTCGCGGACATCAGCCACTTATCGATGGTGGATAGAACAAGAGTGTACCTCAGTCTTCGTCTCCAACTCGCGAGACTCGTTCCACTTCCTTTCCAGCTCTGCCTTCACTTGGTCGAGCTTGCGATCCGCTTCTTCCAGCTTGTTCAGCTCTTGTTCGACTTGCTGAAGAACGTCATTGCAGTGTCGAACATCTTGCTCGAGCATGACGAGGTGTTCTAGCCGAACTTGCAGGTCGCGAGCTTTGGCTTCCAGCTGGGCGAGCTGTTGTCGTTCTTGCGCGGCATGCTGACCCATGTCGACGATTGTACGCTTCAACCGCTCAGGGCTTTGGACGATTCGCGACTTCTGTGTCTCGTTTGCAAGCGATGCTGTCTGAATCTCGTACTGGACATTGCTCAGCCGTTCCGTTAGTCGCTTCTTCTCCTCCTTGAGCACAGCGATCTCGTTCGTGCTATTCGTCTGCATTTTGTGCAGCTGACGCAGTTGCTTCCTATGACCATCGTTCCGTTCTTTCATCGCCTGGATCTTCGGCACATCCTCCTCACGCTTTCGCCGCAAGTCCTCCAATCTCGCCTGCTCGCGTGCTAACTCCACCTCAACCATATCCCTTCTTTGCAAAACTTCCTCCACATCGTGTTGAATCTCCTCGAAGATCGGGTGCCGCTCTTGCTTGAACTTGATGAAATTGATGAGGGCAGAGAGAATTTCGCGAGTATGTTTGCCCTCTGGTCGCAGGATATCGGACATGGTGAAGTCGTTCACTCCAGCGATGACTGCAATGTTGTACAGGTGGTGGTGGAACATCTGGAGGGTGAGGGCGTCGTTGTAATATTCCTACGAAGAGGTCAGTACGCTCACCAAGGGGATTTTCTTGAATGAAATTACTCGGTAGGCGTTCTGATTCAGTAGCTGAGCCTTCGGCCTCTCAAAGGTGTCCACCGATATCCCAGCCAGCTCCTCCAACATCAAGGCGTAAACAGCCTGCATCCCTTGTCCGGTCGGCTTCTCGATATCGGACGTTTGACATGGTAGACCCAGCTCGGTTATGGCCTCAGCAAGCTCCTTGTAGGACGTCAGAGGGAAGGAATAGTTAATCTCAGTTTGCTGTTTCTGCGACATTGTGAGGTGGTCGTCGACAGTGAGGAAGGGTTGTCGCGTCGACGCGTCGAGACGCGTCCCAGAAATTGCCACGTGCTCAGGGATTTGATGTCACAATCTCCATCTTCTTCACCAAGCTGCACTGGTGATGCAGACAGGAATTTCTCAATAGAGCTAGACATTGTGCATTACAGCCGGTCGATGCTTCTCCTGGACTGCTAGACGAAATAGTCACGTGTCGTTTGGATACAAGGATGCCGACGAAGGGAGCTGCGTCTGGAACGGGTAAGTGCTTCCCAAAGAGCTGGGAGAGAAGCAGAGCTGACAACGAGGAAGCGCACAAGCGAGCCCTATCTGGATCCTCACAGGAGTCTCCGCCAGAACCAATGTCAAAGAGGACGAAGTCATCCGAACCGGCACCTGTCTTCTCCATCTTTAACAAAGCGGCCACACCAGGAGCGTCGAGTTCGTCAATGATATGGCACCCACCCCTTGGGAAACACGGAACTTGTCAGTACGGCACGTACCTGACGCCGCCGTCCCGACCGAAAGTAGCTGCTTTCGACCTGGACGGCACTCTTATCGAGCCCAAATCTGGTGCGAAGTTTGCGAAGGATCATATGGACTGGAGATGGTGGGGACTACACGTCCTGAAGAAGCTGAAGGAGGTGCACGCAGACGGGTTCGTCCAAGCTCCAGCTTCGCACCATGTATCTCACAACATTGTAGTTACTCGATAGTAGTCCTTTCGAACCAAAGCCAAGCGCATAGAAAAGCCACTACTGGAACTACAAATATCGACGAGTGGAAGAAGAAGATCGGGCTTGTTGCCACAGCTGTATGCGCCGTTTACGTTCTCCGTACGACAGTCTCTGATATCCTTGTAGTTCGGGGATATTCCCTTTCGGATACTGGCAGCTAACGCTAAAGACGAATTCCGGAAACCGATGACGGGCATGTGGGATGCTGTGGAGTCTATGTTCAAAGATGAAGGCGTCGATATTGGTAAGCTATGACTCATGCCCTAAATGCACTATCTGACTTGCCAGACTATGCCTCCTCGTTCTTTGTGGGTGATGCCGCGGGCCGACAACGTGATCATAGTGCTGCGGATCGGAAGTTGGCGGAAAACATAGGACTTCGGTTCTATGTGCCAGAGGTGACCTTTTTCCCATTGTATATGCCGAAGTCTGTTGACCATGGCCGCGCAGGAGTACTTCAATGGCCGATCGCAGCATCTTCCGCCGCTGAAAGGCTTTCATCCTCGTTCCCTGCCCGCACATCGTATGCTACTCACCGCAGCACGGCGCTTCATTCGTTAACCCTGGCTCTCAAGTCCCGCTCTTTACCCCATCCTCATCCCCTCTTCTGCCATCTCCCTTGGTTCCGGAGATTGTTCTTTTTGTTGGTCCTCCTTCGGCAGGGAAGACGACATTCTATCGCAAGCACTTCGAGCCGTTCAAGTATCAGCATGTCAATCAAGATACGCTGAAGAGCAAGACGAAGTGCTTGCAGATGGTCGAGCAGGTGATACGGGATGGGCAAGGGGCCGTCGTTGGTATGCAAACGCCCCCGTCCGAGTGACTCCTACTGATCTCGCATATCACAGATAATACAAATCGCGACAAGAAGACGCGCAGAGACTACATCGTCTTAGCGGAGAAGCTCGGTGTACAGATACGGTCCGTAACCTCGAACCTGCAACTTCCGTTGACGCCATGCTCATGACTCTCAATAGATGTTTGCAATTCAACGTCTCTGTCGCCCTCGGTTGGCATAACAACCTGTATCGCGCTTTCTGTTTGCCGCCCGGTCACCGTGACTATGTGAGTGCGCTCCTCCACAGCTGTCCGTCAGCTCGCTGAGACACCGTCACAGGGCAAACGTGAGTTGCTGCCATATACCGCTTATGCAGGCTTCGCCAATCAGATGGAAGAGCCAGAACTGGCCGAGGGCTTCAAGGAGATCCGTAAGGTCAACTGGGTCTTTGATGGGACGGAGGAAGAGCGCAAACGGTGGTTCCGCTGGCTGGAACTGTAACAACACCATAGGACAATCCTGTAAGAACATATGTACGGCGGATAGAGTAAAGCGTATCCTTATTGGGGATGTGTAAGCTGAAGAGTAGCGCTACACATTATGATATCGACATCGGTAATGCTACGGTATCATTGACATCCACTGGCGTTACAAGGGGCGTGAATGCATCGTTTCCAGAACCAAGGAAGCCTACAACAAGTAGAAGGACGAGGTGAAGCCGAAGTGAAGGGGGGACGACTTGAAGTAAGGGCCAAGCAAAGAACAAGTGAAGGGTATCGCAGGGTATATACATGGAAGGGCTGAGCGGTTGATCGGTTCACATAATAACGCATTCGTCCTTCGCTTGCTGCCGGGTTGGGCGAGCAAGGCGCTTGTTGTTCGCCAGCTTCAACTGAGTCAAGCGTTCCTTAGACCTCGCGTGTCCTTGGGCTGCAGACAATGTGAGATTCATGCCTGTGTCCCCGGAGTGAGAGACTTACCCGCAGCGCGCAAGTACCACTTCTTAGCAAACTCAATATCTGGCTTGATGCCAATTCCGACTTCGGCATAATATCCGACAGCGTACTCCGCCTTGGGCAAGCCTTTATTCGCAGCTTTCCTAGCCCAAAGGTACGCCTCATGGTCGCTCTGCTTGAGTACGCCCTCACAGCCGGTCAGGTACCATCCGCTAAGAGCAAGCTCAGCTTCAGGATCGTTCTTCTCTGCTGCTCGGGTGTACCAGGCGATGGAGCGCTTCGGGTCGACGGGGCACGTGAGTGTACCGTATTCATAGCAAGCACCAAGTTTGAGGCAGGATTTGGTGTATCCAAGGTTGGCAGCCCGCGTGAACAGCTCCCGAGCATACGCCTCGTCTTTCGGGACGATGCTGCACTCGCCTGTCTCGTGTAGTAGACCAAGCTCGTGCAGTGCGTGTGGGTTGTCTTCGTCGGCTTGTTCTGCTGCTCGCCGGAGCCACTTGATCGCCTCCTTCTCGTCCTTTCGCTGACCCAAGCTTGGGGTAAGGAGAACCATGCCCAGTTTGTACATGGCCGGCGTATCTCCGAGACTCGCAGCTTGTCGGTAGAACGCCATCGCCCGGCCCAAATCCTTCTTCGTCCCCGCACCCAGCTCGTTGCATACAGCAACCCGATAAGACGCAGCTGGATGCCGTAACTTTGCAGCAGCAACATAAAACTGATACGCCTTCTCGTGGTCGATCTGCAGTCCAAGCATGCCCGTCCCATAGCAATTGGCAAGGAAGAACTGTGCGTCTGCTAGCGGCTCGCGGTCTGTTGCGAGCTTCTTGATTACCTTGAGCGCTTCTGCGATGAGGGAATTGCGGTATTTGACGACTGCCTTCTGGTCTGAGGCATGTGCGCCGACCTTCTTGGCTGCTTCGATCAAGTATTTGCCGTACTGGAAGTGAGCTTCCGGGTCGGGGTCGACCTTGATCCGAGCACGATATTGATCGATGTACTCTTTCGTGAACGGAGGCTGGTTCACATCAATTGCCTTGGTCTTCCGCGTGTTGAGAGTCGTCACTGATGAAGCAGAAGTTGTCGATCGCTGCAATGAAGCACCGCCTGTTGTGGGTGCTCGTTGCAGACCAGCGCCGGGTACACCGAGACTGCCTGAGCTGTTGCTGTTTGCGCTGTTGCCACTGTAGTGACTTCGCATGCTGGAAGCAACCGACGGTCCGCGATAGAGAGCGCTTTGCTGCGGATAAGGGGACATTCCTTGACCAGGCGGTGGTCCCCTCGGGTATGCGCCTGCCATACCCGGGGCTTGTGCCGGTTGTGCACCAGGAGGCGGACCAAGCAGATCAGACGCAGCCGCATATAGAGGATCAGCTGGTGCTGGTGGCGCATACGGCCGAGGTTGTGCATACATGCCATACGGCTGCTGGAGCGGTGGTGGTTGCTGCCATGGTGAGCCTCCATAGTATGCCGGATAGGGACCTCGAGGAACTCCGTAGCCTGGCTGACCGGGGGGACCGATGGGCACGTATCCGCTCTGCGTGCTGCCTTGGCTATAAACCGAGCCTCCGTCCCCGTTCTCGACAATAACCTCAGGACCCATCGTATAGCTCTTCATTGGATGTTGCACACTTGCGCTCCGCGGTGGACCAGTCCATTGAGCTGGCTGCTCAGGGGTCGGAGGCATCGTGACGGACCTTCCGGGTGGATGATGCGATCGACCGTCAGCTCCGTTCAGCGACTGCGACGTTTGCGAAGCGGGGAATGGCTGTCCAGCAGCCTGACTCTGTCCATCATCGGTTCCTCTGGATTGAGGATTCGGATCGCTCATTCGCAAACGGCTGAAGTCGTGCGTGAAGTCGTTTGCTATCGCGGTGTCATACTCGGGTGGAGGGCTGCGAAAGTCCGGAGTAGGCAGGGCCATACTCGTCGTGTCCGAAGTGGGCGTTGTAAGGTTCGGTTGAGAGCTGCTTGGGCCAGTGTTCAAATATGGCGGATCTGTAATTAATTGCGCACGCCAGAAGGTCAGAAATTTACGATGTAGAACGGAAAGCTGTGTGCTCACTGATGCGTGAGTAGGACGGTCCCCCGTTCGTCTCGGCCCCTCCGCCCGCTGCGGGTTCGTCCACAGCATAGGCGATATATGCGTCGTATACGTCGTCGTTGCCATTCTCCTCGTATGGCTCCCAATTTTCGCCCTCCTCATGGTGCGTCTCGAGCTTCGTATGCGGCATAGGTTGGGGACGGGCTTGCTCCGCCATGATTACGACACGGGTCCTTCAAGCTTGTAGGATATCGATAAGAACAAGTTGATACAAAAGACAGTAGAGAGTCGTAGATAAGAACAGAGTCCACAATCGCGGGCTTGCGGCGGTAGACGGTCGTGTGGCTCAGAAAGAAGACGATGAAAGGGATGAGACCGGCGGTGCAAACAGCAGGGGACTGGTAACGTATGTGTCGTCGACGTACATGAAAGGGCGGGTGAGCCCTCATCCAATGACCGAGTGCTTCCCGTCTGTGTGGCGCATGGGTCCCGCACTTTGCCGCCCAAAGAACGCTCCAATGCCTAACAACAAGTCGTGCGACCGGGAATAGCGTACAAATATGTTCATTATCTGCGCGAGGAACATTATACGAAGTACAAGATAATGCTGGCCCCAAATGGTACATGTCAATGTTCAACCCTGGAAGTTAGAGAGGATGCATATGGTCACTGTGCTGCAGGCGGTACCGGAGAGTCGGACGCCATCACAGCGTCTTCCGCTTTCAGCTCATCCCCTACGGGTGGAGGGAGATCTGTTGGCTGCTCTACAGCTGCGTCCTTCATCTCCACGTCCCCATTCGCATACGATGTGACTCCTTCAGCAGATAATGGAGGAACATCATTGGGCTTGGCAGAATCCCCACCTTCGTCCTTCTGATCTGCATCTGTCACCGGCTTGGTATCAGGCTTCTCCGCACCCCACGTCCAGTTCTCCACAACCCGCGTAATCTTCACCCGTTCAACCCTCTCCTTGCCGTCCTCACCCTTGTAGCGCCGTATGCGCACCCACTCCGTCCCCGTCGTCACATGCTCCACGCCCTCCTTCCCCTCGCTTCCCAGCTTGTCCAGCGCCCCTTCTTGCAGCACCCAGTCACCCGGCTCATCCGCAGCCAATACATCTCTTCGCTCGTCCAGCTGGTGTTCAGTTCGGACATCCCACTTAAATGGCTGCCAATTCTTGAACCTGGGTCGTCTGTGACTTCCAGGCTCCCGCTCCTCATCGTCGGAATCATGGATGCCGCGCTTCATTTTACCGTTTGTGGAGGAGAGCTTCCGTTTCTTCGCAGGCCGTTCTTCTTCCTCTTCTGGGCCAAGAGCCTCCTTGACTCGCCATTGCAGCTCTCTTGCCAAAGCAGAAGCGTCCTTGACCTTGTCGGTCGGGATGGCGTCCTTCGCTTCTCTCCGCTGAGGCGTATCCACGCCAGATTCGATCAGCCTCGCCTCTGAGACCAGGAAATCAGCCAGTGCAAGCAGTCCACGCAGCACGCGTGGCGAGATGTCGGCATGCTTCTTGAGTTGTTCGCAGTAATTCTCGGCGACGTACCAGCACAGACGCTGGAAGAACGGGAATCGGAATTTCTTCGGCACTTTCGTGTTGATCTCGATTTGTCGGAGCCGCAGTTGCGTAGCGATGTTGTATGAGTGCAAGAAGTTGCCACCAAATACGAGTGAGTCGACAGGCGTGAACTGGAAGAATTTCAATACGAGAGCGCGAACTCGAAGCGCATATATGCGTACCACAGCGTGGATCCAGCCAGTTGGTATGATCATGGTGTTACCCTCCACAAGAGAAACCTTAATGACCTCGTCCACCATATCTCCCAGCCAAGTCCCAGCCTGCAGCTCCGCACTCCCGCTCCACTTCTCATACGCGGCAAGATTCGCCTCGGTAGGCTTGATGAAGTAGAATTCCTTGGCTCCCTTCAGGACATGGTAGTAGACGCTGCTGGCCGCGAAGTCGACGTGCCAATCCGTCCAGCATTGCGCTACACTCATGAGGCAGTAGAGTCCGACTTTCGGCCATTGGTTCTTCCCTCCACGCTTGTTGGCAGGCCAGAACTTCTGCACCCAGTCGAGGTCGCTGACGATACGAGGAGGGGTGATCTTCTCCGCTAGCTTGGTTCCAGTCACTTCCAGTGAGATGACGTTCCGGATCTTGTCTCGCTGTGATGCCGGCTTATCGTAGTACTCTGCCCAGGCTCGTAATGTCCAGCCTGGCGAACTATTTTGTTGTGCAACATCTAGGGGAAACTTTAATGGAGGCATGGATGACATGCAGAGGCTACTTACCGATCACCTCAACCGGCGTATTGGGACCAACCAAGTCTGCCACATCATCGACTGTAAAGTCGTCGCCTGGCATCCTCATTCCCAGACCAGCTGGTTCGGGGATAACGATCGGTTCGGTCAAGGCATCGTCGTTCGACTCAACCCAGTCAAGCGTGACGTCCTTTCCCTTCATCCGCTTGAACCTGTCCTTGGCGAACTTCTTCGCCTTGAGCACCTTGATCCATCGATTGGGATCGGATGGAAGGCCTTCGTTCATGCTCGCATAGTCTTGCTTTGGTTTGACGCGTGATGACTTGCGGGTCGCGTTTGGCTTGTACGTGATTTGTAGGTCAGGGTTGGACGCCAGGCATTTTTCGCAGAACCTGTTGTGGAGTTGTAGATTCATTATGGCGAATAAATCGAGCCAACATACCACTTGTCAATTGGCGCCAGATCCTCGCCCTTGCTAACACAGTCCCAGTGATACCACGTCGAGCAGTTCTCACACGACACCCAAACCTCCTTCTTCTTGCGCTTCGTGTCTCTCTTATTCTCTGGGCAAGCAGGACATGTCTCCGAGTTATCCTTGGCATCCTCCTCCATCTTGTCGCCTTGAGTAGACGGCGTAGGCGTCTCTTCTTTGTCGGAACGACGTGTCCGTCTTGGTGGCATGGCGGGGATGAACTGACTAGCCAAAAGACGGCGTCGGGTGCGGGTGTAGGTTTTGCGAATGTGACGCGCTAAACACCGATGGTCAGGGCGCCGCGCGCAAAAGGCCGAACACTGCCACCTAGATGCCTCCGCGGACATCGCAGGTATCCCTACTACCGGCGTGGCCAATCGTTGTCCACCTCGTCATCACCTATTCCCGACGTATACCTACTGCAACACCAGGATGGCTGAGGCGGACACTTCGGCGGCTTCGCAGTCCAATTCTGTTCTGGGGCTGACTTTCGATAACCCACAGGCTGAGGGTGAACCCGCTGCCTCTTCTGATGCACCCAAGGCTGGCGCAGCTGCTCCGAGTGAGGCGGAAGGTGCTGTCTCCAATGCAGAGACCAAGCCTCCTGCAACTGGCCAGGAGCCAGACGACAAATCGGGCATAGTGAAGGAGATCAACACAGAAGGAGAGAATCAGGAGGCCAAAGAGCCCGCGCCATCGAAGACGGAGGCTGCACCTGCTGCAGAAGAAGCCAAGTCTACCGCTTCTGAGCAAGGCGGTGCGGAGACCGTACAGTCGCCCAAGGAGAAGAAGAAGCGGAATCCGGGGTATATCAACCCAGACAGGGTGAAGACTGGCGGTGTCCGCGTAAGTCATTAGTGCGCATATATGCGTGTTGTCCGTTAACAGATCGGCATTTTTTGCAGGACAAGCCCTCGGCAGATGAGCTCGCAGAGCGAATGGAACGTATTCGCTTGCAGAACGCCAAGATCCTCGCTAAGCGCGAGCAGGCAGATAAGGATGCTCAGGCGTACGAGGAGACGATGGCGAAGGAGCGGGAAGCTGCAAAGCGCCGACGGGAAGTGCAGAACCAGATCAATAGCCAGAGACAGGCAAACGCTGAGCGGAAGCTCGGTAATCGTGCCGGAAGGGAATGGGATGCTGAGAAGGCGAGTCAACTGCTCCTTGTGCTGTACTTATCTGACATATCTCCAGGCGATCCCGGAACCGAACGCGGGCAGAGGACGAGGCTACGATCGCGGCTTCATCCCTCGAGGTCGTGTCCTGCGTGGTGGCTTCAGAGGCGCACCGAGAGGAGCTTTCCGAGGTCGCGGTGGGCCGCCTGGTGCACCGTCTACATCGGCTCCTCCGCCCGAGCCGGCGACGCCTTCTGGGCCTGGTCCCACGCCTGCTGAAGCAGCTGCACTCAAGAAGTCATAATGCTCCTGAATCTCCGTTATGCGGCTCCCCCACTTGCAGGGAGCGGGAATGCTCTACCATCCCGCATGTTAACCTGCTCTTTGGCGACTCCCCGGTTCGTATATGCGCATACGTCTCACGCCGTTCCGAATTGCTAACCACATATGAGCAGATCTTCATGCATAACAGCATGCTTGTACCATCTTTGCCATCCTCATTCTCTCCCAAACCGTTCGGATATATGCCGTACGTGCATTATCAGCTCTCATTCCGCAGAAACCTGACCACCTGGCAGATCATGTATGTAACGAAACGGCTCAGTTGCCGACCAAGAAATACCCGAACTTGTGCCCTCATCCATAGGACGGACTGATCTGCAAAATAAATGATATATAGTGCTGGGATGATATGTTGCTGTCTTTGCTCATGCGATGTCGTCCCATCTAGTCTGTCTACCGATACATGCAGCCCATCAACCTCTACCCCACGACGCAAGTCCCACTACGCCTTAACCCCCGATGTAGCGAGCTTCAGCTTGTTCCCCTCGTCTAAAATGACCTCCTTAGCACCTATACTTCCCGTCCTCCCACCAACACCAAACGTAAGGTTGAACCCCTCCGGCACCGGTGTGCCCTCCCTCGGCTGCTCCAGCAAATTCCACGACCTCGCATCCGCCTTGACCAACTTCAGCTCCACCTTCGTCCCCAGTATCGTATAGCTCGACTCCCCCGGTTTGACAGGCCCATACAGCCTAATCGTCTTGGTGAACCTCTTCCGATCCGGCAAGAACAGGTCCAAATGCACGCTCTCCTCCTCAATCTCGACTTTACTCCGCTCCTTATCGGCCTTCTTGGCGAACACGCTAACCTGCACGGTCGAGGGCGTCTGGTAGTGGTCGATTCGGCATTGGACGAGCTCTTCCTCCGCGGGTTTGGGCTTGCCGACGAATAAGTGCCGGCCGCGGGTGCAGCCTTCGATCTTGAGGAACTCGTCGAACTCTAGCACGCGTCGCTTGCAGCACATGTAGCCTTTGCTGCCTTCGTGGAAGATTGGCTGCATCACTCTGCATCAGCACGTACAACTCAGGAAGAAGATGGGAGAAGGGAACACACCGGTGCAGGATGGAACACACAAACAGCCTCTTTTCCGCCTTCATTCCGATGCGTCTCATCGTCCTCATACACGACCTTGCACCCATTCCTCTTACACTTCGTACCCTTCTCGACTTTCACCCCAGGTTCGTCCTCCTCAATCTCGATCGGCGCGGGCTTAGCGGGCTCCTTCGTAGCTGTGGCGACGGCCGCTGGCGGTGCTGGCGGGAGCGACGGCTGGGAGGCGATGGGCGAGGCTTCGGCGATAGAGCCGTACGTCTCCTTTCCGTCTATGGCGGTGGTCAAGGTCGGTGCAGGGGTGGACTTGGTTGCGGAAGGCGGTGGCGCAGATTCCTGGACTTGCTCCGTATGCTTCCCGGTTGTGCATCCCTACATTATATCGAGTCAGCATCTCCCCTCCCTTCAGCAACGACAGGGTAGGACCTACAGGGATAGCCATAAACTCGTCAAACGTCAACACGGGCTTGTTCGTGTCTTTGCAGCATGACCATGACTTCAACCCTTCATGAAATATCTGCCTCGCAGGTCAGTTTAGTGCGGGGAATTATCGTGGGGAAGATATATGCGTACCGGTCCGCCTGGATGATAATGACAGTCTCCATCCTCGTTCTTTGCGGGGTCGAACTCCTTCCCGCATCCTTTCCTATTGCACGTCGGCATCCTTCAACCCTCACAATTACACGCAGAAAAAGACAGGATATAGACAGAGCAGCCAGAAGAAGGGAAGATAGAACGAGAAAGACAGTAGGCAGTGCGACGTTGCTTTTGTTGGACGAGGTATCGGGCGGACGACCGGTAATGTGGGCAAGCGAGGGAAGCTTCCAGAAAAGAGATTCCGAGAGATTGTCCGGTCGGAGATGAATGACAGGGTTCATGCGGGGAAGGCCGGAGTCGAGGGCTCGCTTCCGGCGGCCTTGCCATTTGGACCGGCACGTCTTCGTCGCGGTCGCAGCATCGACAGCGTGGGTGCACTCGCGTAGACGTCAACTTGCCAGCTTTCTCCTCTTCGCTCTCTTTCTCCTGTGTCTTGCTGCAGATATGGCCAATGATAGCCCTCAATTTGATCCGACGGAGCACCCGCATAGACGATGTCCGTACCCGCCCTGCAATACCAAGAGAGTCGAAGTTGACCAGCTAAAAATAGACAACCCGCTCCTAGGCGAACATATCCTCGTCTCCCCACACCGAATGAAACGGCCCTGGCTCGGCCAAGTCGAACCGCCCGCAACCACCAAGCTACCAGAATATGACCCCGCCTGCTATCTCTGTCCAGGAAACAGCAGGAGCAGCGGCGAGGTCCTGCCGAAGTACACCGAGACACTGGTGCGCTTTCCTCTCGTCTGGTCATGCGAACGGCGAGCTGGAATTGAAGATTTAGACATTTCCGAACGACTTTCCTGCCATTCTGGGTGGACCTGCTCCCGCTCCTCCGTCGGCGCCGCATCCCTTGCTGAAGAGTGAACCGGTGGAGGGAGGTTGCGATGTTGTGATCTTCCATCCGAGGCATGACCTTACGCTTGCGCGACTTACACCTGGGGAAATCGAGAAGGTCATCGTTGAGTGGACGAGGATATACGTGAAGCGGGGCATGCAACCTGGTGTGAAGTATGTGCAGATATTCGAGGTGTGCATTCCCGGCCTGACTGTGGGGAAATGTATGGTTGACCGCTGCGGCAGAACAAAGGCTCGATCATGGGCTGCTCAAACCCACATCCACACGGGCAGGTCTGGAGCATGTCTGCCATCCCTCAAATACCCTCAACAGAGCTAAACAACCTGGTCAAATACTCGCTCGGTGCTCCGCCCGATCCGCCGTCCGGTGCACCACTAGGAGATCAGGGCAAGCCGTGTATGCTATGCGAGTATGCGCATTTCGAGAAGACGGCCGGGGAGAGAGTAGTCTTTGAGGAAGGACCGTGGGTTGCGCTTGTTCCGTGGTGGGCTGTTTGGCCATTCGAGGTCATGCGTGCGTACCCCTCGCACTACCATCCTGAAGCATATTGCTGAATGTTGTTTGCAGTCCTGCCAACGCACAGACACATCACTTCGCTGCTCGACCTCACCCCCGACGAGCGGAACAGCTTCGCCCGCGCCATATCCCGCCTGACAAAGAAATACGACAACCTCTTCCGCTGTTCCTTCGCGTACAGCATGGGCATCCATCAACGCCCCACACCGATGGACCTATCCGATGAGGGGGAGGCGGCACACTTGCATTTACACTTCGACCCGCCGTTGTTGAGAAGTGCGAGCGTGAAGAAGTTTCTGGTCGGGTTTGAGTTGATGGCTGAGGCCCAGAGGGATTTGACGCCGGAGCAGGCGGCGAAGAGGTTGAGGGAGTTGCCGGAGGTGCATTACCTGGATGAGATGGAAAAGGAGGAGAAGGAGCAGTCCTGACGCTATACCTTACGGGATCATCACATGGGACGGGTTGAAGGGAGAAAAGAATGAATAAACCAATGAATGACTAACCAACTTACCTTTGTATGTTGCGTCCCAAGTCCTGTGCGCCACAGAATCTCGGGCGCTTGTTGCCGTAACCGTCGACAACGTAACCCTAAAAGGAAACCGTCCGTAGCAGTGACGTAGGCGCCTAACGACGCGTCTTATACCAACAGTCCTTGCTGCCTCTGACCACTCATATCTCTTTCTCCTGTACAACGGCCACTGAGCTTTACAAGAGTAACGAAATGCCACCTCGCTCTGGAAAACGGTCTGCGCCGCCATCGTCTGACAGGACCACGCGCTCATCAAAGGTCGCCAAAACCGACGCGACCGATGCTGCGACGGCGTCAAGTAATGGCAAAGCCGCGAAGGGCAAGAAGGTACGCCCTTTCCATTCAGCTCTCCTGAGATGGACGAATGAACTCGTTCGATACAACAGCAAGCCATGCCCTCAAGCGCATTCAAAGCTGCCGCCCTCCCCATCCACGTCAACATAACCCACACCCCTCCCTCAATCGACGCCAAAGAGCCCACGTCACCCTCAACATCCCACGACCCAGGGCACATAGCCAGCATCACTCTCCTGCCATGCGAATTCGGGACGGGAAGCTATGGCTGGAAGGGCCAGAAGAGGACTGTCGTCGCACTTATGGGAGGTGAGGGGGAAGAGAAGGAGAAGGTGCAGGTTATGTTTACTGTGAATGCTGTTGTTGTGGGGAGTAAGGATGCCAAGGTACGCGCTCTTGCTACAGCAGTCAGTACATGCTTGCTGATTAGGAGGGTGTAGGAGGATATCGTGGATAAGCCGCCGGCTGATGTGGAAGAGGCTGAAGCTGACGTTGAGAAGGAGGACGCTGCCGACGCAAAAGCTGAAAAGGTTGCTAAAGAGGCGGCTGCAGCTGCCTAGTGCATGTCACCATCAACTGACAAAAGGCTGGTTCACACGCTCGCCTACGGACAATCTCTTCTTGAAGACTATGGCGAACATCATGTGCACGCATATCACCCGAACGTATCTGTATTCTTCCGCATTTCCACCGCATATACTCAATCAAGCATATTCCTATGGCGTTCGCGCGAGTGCGCACGACCAAAGAGCTGAGGTTTTCCTTCGAAGATCTCAACTCTCCCTGTTCTGGCTCTTATCGGGTGCCCGGCGACGGAGTTCCAGAGCAAGGCCGTCGCTTCCGCTGCTACCGGGCCGGATATTCATTTCTTCTGCTTCTGGCTCTTCTGAATGGTTCTGCCTGTGGAGGCCACCGCCGTGGTCTGACCTCACCTTCTTCTGCGCACCAAAAGGGCACACATCGCAGCCTGACCTGACAACATTTGCTGAACGTGCTAGACTGGGAACGTCATCTTCTTGCCTGCGGACCTCGCATCTTGCTGGCGACCTGAATATGCGGCATAATGCCGCCATTTCCACATCCCGCCTTGAGGCTTATAAAGCCCGTATCTGACAATGATGCGATACTATCGGACTCCACCATTTTGCTCAGTTCTGTACGATGGCCTACCGTATCCTCGTCGGAGGGTACAGCACCCTCCTCACCACCCTCCTCTTCAACCCCTACGTATCCCCCGCAACACTCGACATCCTGAACCAGTCCCCAGCAGGCATCAACGCGTCCTGGCTCGCCCCACACCCTACGAATCGGTCGATCGTCTTCGGGACGCAGGAGATCGACGCTGGCGGCGTGGCGAGCTATTTGATCCAGCCTGATGGGTCGGCGAGGATCGTTAGTAACGTTAGCACGTATGGGAGTGCGCCTGCGTACGTGGGGGTGCTCAGCAATCTGCGCGATGTTGTTGCAATGAATGTACGTCCTCCCTCTTCCCCTCCGCCTGTGCTCTCTTTTGGACAGATGCTCACCGTGAGGGCAGTATAACTCCGGCAACGGCGCTGTCATCCCACTGGGATATGACGGCGTAACGCTGTACGAACCCCCTCCGCAAGGACTAGTGACGTTCAACGGATCCGGTCCCAACCTCGCACGCCAGACAAGTGCCCACCCGCATATGGTCTTCCAGAATGGTGCCACCAACAGCCAAGAGCTCCTCGTTCCCGATCTCGTACGTCCTCCTCCTCTTCTTCCCCTTGGCCCTGTTGGTCGGCTAGCTCATGCACGGAATATGGTGCGTAGGGATCGGACAAAGTCTGGCGCTTGACGAGTACCGCCCCAAACACATACAACATAGCAGGCTACATCCAAGAGCCCCTCGGTTCCGGCCCTCGACACGGCGTCCTGTACACAACACCCGAATCCGACTCCGGCGAACCCGGCACGACCTACATCTACATAATCCACGAGCTAGCAAACACGATCACCCAGCAGACCATCCCTCCTCTTAACTCTGGTGTAGAGCCGGAATTGGTAGCGATGGTCCCTACTATCCCGCCTGGGGGGGATAATACTACGATTGCTGCGGCGGAGATTTTGCTGGGGGAGGTGAATGCGTTGTATGATGAGGCGTATTTGTATGCTTCGAATCGGTGGGATCCGGACCCGGCGGGGGATACTATTGTCGTTCTTAATCCGGATCCGCTGGAGGTGCTCGCGCAGGTACGCCTCTTCTTTCTTACTCCCTTCCACGACCTCTCTACCCGTCACGGCTTTGGTGCGAGCATCCGGCTGACGCTCCTGGATAGGTCCGCACCGGGTTGTACGGTATCAGAGGGATGATGCTCGGCGGCAACCAGAACCAGTACGTCATCGTCGGCGGTCAAGGCAGCGGCGGCGTGGCGATCTTCGAGCGCGTAGACGGGGGGAGGAACCTCACTTTCGTCGCTAGGCTCGATTCGCCGTTGATCGAGGCGCCCACGACGTTCGTTTGGCTGAACTAGCTTGTCTGAGAGTGTTCATCTATAGACAATCCATAGCTGGCGAGGCAGATTAGCTCGTAAAACATCGCGTCTTTCTTTATTCCGTGGTAATACAGTTCCCTCCGCCTCCTCTAGTTTCACACATCTACGTACAATACCAGGCGCGGTAGGGTAGCGCTACTTGGCCATCTCCGCCGACGTCATGTCCCCGTCCTGCCGATCGGGGACTTTGGCAGTTTTGCCCGTTCGGAGCAGCCAGGCGTGTTCGTCCCCTGAGTCGAAGCCGTCTCGGAAGGTGTAGAGTCGGCCTTCGGCGTTGTCCCAGTGTGTCTGGCTGGTGCATTAGCCACCAGTCCCGCCTACTGAAAGAAACAAAAGTAGACGCACCTCCGTCTGCCCACTCGGCCCCACCGCCAAATAAAACCTCAAAAAATCGCCATGGCTCACAACGACCGCATCCTCCTGCGGCTGTTCCCGGAGCCATTTCCTGAACACCCTTGCCCGTTCCGCGAGCGCTTGGTCCGTCGGGGCCCAGCGGCCTCGCTTGGAGTTCCAGTCTTCGGGGAGGCCGGTGAAGTCGAGTTGGGGGAAGAGGTCGCGGAGCGTTGAGGGGGAGGAACCGGTGTCGCACGGGAGGTCGTTGATCTCTGCTCTCTCGTTAGCCTGTCCATCATACTCTCCGCGTCCTGGAAGCCAGGAGCAGACAAGGACGAAGTGGAGAAAGAGGAGAAAGGGAAGGAGCAGCAGACGCACCCTGCAGCTCAGCCATCATCACCGGCTTCTCAAACCCCGGAAACCCCAGTAAAGTAGTCTCGATAGTCCGCCTCATCGGGCTGCTCACAACCAACGGCGAAGCTCCAATAGCATCCGGAAAGACCTCGCTGAACGTCGTTGAGATGTCCCGAGCTTGGGCGCGGCCGAGGGGTGTGAGGGCGGGGTCGGGGATGGACCAGTCGGAGGTGGCGTTGTGTTCTGCTTGAGCCTGTACGGGGTTAGCGCTGTTGGGTGAGGAGGTGGAGGGAGAGCAGGGGGCGTACATGGCGGTATAGATAGACGTTCTTGACCATCTTTGCCTTCTACTTAATTATATGAATGTATACGAGGAGCAAGAGCAGGACGTCTATGGTGACCGTAGGACAGAGGAGTCGGTTGTTTGCTGTATGTATGCTCGGGAAGTGCAACCCCTAAGAAGCGGGGAGCGGGGTCGTAATATGCCGGGCGGCTGTGTACGTCATTCCATTCAATTCATCGCAGACCCTCACGTTTTGAGCGCCCATCCCATCCAACTTCTCCACCACTCGCCAGCAGCGTACCAAGAGGCAGGATGTTCAAAAAGTAAGCCCGATCGACACCTAAAAGTATAGATGGATGGCTAATGACAGTGCGACAGATTCTCGAAAGAAGACATCGCCTCGCAAACATCCATAAAGTCATCCGCCCAGCGCGCCATCCGCGCCTCCCTCCTCAAGCAGTTCCCCCTCCTCGCCCAAGGGGAAGGGGACGCCCAAGTGCTCGAGCATATCTGGCCGAAGAAGGAGAACATCACGCTCGTGAAGTGTCGGGAACATATTAGTATTTATGCGCTGAAGGGGGAGGTGCTGTGGTTTCAGCATTTTGATGGGCCGTTTTTGCCGAGTTTGAGGTTGTTGCATAAATGTGCGTCTTCTTCCTCTCCGTCTTTGTCTTCCTGCTTCTCATCCTTTTCTTTGCCCCCTTCTTCTTTTTATCACGATTTCTATTGAAGGATCTCCGTCCGGAATCGTGGGACTGATGTGGTGTCATAGACCCCCAAATGCTACCCCAAGTCGGCATCGACCGCGGCGCCATCAAATTCCTCCTCTCCGGCGCCTCGATGATGTGTCCCGGCCTCACCTCCGCCGGTGGAATGCTCCCCCCCGCAGAACACGCCATACCCGAAGGCGCCGTCGTGGCCATCATGGCTGAGGGGAAGGAACATGCGGCCGGGGTGGGGATTATGAAGATGGGGAGTGAGGAGGTTAAGCGGGCTGGGAAGGGGGTGGCGGTGGAGAGCGTTCATTATTTGGGGGATGATTTGTGGGGTATGAAGACGATTTCGTGAGTCACGGGCGGCGAGCGGAGTCGGTGACTCGGGAGATGATGTATGGATGTGGGGTAATGCAATACCAGAGTGTACGATATCATCATCATCGTGCCTAACCTCTGGCGCGAGACCCGCAATAACGCGTCTTCCGCAAGATGCGAAATGAATGACTAGAATACAAGCCCACCAATCATACAAGTAAACAAACCCGCGTCATCTATCCAACATCTCGTCCTCCGAAGCGCGAGGACGCTACATATGCGACCCAGCCAACCTCCAAATCTCATTGATGTTCTCAGCCCTCGTCCTCCCCTCGTCCCAATCAAACGAATGCACAGTCTTGTCGATGTCCGATCCTTTGCAGCGCGTCAATTGCTGTTCATCAAGAAAGGAGGTAGGGGCGGGGAGGTGCGACGTACGGATGAGGAGACGGCCTTCAATACCGGGGACGAATTCGAAGCCTAGGTCGTGCATTACTTTGAGTCGCATCCTGCTTCCCATCAGCACGACTTCCACAGAGAGAAAGCGACGGAGAGAGAGGAAGGGTGTGAAGGGTTGGTGAGGCAGACGCACGCATACGAATCGACCTCCCACTCCCCCTCCGGGTCCCACGCCTCCACCCTCCCCAGCTCCTCCTTCAGCCTCTCCACCTCCGCCTCCTTCTGCGCGACCGCACTCTCCTCATCCTTGATGCTCTTCGCGAGCTGGAACTTGGTCGCGTCCGCTGCGATGAGCGACTCGGAGTGTTGTTGTTGGGTGGGGACGTTGGAGGGACGGGTGGCGGCAGCGCGGGAGGATTCGAGTTGTCTGCTTAGGGCTGCGCACCCCATCAGCATCATCAGCCGCTTCCCACTCTCATCCTTGTCATCTAAAAAGTTGGACGAACCTCGTAGAGCAGCCCGGTTCTCGTCCGCCTCCCGCTCCCTCGCAGCCTGACGCGCCTTCATCTTCTCCGTCGCGCTCTTCACCGTCCTCAAATCGGCATGATAATCAACAAGCGAAATGACCTGGGAGATCACATCACTGTCCCCACTTCATCAGCACCTCTCTCCACAAGATTAGATGAGAAGGGACGTACATATGTTCTTGTACTGTTGCGGAAGGTGCCATGGTCGTCGTCGACTTGCAAAGAGCGCTCAACGTCGTCGCCTTCGACGCGCGGGGTAGGGCACGTGACCTGGAGGAACATCTGTAAAAACCTGGGGTCCTCATAGCGTGGGGGTCTATACGGGTGCTATGGGTGCTATGCCAAACTGTTCCAGCCGCTTAGTATGCTGTCCTGGTCTTTCTGACATCAAAATTCACTCGGCTTGTAGTGCAGGCACCATAGAGAGCAATTTCAAGAACTCATGTTGCTTGAATGAGTACCCTTTTGTTTGCTATGAGCGCTATGTTGCGACTATATGAACGGCACTTGCGCAATGGGGGCTATGGTCGTTATGTAGCTTATTTAAGGCTACATAGCTGCTCAGGGTTTTTACTGATGAAGTAACAGCGCAGATCCGGCGACACGTGCAACCGGCACGGGGACCGGAGGCGGGACCCTATGAGTTCGGGAGAGCGCCGAGATGATGGCGCGTTATTAGAACACTGAGCTGCGGGGAATGATCGTTGACTTTCTACTTTCCTACCATTTACTTGCCTCTAAAAGAAAGTGGACTGAGAGGCAGAGAGGATGAGCTCACCAGGATCACCTTCAAGACCACGCATAGCCGACCTAATAGAACAACAACGGACCCAAACAGCGCTCGAGACCGTCAGTCCCGCTCCCACTCTCCTACTCCCACATTTCAAGCTGCGGGCGCTTAACTTGAGAGCAGGGCCACGACCACGCCGCCCGAGCAGAAGGATACGAGCGCTCACGGGAGTATGAAGCCGCTGCGGAATGGGCGAGGAAGGCGAGTGAGAGTTATGCGAGGGCTGCTGAGGGGGTTAGGGTTGCTGATGCCAGCGTGCGTCTTTCTCTTCCTTTCCCCTTAGCTCACACCGAATCTCACATATGAGTGATGGGTAGGTGAAGGCAACTATGATTAAATTGCAGGAAGAATGGGCTAGACGGGCAAAGGACTTGCAGAGAAAGGCGGATCATGCATCGCGCCAAGGTTCCCGGTCCTCGTCCCTATCGAGGGGCCAGTCAACATCGCGAGAACGAACTGGACCACACTCTCAAGAAATATCGGCCACAGACCAGAATCACCCAAACGGTAGTGAGGTCAGGGGCAATGTACCGTCGCGAGGTCGTGCGGGCGGAGGAGAAGTAGCAGGTTCGCCACATTACGTTTCCTCCTCACTCGTCATGCAGCGAGCTCACAGCCCTCACCACAGATTCCCAGACCACGTCCACGTCAATGACGCTCATCCCGCCGGGAGAGTCGTTCCTCATGCTTTCCAGTACCGTACGTCCCCTTTCCTCCAGAAAACTTTCAGAGACTTTGTGAGACCACACTTCTGCCACTTTCCACCTTTCCTTCAGGAAGGATACTTATACCCCCTTCTTTCCCTCTCTCCCTCCCCCACTCGCTCACTTTCCCCCTGGTCCGCTCATCGGCTCGCCCGCTCACTTCACCTTTCGCTCGATCCCCACCTCGTCTGCTCACGTACGTGCGCAGGACCCGCAAGACCCCTTCAACCAATTCTGGACCATCCTCCAAGGTATGCTCGAGAACCTCTCCGCGCCCGTAGCGTGGGCCACTGTGCCGCTGAACGGCGAGGCGCCTTCAGCTGAACATCTTTCCACTAGCTTGACTCCTTCGATTCCTTCGACGGCTGCGAGGGCTACGCAGGCTGCTATGTCTGGTGCTGCGGTGTCCGCTTCTTCTGCTTCTTCTGCGGATAGCGAGGGTGTTCGGACTGTCACGCCGAAGGAGAGGGGCGGTGGGACCGTCACGCCCAAGGAGAAGAAAGCAGGTGTGAATGGTACCAAGGTGAAGGAGACGAAGGGGAGGGCCGTGGTGCCGAACAGTGATGAATGTATGTCCGCTTTCCGCATTTCTCCAGGGCCTGGCTGACGCATTCTGTCCAGCTGAGACGTTCTCCGACTCTGGCGATGATTTCTTCGTCGTCGCGCCCTACTTTTCCAAACCCAGCCCCAGCGCCTCCCGTTCCCCCGGCAGGACATCCAACCTCCCTATCCTCTCCAGCCCTCTAGGAGGAAGCTCGACCCCAACCCACTCCTACCCCCCTTCCCGGCCCAAAACGCTCGAAGAACTCCACTACGAAAACATATCCCTCAAACAATCCCTCTCCGCCCTCTCGACCCAGGTCGAGCACCTGGCCAAGGTATTGAGGGAAAAGGAAGAGGTGGAGAGGGTTAATGTGCGACGGCTGAGGGAGAGCGTGGCGGGCGTTATGGATGTTAGGATGAGGATGCAGGGGAGTTTGCTCGCTGGGGTTGGGGTGGGTGGGGCTGGAGTTGGGAATGGGGTGAGCGCGGGTACTCCGAGGGCGGCGGGAGGGAGCCCGAAAGCTGGTGCTGTTGGGAAGTTCAGGTCTGGCGCTGAGGGAGAAACAGAAGCAGGGAAAGCTGCTCCGAAAGTTGGCGGTGGCGGGCGTCCGCTCCCTCAGGTTCCCGGACAACCACTTCTGCCGGTTCCTCAGGTTCCGGTACGCGCACCCGGAGGCGAGTCCACCTCGGCCAAAGAAGGGGATGAGCAGCACGCGAAGGAAAAGAAAGACTCTGCAGAGAGAGAGAAGAAGAGAGAGGAAGAGCTCGACCAGATACGTAAGAAGCTCGCTGAGATGGAGGCGGAGATCACGCGCCTGCGAATCGAAGGCGAAAAAGATGTGAGTCACCTGTTCTTCCCTTTCCCCTTCTGTGCACATTCTTGTGCTTCTCTCCGGGACTATCCAACTTCCTCCTTTCGGAACAACCGAGGACGACGGCTTCTTTTCCTATCGTATCTTGTGCTCACTGTCTCGTCATTCGCATCTGCTGACCAACACCCCCTATTTACAGAAAGCCGACCTAAGGAAATACCGTGACCGCTGGGAAAAAGTGAAAGAAACCGCCAAGAAGAAAAAAGAAGCAAAGGCCGCTTCGGGGTCCGCACTGGCCACCTCCAATTTGAGCAGCCTTAGCTTGGCCACCACCACCACCACCGCGAACGGCGGCACCGCCGGTACGCCCAGAGCTTCCGCATCCCGATCCGGCGGGGTGGAGGTGCATGCCCCGCGCGAAGCTCTCCTCCCGGGCGCCTAATTGGGCTTCGGGATTTTCACCTGCCTGAGCGCAATATGGCGTTTGACGCGATTAGCCTTCTTGGCCTTCTCGCTGTTATCTGCCGGACAAGCAAATCGGTATCGTTATCTGAAACATGACAATGCCTCTGCCGATTACTTACTCCTAACTGTATGCAATCATCTCCTTCTCGCTCATTGCATTGCATCGCATTGCACTCTACCTCCATTTGTATGTACCCAGTTTCATGGAACGGTCGGATCTACCGAGCTGTTCCGCATTCAATTGCACTTGCACTTGCTACTATCTAATGTACCCATTTGTGTTTGTTGACTAATTGATTTCTCTCAAGACCCCTAATCCGGCCAAGAAACCCGGCAGCCTGTCCCGGTCCTCACTACTGTAGCCCTTGTTCTCTTGATTCTCTTCTCCTCCCAACCCAACCCGGAAAATCGCGTAGGAGAGCCCAGCGAGACGTATTCGTACATTGCCCTCGTAGGGGGGCAAGGGTGACTATACTTGTACAAACCTGCGATCTGCAGATCGAAGGTGCGAAGAATGGAAGATCGAATGAAATCGGAATTGTCGAGTCGAGATGCTTGCGCAGCTGGGATCAGGGCCGGCTGATCCTTGCACGAACGATGATCCATAAGGGGGTTCTTGAATCCTTGTGCTTCTCGATGTTGAAGGTATCAGAAACAGCTGCGCGGCTCTGCCGCGCTGCAAGTAAGAGTGTACAGCTCGAAGGAGAACTGAAGGATTAGGCCGCTCTTGCCGGTAGGTAGGGTAGTGTATGATGTCGGCGAAGAGCGGCGAATTTGAAGGTGTTGTAGGTCACCTCCTGGTGCGCCTCTGAGGTATATAGCGGGCCTGCCAGGTGGAGAGGCGCTCGTGTTGGGACCTGGTCGTGGGTAGGCGACGTCCGTAGTCTTGTGCGAGAACATCCGCTTCGTTGAGGTCGAGTCAGGTCGAAGATTGGTGAGGTCCACGTCGCCCAACGGGTGAAGGGCGAGTTCAGGCAGCGCCAACAGCGACCGGCAACACGTTCGGCTGAAACTCAATCACCGGGGTGAAAGGTGCCGACTCAGGAATAGGCGCAAGGCGAACATCCAGCAGCCGATTCGGCTCAGCCAGGACAGTAGCATCCTTCTCCTCGCACGGCGTGTCCTGTGCCGGAGCTTCCGTGTGAAGGTCAGGAGCGTCCCTCGCCCAGTCCTTCCACCTCTCCCCCCTCACGACCTCCCCCACCCTCTCCCCCATCCACCCATACCTCGTCCCCACCGCCCCACCCCCAACTCCACCCAGCCCAGCATCATCCAGAGAAGTAGAAGGAAGAAAAACCGGCAAAGGCGTATTCTGCTCCAACACGACCCCTCTCCTCCCCAGTTCCTGCAGGATCCGAGCAATATTCCGCGTGTCGTCCATCCCCGAATGTTGCCGGCCTTCAAACGGCGCCAAACCGAGTTTCCTGAGCTGGCAAGGGATCGACAACAAGCCGGGGGAATGTTTGTCTTTCTCTTTCTCCCTCTCTCTTTCCCGTTCTCGGCCGTCGGAAGAGGGCGAGCTTGGTCTGCCCACTGAACAGCCCAGCTCGCGTCGGAGGACTTTGCGTACGTCTATGACTGCCCCTCCTGCCCAGGCGGGAATCGGAACGCCAGAAAGCCAACACTGCTTAACCAGGAAATCCCTCAGGTCCCACGGCCCGTCCGTCGCGAAACTCCACGCCCCCCTCTTCTCCCCCGCTTCCGCATCCCACAATCCTTGCTCCTCTAACCACTGCTCGAACGCCGCCATTGCTTGCGGGAAGGAGGGCGCGCTGTCGATTGAAGACTGGGTGATGCCGGTTAGGGAGGTGCAGAATGGCGAGAGGTGGGGAGACCAGGTGGGGCGGATGAAGGTGCGGAAGGAGGCGGTTGGGACGAGGGTGGAGAGACGGCCGGAGGTGTCCATTTCGGACCATTTGAGGAGGATGACGGGCCATTCCTGCGCGCGGGCGTTAGCATCGCCTCGCTCTTTCTCATAGTGACTCGCAGAGGGGAAGTGGATAAAGGAACGATCAGGCGGGGATCGAGGAGAGGGCAAGATAGGAGGTGGAAGAGAGAGGAAAAGGAAGAGAAGGGACTTACGATAATCTCATTAGGCCAATCAAACCCCCCTCCCTCAACACACGTCGCCTCCACATCCAAAACCAAAAACGCGTCAAACGGCTGTCTCCGGAACACCTTCCCCGTTCCCATCCCCATCCCCATCACCGTCCCCGCTTCTCCCTCCCCTCTCATCTCTCCTGCTGTCCCTCCGCCCGGGGAGACGCCTGCCACCGCCGCCGGGCCAGGTGAGCCCGCACGAACAGGATCGACGTGCGGCGCAGCAGGGAAAGGGAACACGAACGGTCTATGCAGCTCCACAGCGGGCGAGTCCGGGGGTGAAAGTGACAGAGTAGAACCCGACACAGTGGGGCTCAAGCTCAACGGGCTCAAGCTCAAGCTCAACGAAAGGGAGAGCGAGGGCGGGTAGGGGTAGGGGTATCCGTATGCTTGACCTGGGTGAGCATAACCTGGGTAGGCAGTGTAGGATGTGGAGGAGTTGGAGGTGGGTGTGAATTCCGGCGCTGACGGGTCGAGCGAGGAAGTGCGTTTGCTGCTGTAGTGTTCTCGCCAGCCGGGGGCGCCGGGTACGACGCGCTGCGTCGCTGTGGCTGTTGCGGCTATGCTGACCCCCTGTTGCTGCTGCTGCTGCTGGGGGTGCTGGGGCTGCTGGGGCTGCTTTCGTCGTGCTGAGGAGGGGAGGGAGTTTGCCCTCTGTCGACGGTTACGGGCAGCGAGGAGGTCGAGCAGTTCGGGATCGAGTTCGAGGGAAAAGGTTTGGGTTACTCGGGTTGCGGGTGGGGCGGGGGTGGGGGTAAGTGCGGAGGTTGGGGTGGATGAGGAAGAAGAGGAGGAGGGGTTGGAGAGAGGGGAAGGGGTGGGGGCGTCCGATATGCTTGAGCTCGTGCTCGTGCTCGTGCTCGTGCTCGTGCTTGAGTTTGCGAGGTGGGCGCGTGGCCGTCGTCGGGGTTTCCGGCGGATATCTTGTTGTTGTTGGGAATTTGTTGATTGTGGTTGTGGTTGTGATTGCGTCGTTGATTGTGAAGTTGTTGGTGTTGGTGTTGGAGGTGCAGGTCTTCGTCTTCCCGCCTCGGAAGGCTCCGTATCGTTTCGTAAACTCGTTACATCCTCCTCCTCCTCTCTCCCGGGTCTTATCACCTTCCCTCCCCTCCGTATCGGCACTCTCTCCCTCGCTCGCTGACTCGCTCGGACTCGTTCGAGTGGGGTCTTCCCGTGCTTCTGCGCGAAGAGTGTACTTCGAGGGGCTGATGGCGTTGAGGGCAGGGGTAGGAGCGTAATGATTGCGCCTAGGAGGAGGACGACCAGTGCTAGGACCGGTAGTGGGACGGGCGTATGGGCGGTAGGGGCGAGTGGGAGGGGAAGAGAGTCTGCCATCCCCGGCGCAGTGTGGTCGCGCGGACGATGAGCACGGCGCGGGTCGCGGGAAGGACGAGGGCGGTGAGAAAGGCGAGGCGGTGGGAAGGCGTGGAGGAAGGACGATAAGCTCTAGAAGTCGTCCCCCCCTAGTAGGCCAGAGCGTGATTAGAGAATCCGTCGATCCTTTGACCTGATAGCTGATAGTGTACGTTGTCGTACGTCCCACAGAAATGGGGAGATAGCAGTGCCCTTATCGACAGTCCCCCCTAGTCCCCCTAGTGCTCAGGTAGAATTGTCTGCCCGTTTGCCGGTTCCTGATCCTGAAGCAGTAGAGCAGGGGAGCGATATATGATTTCCCAGCCCCCAGCTCTCGTTTCGTATAAAGCAAAGCAAAGCAGGTCGTCAGATCAGATCAGATCAGGGGGAAGAAAGCGGTGTCCTCCGAGCCGGGCGAGTTGAGGTCGGATCAGAGGATTATTCAAGGGGACAGATGCTGTAGATAGGTGATCAGGGTGCGGGCCCAGAACGTCGGGCGTGAATAGAGGGCGGGGGGGATGATATGCTTGGGTTGATCGTTGATAGGTGTGGTCGTTGGTCGTAGCGGGTGTTGGGTGTTGGGTGTTGGAGCATCAGACGGTGCGTAGTGTAAAGCAGGAGTAGATATTGCAGATGACAGAGCCTTCAGTAGTGGGGCGGATGGACGGGGGCGGGCGGAGGAATGATGCGCTCAGACCAAGGGAGGACGTCCGATAAGCGTCGTACTGCCAAATCCGGATGGATGGGAGAGGGAAGAGGATATGTCGCTATAGTGTCGCGAGTATGACGTTCCCCCCGTGGTCGGAGTGTCACACGAGCAAAGGCACCTGATAGATGCGTTCCCTCTTTCGGCGGTCACTGGCTGGGCGGCGGGGGATGGCCGAGTTGTTGGATTGGGCGTGTCGGGCCGATGGACGATGGACGGAATTGGGAGGGCGGGGGCGGGGGGGGGTAGCCTGCTTGCCCCTCTTTGCGAGTTTAAGATTGTGGGAGATACGACGAGCGGGAGCGTGTGCCGCTCCGATACGGATGGAAGGGCGAAGTGAGGGAAGGGAGGGAAGGGAAGGGGGATTGGACGCGTGATATGACCCGACACGTCGGTTTCGCTCAAGTGTGGGTGGTGAAGGAAAGTCTGCGTCTTGGCTCCGTCCGACGGATCTGGGATCTCACTTCACTTCGCGCCTTCCCTTTGCAACCCTTCGCTTTACAGGATACCATGCACCTCAGACGGTCTTCTACTTTGCATGCGCGCACGATAACCAACTGAGAATCAGAGCTCCCGAAGATGCCCAACTTCGACGTCACGAAGTCACGAAGTCGCGAACAGACGAAGAGGATTTCATCATCTTTCATCATCTCCACTTCCTTCCTTCGCCCAGCGCGCGGCGAACAGCTCGCGCGCGAATCCGAGCAAAATTATCCGTCCTCCACCTCGCTTTGCTTCTGCACTGGAATACAGTTTAGATAAGTTAAAAGCTTCTTCAATCCTGAGTTCGGAGGTTCTGAGATTAGGGGGTTCTGCATCGCCACAACGTGTGGCGCCGCCGGCTCGTTTAGCCGGTCTCACCCTTTTATAGAAGAGAGGCGTGAAGGAGGTGCGAAGCGTGAAAAGCGGGTTTAGGGGTGAAAAGCAGCTGTGAAGCTTTAAAAGCTCTAAACGCGAAAAGCACCAGGCTGACGGGACGGGTGCTCGGAGATGATGCTGAGAAAGCCGGGGCTTGTGATTGGCCGCCCTTTCGTCGGCTTCTAGAGATCGGGGATAAGGAAGTACATTACGCTTGATGTGTGCCGTTCGGATTCGCACTGTCCGGTTCTTTGGCTTCCTCACCAACAATGATAGTACGCCGCTCCGAACGAGAATAGAACCTGTCGTGAGCCGCTCCAAAAAGCACAGTCCAACCCGCTCCTGCGCAGTTCATTCTACCCGTTTCTATCTCCAGATCTCGGTACATTACGTCCCTCCCACCTAATGAGCGGGATCAAATCCCGACCCGTGGCCGGCCGCGACATTGCGTGTACCCCTCCGCCGTCCGCCTTGACCACCCTAAGCCGGACGTTGCCGCTGCTGACGACGACGACGACGACGAGCAAGGACGCGGCCTTTCGGCTTACATTAGTTTGAGCTGGTGGACGACTATTTAAGCTGTCAAAGCAGGAGAGAAGTGAGGTGTACATAACCTGAAGACCATCATTGGGTACCTGTGCAAGATGCCGAGTACGTCCCCCACCTCCCTCTAAGGAACAGATACTAACCAAAAGCCCGCTCCCAGCCATCGAAGAACTCGAAGAATACATCGCAGAAGTCGAATCCTACATCGCCTCCCTCCTGCCCGCACTCGAGCAGCTCCCTTCCCTCCCTCAAAGGATATTCGATGAACTCCAGCGTTTTGGTCCTCCTTCTCTCCCCAGCTTCCCAACGTTGATCATCCAGGCTCCTGCGCCTCCTCCTCCCCCTCCTCCGCCGCCGGAGCCAAAAGGATGGATTGAGTGGATGGGGGATGCGGTGGGTGGGGGGAGTATGAGGCGCTTGACTGTGGGCGTTGTGCTGAGTGCGGGGTTGGGACTGGCGGGGATGTATGGCTGGAAACGATATCGCCTTCATCTGCTAAAGAAGAGGAAGGGGAGGAAGTCGTTGCGCGCTACGCCGCTGATGACGGACGGTCATAGGCGCGAGGCAATCGGTATGTCCCCCTCTTCCTCTCCTCTCCCTCCTTCGTGTGGTGCTGATAGAATGATCGCTTGGTTTGTAGTCGTGCTCGGCGCGGACCATCCGCTCGGACAACCGATCTGCGCTTCGTTGGAGAGGCAGGGGTATATCGTCCTAGCCACCACTGCCTCCCCAGCACAAGGATCAAAGCTGCTCAAATCCTCCACCGGCTACTTGCGTACTCTTGCCTTGGAACCAGCCGCGCCTGTCCTCCCCGGTACTTCCGTCCAAACGGATGCGACTCCGGAAAGCTTCCCGTCCAAGCTCCAGGTCGCTCTGTCCCAACGGTTCCCGACTACCGCCGCTGGAGACCCGTACGTCTCAGCCCAACACCTGCCCTACGTAACAGGCGTCATCTCCCTCCTCTCCCTCCCCTCTCCCGCCCCCGCGCCAGTCCAGCACCTCCCAATGAAAGAACAATACCTCCCGCACCTGATCTCAACGCACTACACGCCCCTCCTCCTCCTCCAATCCCTCATACCGGAAATGCGTCGTTCCCCCCTTGGCCGAACACCAACGATCATCACCCTCCTCCCTGCGCTCTCTGGGCTCGCGGGGACGCCCTTCGGAGCTGCGGGGGCCGCGGTGGTCCAGGCGAACAAATCGATGCTCTCCTCTTTGCGACGTGAACTGGCGCAAGCGAACGACCCTACAAAGCTCATAACGCTCAACATTGGCGCTATTGCGCTCCCGTCGTCAGCCTCGGACGGCTCGAACCAGAGGCTGCCCAAGGAGGCTGAGGGAGCGTATGGAACCGCTTTCAGCGCGGCGCTCGCCTCGGTTGGGCAAAGGGGATGGACGAACCCCAATCGCGTAACGCGGGCAATAGGCCGGATCCTACGACACGCCGATTCCCCGCTGGGGAAAATAGTATACTGGATTAAAGCAGGGGAGATCAACATCGGAGCGGGTGGTGAGCTCTCTTCTAGCCAAGCTCTGCTACCTGGATATGCTAATGCTCGGTCTGTAGCGCATGTGTATGCACTCGCTTCACGCCTCCCCGCGCCGGTCCTAGATGTCATATTCTCCATCCCAGCTTGGGTCGCTACGCTCCGCTTGAAACTGGCGGCTATCCCGTTCCCCGCTATCCGGCCTCAGCTGAGACGTACTCTCGGACGGCGAACCGCAAAGAGGGAGGATGCCTCCGCTAGTACTGCTACTTCGAGAGGGACAGCGACAGGGGGGAAATTGGCAATTGAGCCTGCTCCTGCTCCTGCTCCCCCGTCTCATCCCGCTGTCACTCCCACGCCCGCCGCTGCGCCTGTTAATGCGGAACTTGCGGCTGGAAGTGGTGTTCCAGTGCCTGAAGAGACGCTGTCGGAGGTGGAATCGGATTTGTCGATTGACGAACCGGAGCATGAACATAGCCATGACGAGCAGGGGGAAGAACAGGAGCATGAGAATGAGCAAGCGGGGAGCGGGAGTGAGTCTGAGTGGGAGAAGGTTAGGAGTGGGGGTGAGGGCGCGTGCGGTGGTGCGTCGAGGGTTGATACCCCTTCTCGTGCCGTTCCGGAGGTGGATGCTGGTCGGGTGTGAGCCTCCAGTTCGACGGAAGAGGAGGGGTCTGTTGGTCATGATTGTTCTTGTTCCTGCCCTGGAGAGGAGAAGCAGAGCGAGAAGCGAGATGAGAGAAGAGAGAAGGTTGTCTGTAAATGTTCGTCCAAGACTCTCCGTATCCTGAATAGGTCCGTTCCTTTCCCTACGTTTTCCTCATAACGCCCAAACACCAAAGCCCCGATGTATGTACGTAGTATTCCCCGCTCTCTTAAAACGGAAGGTTGTATGTACTTTACTCGTCACCCTCTCTCTCTCGCCGGACTTCGGAGCGCGTCATGTCCGCTATGCACGATTTGATTGGCCGGGCCAGGAACGCAGATCGGGCCGAGCCGATCGACATCGATTGATTGTTCGCGCTTCTTCTTCCCGCGTGAGAAGAACAAAAGACCGTCTCGCGCACAGGTTACCGTTGTTCCGTCCCGGCTTCCGCACGGTCTTTCTTCCTTCCCGCCTCGGTCCAGCTTATTGTCCGTCTTGAGGGCTTTACTGTCAAGCGCGCCGCACTTTATCATCCCGCCTCAGCAAGCTTATTGTCCGAACAATACTCACCCTCAGTCGCCGTCGTAACGGACCTTATCCTTCCTTTTCCAGCAGGAACGGTTGCTTGATCTCAGGCGTCTAGGATGCGCTCTTTGTCCTCCCTTGGGGGGAGGAGGGGGGAGGAGCATAAATTCTTGCTACGATGGAGGTGACGCTCTGCACGCTCCACCTGTTTGTCTGGCGCCCCGTCTTTCCCTCTCTATCCTCCCAGGCTTAGGAGTGACTTCACCCCCTCATCGCACTCGCACGCTTCACCAGTCGATCACATCTCATAGCATCTGTATTCCATCGGCATTCCCATCCGCCCTAATCACCGGACCGACACCAACAATACCCCGTCCACCCATATACACAACATGTCCATCAGCATAGAGATCCAGCCGACCGCCGACTGCGTCGCCATGGTCGGCGATATCACCACCTTCACATCCTATTCCCTCTCCGGGAACGTCCTTGTCAAATTCGAGAAATCGCTCGTCCGCTCGCTCCTGCCGACGACCCAGCCGCTATACTATACGGTCGCTTCGCTCGATATCTACTTCGAGGGCCACGTAAGTCCTTCTGCCCCATCTGATTGTCAGTTCTGACTGATGCGTTGGACGTGCAGCAAGACGTACTCGACCGCTCTGGCGCCCTGGCCTCAACCGCCATCTGCAGGATCCACAAGCCCCTCATCCCCTCCGGCTCGCTCCCCGTCGTCCTCTCGCCCATAGTACACACCATCGGCATCCCATTCGAGCTCTCCATCCCTTCCTGGCTCCCGCCAACCTGGATGGGCTCGGACGGCCTCACATCTTACTCTTTGTTCTGCAAGGCTAAGGTGGTGCCGCATCACGCACCGGGAGAGTTCTTGACGCCCTATAAACCGAGCTCGGTCGAACTGGGCAATATCTACCCGCTGGCGGACGAATCGAGGTCTCTCAAGCGGGCCAAGAGTCTCTGGTGCTTGAGTCGTCCTTCCTCCGCGCCGGCAAAGCCCTCCTCAAAGCAAGTGGAGGCCAAACCAGTCAGCATAGCCGTAGGCCGGTTCCGCACCCCTCCTCCGACGACGACGTACCACTTCCCCGCGGTGGAGGGCAGGTCCCTCTTCCCGCATACATATTACATTCTGGAGCCGAAGTTGCGCACTTCGCCGGAGTCGCTTGCGGATGAGATGCAGGTCAGGCTGTTTAATAGCATTGTGCTGCATGTTGGTGTGCCGAGCTTTGTCGGCGTGCAGGAGACTAAGGTGCCTGTGTATTGTGCTATTAAGTCGAATATGGAGAAGGAGTTGCTAGAGCGGACGGAGTTCGAGGTTGTTAAGGTGTCGTTCAACATCCAGCAGGTCGAGGCGTACCAGTGAGTGCTCTCTGTCTTCCGGTTGGGTGCGGCGTACTGACAGATCTCCAGGACCCCCATCGATCTGGAATACGAAGCCAACCACCCGCTGCCGCCCGCCGAAGAGCAGCCTCCCCGTAAACCCCTCATGGCGCAGAACATCTTCACCTCCCTCGGCGCCTGTGGCCTGCTCGCCAAGTCCGTCCGCGACTCCAAGTGGGAGCGCCATAACGAGTTGTCCAAACACGACGTAACCCATAGCTTCGACCATCCGCTGGCAGCGGGGCACTGTAAGACCCGCCTGGAGATCCCGCTCGTTCAGGAAGAGAAGGGCAAGGAGCCCGTCACTATCTGGCCGGATATGGAATCGCCTTACTGCAAACTGCACCACTGCATTTACATGTCCATCGACTGTCGGTACGTCGACGAGGCCGGAGAAGTGCATACGGAGAACATGGCCGGTGTCGTCCCTCTGCGCTTTACGGCCGTCGCGCTCGATCGGAGCAGCTCTCCCAGCTCCCCAAGCTTCATGGTCCAGAGCATGGACTGCCCGAAACCGAAAGTGTCCAAGCAGGGCTCCACGACGAATAATACCCTCCCGCCCGTTCCGGCCTATGCCCAGATCTTCGACGAGAACGGCGAGATCCGGATGGTCGACCCACTGCCGAAATACGAACCCAAGCGGTCCAACAGCGGTCGGTCTGGCAGCACTCGGTCGACTAGCACGCGCTCTACGGGAAGCGGGTCGACAAGCAGCTGGTCCTCGACCGCGTCAAGTGAACTTGATCTTGATGAGACGCCCGCGAGCTCATATGCTCGCAGTGTGCGAACTTGCCGGACTGCGTCGTCGGTACGCTCCCAGCCCAAGCGGCATCAGCCTATGGCTATCGCTTTCTGATTGCCACTGCTTCTCTCTCCTTCCTTTCTTCGGGTTTATCGTTGCATTTCCCTCCCGCGCGCCAAACGTCACTGTATCGATCATCTTCGTCGTTCCTTCATTGTACCCATACACCCTGCATTTCTCCTCTGGGAATCTTTTGTTGTTCATCAAGGGCCCTCCAACTTCGTCACCCTCGCTTGCATTCTGTTTTCCACCATCGTCTCCGCATCTCATCTCATCTCATCTCCTATCGAATACCCCGCTCAACTTCGTGTATCTTCCGTCATTGAACCGATGCTGACTGGTATAGCGTCTCACAATAGTAACATGTTTAGATAGCACTTGGAAATAGTATTCGCATCATCAGTATCCAGCGTCTATCCGGGAATGTGGCAGCCAATCAGAATGCGAAGCCCCGCAAAACCCTGAGGCGCATCGCCCCACGGGCGATCGTGGCGTCAGGGGCCCGCAAAGGAATCCGCATTGCCGAAAATAGACGCTCAGGGCGGTATGGGCCAGGCACCGCACACCGCACCACCGCACCGCACAAAGGGATCATCCCACACTCGTTACAGCTTGGCCCGTACAAAGGGTCGCAGGCGCTGCCCATTAGGCGCTTCAAGTCAAGGCGGGTCGAGCAGCATACAGAGCCTGTTCTGCACCTTGCTTGTCTACCGGCATCTTGCTTTCTACAGGCTGTCTTGCTGGAGTTAGTCTTCTGATAACGACTGGCGACTGGCGTGCATGATGCGTTTCTCCATCGCCGCTCTGTTGTTAGCTTTGCCAGCGTGTGCGTACTATCACTAATGATTGTCTACATATGTCTCATGCGTTGACGCCAGTCGTGAGCGCTATACCGGTTTCTCGCTACGATGCTCGGTTCGCCGCCCTCAGCGTGAGGCACGCTCGAGTTGCACAGCGAGGGGCAAACCCTCTGGTCGAGCGTGGAGACTTGGCGCTGCGGCAGAACACATGTTCGACGCAGTGTTCCAGCAGCGCCGATACTTCGGGCGTCAATGCTCTCGATGTGAGTTGGTCTAGAAGGTCTGTTGTGAAGGAATGCTGATGGCCTTCCAGCGATGCGCAAGTAATGACGCTGTTTGTGTCTGCAATGCGCTGGAGAGTCTGAGCAATACGTGCTTGTCGTGTGTCATGCCTGCGATCGGCCTGTCTTGTGAGCCGCTCTTGCATTCCCCATAACGCCTGAGCTGATTGATGGGCAGCGTCGGAATTCAACCAGCTGTGCGGAAGCGCAGGCACGACCAACCAATGCGATTCCCAGTGCTCGGACGCTACCGACGTCTCAGCGAACCAAGCGGCAGGGGTGCGCATCTCCCAGTTTTCCTTCCAGATACGTGTCCTGATGCCCTCTTCCCTGTAGGAATGCCCCACATCGTCCCTGACCGATCCCTGCGTTTGCGCCGCCCTGGGCGAAATGACGACCAACTGCCGAAACTGCCTGCTTCAAGTTTCTGGGATCTCCAGCTCGGACTATACCCAAGCCTGCAGCGCCACGAGCTCGACTGGAGGCGGGTTTGGCACGGCTACGAGCTCGGCTGCTGGTAGTACGGCAACTGGCGGGTCGGGCGCAAGCTGCAACGCAAGCTGCAGCAGCACCTCGGACCAGTCGGCGCTTAGCGCCGGCGAGGCCTGCGGCCAGCTGGATACCGTGTGCCAGTGTAACGCACTTGCGAAGCTCAGCAGCGGATGTCTTACTTGCTTCCTAAGCTCCTCTGGCATCTCGAGTGAGCAACCTTGTCCTTCCTTGTTTGCACTGCTGAATGGTCGCGTCTAGACTCACAGTACCAGTCCGAGTGCTCCGTGGTATCGCGTAGCTTTACTGGGGCTGGCGCAACATCCACCACTTCGTCCGCAGCACAACCAACCTCGAGCAGCGGCAGCAGCAGCGGAGGCGGCTTCACCGTCCCGTCCTGCAACTCGTCCTGCGGTTCTTCTGGCGATCAAACCGCCATCTCTCAGGGTAACGCTTGCGGGCCGACCGACGTCAACTGTGCTTGCAAGGCCTTCAATGCGATGGACGTGCCTTGTCGCGCTTGTATACTCAGCTCGAACGGCCTTACGCAGCAAGACCTTAACTCACAGTGCGCCGCCGCGTCCAGCCAGGCATCCGCATCTTCCACAGCCGGACCGAGTGGGAGCAACCTCCCCAACACAGGCGGTGGGACCCAGAGTGGAGACGTGTCCATCCATGCTGGTGCTGGAGTGATAGGCAGCTTCATGGCCGTCGCGCTCGGGGCTATGATTTTCGTTTGAGGGCTTTTTCATATGTTCTACAGTCGATACCCTAGGGGATGTGTATGTTCGCACAGCGCGAATGGATGGGGGACAAAGCGTTAGTTACACATAAGTCATTGCATTTCCATGCAGATACAACATCAGGCCGGATAATATTGCGTCAACCCGTGATGGCTAGAAGTACATAGTGGTGGTAGTGAGCAAGAAGAGAATCCGTAAGGAAGTGAAGGGATGAGTGCGCAGAGGGACGTTATTCATCATAGTCGTCTTCATCGCCTATAGGTGTGGGCTCCCTTCGCTCGTCCTCGTCTGCGTCAACCTCTTCCTGCGGTGCGGCTGGTCGCTGTTTTCGTACAGGCTGACGTTTCTCCTGCGCCTTCTCAGAGGCATCGATCCACTCGGAGTACACATCAATAGGTTCAGAAAGGTCTACAGCCTGTCAGCAAGCGGAGCATGTCGAAGAACAAGCGAGGCGTACAGTTGACGGTGCACGAAAACCGCTGCCCACAGACTTTACAGTGTAGCTGACCCAGCCCCTCCGTCTTGTCAAGCTTGCAAACCACCGATTCGTTATGATTACAGAAGAGGCATTGGAAGGTCGTTTCTGGCATCTCGATCAACGGGGTGCACTCATCTTCTAGTAATGACGCGACTCACCTAATGGTTTTAGCTTGACTCGGCCTGCACCGGGCTTGCGAGACGACTTCTTTCGTTTGCCCATGGTGGTTTTGGTGAGAGTGTGTAATGCGACTAGCTCGTCGGCCTCAACGCGCTCAGCGCCAACCAACTTCACAAGAAAGTGGACGGAAGCAGTTTGGGGAACGACGATGGCGGAGGCAGGCGAGGACGCGTCACTTCACGCTGGTTCACCCCTTGCTCAGGCGACTTCATTCCTTAACGGCATATACCTTCAGTGACGGACAAGATGGATGAGATTGGGATTGAGATACAGAAGGAGGTGAGTAGGATACGCCAAGGCCGAAGAAGCTGACGTATTTACGAGACTTGCAGGAGCCGACGTTCGAGTCCGTCGTGACGGAGAAGTCGCAGTTGTACGAGGAGATGCAGCAAGAGGAGGACTACTACATCAAGTACAAGAAGCTGGCGCGACATCTCGAGATGCTCGAGATCCAGGAGAGCTATATCAAGGATGAGCAGGCCAACCTGAAGCGTGAGCTCATCCGGGCGCAGGAGGAGGTCAAGCGCATACAGTCTGTCCCGCTTGTGATCGGCCAGTTCCTGGAGCCTATCGACCAAAATACCGGTATTGTCGGCTCGACAACCGGCTCGAACTATGTTGTCCGTATCCTGTCTACGCTCGATCGCGAGCTGCTCAAGCCCTCATCATCCGTTGCCCTCCATCGCCATTCGAACGCCCTTGTCGATATCTTGCCGCCCGAGGCTGACTCTTCAATATCCATGCTTGGTGCGGACGAGAAACCCGACGTCACATATCAGGATGTGGGAGGAATGGATGCGCAGAAACAGGAGATTAGGGAGGCTGTCGAGCTACCGCTTACGCAGTTCGATCTTTATAAGAAGATTGGTATTGACCCACCGCGAGGTGTTCTACTCTACGGGCCACCAGGTGCGCCATTTACATCACCTTCGGAGTGCCCTCACTAAGCTGGCTCATAGGAACCGGCAAGACCATGCTCGTGAAGGCCGTCGCGCACCACACGACTGCATCATTCATCCGAGTAGTGGGTTCCGAATTCGTGCAGAAGTACCTTGGAGAAGGTCCTCGCATGGTCCGCGACGTATTCCGTTTGGCACGGGAGAACGCCCCAGCAATCATCTTCATCGATGAGATTGATGCGATTGCGACAAAACGGTTCGATGCTCAAACAGGTGCCGATCGCGAGGTGCAGCGTATTCTGCTGGAGCTGCTGAACCAGATGGATGGTTTCGACCAGGGCAGTAACGTCAAGGTGAGCTAAATTTGGGCCGGTAGAGTCCAATGCATGCTCACGAAAATGTCAGGTCATCATGGCTACCAACCGAGCGGACACCCTCGATCCCGCGCTGCTACGTCCAGGTCGGTTAGATAGGAAGATCGAGTTCCCGCTACCCTCAAGGAGAGAAAAGCGGTTGATCTTCCAGACCGTGACAAGCAAGATGAACTTGGGTCCCGACGTAGATCTAGAGGACTGTCAGTGTCTGACCTCATCATCGTAGACTTGCCCAGCTGACATCGTGGACAGACGTATCGCGACCGGACAAAATCTCTTCTGCTGAGATTGCCTCCATTTGCCAAGCAGCTGGCCTACAAGGTACGCTGCTTCATCCTCCCCCTTATATTGCTGCATTAACTGACTACATGTTTGCAGCGGTGCGGAAGAACCGTTATGTCATCCTACCCGTAGACTTCGAGGAAGCCTGGAAGGTGAGGTCACGTGCGCCTCGTTGGTGGTTTGTGCGTCTCGCTGACTTTTTGCTTCCGCGTCCGCCCTTTTCAGTCAACCATCAAGCGAGGGGACGAGACGTTGGAATTCTGTACGTCTTACCTGCTCGCTGCTTGCCCACTGAACGCTGACAATACTACCAGATCGGTAGACGTGCCTGTCGTTGTAACTATACATATCCTGCCATATATCATCATTGCAACAACCAATTCGACCGAACCGGCCTGAGCGCGCGTGACTGGCAGCTCCCTCTTCACTTTAGTGCAAGTCCGCTACACCCACGGACAGGTGCTCATTTATGGGAGCAAGAAGGACTCAGGCTGTTTCGACAGTCCTCCTGCATTTTGCCTCCACGTCTGGCACTTCGGTGTGGCCAAAGACGTCTGTGGTTCACACGCAGGAGACATCCTTAGAGTAAGTGATAGTCAAGTGAGTGATCTAATAACAGTTCTATCCTCCCTGCTCTCGTTCGCTCTTGTGCCCTCTCTTCTTTTCTCAGTCTCCTCCCCTCCAATGCTCCCTAACACTCTGGACGGCGCTCTTACACCCACGCGCCGCCCTCATTTCATGGGCAAGCAAGAGCGAACCACGGGCATCCAATAGATCCGGACTGCCACGCCTGTTACTCACCACGGCTCCAGCATAATGGAGGCCGTCGGTCCATTATGCAGGTAACAGTCCCATCCACCATAAGATTGTTTTTCTAGTCTACAGTGGTCACCCAAGCATGCTCCGAATAATGATGCTCGTTTCCCGCTCAATGTTTGCGTCCCGATGATGGCTTTTTGTGGGGTTGACCAAGCTCGCTAGCGCGTTCTGTTGCAACTTGGATTGCGCGGGCGATTGTTGACCGGACACGGCCATCCTCCAGTGTAAGAACACCCGCAATGGTGCAACCACCTGGGGTTGTGACGGTGTCCTTGATGGCAGCGGGATGGGCGCCAGACTGCAGTGTCATGCGAGCAGCTCCTTGTAATGCTGCAGCAAACGTCAGATACACGCCTGGGAAGAACAGACGGTAGACGCACTTTGTGCAGCCAGCTCAAGAGCTTCTGCTCGCGGCAAACCCATCATCACGCCTCCATCTGCCAGTGCCTCCAAGAAGATACAAGCAAAAGCCGGCCCCGACCCACTCAACGCCGTACAAGCATCAAAATGCTTCTCATCCAAGAACCTCGCTCTCCCAATAGACGAGAATATACTCGTGCAGATTTCCTTGTCCCGTGCCAGCACCGACAGCGGAGTATGCAGCTCCGCGTCCGGGGATGAGAGGACCGTCATCCCTTCACGGATCTTGCAGGGCGTGTTGGGCATTGCGCGGATTAGCCGGGTGGACGCGGGGACCCAGTCGCGCATTTGGCTGATGGTCACACCGGCGAGGATGCTAATGAGCAGCTTGCCCTCGAGGGCTTCGGCCATGCCGTGCGCGGTGAGGATGCCTTCTGCTTGGTGGGGCTTCGAGCTATCACCATCCCTTCAGCTTGTGTCCACTATTCCAGAGCTATGCGTGCTTACCAGAGAACGATGACATCTGATTGAGCGGCGGACTCTACGTTATGCCCCGCGACGAACTGGATCGTCGGCCCCATTCCTCCAAGCGAATCGAACGTCCTCTTGAGCTTGCGCGCGCTATCCTCCCTGCTCACACAGGCAATGAATTTTGACGGAAGTGACTCGTCCGGAACTGTCGCGAGAGTTGGGACGGGAGTGGACATGCCGGACGGCGAGGAGCTGGTGCCATTCGGGAAGGGGGAAGGGGGAGATTTGAGAACGTCCACGACGCCGGAGAGAATGGCGACGCCCATCGTGCCGCAGCCTGGACTCAGATCAGCATTTGTAGCACTATAGGCAAGTTATAGACCGACCAATAACGCAAAGTGTGTAACCCATTTTCGTGATTGTTGATGATGAAGAAACTGTGCAAGAAGTCCGGATCCCTGGGCAACGTAGTTGACCAGGTTTCTTTACCGGGGGGGGACCTCCACTTTTCCCTGCAAACGAGGTTGTTGCCTTTTATGGATCGTTAGTCAGCGGTGCTGCGTAAACGAGCGGACACAGTACGGACGCAGATTACAGAATAGAGAACAGTGGTTCGCAGTCTACACATTCCAGTGAGACGTCTTGCTCACAAGTGTGCACAGTTCTACATGCGGTGGCTGGCAATGATGTCTTTCCCTTGCCAGCCGTCTTCGTTCTTGCGCAAGACTTTCACTTCTTTCCCATGCGTTCTTCAGTCGTTCAGTTTGGTGTCTCGCGTCTGGTCTTGCGCAGGTGAATATAATCAGGTGCGTACAGGCGGTCTCTGTAACACAACAAATGGACGCTCACCTTGTAGTAGGTGGGGGACACATCCGGATCGGCTCAACTTTGGTACCCGACTCCGTCTTGAATACTGGTTACGAGTTCCAAGCCATCAACCCGCGCGATGTTTTGCCGTCACCGGACTTACTTTTGCTTCATGCCGACCTGGTACACTTGATGCCATTGTATGGTCATTTCACCGTCGACGCCCTGCGCAAGGTCTCCCTCGCTGTTGGTTTGACCCATCCTTTGCCTTCTCGGCGTGCCGATCTGTGGGCGAACCTTGCCGTCCACGCCCGTGCATCTGCAGGAACGGAGTTTTCCTGGCTTTTTCGCAGGCGACCTGATCGACGGTCCCATGGCTTCAACGCTCGCCCGGCCTTCTCTGTGTCTTCCCCATCGAAGCGACCATCGGCTTCGAGCGTCCCGCGAGCCAAACGAACAAGACCGTTACCTGCGCAGGAAGCATCACCTGATCCAATCACCCTGCAGTACCCTCCCAGTTTCGAAGATGCTGAATTTCCTCCCCCGATCAACCACAACCTGATTCAAGAGATCATCCATGAATATACCGAATCGGTTCAGGACGAGTTCTTGCGCATGGATCCGTGCGGCTGTTGTGCAGAGGCCTTCCCTCGCACGTTGTTGCGGCAAGTGGATGTCGAAGATGTGGATTTTCGGATACTGCGCAACAAGTTCATTCCTTATGACCTACATCCTCTTTCATACGACTTCGACCTCTACCATCAAGCTTTTCTCGACGCAAACGCCCTTTCACATCCATTTGACTTTACTGGGCACATTGACCTATGCTCTACGTGCTCTAAAGGTCTTGCGCAGGGAGACATGCCTCTTCTGGCCCTTGCTAATGGGTTCTACTACGCCCATGAACGATTGCCGCCTGCAGTGGAGCACGCTTTTCGGAATGCAACTTTCGTTGATCGCCGATTGGTTGCGCGATGTTCCGCCAGCAAGATTTGCTTTCGTTATTACGATAATCCTGAAAGTCGTCTATATCGACGAGGTTATTATGGAATGCAACGCTATTCAAGAGGGAACGTGCTCATTCTTGCGCAAGACACTGCCATGCTCAACAACGTGTTGCCGCCTCCTCCGGATGACGTCAAGCAGTGTTTCGTAGCCGTCTTCGCTGGTGCCGAGCCACCTACTCCGGATATGCTTCGTCGAGTTGGACCTGTGAAGGCGAATGCGCTAATTGTCCGCACCATCATCGACTTTCTTTTGCAGCACAATAAGGCCTACACTTGTACGACCATCGATTTCCCATCTCCAGCATCCTTTTCGCACGACAATTTTCAGCAGTTATTCCCTCTTGCGCAAGACTCGTCCCCTCTTCTATTTCCCCATGTTCATGTGGGCCACTTTCCATCCGAGGCAGCTCAGTCTGCTGTCGAGTCAGATGTGGCCGGCAGGAACATGTTGGACGATGCTGGTGGGGTGGTGGATGACTTCTTCCTCGAAGCATCCGGTTTCACGGCAACAAACCCAAGTGCTGCGTCATATCAAGCAATGAAAGCTGATGCTCTTGCGCATGTACTGGATCGAAGGGGCTCGTTTTTGGTATCAAGAGCTGGCAGTCGTCCCATACACGACATTAAAAACGAGTTTACCCTTACCTGGATGTTTCCACACTTGGATCCCTTCGGTTTAGGCGGGTTCGATGATCCTCGACGGACCCATAAGGTTCCCATGCGAACTCAGTTGACGCATCTGTTACGACTGGCCGACCGTCGCTTTCAACAAGATTCTACGTTCGCCTTCGTGTTTCACAGTATACTCCAAAAACGGCAATCTCTACGTCAGGTTCGTTTTCGAATTCCGGAAGGAAGGCACCAGGCTATCGTAGAAAGGTTACAGTCATTGGACCCCGACACATTTTCTCGCCTCGCAAATCGCTTGCAGAAGGACAACTGGGCGAAGGCAAAGTCTGAAGAAGAGGAGCTCGCACTTCGGGTCTTGCGCAAGGTGCAGATGCTCCGCCGGGATGTCCCTGGAAGCGATGCATACAAACGCATGTGCCGCAATCAAATGCGTTCCACCATGTATTTCGACGGATCAGTCGCCTTGTTTGGCACAATCACTTTCAGCGACGTTGACGGTTTCCTCTGTCAATACGCCATCAATGGATATGAGAACGGGGAAGTCCTGCGCAAGGGATCGACTAAAGACTCTCGATTTGCACGCGCAATGAAGGTCGCGCACAACCCTGCCATCGCTGCCAGAGTCTTCCATGAGACCATGGTCCGATTTCGGGATATAATTCTTCGTGTTAACAAGGGGCCTGGACTGTTTGGGGAGTGCAAAGGCTGGTATGGAATGGTGGAGGCACAGGGGAGGGGCACGCTGCACTGTCACATGCTCATTTGGCTTGCCGGTAACCCAAGTCCAGACGACTTGCGCAAGAGATTGGCTTCAGAAGCAGACTTCCAGGCCCGCATGTTCGAATGGCTTGAGCATATCATTAAGACTGAGCTACCTGGTCAAACCGAAGTACTGGTTGAACCGGATGGCCCTCTCCCTATGCCCCGCTTGCGCAAGGACGAGATCGACCCTCGCACAGAGGCAGGTCCTGATCTTCGGAAGTTCGGTGCAGACTGGCGTCAACCATTTGATGAGCACGTCAAGAGCCTTGTCGAGCAGAACAATTGGCATGAACATCGAGAAACGTGCTGGATACACTTGCGCAAGAATGAAGAACGCAAAGATAGTAATTGTCGCATGCGGATTGACGGTAGCACACGAGCGAAGACCGAGCTCGACGCGGAGACTGGATCCATCCTCCTACGCCGCCTTCACCCACGAATCAACGAATACAACGATGTTATGATGTTCTTGTTGAAAGGCAACATGGATCTTCAGTACATCGGATCAGGCGAAGCCTCCAAGGCAGCAATGTACTACATTACGGATTATATCACCAAGCCGTCTTTAAAGCTTCACGCTGGTTTGACAGCAATGCTCTATGCCCTGCGCAAGAACCAAGAAAAATACGCCGACTCAGATGCATCGGACGCAGTGAAGGCTAAAAGCCTTGTCATGAAAATGCTCAACAGTGTTTCGGCTCGCCAGGAACAATCCCATCAACAGGTCATGAGCTTTTATGTCGGCGGTGGGGATCGGTATACATCATACACCTATGCACCTCTGTTTCTATCTCCTGGCCTTGCAAGAAAGGCGTCAACGTACGATCAGCCTGCTCAACTGCCTGCGCAAGATCTTACTGTCGGTGATGACGAGTTTGATGAAGTGGTGTCAGAGCAGGAGCAAGTTATGGGCAATGGTTTCGACTTCGCTTCTGTATCTCTTGATACCCAGGAAGGTTCTTTGACAAGTGGAAAGCAGAGCATCGACTACGTGTTCCGTCCTGCGCAAGACCCATTTAATGATCTGTGCCTGTACGATTTCGTTATGCTGGCGGAGAAGGAGAAAAGGAGTCGGAAACCGGTGGACAGCGACATGGATGAAGACGAACCAAGGCATCGTGTACGCTCAACACTTATGCGTGGAGAGTTTGAGGTCGGTCATCCACATCGCGACAAGTATCGCATGAAGCTACGGTCACGGCCTGCCGTACCTAACATCATTGGAGCCTCTATACCACCTCCTCCTGCGCAAGGAGTGCAAGGTGGTAGAGACGAGGAATGGTATGAGACCATGTTGACCTTGTTCAAGCCGTGGAGATCTATACACGATTTATGTCCCCCGCAATCGACGTGGTACGATGCTTTCCACGCTTCGCCCTTTCAGTCTCGGCACCAGACTATAATGCGGAATATGACTGTACTTTATCAGTCAAAGGAGGCGCGGGATTCTGACCTTCGAGACAAGTTCCGTCGGAGGCGCTTGGCTACCCTGCTACCACAAGCCACTGCGGCTGAAGAAATCGAACAACTCGAGGAATGGCTTGCGCAAGAAGACGACCCTGGTACTGCCCACGGGGACGCACAAGAGGAAGAGCCTTTTCTTATCTCGCCTGATGCAGGGAGCCATTTCCTTGTTCAAGGCGATGTCCGTCCTGCTGTCTATCCCATACAAGCCGCTTTTCCTGTCCCTACCAACTCTGCATTTGACCTGCACAACATGTCTCCGCAAGAAGTTTGTGAAGTAGGCGACCAGGACCATCCCCAGCTGCGTTTGCTTGCGCAGGAGCTTGCACAATGGAAGAGAGAGGGTCGCATCTCTCGTCTCAATCCTGGTGTACCTACCTCGACTCATCAGCCTTCCACCTCCATAACCACCGTACACGGCAACCTGCGTGAAGAGTCTCCGGCACTTGCGCAGGCCCTTCCAGCTCCTACCATGCTCAACAGACGCGAAATTGAGGATGCTCTTGCGCAAGTCATCTCAAGTCAAAACCTCGGCCAAAATATAGAGCAGACTCGTGCTCTTCGGGTGGTTGCCAACCATCTCTCGGATACCAGCAACCGCCAGCTCTTCCTATATATCGGGGGTGGTGCAGGTACTGGTAAAAGCCATGTGATTCGAAGCATCGAGGCTTTGTTCACACACCTGGGAATAAGAGCATCGTTACATCTGAGTGCACCTACTGGGGCTGCTGCTGTCGTCATCGGCGGTTACACCATTCACTCCCTGACTCTCTTGCCAACTTCTCGTGGTCAGCGCATCAATTTGGATCAGCTCGATGCCAACTGGCGCGGGATAAAATGGCTCGTGATCGATGAGATATCGATGGTCTCGGCACAGTTCTTATATGAAGTTTCCCTGCGCATGACGCTTGGCAAAGGCGTTGACGACAGCTTCCCATTCGGAGGTGTGAATATCATCTACACCGGCGACTTTGGCCAGCTAAATCCGCTCGCCGCATCTCCCTTATACTCTCACTCTCTGCTTGAGCATGTGTCCCCACGGACTGCAGGTCATGCGCAGGGCCAAGAAGCTATGACCGGCGCTCTGTATTGGCGACAGGTGAATGAAGTCGTGATTTTGAAGCAAAACATTCGGCAAGCGAAAGACCTGCGATGGGCACATCTCCTCAATCGGATTCGACATGGACGAACATGGTCAGGGCGCAAACCACATACTCCTGCGCAAGGCAGTGGGCTGCACAACTTCGATGAACCAGACGTGGATGTGTTGAGGTCTCGACTCATGCACAAGCTCGATGCTGCTTCCCTCACTTTATTTTCCGATGCACCCGTCATTGTATGCACGAAAAATATTCGTGATGCAATCAACTTGCATTTTGCTCGTCGCCATGCAGACGTCTTGTGCAAGGACTGCCATCTCTACTTCGCCTCGGACTGGATTGGGAGAACACGGCTTTCGGGGGAGCTCCAAGATCATCTATGGAGCTTGCCTTGCAACAGAACTAATGACGCGCTCGCATTCATGCCTCTGTTCCACGGCATGAAGATCATGATTACCGAAAACCTGGCCTTGTCGAAAAGTCTTGTAAATGGCGCGACTGGCACGGTGGCTGGAGTCAGATATCGGTCCGACTCTGATGGTCGCCGGTATCCTGTGGCTGTTATGGTTCACGTGCCCGGTTGTGACTATGCGCAAACAGGTCTTCCACACAATACCGTTTGCATTCAGCCCCTGCGCAAGACATTTCGCTACACAACTAAAGATTTTCAGGGTCGGTCTCAGCAACACACTGTCTCTCGGGAATACCTCCCTATTCTACCGGCATACTCTTACACAGACTACAAGAGTCAAGGCAGGTCTCTCGAGCACGCCATCGTGGACCTCAAGGGTTGCCCTACCCCACAGAGTGCTTATGTCATGCTATCGCGGGTCAAATCTCTGGATGGATTGGCCATTCTACGTGATTTTGAGGATGGCTTGCTATACCGGGGCCCTCCATCGGAGTTGCGACACGAGTTTGACAGATTGGAGGGGCTTGCGCAGGACACGATGGAGCGGTTTGGTTAGGTGATTCAATGGGCTTCCCGCCACCTTCCTCTGCTGCTTGTTCCAGCCTTCCTGCGCAAGAATGGATATAAACCTGCACTTGTACTATTTCTTCGCATCACTCTCATCATGGCAACAAAACGAAAAGCAGCTCAAATTCAACCAAACGACGAAACAGCCTTGCGCAGGACCCGGTATGTCTTTTCTTATATACTTCTTCATCGTCTTATTTTGTGCTTTAGTGCGAAACTGGACCGTGGGGATGAGGTCGTTCCTGATCTCAGTGATCCTGAAGATAACATTCCGCTCTCCGAACTCGTTCCAGGTCATCCTGATCAACTCCGACTTTCCAAAGCGGCCTCAGCCATGGTCCCTGAAGGTGACGCGGATCCTCCTCTTGAAGGCTACGAACCGAAGCTCCTTAAGCGCTTGGAGGGCATGCGCAAGTATGTTGATCGAGGGCGTGGAGTGTATTACGCAACCTCTTTTCCTCAAGACTTGCAATATGGGCATGACCAAGCCATCGATTACAGCAACTTTGTTGTCCGGTCCGATAACACCCCAGTACTGGTATGGCTCCTGGGCCATATTGTCGCCATGAAATTCCAAAACGACAATGGAACATGGGCAGATCAAGTATGGGTCAGCGTGCTCCCACTGTCCAAATCGGATGTCAGGGCAGCTACGCGCATCACGAACTACTATTCCCGCCCAAGGCAATGTCAGTGCTCCCCCTGTCAGCCTTGCGCAAGCCTCGTTGACATCCGCCAATAGCAGGGGCAGACCTCAACCCTTTTGGCAGCGTCATCGCCAACCGCTTCCAGAAGAAATATGGCTCAGATGCACCTGTATGTTTCCTGCGCACGACGTTATCCCATTTCTCACATCTCGTTCGCCCTTCCAGCCCAAAGCCTTCCATGCAGTTTACGACGCCTCGCTCGGCATGAAACCTAAATCTGACTTGCCGGCAAAGCCTGTGCAAGAACTCAACAAAGGCGATCTCGTCCTCATGGAAATGCGAGTTAAGAAACGGTTTGACCCTAAGGATTCAGACATCCCGAAGCCTAAGCGGCCTCATACTGTTAGTTTCCATCTCCACTCCATTTACTTCATTCATCCAGGTGACTTGCGCAAGAACGACGACGATGGTGTCATGTACACTTTCTGATTTCCTCCCGCGTTTCATGTTAATAATACTTTGTTTCACACCACTCATGCAAGCCCCTTACCAGCCCCCTTCATATCAGACACTTATAAAGCAGCACGCCCTGCGCAAGTTTGTCTTCAACCCTTACACATGCCCACACCTGCACATAGCATGTAAGACGCTTTTGTGGGATAACAGTACGATATTCTGATACTAGCAGTTTTAGGGTGCGTCCACTCGGTTGGTTCCCCTGTCCCATGGTCTCCTCACAAGCCAACCCGGACGATCCTGCGCAAGACAATGAGGAACTCGTAGAACTGCTCACCACGATCCTGGCGCTTCGATTGCTAAATGACGATTTGCACGAGGAAATGATAGAACTGGAGGCCAGGCTTCGAGCAGCGGAAATTGAAATTGATGGGCAACGAAGATGTATAGCTGCCCTGCGTGTAGAGATTTCTTCCTTGCGCAAGGCCCCGGTGTAGACCGTATTACTCTCCATCTGGCCTCTTGCCGGATTCAATACATGCGCATGTACACACCCTTCCGCCAGGGACATGTGATTTCCCCGGCAATCTCCGCACTCTTTTTGCATCCGCAAATCCATGCGCAAGACCCCGATGGCTCCTTATCGGCTTACCGCCTTTCGCCTAGCCGCTCGCCTCACCCTCATACACACTCCCCTTGCCCGATGTAAGTCCATCCAGCCATCTTTGTTTCATATAACCTCTCATGATCTTGCTCATCCTGCGCAGGTCTCAACGACCAAATTATCACGAGCCTCGCCGTTACGGTGCCGAAGACGGCCCCATGTTCCCCACAGCACCTCCGCCGAGGCCATTACCTTCCCAAGCGACGCAAGCAACTCCTGCGCAAGCCATTCCTGCGCAGGCTGTCGCCGTTGACTCAGGATCTGTGAGACCATCAAGTCCAGGTGACTCAGACGACGGCAGGGAGTCACCAACGACAGGTCAGATGCTCGCACTCCGTACCGTTCAGGTCGACGACCTGCAAGCCTCCCTAGCTGCCACCCGGTCTGATTTCAACGAGCTTCTTTGGGAAGCACACGATGTGGCTCGCGAGCGGGATAATGCCAAGGCGCAGGCTGAGCTTCTTGCGCAGGAGTTGGCGAACGCTCGACGGGATAATCCTGATCAGGAGCCAGCCGACTACCTTGCGCAAGAATTGCAAACTGCCCGCCGGCGAATTCGTAGATTGGAAGCCATGGTGGAAGACCGAAATCGCACGATATTACAACTTGAACCGCCCGAACGTCTTGCGCAAGAACTACAATTTGCTCGCCGTCGAATCCAAGACCTGGAGAACGTTGTCGAACAGCGTAATAAGACGATCCGAGACTGGGAGGCTCGTTACGCCAAGCTCCTGGAGGGCAAAGGGAGGAGACGAGAGTAGTGTTATAATAGGTAGCCTTGTACTGTTTCCAATGCCTCAGACTACATGATTTCCTGCGCAAGACATTATCGTGCCTCATACTACTTGTTGCGCTTGCAGACAGACAAAACGAGATGCAGGGACAATTCGTACATTCATTTCCGACGCGCAAACAACATTACAAAGTGATCCTACAACAGCTTTCTTGCGCAGGAACAGGAGTATCCCTCCTACGTTAGGTACGCTCGAAGTACGTTACAACCCAGTTGGGCCTTCCCAAACCCTGCTAACATGTCAGTAAAATGATTTCAGAAGGGATTCTTGCGCAAGACGAACCCGATCTACGCTGTCCGCGGTGGCCTTGATATACATACGGTACTCGTGATCGATGACCCTATCGAGGGTCTGCATGTACTGATTGTGGGGCTCGAACTGAATTAATTTAATTCAGTAAGGTCCTGCGCAAGAAAACAGCGTACTTACCTCCTGCGCACCTGCCCAATCGGCCATCTGAGCCGCGCTCTGCTGCAGGAGATTGGTTGTCGCGGTGTTGAAAGAAAAGATTTGGAATTTGCCGGTAGCGTCTTGAATATCCGCAACGAAACGATATCTAAAAAACCGTCAACACATGTTTCTTGCGCAAGTCCTGCGCAGGACTTACTTATAACCAGGGGCGACATAGTTGCGCTTGCACGCATCGCACTTGTAGTCGCCGGTATCTGTCACAGACAGCTCGTTCCACTTCTTATTGCATTCCTCGTACGGGCACCCTAAATACGTTATGTTCGTCCACCGACGGGGGAGGATCTTGGCGACCACAATGAACGTCTTTGCGTGATCCATGCCCAACTTACGCGCTAGGGCATCCTTGATCGTATACGTTTCATTCGGCATGGCCTGGATGACAACGGGGAACCCTTCTGCGCTGAAACTTCCGGTAAGAGTACGCCAGAGGTTATTGTCTTGCGCATGAGCGCGCCACCTGCGCAGGAAGTTAGTATTTACTTAGCAATATGCCAACGAACTTGCCAGTCCATCACCCGTTGATGCGCCGCATTGTTGTCGCCAAACAACACCTTTGTCCGTTTCGCCGAAGTCTTCAAGCACGGACCATCCCGAAAGTCAACAAGAGCGCTTTTGATGGTAGCACATCGGCCTTCATTCTTCAGGAAGGCTTCCTGCCAGCCATCGAAACAACAAAGGCGGATAACAACGCGGGAGTCGTCGACGAGCCACACATCCAATCGATCGGATGAGGGCGCACGTTTATGTCCCTGCGCAAGAATCAGGTCTTGCGCAAGACTTCATCACCTTGGCTTACCAGTGTGGCCCGTGCCCCCTCCATTACACCACTCTTCACCCCCTTCCCACCAATACGAGCCACCACAGCGACTACATCTGATATGGAGTCAATTCACGCCCTTGAGTCTTGCGCAAGAAACCCTTACCAACAGCCTCATTTTGGCGGAAGTACTGGATCGCGTTCAGTGTCGTCCAGTGAAGGAACATCGGAGGAAAGCGCCCATCATCATCCACCTCAGTCCAAGCGGTTTGAGCTCGAACGACAACCCGATACTTGTGGGGCACACGTGTATACTGTGCAGGCGAAGGTTCTATTCCTAGACCCGTAAAGCGATAGACCTGCGCAAGAAGTTAACAACGCATACATCTGACTTGCGCAGGACGTACAGAGTTGCGTACAAGCTTCTTCATATCCCCAACGAACTGGTCATACCCGATAATCTCGATTTCCCCCTGCCTTCACGTGAACATCTTGCGCAAGAAGAGTGGGACCTACTTACTGTGGCATCCAGTAAAATAGCAGTCATAAAGTAGGTGTATCTCCTCGAGTCGTTGTCCCACATCCTCGTCGCTTCTGCCACCTCGTAAACACGTGCGAAGAGGATGAACCTTTTCTTTTGTCAGCACATCGTCTCTCCTGCGCAAGAAATACGTACGGTTCAACTCCTGGCCGAATCTGAGCGATGTCGGGCTTACGCGTGCCATCCGCGTAAGTCACAATAACAGAACGAGGTGGAACAACACGACGATCGTAATCGGGCGGGGCATCCGTACAATCCACCGTGCTACTCACTTTCCTCCATCGCACTTGGTTGTTGTTGGACCGATTAGGGAGGGGAGCATGTTCTTGCGCAGGAAAGCCGGCCTGCAAATGTGTGACGGATCCGATCTCGCCACGTCCTGGTGCCGGCTCGAGAGACATCAGCAGCTTCTTTGGCTGCTCCTGCAGGGGCCAGTTCCCGAGCTTGTTCCACCTCACAATCATGATTGTACTGCATATTTCATTAGTATATGCTCCTTGCGCAAGACGAACGACTCACTAGCTTTGCCCCCCCAACGCCTGCCAAAACTCCGTGACCTCCAACACATCTAACCGTTGGATTTGACCACCCTCGATCGCAGCAACGAGACGAGGATGTGCGAGCGCAGTGAGGTTATACGTGCCATCTTGCAGATCGATTCTGTCTGCTCTTCAGCCTCTTCAAAGGACTTGCGCAAGAAGACAGACTCACAGGTAAAGGCGAGGTGTATGCGGTGTGCCGTCGTTCTTGCGCAAGGGACCCGTATAGCGCAAGACTTGAAGGATCGCCCGATACCGAATAGGCGAACCGAAGACCATGGTCTGCAAAGCCCCCTTCGTTAATACCGGGCGAGGGGGCCTTGCTTGCTGATTGGCGGATTGAATAGGCGGCTGAGCCATAGTTGGAGTGAAGCTTGCCGATTACGAGACAGTGGAGGACGGAGGAATCGGTGACGAGGAGGATGTGATCGACAACGGCAGGGGACTTGCGCAGGACCTGACATAGCATTGCTCCCGAATTTTGCCTCCGCCGCGCACGAGGCACGTTGCCCAGGCGTGCGCGGAGCGGTTTGACTATTGGGTAAGTGCGCCAATGAAGGGGTCCAAAGTAATGTTCGGCCGAGAGCGGCTGGAATGCGCGAATCACGTTTCGTTTCCTTTGATCCCGGTGCTGCCAAGCGCGCTCCTCCACGTTGGACTTCTCCGTTGTCTCTCTCCGTCCCGCGCTGCTGCACGCATTCCGAAGATCGGTTGGGAAAGAAGGATGTCGACGGTTTTCGTCACTGTCGGATCGACCAAGTTCACTCCGCTCATTCGGGCTGTCTTGTCTGATGCATGCCTGAAAGCGCTGAAAAAGGCGGGCTATGACAACCTCGTTGTGCAGTGCGGGAATAGCGAGGTTGAGATTGGTGAAAGGACCGTCGAAGGTGTCTCGGTGAAAGTATGGCGCTTTGCTTCATCTATACGACCATTTGTGGAGGAGGCCAGTCTGGTTATTTCTCATGCCGGTCAGATTATTGGTCGGATAATCTGGAGAATGATTCTAAAGGATGTTCAGGCTCTGGAACAATCCTCGATGTCCTTCGTGCTGGGAAGCCTCTGATCGCCGTGCCTAACACGTCTCTCATGGACAACCACCAAGCCGAACTCGCGGAAGCACTGGAGAAACAACGTTACTTGGCTGTGGCTACCCCTGAGTGAGACATAATGGCCACCCTGCGAGGACCGGCTCTGATGGTCTGCAGGACTCTACCGGAGGTTATTGATACTTTTCGGCCTAACCACCTCGCAAGCTTCCCTGCTTTCGATGGCTCGAAATTTCTCGCTATCATAGACGAAGAAATGGGCTACATATAAGTCGAGACTTGGCGCAGTACTGCCGAATCTTCCGGGGGGGAAGTGCTCCAGGAGACGCAAAGACGATATCCGGCTGAAACCGGCGAATCCCACGATGTCTCAGCCAGACTCCTCAAGCATTCCGATTCCCATCCCTCTATGACGAAGATGAGAGGACCGTGCACTGTGGTTCTCCTCCACGTATATAAGCTGCACTCTCTCGCCCGCCAAGCGTCTCGCATCTTGACCTCCTTCGCAACCCGACACTACAGCACACTCACTACAACGACCAACGACATCCTCACGCACAACCATCCCCTCATACATCATGCAGTCTTATGCCCTCTTCGGTCTCCTCGCCGCCTCTTCCGCCGTTGCCTTGCCCAACCGCCACTCATGGGATGGTGCGTATATGCGCTCGGTCCCTCATCATCCGCTGATGCGCATATATCCAGCTTCCGGCCGTGACCTTACCAACGTCACTCAACCTCTTCAGTACAACACGACCATGAACGACACCATGCCTTCCAACTCTACGTCTGGTTTCCGTCGTCGTGGCATGTCTCTTCGTTCGCTACGTGTTTGACGATATTGACGCGCATATATGCAGGTCAAGGCGTCGTACCCTTCATCCCCGGCCTTTTCAACTCCAGCATGCCTTTCAACTGCACCACAATGGCCAACTGCACCGCTTCGATGATGTCCATGGGCACGCCCGAGCCGCAGAGGCGCGGTCTGCCCATGGGTGACGACTTCATCAACGAAGCCCTCGACACACCTAGCATGCCTGGCCTCAACCTCACCATGCCATTCAATATGACGGGTATGAACGACACCATGCAGCCAATGGGCCAGATGATGTCTGCTCGTCAGTCCCCCGGTACATCGCCTCATTACATTGCCTTGGCATACTCTTACGGTCTCTAGTAAACTACACCATGCCGGATGCCCCCTCGAACGGCACACATACTCGTTATAATGGTAAGTGCCCGTATGAGTGCTTCTAATACGCACTCACACACCGCAGGCACCCGCGATGATTGCTACTACAACATGACCTCCGCCCAAGGCCATAATTCGACCGAAGATCCATTTTATATCCCGTCCAACTGCAGTACGTTGTCTGTGTTTGCGATGTATCTCCGGCTGATGGCCTCGTAAGGCGTTCGTCACGATCGTCCGATGAACTTCACTGCGCCGATGAACTTCACCGGGCCCATGAACTTCACCAACCCGTACCAGAATGATACTGAGAACACGAACGGCACGGACTCTCGGCAACAGGCTGGTACGTCGCGAGAGGCGGTTCGCAAGCCCAAGCTGACTGTTGCCTTCGCAGAGCACGCCATGGACTTGACGCAGCTGCTGGCCCTCTTCCACGGTAACGAGAAGCGCGCGCCACAAGGTAATTGTTTTACCCATTCTTGTTGATGGGGTAGCTGAGGCTATTGTCTCCTTCGCAAAGGAATGCCTTCCGTGAACAGCCCGACCACCTCCCTCGCCTCTTCGTCCTCTGGAAGTAAGCGCTTTATCAAGTCGTTCATGCCGTGTCTGACGAGCTCTAGATGATCTCTCTTTGAGCGGTCTTTCCATTTCTAAGAGGAGCCAAGTGGAGCGTAAGTCCATTCGAAGTAATGGCCAGGTCTAGCAATTGAAGTAAATGCAGAGATCGCGCGTGAAATGGTCGAGCAAATTGCGCGGGCTCTTGGCGCGACGTCGCTAGACGCCGATGACGGTATGTATCGCTGGCCATGGCTTATAACATTCTGCTGATCCAAAGCAGCTGCTTTGTATGCCGACATGTCTCCTTCTGAGATCGGTATGCTGCTCTTGGCACTCGGGACTCTGTCTTCAGATGACTAAGTGCCTGTCCTTTTCATAGATGCCGTTTCCAACTTGAATGTGGCCAACGCACTGGACAACACCCCTGCCACACCGAACGTGGCCCAGAGCGCACCGGTCAGTGGTCAGTAGGCCGGTCTCCGTGAAGTGGGTTAGGGTCTACGGAGCGCGACGAGCAGGAATGGACTATGGGGCCAGCATATCGGAGGGCGATGACAATCTACAATTAACATACTTTCTGCCTTGTTACGTATTCTCCTAATTTATCTCTTGGACTGAGGGTACTGGAGCGATGCAACATCGTCGTTGGGATACTACTGAGTACTAGTGGCCTGCAAGAGACGGAGAAGGCTGGTTGTAACGCCGAAAGATCGGCGACACGTGGTCGACCCTTTACGCCGGCAATGCGCCCTTTTGGCCAAGTTTGGGGCACCGCGTTTGGCTGAGTGAGAGGGCATAACCACCAAAGTCGAGCGTTGGTCACAAAGTCGTATACCCATAACACCTTCGCCCACTCAAGGCTGCCGTGGCCAACCGCGGACGTCGGGAGAGATGAGCCACGCTCTCCTCCTTCGACTCTTCCTCTCCCCTTCATTCTTCAACGTACACGTCGCTTTGCAATACTTGAGGACATACGGAGATCATGTCGGGATCACACATTACCTCACAGGCAGGCTCAAGGGGATGGACCCGGTGGAAGTGGAGGGACTTTGGGGATTAGTCTGGTATGTGTTGGTCATTCAGGGCGGCGATACGGGAATGCTAATATAGTATTGCAGTCATCTGCTCGTCACGCGACCGTCTAAATCAGCCGCGCTCGAATGCTTTGTCCTCGAGCGAGCAGAGGAGTCAACACACATCGCACTACTAGTACGTACCTCAGCGTCTGAGATGGGTGGGGACTAATATCCGGTATAGACACTATGGTTCATGCAAGCGACCCTCTCCGACCTCTCCCGAGGGAAACGCGACACCCCGTCCTTCTACATCTGCCAACGCGTCCTAAACCGTCTCCATACCATCATCTTCGACCCTCCAATACACCTCGACACGCCCTATGCGCCCGTCATCGAGGCTTCGAGGAAGGGGAAGATCAAGCCCCGGATGGGGCCGGCGCTGGTAGGGATGGGCACGGCTTTGGGAGCGTTTGGGCTGCCACAGTTGGGGGTTGTGGGGGATTGGGCGGTCAAGCAGGGTAGAGCGGAGGAAGGCGTTCCGAGGGAGGCGAGGCCACCGGGTCAAGATGTCGAGAGTCCCAACACGCCTGTTGCGGCGCCGCCCGTATTGCTGGAGCAGGGGGACGACTTACCGGAGGAGGAGGAGGAACCGGACTCGGCGGTGGAGGTGCAGCCAAAGGACCGGACAACCTCGTTCGAAGGCGAACGATCCCAGTCTCGCAGACCGTCTATATACGGGGCGGACCCGACAGGCAACCGGAATCTTAGCACTGTCTCGCTCGAGCTACCCCTCACGGCGCCCATCGCCGGTGCAAGACGAGTCTCCGGCCCACACGCCACTTCCCCTTCCTTGCCATTCGTCCTCCCTGCTCGGAAACCTGAGCTAGATGACCCCTTCGGCCAACTAGACAGCGACGCCAAGCCCGACAAAACCGGGTTCCCGCCTCGCCGTTTCCCGGCGCACATCGACCGCCAACATTCTCGCTTCTCGAGTAGCCCGAGCATCCCGACTGTCATTAGGCAAAGCACGGAGGTGCAGCTCCTTGCGCGCTACCCGCCCGAAGCGCAGACTGCGCTGCTAAAGGCGAACTACTTTAGGTGTCAGACGAGGTTCTTACTGGCGTTGGAGACGATCTCGAACAGGCTGTTGATCGTTCCTAAGCCTGCTCGGGTGAGCGCACTCAGGGCAGAATTGACAAGTCTGAACCATCAGCTTCCATCAGAGGTACGTATATGCGCCCTCACTCGCACTTTCTGCTTCTTGCTTATGTCGCTGTTGCTCAGGTCTGCCTGCCTATGTGGTGCCCCTCGACAGATTCAGAACAATGTCGTGCCCATCACCGGATCGTCCGTATCCCAGCTGGAGAATGCGTAGTCCTGAACTCTGCCGAACGCGCTCCTTACCTGCTGTTCCTCGAGATCCTGCAAGGCGACCTAGATTTCGACCCCAACAAACGGCAGAACAAGGATATCGTCAAGAAGATGCTCAAGGAACAACAACAAAAGCAGGTGAACGGGAAACATGCGCATCCGAACCCGCATGAGCGGGCGGAGGACGCCCATACGGACTGGAAGAAGCAGGCGGCAGCGAGGACGCCGAGCGTCGCCCAGGATGCGGCTTTTGGGCAAACGGCGCTGGATCAGGTGCCGGACGTATCGGTCTTGCTTCCCCCGCCCGCTCTTTCGACCATCCCACCCACACCTGAAGGGTCAAGCCGGAACTCACTGGCGGACGATAGCCCCACTGAAGATGAAGACGAGATGGATCTTGTTGAGCAGGTATATGGGTCCGATATCTCCCTCCGGGCGCAGGCGATTGATCTGGCAGACTCGATCGTCCTCCCCACACCGCCGAAGAACAAGGCTCTCGATCTTGCCACTTGGTCTCGCTCCAACCCTACTTCCCCTCGACCGGACTTCGGCGTCGAGTCTACCCCGAGAAGGGGCTCTGGTGTAGGCGTCTCCCCTGCAAGGCGTGATTCTCCCGGTCCTTCCACAACGCCTCCCCAGGATGGAAGTATGACCCCTGCGGGTCGACCACCCGTACTTTCTCTCGAAGACTATTCTGAACGGATGCGCATGGCGGCCGTCATGCTCGCCCAGCTCAACTCGAGCCTAGCAGTCACGCCTCCGACACCGGAGCAACAGCCCACGCTAGTAGGTGGCGTGCTGAGCTGGATACCTGGTGCTTCGCGCCCCGCACCAGCACCGCGTCGATCATCAGCGAATGGGACCTTACCGGATGGATCGCCCTTGCCGCATAGCAGCGCCGTCCGCCTACGACTCAGCCACGCCGAAGCGTCCGCAATCAAGGACCGGATCATGAAGGAGATGATGTCTCTCGAAGAAGAGCGGATGCAGCGGATGAGCGAAGCGGAGGGCGAGGACGTTGGCTTGGGGATGACTGGGAGTCAGAACCAGAAGACGGCGGAGGACGAGACGATCGTTCGGAGGGAGCTGAACAAGTCTGATCCGTCTGCGCCTGTGTTTAAGGAAGCTTGGGCAACGAAGAAGGCGAGGATACGGTCGAATTCGCCTTATGGGCATCTGGCATCGTGGGACGTGAGTGCTCGCATTCTTGCATCTTCATCATGGGGGTTATTCATCGGCCCTTGCAGTGCATTTCCATGATTGTCAAGACTGGCGCGGACCTGCGGCAGGAACAACTGGCCACTCAGCTCATACGCGAGTTTGAGCGGATATGGAAAGAAGAAAACTGTCATTGTTTTGCTCGACCTTTCCGGATTCTTATTACCAGCATCTCCTCTGGCTTGGTCGAGACGGTCACAGATGCTGTGTCTATCCACTCTATCAAGAAGGCAGAGTATGCGAAACGGTTGGCGGAAGGCAGGTTCGGAAATGTCTCGTTGATGGATCATTTCGTTAGCGTGAGCATTCTCGATTCACCAATCTTCCGTGTCTGATTTTGTGACAGACCTACGGCGACCCTCTATCTGCGAGATTCGTCCGAGCCCAGCGCAATTTCGTCAGATCCCTGGCCGGATACTCCATCATCACCTACCTCCTCCAGATCAAGGACCGGCATAACGGCAATATCCTACTCGACCGAGAGGGTCATCTGATCCACATAGACTTCGGATTCATGTTGTCCAACTCGCCAGGCGGCAACATGGGCTTCGAGGCAGCGCCTTTCAAGCTGCCGATGGAGTACGTGGATATCATGGGTGGCCTGGACAGTAAGGCTTTTGGGGAGTTCAAGACTCTGTTCAAGGAGGGTTTCGAGGCCGCACGAAAGCATTGTGATCGGATCATCAGTAAGCCACCACCTCGTCACTGACCTTGATATGCTGACTTCTGTATCAGCTGTCGTCGAACTCATGCAGAAAGACTCTGCGTTGCCATGTTTCGCTCTGCTGGGCGAGCAGACGGCAAACGCTTTACGCGACCGCTTCCAGCCCGGCTTGACACAATCATTATTCAACGACTACCTAGAGCGGCTCATCATGAGCTCAGTCGGAAACACTTGGACCAGGTTATATGACTCTGTGAGCTCTCCACCTGCAGACGAAAAGGCGCCGCGCTGACCTTATCGACAGTACCAATATTACTCGCAATCCATTCTCTGATCCAATCCTCATGGACGCGGAATAAGTTGTACCTTCCGACACGGAGCCATTGCTTGCTTGCGATAGCTAATTGCATACCACATCAGTCATGTACGATACCATCCATCAGCATCATGTTGCTCTAACATTGTATAATGGCAATATTTCCCGGATCATTATCACACACTACGCCAGTCTTGGCTATGGTGATGCGGAATGGTATCTCGTATTTGCAGATCTAGACTAGTACAGATACAAGCGCGATGCGAAGAACGATGCGGAGGAGGAAGCGGAAAATGCATGCTAGATAATTGTCCTTCCAGAGGCAAAGCAATCATGAGGCGAACAGCTTATCAAACTTGCTCAAGCAAGAATACCTGCATCCCGGGTCAGCAATGGCAGCTTTCGGCCAGGAGCAGAGACCTACCATTCATAGTCAAAGTTGGATGAGGGGTCGCACCAGCACTTTCCCCTGGTATGTGCCTCACCTGTAGGGCAATGCATGAACGGCTCGTGCTTGTAGCCGATGTCGTTGAAGAAATGAATCTGGTCCTTGTGCGCAAAGAGTGCGGCGCCAATAGAGTGAACTGGAGCGTCGCCCCACCGCTCGTAGTAGAAGCCGCCGGCTTTATCGAGGTGCTCGAAATACTTCATGTAGGCCTCGCCTCGCCAGAAGTTGAGGTCTCCGATTTCGAAGTTGCTCCAGACTGGCGTCGTAGGTTAGCATGTACGAGTCAAGGTCGCTGGGCTGTGTGCGTACAGTGGCACCGGTTGTAGTGTTCGCCATTATCATCTGAGATGAATGCAAGAGCATTGTCCTTAGGCAGATACTCGGAATGCTGTTCCATGAATTCTGCAGCAATCTCAGATGAGAGCGGCCCATGGCTACGGTACGGAAGTGGTGCTTACCCTTCGTCACCTGCCACAGAGTTTCGATAGTCTCTGGGTATTCATATAAGGAAATGGTGAAACCTGAATCTGATGTAAGTGGGGCATGGATGCTGCTTAGAGGCAGAACGCACCGTAGACTTTCTTTTGATCCTGCATAACCAGGAAAGGGTCGTAGTCCAAGTCACAGAAGAATTTCACTCCAGGTCTTTGCTCGCGTCAGTTTCAGGACCATCTAGCGAATGGCTGAACTCACTCCACCCGCCAATAATAGTCGAAGTTCTTCAGGAGCTCATGTCGGAAGAAGAACTGGAGAAGACAGGTCAGCCGTGTGCAGCACGAGAGTGCATATACACTCACCCCAGAATTGTATCGGCACATGTTGCGGTATGGCACGCTGTGGCCATAGATAACCTTGTTCTCGATCATCTTGAGGCGGGAAGAGGTCGCTTTCTGCTCATCGATCCAGTCAGGCTGATGCCAGTGCTCCCGTGGTATTTGTCCATAGTGACAGGGAGCGTTTGTCAAACCAGATGTTAATCTGCATGGCACAATGTCAGCTCCGTGAGCAGAATGAGGGAGGATGAATGACCTTTTGAAGTCGTCGCTGAATGGTTCTTCGTTCAGGAAGACATAAGGGTATTGGAATTTCCGATTGAATCGGTCTTCCAGCTGTTTGATGCTCTCTAGCAGAGGATACAGATCGGAGTTCCGGGCGAGGATGGCAAATGCGGCATTTGCCTTCCGCTGAGGAGGAGGTGGCGTCCCGGACGTCTCGTTGTGGTAGTATTGTGGGTCTGGTGGTGCAACATAGTAGGGCTGGTTCTTGTCGCCTCTCCAAGAGCCAAGGCGGGAGAGAGACGTGGCATTGCCGTACGCCTCATGCGAGATACTGAGAATGAAATGAAGACCCAACTGGTTTCATGTCAGACAAGGTCGAAAAGAAGGTTTGCTTATGCTGAACGCACCAGTGTGCCCAGCACTACCAGGACATATCTCCAAGGAGTGTTCATCTTTGCCGGCGTCTCGCGACTATATGCGCGGCGCGATCAAAGGGTGTCCTCCTTCAGCTCGATCAAGGCCCCACGCAATCAATCCGGACTTCTTTCGACCCACAACGGTTTTCAGTCAGCCTGAACAAGAGAGTACAGAGCAAGATGGTCGCTAAAGAGAGGTATAAGAGCGTTTTTCAGAAGGTGGTGCTGCGCAGAGAGATTGTGTGGACGCCTCACAGACAGCGATTGCACACGTCGGGAGCATCTTTGTACCTAATTTAAGACCCTGTGGCTGGACGCGACATGTCTTCTCCCCAAGGAGGCTCGTGATCGCTCGCTTTAATGGAGGCGGCCAGCTTTTCCTACGCAGCTTCCTACCAGTTAACTACGGGGTTCTGGCGTCAAAGGGCGCATACACTTTCCGAACACTTCTGATGATGATGGGTGCTTAGATCGGTCTACAAATGACCAGGCCCCCTAAGCTTGTGACGCATCTGGGTACATTGGTCCGACGAGTTCTTCCAGCTTGGCCGCTTCGAGGTGGTTGTGATAATGAACCTTGTCAAACGGGAACAAGAGTAGGATTGCCCGGACATTAAGTGTTTATCTTACTGTCGTTGACTGAACACGATCTCGTATACAGAGCATCTTCATACTTCCAGGCCTCCAGGAACGAATCGTAGATGATGCAATTCAAGAGGAGATCTCCTACGACCTATCGCAGGAGTCCCAACTGCCTTCGCTACCTGACCTCACAAATAATCGTTGCGGCAATTCTAAGTCATGCATTTCTTCGTGTTGAAAGAATGATCGTAGTAGAAGGTGGAAGTGCAAATAGCGCTCGGCCTCCTTTGGCGCATTTTGTATCCGGGGAGAAAAGGTTCCGTATGTGGTCACTCCGATTTTTTGAAGGCACGCGCGTCCGAAGTCCGCTCCGTCTCCACCGTCATGGCGTCCTCCTATCCTGCGTATGAAAAGACTGGGTCGACAAGCTTGGGTTATGTTCAGGGAGCCGTACACGGGTCGTTGAGGGCATTGAGCCCTGTGGTATCGCCATTCACCAACGCCTACTCAAAGTTCAACAATTGGAGAGCAGGGTTTGGCCTGCCGAACCCTGGGAGCAGCGAGAACCTTCAGAAGGAGATCAAGTGTGAGTGCGGTTTCGAATAGGAGCGCCCACAGGTTCTTACTGTGTTACCAGCTGTCCAACTAACACAATGGATGTTCGATGGTGCAAGAGCCGATCTGACTAAGGCGCTGTCCGCCAACCCCGCGTTCCAAGTGACCCACTCTTTCTCCCTTGGATCGCAGTCACCGGTCCCACCATACAACTTTGGGGCTGTCTTTGGAAGCGAGAATGTTCGTTCCGTCAAGGCCATGTCTGATATATCCATTTCTGACCTCTCTATAGGTCTTCATGCAGGGTGGAATTGATAATGATGCGAACGTCACCGCGAAGTGCAACTATGGATGGGCGCCGACGAGCATCACGAAGCTATATGCTCAAGTACGCACTCACAGTCGCATCAATGTCACAGTTTCTAAATCGTTTGTCCAGGTATCGGGATCCCCTACACAGCCAAGCATGTTCCAATTCGAGCATGATCACCAAGGGAGTGATTTTTCATTCAACATCAAGGCCATCAATCCCACCGAGCCTGCTAAAATCTTCGTTGGCAATTGGCTGCAATCCGTTACCAACAACCTCGCGCTCGGCGCTGAGGCTGTCTACCAAATCCAGCCACCAAATGTGCGGGAGATGCAGGTCTCCGGCCTGTTGAAGTACACTTCTACCGCTCGCGACTGGATCGCTACCGCGCACGTACGACCGATGGGCATCCTTGACGCGAGCTACTGGCAGAAGCTTTCGGATAAGGTGGAAGTGGGCGCGAGTTTGGAGATGATCAACGCACCCATGAAGCGGGATGCTGTGGCCACAGTTGGGGCCAAGTGGGATCTGAGGATGTCTACCTTCCGCGCGCAGGTGGATTCCAACGGGAAGGTGTCTGCGCTGCTTGAGCAGAGGTTCGCACCGACGTTCGCTTTCCTCGTGTCGGGCGAGATCGACCACGTCAAAGTGAGGATCATTCTTTGGCCGCTCGCTCACTTGTAACTAACTCCTGGACAGAACAGCGCAAAGGTCGGCGTTGGCGTGATGATCGAGAGCAGTTCAATGACCCCGGAGGAGATGGGTATGATCCCGCAGCAGCCGCCTGTTCCGCTTGGTCTATGAGGACCACCCGAGTAGAAAAGCTTGTCTACCTTTACTCATGCATACTTGCATTGTATCTGTCTCCACTCTCCTACGGCACGTTAATGCATTATCGCAATCACTCCTAGTCCGTCTGAGCGGTCATTTTGAGACGGTGGCTGGCCCCTACGGGTGCGCGATTTCAGAAGCCTTTGCAGAGCGACGCGTCCCGTAAATGACTGAGATCTGCCTCCGGAGCGCGACGTATTATCTGTGCGCTCACCACACACCTCTCGCGAGGACATCCTCAGCCTGCAACAACCAGAGAGCGAAGGCGAACCAATCTCTGCTGGCTATACCTGTGCAACGACCTCCAATACCCGAGCTCACATACCTACAGTATCGTCTGTCTAATCCTGCAAAGTTTCTTCCTCCTACCCGAGTTCGCTGCACACCCCTCTTGGCCCCTTTTCGCTTGTTACCCTAATGTCCTCCAATAACATCAAAGTCGTCTGCCGGTTCGATAGCACTTCTGCTCACCCAGGGCACACGCTGAATTTGTCCCAGGTTTCGGCCGCAGAACTCGCTAGAGATCAGGGAAGGAGGAGAGGTAGTGGTTGGGTTCGATGACAGCCTGTCGACGGTGAACCTCCGCTCGTCGACAGCACTATCAGGACCGGAGAAGGATGGATTCACCTTTGATCGTGTGTTTCCCATGGGGACGAAGCAGCACGAGGTGTTTGATTACGGAGTAAAGGGGTGAGCGTGACTTGGTGACATATGCTGAATTATTGCTAACTCATCGATGCAGGATCGTGGAGGGTTCGTATGGTTCATTCTTTCTTGAGCGACAGCTGACAAGTGTTCTTTGCTTGCAGATGTAATCAATGGATACAATGGTCAGTAATTACGCTTCCCATCGGAGGCGTTTCTGATCCCTCTTCTGTTTGAACAGGCACAAGTAAGCTGTTTGACGTGTCATGCTGGTTGAGTCTAACGGTCCATAGTATTCGCATACGGCCAGACTGGGTCTGGGAAGACGTTCACGATGATGGTATGCTATCTCTGGAACACAATGCAACCTCTGCTCACGGTTTTCGTAGGGCGCGAACATTGACTCAGACGAGCTGAAGGGCATCATCCCTCGGATCGCTGAGCAGATATTCTCCGCGATCCAAGAAGCCCCGCAAAACATCGAGTTCTTGGTCAAGTGCTCATACATGGAGATATACCTCGAGCGCATTCGGGATCTTCTCGCTCGTGAGTCGCATATGTGGTCTGCGAGAGCCTGCCTAATTAGAAATATCAGCACAAAACGACAACTTGCAGATCCACGAGGAGAAGAACAAGGGTGTTTACGTTAAGGGGCTGGTGGAGGAGTACGCGACCAGTCCAGAGGCTATCTACGAGCTGCTGCGGCAAGGAGGGCTTGCGCGTATGGTAGCGGCGACTAGTGCGTATGCCCACATCTTGCGCTATTCGCTGTTCTAAGCTTGGAGCAGACATGAACGCCGAAAGTTCGCGATCACACTCCATCTTCCTTATCATCATCAACCAGAAGAACCTGGATACCGGAGCACAGAAGTCTGGCAACCTCTACCTGGTTGATTTGGCCGGTTCGGAGAAGATAGGCAAGACTGGCGCGACGGGCCAGACGTTGGAGGAGGCGAAGAAGATCAACAAATCGCTGTCTGCTTTGGGGATGGTCATCAACGCCCTCACTGACGGCAAAGTTAGTCCTTACAAGTCTCGCGAAGCAGGTTACTGACTGTTGGAGTAGTCAACCCACATTCCATACCGCGATTCCAAGCTCACCCGTATCCTGCAAGAGTCGTTGGGCGGTAATTCCCGCACGACACTCATCATCAACTGCTCCCCATCCTCCTACAACGAAGCCGAAACGTTGTCGACTCTTCGGTTCGGCATGCGAGCCAAGAGCATCAAGAACAAAGCCCGAGTCAATGCTGAACTGTCGCCTGCCGAGCTGAAGCTGCTCCTGAAGAAGGCCCAGACTGACAATGCGGCGTACCAGAAGTTGATCTCTGAATTGGAAGCTGAGCTAGCAACCTGGCGGGCCGGAGGCCATGTTGATCCTGCCAACTGGGTGAAGGGTCTGGGAGCTCCGGCTAAGAAGGCACCGACACCCTCCACCCCAGCACGGCCAAGTACGCCGATGAACCCATCGGTCGAAGGCCTCCGGGGTGACGTCGACAGCCGACCGGATACCCCTACTGTCGTCGGTCTGGATAAGGACGAGCGTGATGAGTTCCTGAGGCGGGAGAACGAACTGACAGATCAGCTCGGCGAGAAGGTGCGTTGGTCCCCTCTCTCCTTAGCGAGCCTCTTTGACGATATCTCGCTAGGAATCACAACTGTCGGCTGCCGAGAAGGAGCTTGCGGAGTTACGAGCGGAACTGGCCGCACTGCGTGGTGATGCTCCACCTCCTTCCAAGGTATGTTTCTGGCAGTCGAGGCGCTACAGAAATCTGACGGATTGCTCAGGAGGCTTCACTTCCTGCCCATTCTTCTGAGCTTATCGAGCTTCGTCTGGAGCGCGACAGAGTTGCCTTCGAGAAGAAGGAGCTCGCCCTTGCCCTCGAGGACGAGAAGCAGAAGAATGCGGAGCTCGCTGCCCAAGTGGAGGACCTCAACAAGGTCGCTCTGCAAAGCAGAACTCGCAAGACCTCTCTTGCAGAAGGGAAGGAAAGGAAGAAGGCCGAACTGATGGCACTGATGATGTCCAAGCTGGAATCAGTGCGTCTCACTTGGGCCCTCCAAATCCTATATTAACTGACTTCGTGTATTAGCATGTTGGTCTGTCAGATAAGGACGAGCAGCTGCAGGCCACCCTGGCCAAGCTGGCGGCGATAGATAGCGATGATGCTGTCCAGAGTTTGACCCTGGATGATGTATCGCTTCTCCGACGCCAACTTACGGAAGAGCATGAAGCCTTGCGCGACGCGACGGAGAAACTCCAGCAACTACAGGAGGAGAATGCTCTTTTGACAAAGCGGCGCCAAGATCTGGAGAGGCATAACGCTCAGATTGAGGCTGATATGGAGGATGTCTTCGGTACGTTCCCGATTCGGAATTGGTTTGACACAGAAACTCATGCTTGTTTTCCAGCTAAGTATGAAGCCAAGGAAGGACATGCTGATTCCGCCTACGCTGAGCTGAAGGTCAGCTAGTAGTCCGCATACCTACAGGATTGTCGATCTGACTCTGCTTAGTCAACCCTCGAAGCGCAGTTCACCGCCAAGCTGGAGTCCCAGCAGTCCGAAATTGAAGAGCTGCAGACACAGCTGGAGGCGAAGACACGAGATATTCGCAACCTCAGTGCGGAGCTCGACAGCTCCAAGGGCATCAATGAGGAACTGAAGGTACGTTTTGTCTCTTGAATAGGTCCGGGATCATGCTGATAGACATCCTTGCAGCGGGCGTTTGAGGCAACCTCTGCTGGCCTTGCGGGAGGCAAGGACCTGGCTGAGACAGCTAGGGACCTAGAGAGGACGAGGAAAGCTATCGCTGCGCAACTGGCTGAATTTGATAACACCAAGAAAGCCCTTATGCGCGACCTGCAAGACCGTTGCGAGAAGGCGAGTTGTTATGGTTTCGACCGCAGTGGCCCCGTTCTAACTTGGAACAGGTCATTGAGCTAGAAGTACAGCTCGATGAAATGAGGGAGCAGTACAGCAATGTCATTCGCAACAGCAATACCAAGGCACAGCAGAAGAAGATGGCTATTTTGGAGCGGAACTTGGAACAGGTTTCGCTCATCCAGCGGCAGGTTCGTGTGCTGGGTACTTTTAATGATGCCTATATTGATGCTTCCATAGCTGGTGGACCAAAATGCCCTCCTGAAGCGCGAAGCTGGTGCATCAGAGCGCAAGCTGATCACCCGCAATGAACGCATAGCAAGCCTGGAAGCTCAACTACGCCACGCCATGAGGGAAATTGAGGACCGCGACCGGAGGTACGCCGAACAATTCCGGAACGTCTACCAGGCGACCGAGCACCTGCGATGTGAGTCCTGACGTTATTTCTCAAGCATTGAACTCATGAGACGCGATCGATTATCAGCTGCACAACCAAGTGCTCGTATTGCGAAACCCCTCCGCGGAGGCGGAGGAGGCGGGAACGCTCCCATCAACGGTGCGCTCTCACGGCTCCAAGGCGAGGATACCAGGTGAGCGGCAAACTTCAGCTACATTCGAGTCGCGACTAATGTTTTACCGCTTTTGCCAAGCTCGAACGCGTCTCGTAAGTTATTTCTTGTAATATCACAAAAATTCATCTGACATACCGATGATTCAGCGAGCAAACAACGGGCGTCGTGGTTTTTCAGCGCGGCGCGATCCTGATCGTTTCACTCGGCTGAGGCGGTGCTCGGACCGCACTCCGTTTTTCTCCATTCTCCTCCGCATCAGTTCTAGATCGCACATTTCTCATATCCCATACGTATCACGCCTCATACCCATGCCGGCGGTAAGCCGTATCTTGGAGGGGGACCGGCTGTAGTATAGAGATCGCCTCTATTTTGATATCAATCGCAAAAACTATTTGCGTGCCGCGAAGATTGCCAATCCATTTCCATTCCTTCGTTGTTGCCGCAGTCATTGCGTTGCCATCTGCCGCTGCCGCGGAAAACGGGTATGTACACCAGCCAGGATACTTTTTTGACGGACTGTCAGCAAGTCCTCCCGGTACCTTGATGCCGTTAATCATTAAGGGTTTGACCAAAGGTCGCTATGGAATGATGCCGCGGGCGCCACACGTCGCTTTGAGCGGGGACGACGGGTTCTTTCTAAAGTGAACAAAAGGAAGCGGCAACGTGATCGATACCGCAAACACGGGAAGGCCCGATATGAAATGTTGCTTCCGGAAGGTTCCGCTAAACGGAGGCATCTTCGCACGCGACAGAAAAATCCCAACAACGCGTTGACCAAGTCAGGCTGCCTTTTTGGGCCGGCCCTCTCCAGCTCTCTCACTCTCCTTTCTCCATAACCATCTCTCTTTGACAACACTCTAATACCTCCCTTTAGTACCCGCTCTTTATAATTCTTTCGATTCCCGGTTCATAGCCATCATCGTAGCTCACCAATACCCTCCCGCATATCCCGCCGCGCGACGCGTAACGCTTGGTCGCTTGGTCGCGTCATTGGCCTAAGACCACAGTCTCAACCACCCACTACCAACTTTCATCGCTGTATGTAGAGGAACCGCCAAGAGGATACCTGCACATAACTTGGCGTCCTATACCTCTTAACGGCCTCAGTCGCTCATTTATCAACCCCCCTGCGTCTCGATCGATCACCGCTCGCTATCCCTATATTACTTGGCCAACAACGCTAGTCATTATACCTCGATCGGCGCTTGCTGCAGTATTCTGCGATGGCAACTGCAGACGGCACAACCTCCAGGAAGCCCTCCGGCTCCTCCACGCATTCGGTAGGCCATTCGCCTTCTCAAACGAGTATGCCGCTTGTCTATATCATTATTTGCTTCAACTGAAACGATGCAGGTTCTCGAAAGCTTACCCCATCGAGCCTGGGAGTGGGCGCAAATGGGTCACTCAGCGCACTGAACAGCTGGCAGGTGAGACCGGTCTTCTTCATTCTTCTGTCAATGTCTCGGAGGAGAGTCAACCTTCGATACTTCGCCTTCATAACGTCATAGCTTCTGATGCCTGATCACATGATGCTAACAGTCTCCCATGCAGCATCCACGACAGAGGCAGGCGACAGCGGCGCCTGTCATGTCGACCCTGGCACCTCCAGACATCGGCGATACTGGCTTGAACATGCACACGCGCCGCATTGTCAGTGCTGGTCAGGCAGAAGATGAGGCATTGCGTAAATCTGCCGTAAGAGGTCCGGGTGCGCATGTGAGATCGTTATCTCAAGCTTCTTCTCCACAGGTGCGATACGACAAGGACGTCAGTGGACTCTTTCAGACGACGCCCACCAAAGGTCCAACAACGGTGAATCCCTATCCTGCACCTCCCTATGCGTCCCTTCACGGCCCAAGTACGGAGAACGGATCAAATGTGGCGAAATCCATGGACGACGTGGCTTTGACCTTCAGTAGCTTACAGCTTACCGAAACGTACGACCACGGCGCCGGGAACCGGCTGCAGAATTCTGCGACCCTCGCACAGCAGCAGGTCGGCCTCAGCTCTGTGCCCGCGATGCCCCTGCCTACACTCCAGCTGGGAAACGGCAACAGCACGTCCTCCGGTGCGGCTGTGGCCATGCAGCCATCGCGCCTTCAATATCAGTTCTCGGCTCAGCCGGACTTCAACGCTTACTATCCAGCATCACCCGTCACTGACGTCTTCACCTATCCCTACGACGCCTTCCGCAACTCCCCGGACGCTAACATGTACGGTGGCCCTTCGGCAACAATGGTAGCGGCACGACCGGTGATCCAGTCGCCTCAGCTGGGCATGATGCACTCGCCCTTGATGGAAGCACGGTCGCCCACAGCTCTGTTTTTCCCAGATTATACTGGCCCAGCAAGAGCAGCGCCGCAGTTTTATTATCCCGGTACACCCCTCCATCAAGGCATGATGTTCTCGCCCGGGCCCATGCACAGCGCTCTCGCTTTACCCAATACACCTGCCAACCAAATACCCAAGGTCAAAGGTGGTACGGACGTATGTCTACGCAACTGTCTCATTGGGTCTGTCTAACGCCCCACCGTAGATCAACGTCCAGCAAGCGCAGCACATGTTTCAGCGCCAATCTGCTACCATGAATGCGATGCGTTCACAGGCGGGATCTCAAATGTATCAGCAGTTCGCGTCACCCATGGCTATGCCCCTTCCAATGCCTGGAGCAGCGGCGCACCAAGCAGGTAATTCAGCCAACCTGCTGCATGCAGGTGTAGGGTACAATCGTGGCCGGAGACCGGAACGTCAAGATCTCAATAACGGCGTCCGAAGTCCCTTATTAGAAGAGTTCCGGGCAAATAAGACGAGAAAGTGGGAACTGAGGGTCAGTGTCGTCCTCTTTTTGCTTCACTCGGTTCTGATGGAACGAATCCGTCAGAATATCTACGGACATGTGAACGAATTCAGCGCGGATCAGCATGGTTCTCGTTTCATCCAGACGAAACTGGAAACAGCTACCCCGGAGGAAAAGCAAATGGTATTCGACGAGATTCTCCCAGGCAATGTTATGCCACTCATTACAGACGTCTTCGGCAATTACGTGAGTCTTATCCGTGCATACGTTTTGGTCAAATCGCTGATATCACTGGCAGGTCGTACAAAAGCTCATCGAGTACGGTGGCGATGTCGAGCGAAATGTTGTATTCGAGGCCATGAGGGGTAACTTCCTGAATCTCTCCCTGCACATGTACGGGTGCAGAGTCGTGCAGAAGGTTCCCCAATCCCTCGCAAGGCCTCATCTACCTACTGACCTGTGTGACAGGCGATAGAATATATAACTTCGGATCAACAAAGCCAACTCATTGCTGAACTCGCTCCGGACATCCTTCGATGTGTTAAGGATGCGAATGGCAACCATGTTCGTAATTGGGGTCACGGGTGCTCTATTTCAGCCACTAATCGCCGCTCAGGTTGTCCAGAAACTGATTGAGCGTGTATCCCCGGAGAAACTGACCTTCGTGAATGCCTTCCAGGGCAAGGTTGTGGAGCTGTCCACTCATGCGTATGGCTGCCGCGTCTTGCAGAGGTGTCTCGAGCACCTCACTGAAGAGCAAACGCGTCCTCTCCTAAACGAGCTACACAATAACACGACGCTGTTGATGCAGGATCAGTTCGGCGTGAGTATAGCTTCGCCCTCGCACTCTCTGTATATGGCTCACATATTCCTGCAGAACTACGTTGTCCAGTTTGTTCTGGAGCATGGTCAGCCTGAAGACCGCGCCCGTGTTATTGCCGCCCTGAGGGGGCAAATGCTTCACATGGCCAAGCACAAGTTCGCTTCGAATGTATGCGAGAAAGCGCTGGTCACTGCCGATTCCGATTCTCGCCGTCTCCTCATTGACGAGCTCATGACGCCGAAAGCGGATGGAGTCAGTCCTGTACAGAGCATGATGAAGGACCAATTCGCCAGTAAGTTGTTACAGACATCGGGCTGCACCTGCGACTGACAATGGGAAAGACTACGTTCTGCAACGAGCCCTCACCGTTGTGGAAGGCGATCAATTGCAGGCCTTGGCGAGTCGTATCCGGCCTCATCTGGGTAGCATGAGGAAGTTTACTGCTGGGAGCTTCAACAAGCATCTCACTGCTAGTAAGCAAAGACCGAATGAGATCTCGCTATCGCGCTAATGTTGTTGCAGTCGAACGTCTACTCAACGAAAGGTGCCCGGTGGTGCCCCAACCCTTAATCGGCCTGCCCGTGGCCCAATCATTCGTACCTTCGCCTCTGCGATCCACTCTCTGAGTCACCAAATCCCCTGCCATATGAGCTGCACCTCATCCCAATGTATTGCTGGCTTCATCACGGACATACTTTTTCCCATCTTATTCGACATCTTCACTTAAGCCCCAAATCGCGCATACCTTTCGTACATAATTCTCCTGCATCTTGATTCCGACCCACACTGTTCATCCGATATACCTTGTCACTTCTATAATTACCTACCCACCTTTTTTGTAATTCGACTACTCTAGCCATTTGCCTCTAGGTAGAACCAGTTCTGAATCCAATTAGTTTGATCCATGTTCATCGGTAGAAAGAATCACGATCTCCACGTCGGCGGCGGGAGCATTGCTGAAGCGCGTAACGCGCCACTGCGTCCGTTCCGAGGCCCATGGGCGCATCATCCCTGTAGGGCGCTCACCGACCAGACTGAGGCAGTTACCCAAACCCCTCTCTAATTGTTTTGCGTCGATGGTTGCTTTCCTCTAAAACATGTCTACGACAGAGAAGCAGGACGAAGACGTCGCAGCTGCGGCTTCACTCTTTGGCAGCGCCGACTCCGCCTCCGACCCATTCTCGTTCGCCGACGTTGCCAGCCCAAAAGAGCCCGAGCCGCATACAGAACACTTTGCGGCCTCAGATCCGGTCGCCGAGCTCTTTGGGCAGCAGGAAGGGCACGCAGCACACCAAGAGGACCTGTTCTCGGGCTCTGGGGAGTTTCCTGCGACTCAGGAACACGAGGCTGCGGGTTACGAAGCACCTGCAGACTACTCTGGATATACCGCAGCGTACCAACCGAGTGGGGAGACGTTTGCTTCTGGGGGCGATCAGACAGAGCACACAGAGGACTGGGAGCAGCAGGGATACTGGGATGAGCATGGGAATTGGCAATGGTATGAAATAGCAGGTCAAGCATCTCACGAAACTGAGTGGACAGCTGGTGCGCGAATGAGATTCTGCTTCTGGTATCGTACTGATCTCATAACCAGCACAACCCCACCAATTCGCAGGTGAACGCGCACCTCCTGCTTCCACTAGAGTATACCAGCCAAACCCAGCCGCCGCCGCCGGTCTATCACCACAGTACAACTCGTATCAACCCTTGCCGACTACTACCCCAGTGACCACGTATACCCCGCAGATCGCGGTAGCGGTTCCCCTTCCTCCGACATTCGCTGAGACACCGGGTGTCGAGCCGACTCAGGCACCTGCGACTAGCTCATGTTCCACAGGCTTGGCTTCGTCGGCGTATTCAGCGTATGCGCCTGCCCCATCCGCTTACACTCCCGCTGCTGCACCGTCGCCCTATGCTCCTCCTCCAGCCAGTCACACTCCGACTGCTGCGCCGTCCCCATACGCTCCACCACCTCAGTCGACGTACTCGCAGGCGGCTGTACCAGCGTCGACGGTCCCCCAGCGGCAGTCTCAATCGGCCATCTACGCCCCAGCGGCGGCTTCGGAAACCTATGATCCCTATAAGCCCACCGAAACCTCGAAGTTGCCCCCTGGTCCGGCGCCTAAGCCAGCGGTCAGACATGTGCGATCGAGCAGCTCCTACGGGTATGGCGTGTATGATCAGCCGCCTCCGCCTGTCAAGGCGGCGCCGGAGAAGAAGTCGAGTGTACAGTCTGCAATGACAGTGAAGAAGACGCCGAATGCGTACGATCCACCTCTACCCCCCAGCCGCTTTACACCCCGACGGCGCGAATTCGGGCTGGTCTCGCCTACCAGCTCCGCGGGCATGAAAGGCCCAGAACTGTATCCTGCAGGCGGCGCGCCGATTTCCTCCCCTCCCCCGCCTCCCCCTGGACCTCCTCGACGGCCAGTTTCTCAAGTCGGACCTCCTCCCTTTCCCGCGGCGACAACCCCCATCTCCCACCCTGGGCCTCCTTCGCCGCAAGGATTCAGCTTCTATGCCGAGCCCCCACCCTTCGAGCCTGCCGCGGCTTTCGATTCGTTCGAGATGGACAAACCGCCGCAATCAACGCCTTTCCTAGAACAAAATGGTTTTGCCGAAGAAGACCCCTCTATCGAGCGCCTCAATCAAAACTTCGATTCGCATGAAGACGGCGAATCGCATGCCTGGCCTTCAACTGAGCCAATCTTTTCGCCTGAAGAGGAGCCAAATTGGGGATATCCTGCGGCGCCCTACCCAGCTCTTCATGAAGAGACTTCCGAGCTTCCGGGTCAGGTGGAGAGTGAGGTTAAGTCCAAGAATGGTACGGAGGACATCAAACACGGCGAGGAGGGCGTACCAGAGGAGCCAGTCATCAGTGGCGAACACGCGCACGAAGATCAGAAGCGGTAAATCTTTCATATGTGCGCAGCGTAGGATATCTTTTGATGCGCTGTTTAGGAACTCCTTCGAAGCTCCTCCTGATCTGCCCGCCGATGCCAGCCAAAACTATGGCTTCGATGACATACCCACGTTCGGAGATGCAAAAGCTGCGGAGTACGATTATGGTTCGTTTGATGCTTTTGCCGGCGAACCGTCTCTGCCACCCATTGCTGAAGCCGCTGTATCCGATTCTGGAGAAGGATCCGATGCTGGTGGGAAAGTGCAACCCGAGCCATATCAGCCATATGAGCCCTATCGGCCGCAATGGGGAACTTCGCACGATACTCACGGTGACTCGAACGGAGCGACTACTGGCACCTTCGAATCATCACTATTCACAGATGAACCTTTAGAGGACACCCGACCTGGCTCTGTCGGCGCTTCCGAGCCTGCTCCTAATACCGGATCAGTCTATGACCCCTACGCGCCTGCGCCACGTTCACGGGCACCATCGGGTCCTGCAGGAACGCATTTCACGATACCACCGCCCCCGGCTGCAGATCTGAGCATTCCAGAGTCAAGATCTGGTGACTTATCTGACTACGGAGGGGCGTACACCTCGCGACTCAACTATAACGGGGCAACGCATGACCCCTACCACCCGACGACGGGGCTGGCGCAATCTTCGTCGATGCCGTCCGTATATGCCGGTGAAGGCGATGTATCCCAAGCGCCTTCTCTCTATGCCCCGTCTACGTCGAGATTCGGCACGGACGATCCGCTAGGTCGAACGACGTCCTCTGCTCCAATAATCTCTTTCGGGCTAGGTGGCAAACTCCTCACTTGCTTCACAACTCCATCTTCTTCGATGCCCGGATTGGTGAAGCCCGGTGCTCGTGCCGTTTATATCAGACTCTTGCATAACGTGATACCCGCCTCCGCCCTCGAGTCGTCCACAACCCCATTCCCAGGACCACTGCTCGGTGATCCGTCCTCCACGTCCCTCACGGGCTTCAGTAGAACAAGCACAACTACGGGGGCCAAATCAAAGAAAGCTTCAGTTATCAAGTACTTGGAAGACCGAGCAGCCGAGATAGAGGGAGGACTTGCGTACTTGGCTGCTGGTCCCGAGCATGAAGCTGATCGACGAGCTGCGGAGGGCAAACTGATGCTTGTCAAGCTCTTGAAGGTTCTCGTGGAGCACGATGGAAAACTGTCTGGGAGGTAAGGCACACCCCTTTTGTCACGAGCTCCTACTGATATACCCAAAGCCCTGCTATTGACAACGCCGTTCGATCTGTGCTGGTACCCAGCGCCGGTGATGTGCCTGTTCCCACGCCTGAGTCGAATACCCTTGCCGCTCCGTCCATGTTCGGTATGAACTTTGGCTCTGGTAAACACCCGATCGCGCCGGCGCCGACCGATGGCTTGATGAGCCCATTCTTGGGCGGGTCGGCACAACCCGAATCCTCTGAAGAGCCTCTCCTGACATACAATGTCCGCCCTTCCGCTTTGAACCGGCTCCAACTCCTCCTGCTCAGAGGTCAACGCCGGGAAGCAGTCCATTTCGCTCTGGACGAAAAGATGTGGGCTCATGCCCTTGTCATCTCCAGTAGCATTGATAAAGATGCCTGGAAGGAAGCTGTCAGCGAGTTCTTGCGGTACGAGTTGACGAACCAAAAGGGCGACCCTTCTCGGCGCGAAAGTCTTCGGGTAGCCTACAGCCTGTTTGCCGGCAATGGCGCAGCGGCTGTGCAGGAGATCTTACCACCGAAATCCTTGCTGAAAACGAACGGCCTTAACGGGTTGCTATCGCCTGCACCGCCAACCACGCACATCACGCCAATGTCGCCCAACTTCCCGCAACCAGCGCTGGCGTCAAACATTCCGACAGAGTCTCTCGAGACCTGGAGAGAAGCAGCCGCTACGATCCTGTCAAATCCTTCCACCGGGAATTCTGCGGCACTGACGCAGTTAGGAGACTATCTGATCATGAACAATTGGGTGGAAGCTGCGCATGTCTGGTAAGCATAAATTGCCCTAGATGTGATGTTATGCCTTGCTTATCATGTCACAGCTATCTTCTTTCACCGCAGACGTCACCTCTTGGAGCTGCAGGAGCCCAGTCCGTGCGTATGGTCCTGTTGGGAAGTGGGAATCCCAATAAGGTCCTGAACTTCCACCGCGATCTGGATTGCGTCCGCCTGACCGAAGTCCTGGAGTTTGCCTATTCTTTGGCACCCGTGGCCAAAGGGCAAGAACCGTTCATCGGATTGCCTCATTTGCAACCATATCGCTTGTTGCACGCTCTTCAACTTGCAGAGATGGGCCACACCGCCCTGGCAACCCGCTACATCGAAGCGATTCAGCAGACCATTAAGCTGGGTGGAGGTCGCGCGGCCCAACTCTATGCGCAGCCCTTCTTGTCGCAAATGAAGGACCTGCAAGATCGACTGACCCAGGCGCCTCAAGAGGCTGTCGGTTTCTGGGCCAACAAGGTTCCCAAGCCGACTCTGGATGGCTTCGGTTCCTGGGTAGGGACGAACCTCACCAAATTCATTGCTGGAGAGGGCGAATCGGCCACGCAGAACGATGCGTCAGAAGCGAAGGGCGGCGGTGCAGAACAAGGACCTTTCTCGCAGTATAGCGCCATCTCTTCTGGAGTCCCCTCGACCGATCCGTCTCCATACGGATCCAGTGCCAACCTAGTTGGCCAATCAATCACCCCCCCAGCAAGACGAACAGGTTCGGCGATGAGTATGCGGTATGGACCACCGCAACCACTGGCGGCTCCTATTGACAGATCGGCCTCTGCCATGGATCGTCCCAGACCGCGGAACGACTCCCCACCTAGGTTATACTCCGCGGACGCGGTGACGTCGTCCTTCCAGCAAGCCGGACAGCCAAGCATCTCAACGTTCATACCTCAACCACCACCACCATCTGACTCACAAGGCGGAGGCGGGGGATGGTGGAATGCCAGCAGCTTAGACGAGCAGACCCCAACGACGGACACGTACCAGCCAGCGGCGGCGTCAACGGAGCCTGCTTCTGGCGGCGGGGAGTTCATCTCCCTCATGGACGAGGTGGGGCCGCCTTCCTTCGGCACCTCGCAGAATAATACCAGTCGCGGAGGTGCGGCGTTCGAAGACGACGAGGAAGACCTTGGGTTTGGCAACTCGAAGCCTAAACCGAAGACTGCTGAGGCCGAGGCTGCTGAGAAGGAAAGGGAGGCGAAGGCTGCGGAAGAGAAGAAGGCAGCAGCAGCCGAGGAGGAGAAGAAGCCGAGTAAGTCCCTCTGGATCATCGTATCGCGTACTGCCCTGTTCTAAACATGTTGCAGCGCGCAGGTCATCAACCTGGTTCTCGGGCTGGTTTGGCGGAGGGGCGAAGAAGGAAGCTGAGCAGTCTGGTGGGCCTGTCAAAGCCAATCTTGGCGAGCAGAACCATTTCTACTACGACAAGGAGCTAAAACGATGGGTGAACAAAGCGGTATGTCCTTATCTCTCTCCAGTCCCTTTCACTCTTGCTGATGATAATGGACAGGCGGGGTCAAGCACCGAAGCGGCCAAGCCGGCCACTCCGCCCCCTCGGGCGCAGACAGCCTCTCCCGGCGGGGCACGACCATCCAGGTTCAGCCAAGACGCAGGGAGCAGTTCCCTCCCCACCTCGCCCTCAGCGAACGGTACTTCCCGCCCCCCACCACCGGGCGCGGCTGGTGGTCCGCCCCGTGCGATGTCCGCTGTGCCGCCGCGCATGCGCTCCAGTTTGGCAGAATCGTTCACCCCGTCTTCTGCCTCTGAGGAAAGCTCTACCCCAACAGCGACTTCGACACCCCCTCCACCAGGCGGAATGAGCGGGCCACCGTCCTCTGGACCGCCGTCCAGGCCGCAATCGAGGGCGGTGAGCGGGAAGAAGAACGTGAGGAGTCGGTATGTGGACGTGTTCAAGGACCAGCAGTAGGCGTGCCTGCATGCATGTGCCAGGGACGATGAGAGTAGGATTGGTTGCATAGTCCATAGGTTTGGAGCATTGTACGATATTTTGCTACCCCATGCGAGCAAACTAGAAAGGTAATTATCTGTTATGCGCTCCCAGATCAAATTATCCCTCGGTCCTACTTAAGCTTGTTATCATGTCTCGGTTCACCACAGAAAGGGTCAGAAGACGCGAGAAAAGTGCCGGGACGGAAGCCGGGGGATAGCGACCAAAATGCCTCCGTCCATTTTGACAACGGCCCCAATCGATGGTCTGAGATCGACCGACCGCCCGACCCTTCTGAGCCATTGTCGTCCCCTCCTCATCCCCGTCCACTCACACTTCCTCGCCGCCCGTAGCCTTCATCACATTCATCAAAGGCGTGTTTCGTTCTTTGTTCACCGTGAGGAGATATATAAAAGCAGAGCGCGTCTCGTTTTACTTCGTGAGGACTACGTTTCACTCCACCTGGCCCACATACGATACTAATCATGCCCGCCGACCGCTCATACAGCTCCCAGACCTCACCAAGCGTCTACGACAACCCCCGCACTCACCTGCGCGCCCGCTCCCAAACCTCCTCCAACCCCACCGCACCCCCAAAACCGAAGCCAGACAGGCTCATCACCCCCCGCTCACCAACAACGATGAACAACCGGCCGCATAAGCAGAGCATGTCCGAGCTCAAGCTGCGTAGGCTGACGGAGCATAATCAGCGGCTGAAGGAGGACTTGCAGAGGCCGAGGATGAGGGTTAGTGAGGCTGCTACTAGGTGCGTCGTTATTTGGGCTTCACGCGAAAGAAGGAACGAGGGGCTGATTGATTGGTGGGGGACAGCTTGATCCGCTATTGTCGCCAGACGAAGGACTATCTCGTACCCTCGGTGTGGGGACCGGTGAACAAGAACGAAGACCCGTATGCGGACCGGGCGACCTCGCAAGGCTGCTGCACGGTAGCGTAGACCTCGCTCGCTTGGCTCTGGCACCGAGGTCGGGGGAGGGATAGAGCTGCCTCGCCCTGCATTCTCCGTGCCATCGAAAGCACGAGGGCTCTGCGCCTCCACCTTCGTACCTTACTGGGTTTTGTCGCTCGTTCTCATTCTTTTTTCTTTCCTGTGCTGTGTCTTTCCTTTGCTCGCTTCTTCATACTCTTTCTTTCACAGTTCCTTAGTCTCTTACTCTTTGGGCGCTACCCTTGTGCGGATTCCCTCCTGTCGTTTTAATACCATGATCGATCGTTAGCAGTATGTGCTGCGTGAGCGGTTTTGAGCATGCGCTACATTGCACAGCCGGAGAGCCAGGATGGACCAAAACAGATGAGGTACGAGACATAATTATGCAAGATGCTATAGCTGTATATCCTCGTCGTCGTACGTCTCCTTGATCAACCGATAAACGTATGGCGGCGGGTGATCTCCACTGCAACAACGCATTAGCACGCTCGAAAGCCCGTAAAAGGAATAGAGCACGCACTCATTAGTGATCAACACGTCCACCAGCTCCGGCTTGACATAGTCATATATCGGGTTCACAACCCCAAGCGGCTGTCCTCCCCTCTCCCCTCCCCCTCCTTCCTCGAACGAGATCACCTTCTCCGGCCCCGCAAAGTCCAGCGCCGCATACTCATGATACAAATTCCACGCCGGCGTGAGCTTGAACTGGCCCGCACATACCACCACGGGCGTCGAATGTGCCCGGGCAGCAGCAGCAGCGAGTGCGCATCCACTCTGGGTGAACAGGCCTCCGTTGGCTAGGATCGCGTGTGCGCCTAGGATGACCTTGGTTATGCGCGGCATGAGAGGGTAGATGGACGAGTCGGGGATTAGGACTGTGGGGATGTTGGCCGAAGAGAGGGCGGTCGCCATAGTGCGCCCGGAATAGGAGGGAGCCGTTTCGGCTACTATGACGGTGAAATGTCTGTCCCGGGCGGCGGAGACGAGGAACTGCTCGATAGTGCGCGAATAGCTCAGGGTGAGGATTATCTCCCTACCACCAGGTCAAACAAGTCTTCCGTGTATGCGCAGACGAGAGGCTCACCCATCGTATATGTGGTCCCGAGCAGTTTTGGCAACGTTCTCGTAGACCGTCTCGAGCTCGTCGATCACCTCCTGTATAGCCTGGATAAGCAGCGGCTTGACAGTAATAGCCAACGGCCTCTTCTCCCCATCCCACCCTTGCACATGCTCCTCATGCGCCCTATCCCGGTCATGTCCCCCTGCTCCCCCTCCACCACCGCCAGCCCCGGAGCCGGAGCCGCCTTGCGAATCCCGACTATTCTGCCTCGAAGCCTCGATCGGTGGGCGAACCCGCTGGTTGCCCATGATCATAAACGTCGCCAGGCTGTTAGCTGCTCTCAGTGGCGGCCGGGCATGGGAGCTGGAGGAGGGAGCGGTCAGGTCGGGCGGGTTGGGGTAGGCTGGTGTGCCGGGTATTGTGGGGGAAGCGGAGGTCGAGGGCTCTTCTGAAGGGCCGAGGGCGGCCGCGCTCTCTTCTCGGATGAGCCGGAGGACACGGCGGACGATGTTACCCACTGCGAACTCTACGCTCGTGGTTAGCACATACTTTCACAGGATGCGCATATAGCCAGATCGCACCTTTAGGGTTGGCATCAGTCAACCGTTTTGCGATGGACTTGATCAGCTGGATAAGCTGCTCGATCTGGTTGAACCGAGCGACAGAGACGATCTGCCTTAACAAAAGTGCAGTTTCGAGCGCCGTCTCTTGGGCGCCGATGACCTGTCTGACTCGACCCGTCAGCCTGGATTCGAATGCACTCCCATGGACAGGTTGCTCACCTCCTTCGTAGACGAGCAACGAGGCTCTCGATCTGCTTGAGAGTGGGCTTGTCCCGGATTGTTATTGCTTCGGCTGGCATTGTATTGCCCCGAGGACAGAACAAGGATGAGGTGGTATACTGTGATGTAGGATTATTGAACCGACGAGAAATAATGCAAGGGTCCGTGTGTATTCCAGTTGTCTCGCTCCGGCCGCGCGTCACCAACCGCGTGTTGCGTGTTGCTTCTCATCGACCGCTTCAACATGTCTCCCAAAACGGGGAACACATGACAGCCGCTTCTTGCTCAGTCTCTTCTATAACTGTATGGCTGGCACTCTATACGAGCTTCTCTCCGACAATTCGACACTCTGACGCTTCGACGTGCCTTCGCTTGTCTATGAACTGGTGGACGATGGTGTCTTCTTCGGGCGGACCGAACGCATACGGGGAAACGGATATCCCCTGGAGCTTTATCCTTTCTTGGGCATCCCCGGTCGATACATAAAGAGCGAATACTGCGATTCCATGGACCTCAGTACAACTGTCTTGCTGTCTGCGATCCCTCTGCCAGCTTTAGACCGTCATGCTCGCTCTTGCTCTCTTGGCCTGGGCGACGCTGACCCCGTCGGCCCTGTTGGCGAATGGGCAGCTCACCCCTCCCAGCGCGCTGAACCTGCGAATCACGCAGAATATGACGCATGCAATTTCTCCCACTTTGTATGCATCCGGTTGTGGTTGCTGTTGTCGTGGCTGATCAAGGTGAAGGTATGGCTACATGTGGGAGGATATCAACCATAGCGGTGATGGCGGGCTGTATGCCGAGCTGTTGCAGAACCGTGCTTTCCAAGCCGTCATTCCAAACACAGGCGCGGCGTATGTCCCCTCCTCCCTTACTATGTTCGGGTCTTAAGGGGCGTAGGCTACAAGGATGGCAGCCTATCAACGGCGCTTTCCTCATCGTGACGGCTGGAACAGCTGGCGTCTCCAGTGCTCTGCCGAACAGCCTGCAGGTCAGCATCCCCAAGACGGCCAAGGGCCCTATCGGCTTCGCAAACGTAAGTTCTTCCACGTTCCTGTCCGTGAGTTAGTTGAAGAAGAGCAGACCGGCTACTGGGGCATCAAAGTCCAAGCCGGATGGACGTACACCGGCTCGCTCTACGTCAAGTCCCCCTCCTACAAAGGCTCCATCACCGTCTCACTCTCCAGCGCCGCAGGCGAAGCGTACGACAGTACGACCCTTTGGGGCGTCAGCGAAACATACAAGAAGTTCACGTTTACCTTCTCGCCCAACTCGACCGCTCCGGACTACAATAATCTCTTCACTGTTACTGTCGACGGAGCCTCAGCAGCGGGGGAGACGTTGTACTTTGGGATGTTCTCCCTTTTCCCACCTACGTTCAGGGGTAGGGAGAATGGGCTGAGGATGGATCTGGCCGAGGCGCTGTTTGATACTAGCCCGAAGTTGTGGCGTTTCCCGGGCGGGAATAATCTGGAAGGGCAGACTTGGGACCAGAGATGGAAGTGGAATGAGACGATTGGGCCGCTGGAGAACCGGCCTGGGCGGGTTGGCAATTGGGGTAGATTCCACCCTCCTTGTCTTGCCGCACGAGCTCTGAGCATGAGCAGGATATCCCAACACCGACGGTCTCGGGCTGATGGAATACCTCGACTGGATCGAAGACCTCGGCGCTGTACGTCGTTCCCTCCCCTACGCAAATCTCGCGCTCACAGCATCATTGGCGCTAGGTCCCCATCCTGGGCGTCTGGGCCGGCCTCAGCATAGGAAACTACAGCGACCTCCCCGATTGGCCCACCGTGCCCGCGGACGAGCTGCAGCCCTATATCGACGATGTGATCAACGAGATCCACTTTATTACCGATCCGGAGGGGGTGAGTCCCTTTTCCAACAAGAGAGGAATGGGCGCTGATAGGGGTGGTGTAGAGCAGCGAATGGGCCAAGCTGAGGGCGGAGTATGGGCATCCAGCGCCGTATAATTTGACTTATATTGAAGTGTGAGTGCATTCCCTCACCTTGTGCAAGATAACGCGCTGACGGGACGATAGTGGCAACGAGGACCAGTTTGCTCCTAGCTCGTAAGCCCTCCCTTGTCCGTCCATGTGCAAATCTAACAGGGATGGTTATGTAGCTACCAAGCCTACCGCTGGCAGATGTTTGTCGAAGGCATCAACTCCTCCTTTCCCCACCTGGGTCTTCAATTCCTCGCCACCACCCCACCCTCGGTCGCGCTCAACCCGCCATATCTGAAGATCGACTGTTCGTTTCCCCTCATCCCTGATCTTTGCGAAGCTGACGGCCAGTGTAGTCCATCAGTACGCCACCCCAGGCTGGTTCATCAACAACAGCTATATGTTCGACGATTACCCGCGGAACGGCACGCAGTGGTTCATGGGCGAGTACGCTGTGACGGGGACGGAGATCGGGTGTGAGCTGGGAGAGCCGAGCTGCGGGAGGCTGCTGTATCCCACTTTGGAGGGAGCTTGTGCAGTACGTTCTTTATCCGAGAAGTTTGGGGAACGGTGTCTGATGAGGGGGTGGCGTAGGAAGCGGCGTTCATGACGGGCATGGAGAGGAACTCGGATGTTGTGTTCGCTTCTGCTTGTAAGCCGTTTCCACCTTCAGGGAGCATCTGCCTGATGGAGCATGTTCAGATGCACCCAGTCTGCAGAACATCAATTCATGGCAATGGACGCCAGAGTATGGCTATGGCCGCTTTGAATGGAGCGTGAACATGACTGACCGTTTGGTAGCATTATCACCTTCGATGCTGGTCGCATTGTCAAGTCGGTTTCCTATTACAACCAACAAGTGCGTCCATGAGACTGTCTCCGAGACTCCAGCTAACACGCGCCCAGCTCTTCGCGACCAACCTAGGCACCCACGTCCTCGCCACCTCTCCCGCTCCAAGCCCATCGACAGCCCCCCTCTACTGGGTCGCCTCGCACCACGCCGAGAACCACCTCGTATTCCTCAAGATGGTCAACACAGGCTCCGCCGACCTCGTCGCCAACCTCTTCTTCGACTTCCCCATCCAAGGCGGGTTCGGCACCGCTCAACAACTGTCCGCAGGCGTATACCCTACTCCTGGGGTGTACAACATCAGCAACACGCTGGATGCTCCTAATATGGTCATCCCGGTGGCGAGCAGCTTTGGTGTTGTGGACGCGACGAGGTTTAATTACGTGAGTGTTTGGTCTGCTTGTTGGGTTTGGTCAGGTCCGCTGACGTTATGTGTTTGTCTAGACGTTCCCGCAGTCGAGCATCACTGTTATGACTTTCGCTGTTGACTTCTAGCTGCCGTTCAATGCCAGTAGAGTAGATAGTCAAGTGGCCTTCACAAAAGGACAGAGTGAATGATGATAAACTGTGGCCAAAAAGTGGCAGCCGTGAAATTGCGGCGACCCCGCGAGTGTTCATCAGAAGACCCTGACGACCGCTGACGTCAACCGAATTCAGCAGAAACCAGAAGCACACCTGAACTGAGCCACTTGCGAACACCCGTGCAGGCAGCCCGATAGTCTTTGATCCCTGAACACAGTACTTTCTCTCTTCTCCCTTGCTGCTACAGTACGACATTACATCTATTGGGGTGTAGCAAGGATGGCGGCTGCTCCTCCGCTCTTCGTATCCGTGCCGACATGTATCGTGTCCACTCTCCTCCGTTTATCGGCATATATCTTCCTCCAACTGGTATGCGCGTTCTTCCTGCCTCGAGAGAGCTATAGCTAACCGCATGCGTTCTAGCTCCCACTGCGAGGATTCACAGTTGGCATCCCAGTGCTCTTCGCTACTCACTTGCTGCTCTTCCTTGTGGGAGAGATTACGAAGAAGGAAGTGCCCACACCTGCGGTTGTGGAGGTTGTGGATAGTGTGACTGTTGCGGAGGTGGAAGTGAAGGATAATGGAGCGGGTGGGGAGAAGAAGCCGCCAAAGACGGAGGAGGTCGTTGTGGTCGAAGAGACGCAGACGTTGCTCGTACGCTCTACCCATTTCCGCCTCTACGGGCAGAGAGGCTGATAGTGGACAGGTTGACCCAGTCGACGTAACGGACAGCGCTCTTACCTTAGCGCTCACGCTCCCCTCACGCCGTTTCCTTCTCCGGCTCAGTGCACTCCTTATCAACGCTCTCCTCACCCTCTTCGCGCTCGACTTCGTCTACCGGCCTTTCCTCCAACCCTACTCCTCCCTCGGCTACGCCCGCGTAGGCGCCGTCACACCCCACTCCGCCAAACTCGTCCTCCGCTACCCGCTCCCGCCTCTCGCAGAAGCCCTAACAGAAGTCGACCAGCTGAACCGCGAGGGGGAGATGGAAGAGGCCGAAAAGCTGCTGAAGCAGGATAGCTGGGAGGTCAAGCTCTGGTGGCGCGAGGTTGCGGACTTGGCTGGTCTGGCTGGGGAGGGCGAGCCGGTGGAGTTGAGTTGGAATGAGGGCCCGAAGGTCGAGTTGCTGGAAGAGAATGATTGGGTTGGGGTGGTGCAGCTTGATCGGTTGCTGCCTGCTACGGAGTATGAATGTACGTATTCGTGCTTCTGACCTCGAGGTGTCAGGGACTGAGTGAAATTCGGCAGACCGCTTCGCCTTTGCCAACTCGACTGTCTTGCCTGTTTCCAAGGGCAAGCTCACTTTCCGTACTTTCCCGGCGGCCAACTCGGCACACTTCAAATTCGTCGCCTCGTCCTGCCTAGTAAGTCATTCATCACATACATATATGCGCCCAATCTGATCTGTGGTAGACTCCAAACTTCCCCTACCGCCCTTCGCTTTGGTCGTCCACGCCGACCATCAAAGGCTTCGACCTTCTCGCGTCGGCGATCGCCAAGGAGCCGAAACGAAGCATCTTAGGTACGGCACCCGAAGCTGCCTCTCCTGAAGCAGGCAATTCTCCCAAAACGTCCGAAGAAGCTACGCAAGCAACTGCAGACGAACCAACTCCCGAGCCGACAGACATCGCCCAGCAAGAAGAAGGTGCCCAAATACCGATCCTTAGCAGCGTATCCTCCGTGATCTCAGCCGCGACTTCCAAGCTGCAAGAAGCGACCGCGACCGGGCTGCCTGTCCGGCCTACGCTTGCCCTCCCGCCCCTGCCTTCTTTGGACTTCAAGAGCCCCATCAGCCTGTTTAACAGCCTTTTCCCTAAGCGGCCGAAACAGCAGGAGGAGCCGGAAAGCGATGCCAATACGGAGTTTGTGCTACTTCTTGGGGACTTCATCTATGCGGATGTGCCGAAGTATGTGGGTGACGATCTGGAGGGGTATAGGCGGCTTTATAGGCGCGTATATGCTAGTGACAGCTACCGAAAGATCTACGAGCATCTCCGTAAGTGGAAATCTGCCTGATATGTTCCATTTGCTCATGATTTTCTGCAGCCACGTACCACATCTACGACGACCACGAGATCGGCAACAACTACATCGGTCACGCAAACGACTCCCTCCCTCCCTTCCCGCGCGCCAACGGAGCCTACGAGGTCTACCAGAACAACGGCAACCCGGCCCCCCTCCGCCCAGGGGCAAACTACTACACATTCGAATACGCCGACAGCGCCTTCTTCGTCCTCGACTGCAGGCGATACCGGACCGAGCCCGAGCAAGTGATCGGCGAGAAGGCCACCATGCTGGGCGAGCAGCAGCTCACCGACCTATATCACTGGCTCTCAGCAGTGAACAACACGCATACATTCAAGTTCGTCGTTTCCTCCGTGCCGTTCACGACCCTGTGGTACGGCATCGACGGCCAAACGGACACCTGGGCAGGGTATAAAACCGAGCGCCACGACGTCCTCCAGCACCTCGCTAGTGTGCCAAACGTCGTGATCATCTCAGGTGACAGGCACGAGTTTGCCGCCGTTGCGAGCTCGGCCAAGGAGGGAGGAAGCATACTGGAGTTCTCGACGAGTCCGCTGAACCAGTTTTATATTCCTGTTTATAGCAGCTTTGATGCGGAGGGGAAGACGGCTGCGACATGGACTAGGGAGGTGGAGAGGGTTGTTAAGACTGAGAATGGGACGGAGGAGGTTCAGGTGGTCGAGGAGGTCGTACCGGAGGAGACGGTGATCCGATATGTGCGCGAGGGGCAGCATAAATGGCGAGTCAAACATCGTTGCTGCGTGTCTTGAATCCTGTCTAATACCGGATACAGGGGCTCCTTCGAAGTCGACACCAGGGATGAACAGCATCCGAAGCTTATATTTGAGCTGTTCGTCAACGGGCACCGTGCATGGCGGCTAAAGGTGGAGGGCAAGCCAGTCAAGAAAACGCCCGCAACCACAGCACTCGGTATGGGGCGCTCCATTGGCGCAAACCTGAAGAACGCTATGGAAGCGCTCGGCCTATGGAAGGCGCTTGGTCTGTAAAGGAGATGATTTCAAAGGTATAACAGCTATAAGGTATCATGTGTGCGATGTGACGGACAATTATACCACTACAAGTGATTTCTCTTACGTAACTAACGCTTTTGCATCTTTTAATGCCATACATATCTATGCATGGTGCAGCTCGTCGGCGAGGCGTGCTTGCTCGCCGAAGCCGTCGTCCTCGGGAAGATCGATCGCCTTTGCTTTGCCTTTGCCCTTGCCTTTCTTGTCAATATTGGCCTCGGAGTTGATGGTGTCCCTTGCGAACTTCTTTTGCACCGCGGCATAGTGCTCCATTTCACTCGCAGTGACGCTCGGCACAAGCTCAGCCAAGGCCGCTTCGAAGTCGATTTGTGAGACAAGGAACTCTGTCTCCTCAGGTCGTGCAAGCTCCGCAAGATAATACTGCGGAGTCATGGGATACGGGTGTCCATATCTCGGTCCTGCGCTATTCCACTCGGCAATCTTCGCGTCGATCTCCTCTGCTTTCCGCGTCATGGCCTTGAGCATGGCATCCGAACAAAGAGCGTAGAAGTCGGCACCCGTGTAATTGAATGGGCATTGTTGGGCCACCCGCATCAGGTCTAAATTGGGATCGAGTCGGAACTTGCGCGTCAATGCTTGTAGGATCTTGAGCTGGGCTTCGTGAGTTGTGCTGACTCCGAGGTAGAGCATGCGATCGAAGCTACGGAGAATCAGGTTAGTCTACATCTGCCACAACAGAAGTTGCTATACATACCGGCCTGGCCGCAGCAAAGCTGGGTCGAGAAGATCTGGTCTGTTTGTTGCGCCAATAACGAACACTTCAGCACTGTTCGATCCGTCCGACATGCCATCGAGCTCTGCGAGGAGCTGACTGACAATACGGTCCATGACCCCTCCCGAGTCACCGTGGTTGCCGCGCTTTGGTGCGACGGAGTCCAGTTCGTCAAAGAAGATGACGCATGGTCTAGCGTCCCGCGCTCGCTGAAACACGCGGCGTACGTTCGCTTCAGACTCGCCGATGTACATGTTGAGCAGCTCGGGACCTTTAACGGAGAAGAAGTTAAGCGAGCAGGATGTGGCGACGGCTTTCGCAAGTAGGGTCTTGCCTGTTCCAGGTGGCCCATACAGGAGGATACCCGAGCGCTTCTTCAGCCCTTCAGCAAAGAGCTCGGGATGCTCCAAGGGTAGCTGGATCGTATCCAGTATGTCTGCCTTGACCTCGGCCAGTCCACCCACGTCGTCCCAGGACACGTTGGGAATCTTGGGTGCACCGATGCTCTCTGAGTAAGAAGCGCGGGACTGTGCAAGAGCAGCGGTGAAGTCCGCGCCGCTGATGGCAAGACCAGCATCATCGATGTCTTCCGCCCTCGCGTCCATCTCTTGAAGTTCCTTGGTCGCACGCTCTACCGCACCTAAGCGTGCTCGTTCGACCAAGTCTACGAGATCCTTTGCGACCAGAGCGGCGCTCTGTGAAGCGACATCACGCAGCGACACATCGGGAGCGAGGTTGTCCCCCTCCGTCAGAGCCTGCAGGATCTCGAGTCGCTCGGCCTCGGCCGGAGACTCGAACGTGATCTCATGCTTGAAGCATGCCTGGACGGAAAGGGGTATCTTGTCCGCTTCTGCGGAGGTAGCGATGAGGATTATTGGGTATTGGCTGGTTCGCCAGGCGGCTTGTAAGTCGGATATACAATCGCGGAGGACCGTAGCGATTGCTGGCTCTACAATGAAATAAGTTAGTACGCATAACCTCGAGCTAGTAAGACCTCAGCTCACCTTTCCCCTGCTCGAGGACCTGCGATGTCCTCGCAAGTGCCTCCAGGTTCCGCAAGATGAAGATACACGGTGCAGAAGCGGCAGCACCCTCAAACCTCGCCCGGAGAGTTCCCTCCGTCTTGGTATCCGACTCTCCTACAAGATCATAGCAGTTCACCTCCAGTACATGCATTCCCAGCTTGCGCGCGACCGCTACAGCGGTAGTACCTTTCCCGACTCCTCGCTGCCCACGGAGGAGGACACAGAGTTGGAGTCCGTACTCCATCGCCTGAGGCGACAAGCATGCGGCAGCAAGTCGGAGGAGCTTGCCATACGGCTCGTCTGGCTCTTCTGAGAGTGCTGGCTTGGGAACGGGGAGGAGGAGGTCGGGCACCAGGGAGTGTTCAAGGCCGGACTGGACCATACGGGTTTTGGAGGGGTCGAACCAGCAGCCCAGCTCGCCGAGGGCTGCGGCGGCGTAGGTGTCTGTTTGGGGGAGGGGGAAGGCATTGCTTGGAGGTGGGGAGTAGGCGATATGGGTGATCTTAAAGAATATTGGCGTGTCGGGTGGAGAGCGGGAAAATGGGTATCTGTAAGAGGACGTGGCTTAGCATATAGCGCACTGAAATTAGGGAGAGGTGTGGGAGGCGACGCACTCATAGTCCAGCAGCTCGTCGTCCAGCTCACCCTCGTCGTTCTCCCTCACCAGTGCTCGATCCGCCTCCCTTACCACAACACCCATGATCTCTCCCTCCCTCACCACCCGCCTTCCACGCTCAAAGTGCTTCCTAAGCGCCCTCAGGAAAAGAGGTTGGAACCGCTTGCTTGTAGATTGAGGAGAGGCGATCCTGGCGAGAGTTACACTCTGCGCCGTTGGTAGGGGCGGGGGATGCGCTTGAAAGGGCGTCGGGAGGACTTGGAGCAGTGGTGGAGGGTCGAGCGGGTGAGCAGGAGGGAAAGAGTGTAGTAGTATGGGGCTGGCGAGGAGGGTTGCGAGGCCATGAGAGGGAGGCGGAACTCGGTCTGAAGCGAACGCTCGGGCGAGGCGGGCGGTGCTTGCTGGACTCGCGGATGAGGCGGAAGTAGCAGAAGCAGGTCGCACGAGCACCCAGTCGCCTGAGAAGATGCCGCACCGCGCTAAGTCGGCAGGACGCATATATATGCGTTCGCTGACCTCGCTGGGCTCCCCTTGGCTGCACGATAAGGTCCATGGGATCGGGAGGGGCTGAAATTCCCTGGGGACGCTCGAAGTGAAAGAGGCAATGGACGTAATAGACGCCGACAGGGTGAGACGGCCGTCGGGCTGTGGTGGAGGACCAGGTAAAGGCGGAAGCGAGTGTGCAAGGAAAGAGGCATCGATCTCCGGTACATCTTCCTCCTCTGCTTCTCCGTCCTCGTCATCGGTCTTCCCGTTCCAGACCAGATCTCCGTCTGCATGGTGATCGAACCCGTTCACTTTCTCCCTCCAGGAGCGAGATGAACTGACACTCGCGGACCTGCTCCCTCGCCCGCTCCTGCTGCTCCCCTCGCTAGGTGTCCGATAGATCGACTGAGTGGGCGTCTCATCCTCGTCCTCCTCTTCGACCTCGCCTTCCACTTCCTCACCGCCGTCCTCGTCAAGAGGCGGGAGAACGTACAGCTTCGACTGAGGAGTGATCAACCCCTGCAGAACCGGCTCTGAAAGAAGCACGCTATATGCATAGCGAAATCCTCGTCCAGCCAGTCGCCCACGCTTCACATCCTCATCACCTCTGCCGTTCGCTCCGCCCGCATCGCCCACGATACGGTCCACCGAGGGGTGCCCGTTCATCCCCTCCGGCTCTCCATTCCTCGTTGATGAAAGCGCAAAGCTGGCTTCACCGCCTTGCCTGACCACCTTCCCAGCTTCTGCTAGCCGCTCGAGCACCTCATCTGGCTTAGCTTGTGCTAGCGCATAGGCGGAGGATGACCGAGCACGGAGGAAGAGCGTATGCAGCGGGAGAGGATTGGAGGGTCGCAGAAGGAGTCCAGGTTCGATTGAGGGGAGTTCGGGTGAAGATTCAGAGGGTGAGGAGGGGAAGAGGTGAGGGTATGCGCGGGCGAGTGAGGTGGGAATGGTGATGTTCTGTCGTACGGATCGTGAGCGGATGAGACGACGGACGTAGGTAGGAATAGACGTACCATCCCCTGTTCCTCTTCATCATCCTCTTCTACCCTCGCCCAGCATACAACCCTATCCAACTTCGCGACCTTGTCCCTCCCACCTATCCCGTCCAGGCCGCTCTCAACCTGGTTCGGCGAATAAAGCACCACCCCAACCTTCCTCCGATCCAGCACACTCAACAATCCCTCGTCCTCCTCCCCTCGCGCACGAGCGATCCTAGCCCGTGCACGCTCGATCCATTCGCAGACTCGATGGGAGATCAGGATCTCTTCGTCCTCTACCGCGTCAGAGGCTTCGGAGGAGGGTATGATGCGGTAGGTGACGCGTAATCCGCGTGTTCGGGCAATCGAGGTCATTTTGTCAAGCTCTCACCTCTCCTTTCATCGAAGATATTCAGAATGGGGAGATAGATGAGTGCTCAGACATAGTTATGGAAAGTAGTTGGAGGGAGGTGAGAATACTAAGGCGGCCGCTGCACGAACTGTTCAGGGATCAGCTGGTCCCTTGCGCTGGAGCGTGAATAACCGGTTGAGGCATGAATGTCCGACCGGGGACCGAGCGCACCTTGTCCGTCGTTATGAACTTGCATTGGGCTATACTGCAGGATCTGGGCAAAGTGAGTCGATGGACTCTGCCATAGATGGAAAAGGGCCTGGCAGCTGTATGACATGCAAGCCGGCAGTCGTGGTTCTGATTGTAACTCTGTGGTGCTGAACCATTCTACATAGCTGCATTCAGGTGACTCTGTTCTCCATTGTTTCAGATTCAAGCATCGAAGTGTCCGTGAATCTTAACACTTTGTTGAGAAGTGTTGTATGTCAAGGCAGCACATTTACTGCAGAGTCATGTTCCGACTTACTGCTCGTTCTTAACCTGCGCGACCCCACGGACTATCGCTCGCGACTTGTCAGGAATTTGATGGAAGGCCGATCCACTTCGGACCCAAAGGTTTGGCTTCGCGATAAAGAAGAGCAAAAAATGGACGGGGGGAAAGATCGATCCTTGCAGCCTTTTATTGCCACCATTCTATGACTGCGTGGATGGATATTCACGCCAATAACGTGCTTTGTGTGGTGTGTCCTTCACTTTACTTTGCAAAGGATCCGCTCGGAGAGAGGTAATGAACGGGTGCACGTGAATGATGAACGCATTCGGCGGTAAGTAAGACGAGGAACATGCAGTCCATCCTACCTTCCTCTTCGTCGACTGACAGATTCGACAGAACAAGCCCCTAAGCACTTTGATGCTGGCGAACTCACCCTGGCCTGAACAGCGAATGGACATCGGCGGAGTAGGCGGCGCCGGCCGACTTCGAGGTCCGAGCTGCATTCGTGGATCAGACCGCGGACTTGCTTCTCCAGTCATCCGATGGAGTGCTTTTCAGCTTGAAGTGCACAAGCCGATCCACTCTCCTGCATCGACCTTCTGGCTGAATATGGTCCTCTATGCTCAGCCCGACGAGGCGGACGGGACCAGCCAGCAGCCGCAGCCCGTCGAATACCTCGGCCTGAGACTGATCTCGATCGAAATCTCAATGACGGTCATGGCCGATAAACGAAGTCCTTGCCCTTGATTCGCCAGACACTAATAATGGATGACTCGCAGGTGTCCAATCCAAGATTGACACCATCGACCGTCCAGAAGGTTGGCTGGGCGGAACAACCGGCTCGTCGGCTCCGGCCCAGAGGTGGCAGTGCCCTTACCCGGCTATTCCCGGAGCTCATCAGCACGATCGAGCCTGATCGGCGGCCACCGTCCTTCCTATCACATTCTCGCGCGAACCCTTGCGGGCCGGCGCCTTCCGTTAATCCGGGACGCCACCTGTGCCGATGTACGATGAGGCGGGGCCGGGGCGTCATTCAGTCGGTCGCTGTCGGCCGCTCCCAAATGGAATTCTGCAAGGTCCGGGCTAGACGCCGGCAGATGAGGCGAGGTCGGCGAGGTGATCGATCATGATCGAACAACCTTGTGGGCCGACGCAAAATCGGCGTATGAGCGAAATCGGACGGCGAGCTATCTATATACAGCCAGCGTCATCGATCTTTGACTCTTTGCGCTTCGACACTCCGCCCTCCTCTTGCCGTTCCCCTCCTAATTCCCCTCCTGCTTCGTCTAATCGCTCGAACTTCTCGTGGTTGCTGTAATTGGCAACACCAACAACGCTCATTCGACCCGATCATCCCATAATTCCTGTATACACCTTTTGGCCTTTGAACCAAAATCCCACTCTATCGCCGCCGCCAGCGAACCCCGCCGCACCTCAGCCTGCAGGCAACCAGCCCAGATCACAACACCTCATAGCAACGTACACCTTCTCCCCCTCTCCTATATCCCTCAACACCGAGCGAACGATGGCCTCCCCACGGCTCTCCTCCTTCCCTTCTTCTCGTATCGACTCCCCGGGCTTCGAGCGTCATTCTTCCGAAACGATGGTCGATACCCCTCTCCCCTCTGCACGGCATTCCGAGGACGGAGCTCCAGAAAGAGAGAACCGCGTAGCGGGCACGGGATCGGGTGTGATCGCTGAGGCTGCGGAAAGCGAGAGCAGCTTGGACTTGACTTCGCCTAGTGGGCCTGGAACCCCTGCTGAGCCTGCCGAGCCGAGGAAACCGGTCGACAGGCCTGACAAGCCTTATTCCAGTACGTCCTTCCTTCCTTTCCATTTTCCTGCAGGATCTGACTCGCACTGGCAGTATTCACCCGGAAAGAGAAATGGTTCATCGTATTCATGACCGCCGTCGCGGGCTTCTACTCCCCCCTCTCAGCCAACATCTACTTCCCCGCCATCCCCGTTCTCTCAGAAGCGTTCCACGAGCCCGTAGAGCTCATCAACGTCACCGTCACGGTCAACATGATCTTCCAGGGCATCTCCCCGATGCTGTGGGGCTCGTTGGCAGATAGCGAGCGGTGTGGTCGGCGGCCAGTTTACCTCGCTTGCTTGGCCTTGCTCACTTTGTCCTGCGTTGGCTTGGCACTAACGCCGACGAACGCGTACTGGCTGTTGGTGCTGCTCCGGTGCTTTCAGGCGGCTGGGTCGGCGCCGGTGATCGCCCTGGGCGCAGGGACGATCGTCGACATAGCTACGAGTGCAGAGAGAGGCGGCTTCCTAGGGCTATTCAACGTCGGCCCCATGATCGGCCCCTGTATCGGCCCCGTTATCGGCGGGCTGCTGGCCGACCAGCTCGGATGGCGGTACGTGCCCCCTCATCCTCTGCCCTAGTCTCCAGTTCGGAAATGCTGACGCGAGCATGATAGCGCCGTCTTCTGGTTCATGGCCATCGCGTCGGGCGTCGCATTCCTCTTCGAAACCGCCCTCCTGCCCGAAACGCTCCGAACGATAGTAGGCGACGGCAGTGTCCTCCCACCCCGTATAAACCGCCCCTTAATCCCCATCCTCGGGCGTGGCCGCAAGGCCCCCGCCGGCAGCGTGCCCGAAAAGTCACAGGGGCATCATACGCCCCTGACGGTGCTCAAGCTTTTCCGCAATAGGGACTTGTGCTTGGTGTTGTTCTCCAATGCCGTGCCGTACTCCGTGTTCTACGGGGTGATCACCACGATGTCCCCTCTCTTCCTGGCCAACTACCCCTGGTTGACAGAGTCCGATATCGGCCTGTGTTACTTGGCGAACGGGGGCGGGTGCTTATTGGGGAGTTTCACAGTGGGGAAGATGCTCGATTGGGAATGGCAGCGCGTCAAGCGGCAGGCTACTGCCAAAGGCCAGCTGGAGGACGGGGGGAGCGGGGCGAAAGGCGGTGTGCCGGTCGAGCACGCAAGACTGCGGACGACGCCTCTCTACTGGGGCGCCGCGGCCGCTTGTGTGCTGGTGTACGGCTGGCTCACGCATGCCCGAGTGCACATCGCTGTGCTCCTGCTCTTCCAGTTCCTCATCGGGTGGCTGATCACCGCGCTGTTCAATATCAACCAGACCCTGCTCATGGACCTGTTCCCGGGGCACGGAGCGGGCGTGACGGCGTGCAATAACCTCGTGAGGTGCTTGATGGGCGCGGCGTTCGTCAGTGTCGAGAACTATATCCTTGATGCCGTCGGGCCAGGGTGGGGGTTCACGATCTTTGCGGGGATGGTGGGGGCTGCGTATCCTGCGTTGGTGGTGGAGTGGAAGAGGGGGAAGAGATGGAGGAGGGAGAGGGAGGAGAGGGAGGCGAGGAAGATGGTTCTGAGGGAGAAGAAGAGGTTGGAGAAGGAGCGGGAGAGGGAGAGGAGGGGGGAGGAGATGCGGGCTGCTGGTGCGGAGTCGAAGAAAGCTGGCCAGTAGACGGTCGCTTCCTCCTTTCTTCTTGCTTCTTGCTTCTTGCTTTGCTCTCCTCTTTCTCCTGGGATTTGGGTGTTTTGGACTGGTGATTGCACATAGATGAGAGGCCTAGATTGTCTGATTACGCACTTGTAGCATATTCCGCACGCACTTTTATTCCTCATTAGACGGCATACATATCTGCTTTTTTATGTACCAACGGGTTACAATGAGCTCCCCGGGTGTTTCTGCTGCGTGGTGTACAGGAAGACCCTAGATCGACGTCATTAGGATGGTTGAATAGACCAAGTCGGAGTCGAGCGGTGCTTGTCTCCGAGAGAGTTGGTCGGGCTCAAGCACCGCCTGATGCCTCGAAAGCTGTATGTCCAGGATTGACAGCGCGGGCTGAAGGCGTGGCGGGATCCGAGTTATCGGCAAAAGCTCGTGGCCTGAATCCTGCACGCCGCGAATAGTGTGTGTCCAGGTAAATATGTCCAGGTAAATGTCGGCGGCTACCCGAATTGTCGGTCGAATGCCCCTCCTGGTAAGGCGCACAAGTGATGGGGATCAGTCGAAGGAGTTCGTCCTCTGGGCAGACCGGTCAGCCCCTTCCAGTCGATAGTTCGTTCCCCGCTTGGATCATGAGCGCAATAGCGGTCGCGACGATGAGGGCGATCACGCAGAGCAGGATAGCGCCCATGTACCTATAATTCCAACCATCAATCCACCCAATCCGCGTAGATAGGAAGTAAAGAGCGCACCTGAAATGGCCCACAAACCCAACCTGTTTCTCCAGTCCAATCCTAACGTCCCGATAGCTCCACCAACCCCCTCCAACAAGCGCCAGAGTGCAGACGAAGTAGAGTGCACCGAAAGTCATCGATTCGCCCTTGGGGAGACGTTGTTGTTCGTCCTTTTCTTGGGTCGAGTCTGGCGTGGGTAAACGGGTGCGAAGCATAAGCGCCGCTGCTACGAGTACGAGCAGGAAACAGAGCCGGACGTTGGAGAGCCATGTTCGTTCCAATGCTGTTTTAGCATCAGCCTTCACGTTCTTGTGGGCGAAAGGGGAAAGGAGATAACGGACCGCAGAAATCCCTCGCCGCGCTCCCTTCGTTCCTCACCAACCCCTCATCCGGCACGTCCAAATCCTCGCTACTCGCATACCTGCTCGCTGTCATCTCCTCCCTACTGCTACTCCGCTTGAGCGCAACAAGAGGGATGCTGACCGCCTCCCTAACAGCGTTGAACTTCGCCCTCGCAGTGGCAGTGACGCCGACGCCATTGGCCGAAGTAGTTGGCTCATTTCTGCCATCGACGACGTGAGTGTGTGAAGAGCTGGGCGATGCCTGTGCGGCAGGGGAAGCCGATGAGGCGGCCATATTGCGCGACGGTGGGAGGCGATGGCGCGACTCGGAGGTGAGGAGAAGGCGAAGCGTGGGATCGGGCGAAGGAAGTGATCAGGGATCGCGCGTTACGTCAGCATTCTTGGCGTTTCTGATGGCATGCTTGCGGCGAGCCATTTTGCCACAATTTTGGGAAGGAACTCATTGTCACCGATTTCCTTTCAATGAAGTCGGCAAGTTACCATAATCATGGGAGACGTGGACAAGCAGCTCAGAAGTCGCCCCGAAGTAAAGGGGAAGGCGCGATCAGCGCAGCAATCCACGAAATGACCATTCTTTTCCTTTCAAATGCTACTGACATATCCACATTCCAATCCCAACCTCAAGCCTTCTTAGCAGCCAACAACTCCTCCTTAAAGTCCGCAACAGCACCATCAAACCCTTTCTCCTCATCCGGGTTCTCATACCCCAACGAAAACGCCAGCGAGTTATCGTACGACCCCGCCCACGTACGGCAGATCGCGTACGTCTGCGGCTCGAATTGGTATTTGACCAGCTTGGTCGCTTCGGGCCCGCCGTATTTCTCGAGCGCGTTCAGGATGTCGCGGGTCGTGATTGTTATGCCGGGGATGTTGATCGAGCGGTGGTGCTTGGGGTACTGGCGTGCGTACGGGTCAGTGCCTGGCAAGCGACGGAGGGATTGTGCGGGTGGGGGCGGGACGAACCTTCTCGGCGGGGATCGTGATAGTATACACGATATTCCTCACCACAGCCTTCGGACTCCCGACCCAAATCCGCATATTATCGATGATCGGGTCCTTCGGGTCGTTCGTACTACCCCGGCGCACCCACATGAGCCTCCTTCTTCCCCACTGAACCAGGTGAGCGAAATAATGACTCACATGGGGCAAATGCTCTCCTTCCCTTGCAGAGGCTCCCTGATCAAGCCCGAGATGAACGAGCTCGCAGCACTGCTCGGCGCTCCCGCGCGGACGGAGACCGTCGGCAAGCGGACGGAGCGGCCATCGATGAACCCTTTGCGCGTGTAGTCGAACACGAACATCTCCATGATAGCCTTCGCGATCCCATACGATGACTCGGGCGTGATGGGCGTGGAGCTACATCGCAGCGAAAAGCATGTGAGCCTCGTGAAGGGGAGATGTAGAGAGGAGAGGGACGCACTCGGGATCCACATGACTCTCCGGCAACGCCTTGGGCCCGCCATAGACCGCAAGACTGGACGAGAACACATACAGGATCTTGGGCTCGTTCGGGTACTGAGCACCGTGTTGACGCGTCGCTTCGAGCAGATAACGGTGGGAGTCGATGTTGACTGTTTTACGTGTCAGCTGGCGTAGTACGGGGATATGCAGCTGAGGAGGGGGAGGGGAGGACGCACCTTTGTAGCCGAAATCGAAGTTCGCTTCGCTGCCGCCGCTCATGATGCCATGCAGCGCGAAGCTGTCCCCGCATCAGCACTCCCACCCCAGCTCTCTACAACAAGGAACGAAAAGGAGACGAAGGGACCACGTACACGCCGTCAATCCTCCCATGCTCGAAAAGCGTCTTCGCCACCTCCGGCTTGGTCAGGTCCGCCCCGATGGACGTGACCCTCCCTCCTGGCCGAGCGGCAGGAGCATTGATATCGCACACGATGAGCTTTACATCCGGGTAGTGGTCCAGGAGGTAAGAGACGAGGCGGTCACCCACGAAGCCTGTCGTTGGGAATCGTCAGCCCCTGCTCAGCCCGTGGTGGAGAGATGGGCGGTGGAGGTGATAGGAATCGGACGGGATGGCGACGCACCTCCTGCTCCAGTGATGAGGATCGTCTTGAGGTGCTTTGGGAGGGTGGGGACGGACATGGTTGCCAAGGTGAGGGTTCAGGACAAGCGGGTCAGACGAGGGTAGGAGTGTATGTACAGCACGGCACACGGTGGGCAGATAGGGACGGACGTCGACCAGCTGGCAAAGGCTATATAAGGGACAGACGTGTGCTCGCTGTCGACCGACCTGTTGCTAGTTATCCCGACCCAGAGTTGGAGGGCTCGGTGGACTCCCCGTCACCTGAAGTATGGGCCGGCCATTGCCCCGCGGGGAGGCGGCGGGTGGACCGCGCCGGCTTCCCCGCCGCGTCCACCGGGAGGCCCGGAATATCGGCTCACTGCCACCTCCGCTTCTTTAGGCCGATGAGCCCGCCCTTTCGGACTTTCTTCACACCGATCACTTTGTTTTAATCTCGATCGTACTACTTATTGAGGCGATCGTTCGCACTTCACAACCGGACATTTCAAATCTCAACCGGGTAACCCTTCTCCTTCAGAATGGACTCGCTCAGCGACCACAACTTCTTCGCAAGCTCCTCGTTCTTGGCTTGGTCCGTCTCCGTGCCGGTCTTACCGTAGGGCTCCGTGATGTATGCGCCCTGGTACTCGGAATCCGTACCCTTCTCGCATACTTCAGGCGCGGTACCAGCCCACAGCGAACACTCTGCGCCAACATCGGCAGACTTGAACATCACGGAGGCCACACCCTTGAGAACCGTGCCCAGCACGCCGTATGCTTGCTCTGCGCCTTCCTGTTGGTCTAGACAAACTATCAGCGCCTGGTAAATACTCGGTGGAAGCGACTTACCGGTCTTGACGGCGCCCGGGTGCACAGCGACGGCCATGATCTTGTTGCCTTCCGGAGCAAGCACTTTGCGGACGAGCTCTTTGATGAACAACCTGACGAGCAAAATCAGCTGGAGGGACAACTACGCGTGACTGATACACTACTCACACATTCATCAGCTTCGAGTTGGAGTACCTGCGGCTTGGTTAGCTAGCGGTCCAGCTCAAAGGCAACCAACGCTCACAGCCTGTTCGGGTCCCTCTCCTTGTTGACCTCCTCCGCACTCTCAAACTTGAGGTCGCCATTTGCCATCCGATGGTTCTCACTGGCAGTACTAACGATCCTGACACTTCCAGGCTTCACATCCTCCCTCTCCGCCGTCTTCCTCAACAACGGCAACAGCTTGTCCGTCAAGTAAAAGTGGCTCAGATGGTTAACCTGGAAATGGTTGCCCATGCCGTCTTTCGTCAGGCCGTAGGGCGCTACGCCAATGCCGGCATTCCAGAAACAGAGGTCGAGACGGTCTTCTTTCGAAATGCGCTCAGCGAGGGATTTGACCTCGGAGAGGCTGCCTAGGTCCACGGGGAGGAAATGCGCTTGGCCATGCTTCCCTTCCTGTGCCTATGCATGTCAGCATCTGTCGCGTCGATTAATGGGAAGAGAGAGCACGCGCCTTCTGGACAGCACTGTTGATATCCGCTACCGCTTGCTCTCCGTACTCATCAGGAGGCGCAGCAATGAGCACCTTCGCGTTCGCTAGGGCGAGGCCTATGCGTAGAATAAGCATCATCGCGCACAAGCTAGATATATGCGCATATACTTACCCATCGCGATGTACTTCCCGAGACCGGCTGAGCCACCGGTGACAACGGCGACTCTGCCGGTCAAGTCGGGAATGGCGGAGAAGAGATAGCGTTTGGAAAGGTAGTTGGCCATGTTGATTCGGTATGATAGTTAAGTTGGTATGAAGACGGTGTGAGAGCAGTTGGTAGAGATGACGGACTTCATGTTGGTATATATGCACTCGATGAAGCGTGACGTACTGGGCGAGAGCAAGGAGGATGGGGAGGGCATTAGGGATCGGCGATGTCTGACCAGATCGGGCGATAGGGTTGTGTCCCTCCTTATGTCAGGAAACTGGCGTATGGACTTGGATTGGATCAGGCATGTAAGCACCTGCAAGTGACGAGCGTGTATGCAGCCTAACGAAGAATGTTCGTCCTACTGGTTCCAACAGCTGCTCTTCACTCAAATCGCACGGGCTTTTAATGGCGGCACGTACTCGCACGACGGCCGACTTCAAGCACCCAGTGCTGCTCATCGTGACCGGGCTTCAGAGTTTGCTTGATTTCCATCAGGCAAGCAAAGGATAGTTATCTGACAACCCCTTGTTGGCTCCCCAGATCAACGAAGAGGCGCTTTTGTGAGAAGCGCCGGAAGCCCTACTGTCTTCGCGAATCATGGGTTTCCGAAAGGGCAGGCAGAGTCGTGTCGTCCATGAGGCGTCCTTCCAACCATTATAACGGTCCGCATGTATGGATCGCTACTCTGTCCCTCCTCTTGTCGTTGTATAGCGGAGTCGAACCCACCAACCTTGGATTGTATGGAAGCCTACATCGGTGAGCAACTTGATCACGTAGCATGCGCACGCTGCTGAAAGGAGTGCGCGATGCGAATCACCAACAAGCTCCTCCTGCTAAGATGCTACAGCCACCTCCGGTGCCATCCGAAGTTCCCGCTGTTTTCCTGGATCCGACTGCGGACCTTCTCCTCAAATCGTCGGATGGCGTGCTCTTCCGGGTGCACAAAGCGATCGTCTCAGTTGCCTCAACAGTCTGGAGGAATCTACTCCAAGATGCACGTCCAGAGTCCCCGTCTGGCACTGCAGCAGGCACCGAGGAGGAACCGATCGGCTGGCCCGAGTCGGCACAAACGATCATCGACCTGCTCTACCGCATGTACCCAATTCCCAAACCCGACCTCCCAGGTCTGGAACGAATGTTCGCTATGGCCGTCGCGGCTGATAAATGGGGGATGGACTGGGTCCTAGAATGGGTCCAAGCAGAGCTGCTCCGACCGGAGAACTTCTGCCAGCGGCCGCTGGGGATTCATAATCTCGCCTGCAACCTTCGTCTTACGGAGTTTCAGAAGCAGGCGGCAAGGCAGTTGGTAGAGCTGCACGACCCGAACGATGATTGCCTCAGCGCCGATCTGCACGGGCTCACCGCGTGGATGTTCGTCAACCTGTGCAAATTGCGCCGCGAGCGCATCGACTTCTGCCTCGCAGCCGTGGACGAGCTCTTTCCCACTTTTTGCCCATGCGGTTCGTTAATACGCTATAATGGGGAGAAGACCGGTCTGAAGAAAGAGCTGTCCGCCCATCCCGGCCCCCACGCATTGCCGGTGCTGAGCCCTCTAGTTGATCTCCGACTTGAGGCCGAATTCAACTGTGCCATAGGTTCTGAGTTCTGCCCCGATGCGCCTGAGTGGCTTCAGACTCAATTCCACACGCTACGTGGTATGCTTGAGGAGTGGAACATGTAAACAGTTGAGGTGAAGCATAAACGACGTAGAACTGTGGCTCATTGGTCTCGCTTCCAATGAGGATGAGTTCGTGCTTGTTTATTAGTTACGAAACATGCGATTGAGACTTGCAGAGGGTTCCTTGGTGCAGATTGCTATTCCACCCTACACGGCACGCACAAAGAATGAAGCGTGTATTGTTTTGCCTTGCTTCTGGTCGAAGTCCATATCATGCATTCGGACTCGGCATTGGCGTTGTTAGCTCATCGCCCAACCACAGGCGCAGGGCAGATCGAGCAATCATGCCTCCCTCGCTTCATCGTGACGCGCACAGGTCTCATGGTAATAGCGAATGGTTGCTGTTCATGAATGGTATGACAACAAGTACATAAAAGTACAATTGCATGCGTACAAAGCTGATCGAGTCCTCCATACAATACATCTCAGACCAGGGCCTTAGCCTTCGGCGCGCCAACCTTGATACCCAAAGCCGCCGCTTTGTTCGCCTTGGGACCAACCTTGATCCCCAGGCTTGCAGCCAGGTCTTTCCGCTTCTTCGCTGGCGGTGGTATAGCCGCCGCGATCGGATTGGCAACAATTGCGCGTGTCGATTCTGATAGTAGGTCCTTCAGATCTGGCTGAGCACCGTCCGCTTTCCGTTTGACGGTTATGGTCGATGGTGTTGTCGGCTCTGCAGAGCTGGACGAGCTGCTCGATCCGCCAGGTGTGGATGTCGATGGACCTGCAACCGCAAGTCCAGGTGGTGGCGCAGGTACTTTGGCGAAGACTTGTCGTACGAGCTCTTCGTCTTCCTCGTCCTCCCGTTTTCGCTTCAGGTCCTCCACATCCACCCGATCCTCAATCGCCTTCTCCAGGATCTCCTCCACCTCTCTCGCGCTGACACGCTCGTTCCTCGCGTTCCTCGCCCGGATGTCTCCCAGCGCATCAAGAATATCCATCTCGCGCTTAGAATCCAGCGTCCTATTCTCCAGCGCCTTCATAGGGTTATTCTCCTCCTCCTCAAGCTTCGCCAGCTTGTCCTCCTCCTCGATGGCTCTCTCTTCCCTCCACGGCTCAAAATTCCGACTCGCACCATGCTCAGCCTGATAATCCGTATTCTTCGGGTCAGTCTTGAACGTGATCTCCGCACTACACAGCGGGCACTTGATATAAAACCGGAAGATCTTGATCCCGTAGTAGTCTTCCCCTTCGACAGTCTCTTTCCGTGCGTTGAACTTCTTCCCTTTGTAGATGTACTCGCCGCAGGAGTTGCATCGCATTGAGAAGGGGGTCATGAGACGGACGACTTGCTGGGTGGGCCGCCCGCCCTTCCGCCGCGGGATCTTCGCGGGGTCGAAGTCGGGCGGGTAGTATTTGTTGAGGACCTTTCGCTCAGACATCTCGTTGGGGTGCTACTACGTGGGTGCAAAGGGTGTGAAGGGCGAGCGAAAAGTTGAAGATAGAGAGACGTCGTCGTGCGTGCGCAAGGAGTGGGCGCTCATCCGACTCACTCAGCAACCAGCAAAGAGCGCCAATTTGATTCCGTCAGTGGCGATACACTTCCTTCCACCTGAGGACGCTCAGGAATCCGGGCAACTGTTCTGGATCTGGATCTGGGCGCGCGTCCAGAACCGGACCCTATTTCGGACTTATAACCCAATTAAGATGAGTAATTTTGTTTTATTCCTCTATTTAAGCGTACATACAAGCTTTAAGTACATAAAAAAGAAAGCTAAGTAATAAAAATCAGTAAAAATTGAAAATTTTGGCAGAGCTTCGCCGTTCGGGCCCTGCCCGTATTCAAAAATGTGTGCCCGGCCCGACTGAATTGCCCCCTCCTCCTCCATACTCGAGAACGTCCCTGTTGGAAGGGGAATGCGGGGGAGCGGGTGGGATGCGCTGGACAAGCAGGTACCGTGAACGGTGGCCTGCTTGCCGAAGGTACCGTGAGCGGTGACCTTGACTGTCGAGGCGCCGTGAGCAGCCACCTTGCTTGCTGGAAAGCTTGGATAGGCGCCGTGAGCGGCCACCTGTTTTGCTGGAGGAAAGAGGAAGGCACCGAGTACAGCCACCTTTAGAGCATTGTGGAGGGAAGGGGGAAAAGAGGAGGATAGAGGGAGGGGGGGGTACCGAGCACGGTGACCCCAGTCGGAGTTGAGCAGAGGAAGGAAGACAGTGAGCTCAGCACCCACGGTTCCTGGGACCTTGGGACCAGGTCTGAGGGGCAAAAAGCAACGTGATTTACATCCGTTTGATGTGCACGTGGCCGTTTGTTTCCGTCTGTACTGTACACGTTGCGTCGCGTTGTGTATTATCTGACTGTTAACGTTCCTCGTTTTGTCCATCGTTCTGAACGAGTATATGAGTATGTCCGTGTCGCGTTCGTCGTCCGTCAACAACGATCTATTAGCACCAGTCGGTACGTTCTTTATCTCGTTTGTCGTTGTTGTTTCTGACTGTCATTGTGTCTTTGGCTGATTCTGGCGTTCGCCTTGTCTGTTGTCTGTTCTGTTGATGTTGCTGTTTACTGTTGGTTGATTAGCCGGTATCCGGCGTGTTTCGTTGGTGAATGGTGATGTCGGCCCGTTAAGGGAAGAAAATGGCCACTGGCTACTTGGCGCGACTGAGTTACGGATGTGGTACGATTTATTGGGTTGTTTCGTAAGCCCTCAGGATGTGTCTGAAAGTGTCTTCGACCGTGACGTGCGTGACATTTTATTACAAGGTATGACTGTGAAGGATTTGGTTACTGCGTATCCATATTTTACCAAGTCGGAAATGTCGCGTATCAGTAGTATGGGTCATTACCATGACTCGTTCTCTTTATTGATGAAGAAGTCTGATATGTTGAGTCGTTTACAGTCTCGTGCTTGTACTTGTCGTGAATGCTTTCAGGTTTGTTTCGTTTTCCGGCTCAGGTGGACGCGTCGACGTACTGGCGAGGCATCAGTTCCTATTCCTGCCATTAGTAACGATGGGTTGCCAGAAAGAGGTCGTTATGTTCCGACTCAGTCGGTGTTTCCTACTCATACTGGACCGTCTATCATGAACGTGGATGCAAAGCGTAAGTTGATTGAGGATACGAGTAAATTTCTGTCAGTGGATAGTCAGATGCGGTTTCCTTGTGGTACGTGTGGACGTGGTTGCGTAAGGGCTGAACTGGTACAGAGAGATGTTACCGAGATTGATCTTTCACTTCTTGTTGATGACAGTATACCTTCGAATTTACTTCCTCTGTCGTATAATGTGTCTGCGTATGGCGGAGCCATCTTACATCCTGATTGTCTGTCATGTCGAGATCGATGCGAGGGCAATATCCGTCTATGTAAGTCATGTGCGACATCATTAGGTGATGGTCGGGTTCCAGAATTTGCCTTCGCCAACGGGTATTATTTCGGTTTGGATCGAGTGCCGCCGTCAGTACAGTCTGCTTTGGACTCTGCGTCCGTGTTTGATCGTTTACTGGTGTCACGGGTTAGGGGTAGTACGGTGACTTTCAAGTACAGCGATAAGATGTTTTCAACGGTTCCAGGTGGTCCGCGGTCATCGTCTCAGAGTTATACCAAAGGTAACGTCATGATTTTACCTCAAGATTTCTTGTCATTAAATAAGGTGTTACCGCCGCCTCCTGACGAGGTCAATAAGTCGGTGGTTGTTCTTTTTAGTCCTTCCCAGTCTCGTACAGAGAAGACGATAAGGAGCTTTCGTCCTGTTATGGTCACACCGGGTATCGTTCGAGTCTTGATACAGTTTCTTCTTGCATATAACCCAGCTTATTCAATAGACGGTTATGGTTTTGACGGGCCATGTCAGTTCAGTGAAAGTAATTGGTCTGCTTTATTTCCTTCATCCGTATCTACAGAAAACTACTCTGACTTGCCACCGTCGGTTTCCGTGGGACACTTACGTGAAACTGACCCGGCCGTGACTGCTGGATCCTCTTATGATGGTCGGGAGTATGTTGTTTCGGATGGGCAGGTATCGAATGGGATTCTCGTTGATACGGTCGGTTGGACTGAGTCCGATTTGACAAATTCGAATTATGATCGTATGAAGTTATCTGCCTTGTCTTGGTGTTTACAGGGCAAGCCGTTCATTAGAAATGTACCGGGTACAGTTTCTATAAATGATTTTGACTGTCCCTACCTGTTGACGTGGATGTGGCCACATTTGGATCCTTTTGGTCTTTTTCGTTTCGGGAAGGATCGGTTTGGAAGATCGGTCGATTTGAGAAAGCAAGTGAAGCATTTATTGTCTCTGTATAAGTCTCCGTTTGCCATTGACCCGACCTTTGGTTTCATATGCTATAATATAATCAGGAAGCGAGAAGTTTACCGGACTATACGATTTCGTGTAAAGTCGGTTGAACGTTCGTCTATTTTAAATAGATTACAGTCGATTTCGGTGGATGTGTTGACGGCATTTGAGGCAAAGGTCCGCACAAATCCGGCTTATCGTCCAAGTAATGATGGAGAAAGGTCTATTCAATCTATCTTGAGACGTTTAAATTTCACCTGTATGTCTCTGCCCGGATCTCCGGCGCATAAGATAAAGTGTCGAAATGAAATGCGTAGTATGTCTTACGTCTTGTCCACACCGGCTTTGTACATTACGATCAACCCGTTCGATCGCGGTCATCCTCTAGTACGGTTACTGTCTGGGGAGAACCTGTCGATGGACGACGCTCTTCGTGGTGATATTGAGTTAAACGCGTTCAAACGTGCAGTCCTTGCTGCTAAGAATCCTGTCGCCTGCGCCACGTTCTTTAATACGATCATGACTGCGTTTATCGAGCATGTCTTAAGGTACGGTCAGAGTGAACCTGGTCTGTTCGGTAGATGTACAGGTTATTATGGAATGGTTGAAGCACAGGCTCGTGGGACATTACATTGTCATTATATCATATGGTTGGACGGTCATTTGCCGCCTCAAGCTATGAGGGAACGTTTAGGGACAGATGCCGATTATAGACAGACTCTGACATCTTGGTTGGAAGACATTATCAAGTCGGAGTTACCGTCTACATTGTCGGTCGTGACGGACTCTTCGGTCAAGAAACCTAATTTGTCAGGTAGTGTAGACAGCAGAACTCGGTCTGTTCCTCTGATAGATAACCTATCTACGGACCAGTTCGCGTCTTTATTTGCGGAAGAAGTTGAAGCCCTTGCTGTTCAGTGTAATTGGCATGTACATAGTGCAACGTGTTGGAAGTATTTGTCTCCTTCTGAGAAACGTAGTGATAAGACGTGTCGGATGCGAATGGACGGTACCACCCGTCCGATATCGGTCTTCGATCCTGTAACTGGTACCTTGAACCTCCGACGGCTCCATCCTAGGATCTGTAATTATAATGATGTCTGTTTGTTTTTATTTCGGTGTAACATGGATATTAAATTTATTGGATCAGGTCAGGCAGCCAAGGCATTAATGTACTACGTGACCGATTACGTCACGAAGTCGGATCTTCCCGTCTATGAGGGGCTGTCGGCCCTTGGATACGTCTTAAACTCAATAGGTTGCTTCGATGATCGTCTTCCGGTCGATGATGATCGGTCCTGGAAAGTCGTGACGCGACTTGTAAATGCGATTATGTCGCGGAGAGAGGTTTCGCAGGCACAGGTCATGGCGGATTTACTCGGTTACGAAGATCATTATACTAGCGGATCGTTCGCTAACTTGCTGTGGGGATCTTTCGATCGTCTTTTTAGTTATCATCTTCGGGAAAGTGAAAATGTGTGTGACACACTGGATGTTGACGTTTTACCTCCTACGCGTCTGTTATGTCGTTGTTTGTCGACCCAACAGGCAAATGGTCCGGATACTGACGTCTTAGAGCCGGAGGCGACAGAGGATATCGTCATAGCATCTGAAAGTGTTACTGCATCTAATCAACAATATGATTATATGTACAGACCGGTTGCGCCCGCGTTTGACGAGTTATCTCTGTGGGATTTTGTCGCTTTGACTGTTAAGGTACCTTTATCGCGCGACCAACGAAGACTGGAACGCGACACGTCACCATACTCTAACCGTGGTCGTCGCTTACAGGAACGCGGCTTGTTTATGGCTGGTCACAGACAGTCTAGTACTCACTTTCTCCGTTTTCGTGAGCGTCCCGTATTTCCGGTCTTGTTGGGTCCGACGATACCACGTCTTGACGGTTCTGTAGAGCAGTATGAAGTCTGGTGTAGAGTCATGTTAATTCTTTTCAGTCCGTGGAGAAAGCCTTGTGATTTGAAGGACGTAGACGAATCTTGGACTTCCGTATTTGAAATGACTGAATTTCCAGACCACTTAAAGCAGGTGATGGACAATCTCGTCGTACAGCGTGACTGTCAATCTGTCAGGGACGAGTACCAGGCACGTCGGCGCCGAAATAAACGTACGTCTGCTTTATACGTGGATCCTTTAAGCGTAGATGACCTGGAGAATGCGGAAACTTTAGAGTCTCTTATTATGACGGATGATAGTTCGGATTCCGGTACGTCAGAGTCAGCTTCGTCGGTTCCTCCTGAGGTACATGCTGCTGTCTCAGCCGCTAATACAGCGTCTTTGTTCATGGCTTCAGTTTCCGAACCAGGACGATTACCGTATGTGACTGGTTGTGTACAAGACGTGACAGGGGAGGACCGCTCGGATATCCTTCAGTTGACCGCTGTCATGGTAAATGCCCGGAAGCGTACGCGGGAAGACGTTCTAGATGGTACGAGTGATGCCCGACCATCTCGACGGTCGCGATTGACTGTAAATCATCAGGCAATCATAGACGTCACAGTTAGAGAAGACTCGTCGCGTTCAGGATCGTCATGTTCAGGCATTCCAGTAGTCTTGCGAATTAGTGACGTCGTAGAAGACCTTCTCTCACGAAGGAATATGCTGAACAATCCGGAACAAGCTAAAGCGGTTCGTTTGATTGGGTCTCATCTGGAACGGGGTGACGAAGATGAACAACTTTTGATGTATATTGGCGGCGTGGCGGGTACTGGTAAAAGTTATGTGATCGATACTTTAGTGGAACTCTTTACCAGTCTAGGACGACGTTCTAGTTTGATGTTAACAGCCCCTACCGGTATTGCGGCCGTAAATATCGGAGGGTTTACGGTTCATTCTGTTACTTGCATCGGAAATAGTACTCGTCAGGGCCATGACCGCGGATCGGCGGGCATGTTACAAACCATGTGGAAAGACATTTCTTACCTTGTTATTGACGAGATATCTATGATAGGTGCCGGCTTGTTAAGTCGTATTTCTCAAAAGTTAAGTATAGCCTGTGGTAGTCGTAACCGTCATGGATTGTCGAAACCCTTTGGAGGATTGAATGTGATATTTACTGGTGACTTCGGTCAGTTGCGTCCCGTACGTGCAAAGTCTCTTTTCGATTATAGACTGGTTCGGGAGATTCCGCAGGTCATTTCAGAGTCCTGGACCGGCCAATCTGATCTTTATGGGGCGTGTTTATGGCGTCAAGTAAGGACCGTTGTCTTACTGAAGACGAATGTTAGACAGGAAGGTGATCGCCGTTATTGTAACTTGTTGGCTCGTATACGACAAGGTATCGCATGGACGGGTCTCAGTCCGTTGACAGAAGCTCAAAAAGGTGTGGAAGAGTATGGAAACTATACGTGTTCGGACTATGACGTTTTAAGATCGAGATGTATATCTGTAATAGCTCGGCAACCAAACGGACCTGACATCTTGAAGGAGTTTAGGGACGTTCCTTTTATAGTCACTACCCGGTCTATTCGCGATGAGCTGAATGTACGAGGGGTAAAGAGGTTTGCCCAAGTAACAGGCCAGGAAGTTCATTACTATTATGCACAGGATTATATTGAACAACGCTTACTGAACGGAAAAGTCCAGTCTCATTTACGTAAATTACCTTGTAGTATAACTGGGGATGCATTAGGTGCCTTGCCATTGGTGCTAGGTATGCGGGTCATGATCACAGAAAATGTCGCTTTGAGGTATAGAGTCGTGAATGGAGCAGAAGGTACGGTCCGTGATATCAAGTACGAGACTGTTGATGGCGTTCGAGTAGCAGTTATGGTACTGGTTCACGTGCCGCAATCTAATATGTCTGGTATTGGTCTACAAGACGATGTTGTACCCATTGTTCCTGTTAAGACGAGTTTTGCATATAAACATCCCGGATCAGATACGCGTTTCACTGTCAAGAGAAGACAACTACCTTTACTTCCTTGTTACGCATATACAGACTACAAATCACAAGGACGTTCTCTGTCACGAGCGATTGTCGATCTTAGCGGTTGCGGTTCCTTACAGAGTATGTATGTCATGTTATCCAGAGTCAAGACGTTAAACGGTCTGTTAATTTTACGGGACTTTCGTCCCACAATCTTGTATTCTGCCTTGTCTGGTGAATTACGTAACGAGTTCGGTCGATTAGCCGAATTGTCTAATCGACCCTAATGGGTCGATGCCTGGGTAAATTTCGGCCCGGAAGTGGCTGTGACGATACCAGTCAGTATTCTGAAACTCGTCCCTTGACTGTCTATCCTCTGGGACTTGTCCTGTTCGCATCTGGTTAACGACAGTCTTTTACTTACTGTTACTTTCCTGAACATGCCTCCGAGTACGTCTTTCGTTAATCCGTACTCGTCCTGTTGTAACTTTCAGAGCAGTCCGTGCTGTTCTACGTACGCATGTATCTGTAAACGACACCATCGTCCATATCACACGATACCGGGACTTCTCCGTCTATCGGTCTCGTCGAAACCAGCTGCCTCACTTACCACCGGTTCCCGAATCAAATATACGGCCTTTTCTTTCGGATCTGTCTATCTTTTACTTCGACGACCTGGACGAGATGGGATCCCATGACTGTTGGTACTGGGATGGGAAAGCCTCGATGTGGGTCAAGGGATACGAAGGTTTACCGTGTCCTCGTTGGGACGGTTACTATCTATCGACCTGTAAGGTACCGACGTGGGTCAAGGGACAGAAACCGTTAAGGCGTCGCTGGCGAGAACAGCAACTCTTATCTCAGGTAATGCGTTTTGACCTGATACGTTGCTCCTGTTCTCATCTTTACTTGATCTAGTCGTCTCAAACTTCCGACAGGGTTGTTGATGGAGCTGACGCGGTCAGTCCTGCTGATGGTCAATGGTCTGATTACCCGGTATTGTAATGGTTCTGTAATGTACAGACTAGTGCTGATTCTTAGTTCAGGTTCATGTCATGTCGCTTGAGAATAACCGTCAATGCGACGAGCACTCGTTACACGGGAAATCGAACTCGGTTCGTTTACTTGGTTTCACAGTCGAGTCATCTTACTGATCAAGCATTTCGGACTTGGATTCTTAGCCTTCTCGTCGTGATATGTATCACTCCTCATGTGCGACCGAGTACTGTGTTGTCAGCGTTCTTCGATTGCAAGAAATACAAAACGCTCTAGATTCGCTGACTTCAAACCGTAAACGATTCGGTCACCATTAATGAAATTGTTCGGTATCAAATACGTGATCTGTAAGCTGTAATGGATCTCGATTGGTTATTCCTCGTACTCGAATGTAACAGTGGTCGGTTCGTCATCTTCGTTTCCATGCATGTTATCTTGTCTAATACGTGCTTGTTCTAAAGGCGATTCCTGTTTCATACCGTTAGTGCTTTTCGCATTCGGTGAATGAGTATGACTTACTGGGTGGGTATCAGTCCATGCCCCTAAACGAAGTACGTGATGTAGTACAAGATTCATAACTGGTCCGCGTTCGAGGTGTAGTAGTTGGACTGTAAACGCGATATCGACAAAGTCTCCTTCTTGGAACGCCATCTCGGTCGCTGGTCTCACCGTTCCCGTACTAGTCCGGACTCCTAGTTTGACGGGAATGCCTGGTGTCCACTTGTTCCGAATGCGGCGTGCATCTCCTTTCGGATCATCTCGAGCTTCAAGTGTCCGTTCATTTCCCGTCAGATTCTCGTTACGTTCAAGTCAGGGCATGTGTGTGTTACTTAACGTTCAGACGTACTTTGAAAAAAACTAACCGGTAAAACGATAGCGACGACATTGGTGAGTCTGAAAACGGCTTGTTGGTCTGAGCGTTACCGGTAACCGTAAAGAGGTATTGTCGGATAATGTTGATGTATTTGACCGTCTTCTTCCATACTTCTTCATGACCATATCCGGTAAGAGTCACGAACTGGGTAGCTCTACAGGCATCCTTTTCGAGCCTTGTTACAGTTATTAGAACGGTCGTCTCAGTGACTAGGTACGGAACTCACCCGTTCCAGTTACCCAGACGTGCCAAGCGACAGGACTTGATATGTCCGTGAATACGGAAATGCGCCGTCAGGTTAGCTTGATTGCACTTCGAATTCATCTTCCATACTATCTGCCAAGCACGTTTACGACGTAGACGATACTTTTCGATTACACGGACATCGAGCTGTTCATCGAGATCTACGGAACCATCGGATATCGTCTTGACATTCGTGTCCATTACGAGCTTCGCTTGCGGATGCTGCCACATATCTCTTAACAGTTCATCGCCCTCTGTATGTTAAAGTAAGAGACCGTAACTGGTTCTACTTTAAGGCTTTACATACCCGTAAAAAAGGCCATTCTTCGTATCGGTCAAAGACGAGTTAAAGTCTCCTGTACGAGTCGCGGTGAACTGAACCGGTCTTTTCCTTAAAACAGTCTCTCTTACAAGGGCTGACCGTGACTATCTTAGTAAGTACTTTCCTGGAAGAAGACGTTATCATTTCATCGAGTCCGGAACGAAGCCGACTTTCGATACACAATTATCTCCACACATCACATCTACTTTGATCCGCCCGTATCTGACCCATCCGTCTCATCCATTCATCGCCTTAGTCGGTCGGATAACGTGTGCCGGTCCAATAGCAAGTGACTTGTATGTTGTGTGGATGAATCGTCAGCCGTGATTGGTTCTGCCACATGAGGAAATATTGACTCCGTTTAGGGACAGAAAAGTAAAAAACGTTCCATAACGTCTCGCGACGATTTTCACGGCGATCAAACCCCAGCACTGTTTCATGTATATCAACTTCTTCATCCTTGTTCCGTTATCTTTCTGCCAAGTCCTACCGGCTGACCTACCTCCACTCGGGCGAATCGGACAGTGTGTGTCATGGACCAGACCCGATTCCATTCAGAGATTAATCGAAGGTCATGTCATGCCTCTTCATTCCCATCGTAGTAACTGAAACTGGAAATTTTAGGTGCATGGAACCTTCTGGATAAGTTAAAGAAGACGGTAATGTACTTTACGCGGACCGTGGACTGATTCTGGCACGGGCAGAAGCGTCGCATCGCTCTGCACGCATATGGTAAAGTTTCACTTCCAATACCCTGTCTCGTACTTCCCCGTACTCCTCGGCCAGGCATCGCCGTACTGATGGCATCCCGTAGAAACCGTGTCCACGTCTATATAAACAACGCACAAATCGTGGAGGGAAAGGGACAGCGGTATGAAGCGCAGGTCGTCTACCGTAAAAGACGGTGACGTTACTGGACGTTCGACGAATAGTAAGCGAACCCGTCGGTAAGTACTGGTCGGGCTACATCGTGAATTAATCTGACATTATCGACAGGGCATTAAGTGTTTCTCCAACTGAGGTCTCATCAGGTGCACCGTCCGACACCGACATCTTAGGTATCTTGACCGATCTTGCCGACTTGTCGAACGGTGTCGAAGATCGCATACAAACCGAAAGCCCTTTCGTCGCTCGTCCTCCTACAGATATGGTTGCAGTTCGTACGCCTTCTCCCATAAACAATAACAATATCGCGTCGACTACGCCTCTTCGACCTGATTCTCAGACCGTAAACGTAAAGGCGGGCACGGAAACCGACGAAGCCCAATCGGTACCGGTACTTGCCCATAACGGTACAACGTCCACCATCTCTCCGCCTGGCGTACGCGAAAGGGGTTCTAGTCTTGTCCCTTCCCTGAAAGGCAAAGAGTCGAGTTCGGGGTAAGTGCCGGTTCGAGTACGTGTGCGTGACTGACTTCAACCTGTAGGGCCGAACCGGTTTATAATGAGCGGGGGCAAGTCGTGGGACCTTTCGTATGTGACATCGTCGCAGTTAGCCTTCAAGAACTAACCGTATTTTAGCATGACGAATTTGATATGGACGCGGAATGGGGCTATTCCCCCGATCTGAACCGGTTCGTGCTGTGCTCATAGTGATGGTTTCTGTCTGATACTGTTTTAGTCGTATTAGTCAGCTCGTTACGTGGCGTAATCCGCGGACCGCGACGTATTCAATCGCAAATGTCCCGTCCGGTCTATACTGGGCAAGCAAGCCCTCTTCCAGTTCCGACTTTAACGAGTACCTGTTTGACCCGGACCGTCACGTTCCGGTCACGTTCTGGATCGTCGCCAAGTTGGCTGGTATTTTCTTATTGACGAGTACAGGGCAGCCTGAACGTCAGGCTAATGTGCTTTTAAGGCCATTAAGGGATCAGGACTTGGTTGCCGCGAAGGCATTACTGAGAAAGCACACTACCGATAAACGTACGTTCCGGATATGTTCTTCGCGAAGTACCGGTCTCTTACCAGTCCCTATCTGCAACATAGTATACATTCCTGCCGGTGGTCAGGACTGTATCAAAGTCGGAAAGTGGATGACGAAACGGGTTCCTCGGGAAGCTGCGGAAACGGTCCGTCCTTTGTACTTCGACCTGTCTTGAATATATACTAATGCTTCTTAGGTTGAACCTTTTACAGCTATTTACGATGCTACCGTCGTTTTCCAGGCCAAGTCAAAGATGACGAAGGTTCCGCCTGAGAACCTTGTTCGGAACGACCTTGTACTGGCCGAAGTCCAGTTAAGCCATTTTCGCGACAAGCTTATAACAGACGACTATTCTTCTCCTTCCAAGCCGAATTCCCGTTACAGTCGTGGTTCCGCAAGTAAATCGGACATAAAGTGGAGAGCGACTTTTGTTTTGCGTTCACTGAGCGTCTTGCATTCTGCCGAAACAGATGAAGTTGACTCTGCGAGCGATGCGAACGAACTGTCAGAAGAGGAGACGCACGAAATCTAGTCTATTTCCCTTGCTGTAACGGACCGTTACCAGTATAGTTAATCAATATGTTTGGAAAGTAAATATATAACGCGGCCAATTCAATGAAATCGCCTAGACAAGTCCATTAACCGTGAGCGAGTCAGTCACGTGATATTATTACCCTCTGTATTATTAATAACCGTACCCTGGACGCGTCTCATGTCAGGACATCACTGCCATCTTCTCAGACACCACCGTTTACTTACATCCTCTTAACTGATATCGGTTTCTTTCTCTTTCTACAACTTACAGCGACGTGTATAGGTCCTTATTCTTACATCAAACTCAACATGCATCGGATCTTCACTATCGCTGAACTGCAAGACGAAGTCACGGGCTATCTCCTGGACGAAAGACAGTTCGGAACAGTGGCTGCACTCGGTATGACATGTCATTCAATGTGTCGCGTACTGTTCCGACTGGAATCCTACATGACCGAAAAGGGATTTCGTTCAGCCATACTCGTGGTAAGTCATTTATGCGCACGGTATATAGCATATATCTACCTTTCCGAGCTTATGGAAGTACAGACGTCACCTGATCGAGTTTACTGGGTCCATAACATTCGCTGTCTCGATCTCGTTCTACGTACGAATCAGGAAGAGTCTCGGTACAACATGTACTGTTCCTGGTACTCGACTGAAACACACGGGACGTTTTCACGGCTCAAGACCGTCCGTATACAACACTGTCAAGGTTATATCCTCCCGGCAACTCTATCTTTCCTTCCAACGGACCTGGACCTACTGGACATCCGGTCTATAAGTGACGGTTCCTTCCAACTGATTGGACTGGACCGCCTCAACGACTTCTTCCGTCTTTTAACCTCTCGAAATCGTACAATACGGAAGCTTACTTATATCTTCGCTCTATCCCAAGAGTTACAAGAGCGTTTCAGTACACGGATCGGCTATGCATCGACTACATTGGCTGTAAACAACTTGACGCTGGACGTTCGCAGCCTATGTTACGCCAGCTTCGTTGACATACTGAGTCGGTCGAGCGTCCGGAACTTGACCCTTACCGGGTCTCTTCCTCTTGACCGTGTTTTCCATGTCGTGGGACGTGACATGACTGTAACACCTTCTCATACCCTGAAGGAACTGCACATCAGGACGTCGTCTTGGCTCGTTACTCGCCTCCTCATGTCCTTCACGTCACAAGTTGAACTCATCGACATCGATTGTTCCTTTACCGATGACAATACCGACACGTTCGCGATGTTCAAGCATATAGCTCAGAATCATTCAAATGTCAAAGTACTCGAAGTTTACCTGCACGGTCCTTGTCAACATGTCGCACATCCACTTCCCATGGACTGTATGCGAATCCACCTCCCGACCTGCAGACTCCTCCGTACCTTTCACTTACAATACTCGCTCAAAGACTACTTCCCCTTCAACGACGATATTTTCCTTGAGCTGGTCCGCAACTGGAACGCCTTGGAAGACATATCAATTAACTGGTTATCTCATCGAGACGACCTTGCAGAAGAACAATGTCTAGGACTGGCTGTTCCAGACGCATTCACTGTCAACTGCTTACCGAGGCTTTCTACGTCTTGTCCATTACTCCGGACATGCACTTTTTCGTCGATTACGTTTCTAATCCAACCGAAAGAGACATTGTCGCATCAGTTTCGACTACACCTCCTCTACATCCCCCCACATGACGAATGTCTGGTATCCGTTACTCAATCGGTTATCTGGCCGATGTTAAAGATAATCATCGATTCGACCCGCGATCTCGATCAGCGACGTCGCGTACAAGTACAAACAGCTTACCTGGAAAGTCGTATCAGTCAGAACATTGTCCGTCCTCTCCTGGAACAATACTTTCAGTCTCACACTACTGTCTCCTTTCATACTTAACCAGCACAAAATACCGCTCCAAAATATTACTGGGACTGTTCCGTAAACCAGGCTACGCATAGTAATAATAACATTTTCATGAAATGCAACTGTACAGGACCTAAGACAAGGAAGCAAACGAGAAAAGAGACTGTTTAATGATTGTACATGCTTTGTATCTCATCGTAAATATATGCGTTCACTAGGAGTATATGATGATACACCTCCCATGACGATACATTACTCCCGACACGGTATTCTGCGACCGGACTGTCGAGATCGCTAAATGTCGTGTCCGAGCTCCAACCGTCCTGGCTGTTCACATCGAAGTCGGTCACAACGCTAGATGTCGCGTCAGAATCGTCGGACGTCATTTGAACATCCTCCTTCAAGACTGATGGCCTATCAAGCGCGTTATCGTCGCAGCCAACGTACTATACACAACGTTAACCATACACGTAAAGACGGAGAACGTTGACGTACTACAACGGGGGTATCATTCGAAAACCCTACAGTCCGTGAGATTTCGACCTGATCCTGTCATTGATAGGAACGTACCAGCTTCCTCGAAGCCATCTGCCTTCCCAGGTCCGCTGAAAAGTTTCTCCACCTCCGCATCATATTGGTCGAACACGACATCTTTGCCATACAGACCCGTCTTCTCGTACAGATAGCGACTGTCGTATTCAACGAAATCTAGATTCCCTGTCAACCTTTACCGTCCTAAAACTGCCCTGTTAAGAACCATACGCGGTACAGTTACTGTTTGGATCGCGGCTGGGAGAACGTCAGACATGATGAGATACATCTGAAAGAGGTACGCACTGTAAACGACAGAAGTGGCCATTGTGTTCTCGCAATTTGCTGACTGTGATGGTTTGGTTGAACGCGACAGCACCACGCGTCACGGGTCCCACCGGAAGGTTATATACGCGGAAGCTGTCGGTAAAGATCACGTGTGATACATCTTCAGACACTGGCAACGGCCACGTCCTTGTACATGCTCCAGTTTGATGACATTACATGTATTCAACACTTCATAATCGTATACCACCTTACCAACCGACGTCCAGTTCCTATGTTGTAGGGAAATCGTTATGTTATAGGTCACCTACCCGTTCAGGTAAAAGTCGGGAATCATGCCGATGCATGACCGAAATGCATCCGTTAGAGCCAAGGGATGGTTCTCGAAATGACTGTATACCTTACTTTCCTTGAATTATCTTCACATCTCACCGTTATGTCGGTTAACATGTCGTCTCCGAACCCACTGACTCCCGACATCTGCGAACGAATTCTCCAAGGCGAAGACATTACGGAAAACAACCAAGTACAAATCCTCTCCATAACGTCCGCCATCGGTTCTGGCGGAAAGCCGGGACCAGCGCACTACGTGTACGTAACCCCAACGATTACATGAAGGTACTGACCGACCAGTCCCATTAGTGTAACAATCCATGATGGCATTCACGCCATTCCTGTCACTTGCAGTCTTCTTCTAGCAAAGGCGATCACGGATAACCAGCTCCGAGAAAAGGACATTATTCAAGTCAAGGATTACGAGGTATATCTTTATGGTCATTACCGGTACGTCTAAACTGCTCGACCGACACCGATCTATCTAATTACATCTCGTAGGGTCGTAATCCTCAAACAGACAACACAACCATATTCGATGGACGTCATACTCGGACAACCTCGGCGTCTATCGACTGTGACGGTTAACGAGTGGACACGTGTACCTCTACGGATTTTAGACGGTGTCGTCCAACGCGATAAAGAAAATGTGTCGGTCGATGATCTTCATCTGATTTCGACCGACCACGACCGTACCGTCCAGTCCGCTGGGCCTGCGGTCGAGACATCCCGCGTACCTACAGAAACCGATCTTTCGATTACTCGACCGTCACCCTCAGCCGTTCCGCAACACATATCAGGTCCATCATCCAGCAACTTACCCGCCATTATTCGTCCCGGTCCCCCACGTCCGAAACGGCCCTACGTAACTCCTCCAGCACCGGAAGGTTACGAACACGTAGATATCTTACGGCTCAGGCCAGGCCTCGAATAGTACGTGCTCTTCAAGTTCACGTCCTTTCACAGTCTCTGACTGATAGTGTTGAAGTTGGTATATAGTAGGTCGGGTCATCGACAAAATCATACCGGCAACGAGATCCGCTCCTGTAACCGTAATAATGGTGGATTACTCAGTTTGTCCAGATTCTCTTAATTCATTATGACCGTGACTCATCAATTTCGTAGTCTTTCATACCGATCGTAGCTTGGAATGAACCGGAACGTACCAGACTGAAGTCATGCGAAGAAGGCAATGTAAGTACGTTTCAAACCCTTACTTTCTTTACTTACATTGAACTAGATATACCGTATCTCTCAAGCAATCGTTGAGGTTCCCCCTGATCGTTACAGTTATGGAACTGACCAGTCCATCAAACTTAACGAGTACTCTGACGTCGACTTGGTACGACTTGTTCAGTTAAACACCGGTATCCTATCTGACTCGAATTAGATGACCGGTCCGGCTCTGGAAGATTTCGATCCACTTCCTACATCTTCAATAGCTTATTCCGCATGGCATTCCTCGAAAAGCACGTATACCATGACGTTACAACAAGTCGCGAATTTCGACCTCAGCACGGGCCCTATCAAAGTCAAGATCGTGGCCAATATGTCTAGCTTGACGCGTATAAACGTCTTCTACTTTCCCTGTCCTGCACCCCTCTGTACCGGTAATCTGCAACAGAGTCGTGGTTCCAATACTTTTCGTTGCAAAAAATGCGATCGGAAAGGTCCGCCGACTGATATTCGGTACGCTGGCAATATGACACGTTACTATTGTTTAACTGATCAGAAATAGTTATGTCATTCACGGGAACTTGCTGGACCGTCATCATTCACTGCCTTGTGTTTTATGGAACGATGCAGGTCGTCAACTGATCGGCATATCAGCCGCATCCTTATGGGAAATGAAGGTACTTTAATGTTTATAGTTACGTTTGTTCTTATTAACGGTCTGGTTCAGACATCTCGTCCTCAAGAATATCAAGCCGTTATAGACGCTATACCTACGACTCGTCGCACATTTCTCTGTACCATCGTGGCCGGTAAAGTATGCCATACCTCTACTTGTTATCTTCATTCTTCTAACCATTCTGACAGGATGTAGGACATATAAAGTGTACTGTAAATCGCGTCTTACCCATTGGGCACTGACACCAATCTCAAGTCACGTCTATTACATGTTCCGGAAATATATCATGTCTGTATTTGACTTGTACTTCACCTTTACCGGTCTCTATCTTTTTCTTTCATTCTGTATGGTTCCGTTATCACGTCGCGACGATACAAGAGTCCAATATCATACATTCCATCGGTCTCGACACACACAGTCAATACAGACACTAGCTTAATAGAACCCGACCATCCACGACTAAGTCTTGATAACGTCCCCAAACTCGACGACCTGAGGAAGCGCGTCCGCGCGAGTAATGTTATACACGACCAGGGACGTAGTCTGTCAAGTCCGTTAGTAAATCACGTAAGAGACATGACAGCGACTTACAGAACTTGTACGAGCCAGAACAGTAAAAGTATACCATTTCTTTGCCGCCGTGATTGTCTCCTCAAACTGCAAATCTTCGTCGGCCTATACAATTATAAGCCAAATAGATAACAATAAACCGTATTCAAGAGACCGACCTTCAACTTTTCCAGTCTAGTAACAGGCATTCCGAGTACGCTTTCTGCAACACGATCAAAGATCGTCGCACTGATCGTTTCGTTACCGTCGGTAATTTGCACTTCCAGACGATAACTAAATACGTATCAGTCGAGCAACTTGACCATACCACCTTCACGTACCAATAACGAGCATCTTCGAAGCTTTTCCCGCAAACCCGACACTCCCACAACTCTTTATTTTCCACCAATGGCTTCTCGTCATCATCCCCGTCTTCACGGTTGAAACTTCTCCCAGCACCGCGTAAGACAGGAACTTCCGCCATGAATGCAGTCGCGAGACCGTTACATCCGGGAAGACGACAAGCATTATATGAGACTCTGTCCGTCCTGATCGAGTGCAAATATGCGCGAGTCTTGAACACGGCCTTCCCTCCGTCAGATCCAATCTCGTTCATGACGGCATCAGTTATGCTCGTAAGTCCTTCACGTCCAGTCGTCATGTACAGTCGCTGACATGCCGATGCACTAAAGGCAGCATCTGACAACTCGATAAACGTTTCATTACGTCCACCCCGTTCGAACCTAGAAACGGCGTCAGTCGTCTTATAACCAACTACGATCACTCTTACCAAGCCTGTAACTGCGCTGCCGCAGGTATATCCGGGTCATGAATGATCTTCGCACCGGTTTCCACAGACAAGCTAAGTCCTCCAAACTGGCAGATCCTTGCAGCTTGAATGAGAAGAACGTCCCCGACAATAGCATTGAACTTGACGGCATCCTCTCCCCAAACTACCACGCGACAAGCATGTCCGGATGAGTCGACAACTTGAATCTCGCGCAAGACCGACCCATCATCGACTCGTGTGGTCAGTTCAGACGCAGGCTGGAACCCTCCAGTTAGGTTCGTAACGATACCAGTCTTGTCCTTGAGATGCATTCGGACCTCTTCTCCGACGAGATTGACGACGACGAGAACATCTAAAAGACGGTGAGATCCAGTCATCCAACATACTACGTAATACCCACCACAGCTACCCGTCTTGACAGATACAAGGTCTTTCAGCCGGACGAAATCGTAAGTCATCGCCGGCACCTTCCCGTCTTCCGGCAACTAACAAGCTCATCAGGCATAGACCCCGACAATAAGTGATTAAGCCTACCTCCACGGCCTCAAACCTGGTCTCGTACTTGATCTGGAAAGGAGAACCGACTGCAAATTGCGACGGGGGCTGAACGACTTGTCCGCCGGTAATAGCATATACCTACTTCACAGTCACTTCTGTACCTTAAAGACATGTACCATGACTGACCTTGCCAGACAACAGTCGATCCGTCTTACGGATGGCTTCCGGTCTCCAAGCAACAGCACTTATCTTTCCCTACCAATATCAGTCCCGTCAGTACCAATCTTACACGTGATAGGCGCATACGTACCGACGCGTCCATGAAGGTCAGGTTGGAGACAAAACAACCAGGCTTCGACTTCAACTCCGTAGAACCGGTATTTCGAATGACTCGAACTCGTATTTTAATCCTACCATGTCTGGATAAGTGGTCTTTCCTTGTCTAGAACATCTTACGTACGCGTTCAAAGCAGGGCGCAAGTCCGCTACGCGATAGTATCCGTCCTCGTCTTTCTGAGGAAACGGTAGCACGCAAGGACGACTCGTCAGCCTTCGTTGGTGACTATGATTAGATAAAGTCCGAATAGGTCCAATCGAAGACTCCGCCTGTTGCTCGACAGCGACCGGTGAGACAGTCGCAAAGGGTTGGTAACCAGGAAAGTGCGTAGAAACGTTGTCGACAAGCGCATCGATCGGTACAGGATCTCGTAGCTTCTCTTTACAAGGATGGACAACATCCACGACACACAGTATAGGCACGCTAAGACATTTCAATGACCATTCAAACCCAGTATACTCTGACTTACATGTAACCACCAGATATATGACGAACAACCGTCCGGATCTTCACGATGTCATATACCGCCATTGCGCCCCCGTCCACTTTACCGTTCTGATAAGTCGACAACATCACAGGAAGTGCATGGGAACCGTCGCTAATAACAAACCTGCTTATCGTCAGTAACAGGACGACGCATATATGCTTGAAACTACTTACTTGTAACGTCGAGGTTCCAGTTCCCGTCCATGCAATTCGACCTTCTTAATCGCCAACACTTGTACCATCGCTTCGTCAGGCAGAACGGCATCTGTAAGAAGTCCACGACAATAGTTCCTCGTCAAGCAACTGCTGAGGTCGGTCATGGCTGTTACGAATTAAGGAGTGATGAGTCTTTCGCGTCAGTCAAGACTTCATATATAAACCGACGCGACGCGCGTCGGAAGCAATGACACGTGAAAATGAGTCAGCCGCGGGAACCGACTGAGACGGTCAATGTCAAAAATACACGTGACTCACAGGTCCCCTAACCTGTCGAGGACTTTCGCGGACAGTCGCCTTCCATTACAACACCGCCGTTCCTTTTTACCATCATCATCTCACGTCAACAACGGTCCTGATCCTGTAAGTGTCCGGTTCGTCCTACTGCTTCAAAGCTTACCCTTACTCACTTACTCAATAACGAGAACAGATACGATTGACTATCACGTACGGCCCTTACCGTTCACGTCCGACGCGTCCACCATAACAGCCTCGAACAATGTCGTGGGAAGACATGGCGCCCGACCTGATCAACGACGGAGGACGGAGTATACGTATAGTCATGAAGACCTCTTCTGCTACCGTACGGAACGGTACATTTCAATTAAAGTTACCTGTACTTACTCCAATCCAGACCGGTAACACGAACACGTCGGCGACAGTCACAGACCTTGGACATAATTTCAATCTGTCGATTACGGTACGCATACATCTACATGTTTCTATAATCCCTTACTAATACCTTCACAGACAGAATCGACTACTCCGTCCGGTTCCGAAGTACAGGCGAACAAACCGACCACTTCGATCCCATCCCTCGGACTGGACGGACATCAACAGGTAGACAAGTCGGTAACCGACAAACCGATCCAGAACAAACCGAATCGTCCCGTACCGCCCATAATTACTCGTCAATCGGCGACGCCTAAACGTGCACAGTCTTCTATATCAACGGACCTTTATGATCCTGACACGCCTACCGGTATCGACTTACCTCTCCTCGTCTCCGAATGGACGCAGACGGACCCAAGTCTGTTAAACGAAGCACCGCGTCCGCCCGTCACTACAACCGGTGCCCCGACCATAACTGTCAATCCTCCGACGACTGCGTCCAATATTACGAACCGGCTTAAACGTAAAACGCCTCCGGAATCGGAACCGGACTCGACCTCTAATCGTCCGCCCAAATTACGCGTCACCCAAGTCGTCGACGACGAGATCCAGATAATGGTACCCGTAACGCCTGAAAAACGTATGACCGCCGAACCTAAACCATCGGAAAAGGCATTAGTACGTGTACAGTTAGATATGCAACGCTTACTGACTGCTTCTCTTAGGGTAAACGTCCCGAAAAACCGGCTACCGTACGTCAACCGTCCGGCGCAACGTACATCACCGGACCTTACCTCGGATCCGGTCGTCCTCTACCGTATGACGAGTAAGTACGGAACAAGTCTACCAATGCCAGACACTAACCTATACAACAGAACCAGGATGCTCGCAGATACCTACGCGTTACATATGGCTCTGGAAAAATACGAGCCAACGAGTACGACCCACTAGTCCTTTCCCTTAGGCGGCGACACTTTAATGAATCATCAGATACCTTTTCTGTAACGTTACTATACTAGTTGTACTTTACGGGGAGAATGCATACAGTCTGACCGAGTACCATTCACGCCTATTATGTAATGTCTATTACGTGACCAGTCCCAAGGGCCCAGGACTTGCGCGGAGCGTTTTCCCTATGTTGAAGACGCGTCAAACGGGCTCACGGAAGCAGATAGCCAAGGTCACATGACATGGGAACAAATCTGCCCCCGGTTCTTTGCACCGCCACGCAGAACACAGAACCCTTGCCCGGAAATCTGTATGTACTGTTCCACCTACTGTTCTCGCGTCTCGTCACCGAGCGACCACAGTATACCAACATACAACATGCCACCAAGAAAAAGCAAGGCCGCAGCCGCATCAACCGATGCCCCCAAACGATCAACTCGAGGTCGCAAGAAGGCCGACGCCGCCCCCGAACCCGAGCCTGAGCCCGAACCCGTAACAGTCGCCCCCGACGCCCAAGACGACCCTCCAGCAGCGCAAGAAGACTCCATCCCCGTCGAAGTCGAGGAGGGTATCTCCACCGCCGTCACTACGGAAGAGGTGTTTGAGCAGACGGAGCCGGAACCGGAACCGATGATGCCTGTTGCTGTTGAGGATGTTGTCAGGGAGGAAGAGGAGAGGGATGAGTTGGCTGCTATGGCGCCTGTTGATGAGCCTGTGAAGGAGGTTGCGCCTCAGGGTGAAGAGGCTGGCGAAGAGGGAAAGGAAGGTGAAGAGGCTAGGGAGGATCCGGTGGCTAATGTCGAGGTTGCGGCGGCTGAGGCTAAGGAGGCTGAGGCCGAAGAAGCGGCGGCTGAAGCTGTAGAGGGTTCGGCTCAGCAGGATGGCGCTGTTGAGGAAGCGCACGAGGATGTTGATATGGACCATTCGCATGGTGAAGGCTCATCAAGAGGTACACCAACACCCATAAGCCTAGCCGAGCGTATGAAGAAGCTCCAAGAACTCCGGGGCAAGATGGTGTGTGCCCTCTCTCACTTAGTGACACGCGTGCTAACCTCCATGACAGCGCGAGACCCTCCAAGCCAACCGCAAAGACCTCGTCGCCGAACACGCCCGGCAAAAGACCTCCGCCCGCGAGCTCCAACGGCTAGAAAAGAAACGCAAGCTCGCCGAGGTCCTGCGTGAGAAAGCCGATGCGGAGGAAAAGGGCGAGGACGTGGAGCGGAAGAAGAACTGGGAGTGGAGTATTGAGGAGAACGAGGAGTGGGAGAAGAAGCTGGAGAGGAAGAAGAAGAGGGCTGATTTTACGTTCAACAGTACGTTTATTATCGCTGTCCTGGTTGTGCTTATCCTGACGTGGGAGTAGATGCGGAAGATCATGCTCGGCGACGATACAAGAAGGATCTGGACTTCATCAAACCCGATCTAGAATCCTACAACCGGCAAAAAGAAGCCGCACTCGGCCTTGCACCAGGCGCCCTAAAACCCGGCCAGTCAACATCAACGGCCCTGATAGCCGCCGCATCCTCTTCAGGCGCTATGACCGTCGCCCAACGACAAGCGGCCGAAGACCTCTACCGCGACGCCAACAGCCTCATCTACGCCGATAACAAGCCCTCGGAGGACGCGATCGACCGCGTTGTCTCCAAGCTCAACCAGGACATGGACAGACGGAACAAGTTCTCCCGCAAGAGGGTCAACGAGGACGATGGCGACGTTACGTATATCAACGAGCGGAACCGGGTGTTCAACAAGAAGATTGCGAGGTATTATGATAAGTATACGGCGGAGATCCGGGCGAGCTTCGAGAGAGGGACGGCGCTTTAGATGCTTGTATATGCGTTGTTTGGCTACTGGTTTGTACTCATTGCTGTAATTTAAGCATGCCGCGGTGGGACTTGTTGGATACATGTCATACATGTGTGCATTCCGTCTGTTTAGCGATACAGAACGAAAACGAAAGTGATCGATGATTGGAAGGCCTAAGGAACGACACCGTTGACCTGCAACCTCTTACCCTCCAACATCTAGCCATCGGCGTCAGCATATCCTGTAAAGCAGCAGGACGCGTTCAGCACTCACAAGCGGGAACATCTTCCTAATCTTCGCAATCTTCATACACTCATTCCGCGCATTATGCGTAATCCCACTGCCCATAATCGCGCTATCCACATAATGTCTCAAATACCTCTCGCACACCTCCTCCCGAAAGGCCGGGTAGAGCTTCTTGTTCAGCTGCCGCTCGGCCTTGCGCGTGCTCTCGAGGTATTGGTGCGATTGGTGGATCATGAAGTCGTCTGAGAGGACGTAGAAGGACCGGCCGGAGATGTACATCTCGAACAGGCAGGCGGCTTTGTTCGCGCCGTAGCCGATGAAGCGCTCGTCGCACCTGTCACCATCATTACACCCCAAGTAACATGTATGCGCGAAGAAGGGACATACCAAGGTGCGTTCTCCCGCCGGTAGATGACGTACGGCTCGTAAGAGGGGTTGTAGTCCCGAACCTTGTATATTTCCCCAGCCGAAGCGTTCGCAAAACGCGAGTAGTTAGTCGCAGCGTGGCCAGGCCGCCAAGCCCCATGAAACTGACCAATCTCGCCATTATCCAATAGCGGTAGAAGATCGCGCTTCGTCACCGGGAACAGGGAAGTATACTTCCCTGCATCTAGGGAGGCGTACTCGAATGCGGGAAGGACGAGCATCGCGTTATCCGCCAGCAGGTTCAGGGCTACTTGGCTCGCTTGTAAGCGCTGGGCGAACTGCGTGCAGGGGTAAAAGTCCACATCGAGCATTAGAATCGTATCCGTCCGAGCGAACGCGCGGGCAACGTTCCTCCAGGTGTTGAATGCCCGCGGAGGGGAGTTGAGGATCAGGTGGATGTCCACATGCTCCACGATCGCCGGGTTGGACGTGTAGAACTCGTGCAGCGACGGGAGCGACAGAGGGGACTGAAAGGGCACGGCGACGGATATGGGACCGTTATAGTGCGACGCAAGGCGCGATAGGACGGGATAGCGAGAAGGAGTGACAAGCGTCGTGATCGTCACCGCTCCTGGATCCGGTCTCCGAGCAGCGCGATAGTAGAACGGCAGCACCTGGATGGGCTCAGAGCTGTTCTTGTTACTCGGCGCATCGGGGTTGTCCATCGCTACGAGTGACGCGATTGCCTTCTCGATCGACTCGGTCGAGAGCTCGGTGTACCATGCTGGTGGGGAGAAGGCGGCGTTTCTTGGCCCGGCGGGCAGATTGGGCAGGTCGATCACGTCCTCCGCTGCGTATGTATGCAGGTGATGCGGGAGCCTGAGGACATGATGCACGATAGACTGCACTTGAGCTTCAGGGCCAGGATCTTGGATTGCAGTTATGGCTGGGGATGTACGAGCCGGCGTATGCAGAAGATAGAGAGCAAGGAGGGCGAGAGCAACGAGAGTGTACAACGCATGAGTACGGGCCATGGGGGATGGAGGTGGATCGCAAAAAGACCAAATGCGGTAAACCAGAGCAGCATACAAGGAGCTCCATGACCAAGTCAACCAGTGTTTCAGCAAGCAAGGTTATGATCGGAGTAGAACAGGGTAAGACAATGTCTTTCTGTTTATGGCCGACGGTCGTGTGATTCGGTGATGGACTGCCTGATCAGGCACACCTTCGCGAACCACATTCATCGAGGGTCCTTCCGCTGCTTCTTTTCGGATCAACGCGTCATCATCCGCTGTTTTGATAAAGCCTTTATTATCAGCGCTAACCGCCGCACGTCTTTCCAGTCAGACGAAGGCCCCCGTCCGTGGTGGAAAAGGCGTGCATGCCATCTACTCGCAACGCTGTTCAGCGCCCATCAACGTCCCTGTGATGGAATGACATCGCGCCCCTATTCGGGAATGCAGGCATCACACCCCCGCTTAGGCGCGTCCGCCATGAGGCTGCATGCTACTTATACCTCTAGTCGACTCATTCTTGAAAAATGCTGTGGGCTGCTCGTGCTCATCATCATCGTACTTGCTCATGTCGTTGATGTCGAACGGCTCTCCGATGCGTAGGAACAGGCATAAACGTGGGGTAGCTATACTATTTACTCGTAACGAAGCTGATTTCCTGGGGTAGGAATCCGTTCGAACTCCTTTGGTCGCTCCGCCAGCCCAGCATCCAGCGACCGCTCGGACGGGGGATATCAAGCCGACTACAGAGATCCCAACCGGCCCGACCCAAGGGAATATGCCCCGCTCAGCCCACCTCGGCGCGTGCTCAGCCAAGCGATGGAAAGCGTCCCAAGCCCGCGCAGTGTCCAGCGAAGCGTACGATCAGGGAGCATCCGTACTGCACGCACCGTGCGCAGCCCTCCTCCCAATCCTGCTGGCCCGTCCCCAAGCGTACCGACAAGTGCGGCTCACACGGCCCATTCGAGGGCGTCTACTTTCCGGTCTGCGGTGCAGTACAGCCCTCCTGCCAGTCCAACGGGCAGTATACGCACCATTCCGCGCGAAGCAAGCCTTCCATTAACCGAAGCGACCGAGCGACCGACGATCCTGTCATCCTGCAACCACTACCAAAATGGCCACCGCACGTCCGAAGTCCTCGTAGCGGCCAATGGCAGCCGAGCCGAAAGTCCCGCAAGGACAGAGCCTTACCAGCCTTACCACCCATCACGACCGCTCTCTCAAGCGAGCCTGCTCAGCCAACAACAACATGAACCGGAAGAACCCTCTCCTCCCGCCTTCGACGTCCCGCCCGTCTTCCTTGATCCGACGGCGGACGTCCTGCTCAAATCGTCCGACAACGTCTTCTTCCGCGTGCATCGGATCGTGCTCATGCTAGGCTCGACGCACTTCAAGCGCGCCTTGCTTGACCCGCCAGTTTCGGACAAGCACGTAACTCCTGTGAATTGGGACGAACCGGCCAGTACGGTGTCTGCGCTCTTGTATCGGCTGTATCCGATTGCCAAGCCCGAGATTGACGACCTGGATCATCTGATTGCGCTGGCGATCGCGGCGCACAAATGCGGGATGGAAGGGGTCCTAATCGAGCTTGAGGCGATCTTGGTCAAATCGAAGTTCCTTGATGCACGACCTCTTGCGGTGTATAACGTTGCCTGTCGCCTGGACCTGACCGACGTGAAAAGACAAGCCGCGCGACGCCTGGTCGAGCTACACGACCCGCTCGACCACGTCCTCCGCCCCGACGCAGTCGGCCTCTCCGCACTAGACTTCATAGCCCTCTGCGACCTGCGCAAAAAGCGTATCGCATACTGCATGGACGCGTTCGACAACCGGTTCCCCCCCGTCTGCGTCCACCTCCAAGGCCTGTCCTACGGCCCGTGGTACGAGATCGTCCGGTCGAGACTGGCGAGGAATCCGAGCGCGTCGGTATTGGTGTCGTTGTTGGATTTGTCGGACGCGTTTGAAGAACGCGTGTTTGGCTGTGGGGACGAGGAGTGCAGCAGTTCGTTTAGCTGGTCGCAGGTGTCGTTGCTGAAGGAAGAGCTTACCGATCCGAATCGCTTTATTGGCAACGGTGTGCAAAATCGAAACTCTCCTCGTGCGTTTTGCTGATTGTTCCCTAGAACCTTACCTATGAGGTGTCGCAGGATCATACACCTCCCAAAAAGCGCGAAAAGAGGGAACCGAGGTTGCAGGTCAACCTAGTCGGATCCGGTGCATGCACACTCTTCTCTCCATGCGGGGTCACTTGTTATGTTATTTATCGGTGTGAACCGCTCTTGGGTTGAATTGCAGGGTCTTGACGGATGGCATGTTGCAAAGACACGCTCCTGTACTCCCTCTTCCGCGTGTGGTCCCTGTTGCGACAAACTCCTTGTCCCTGGATCCGCATCGCCTGGGGTGTAAAGGCAACTCGACATAGATTGTAAGGAAGGGTTCGGCCGGATGGCCAGATTTGAGACTATACACAAAACGGGATAAACAACGGTAAGAGACCTTATGAAGAACAGTTGGCTCAACTGCTTTGGAGCCAACTGTGTTTGCGCGATTATGCGGATATTGCTCAGCCAGAGCCTGTTGGAAGAGGTCAGCTTTGCAGGTGAGCATTGACGAGGTGAACATACCGGCAGAGTAAACCTTGCCGAACATGAGCAACTGGAACTGGTCGTACAGCGGAAGAACCAGTCCTCCAGCGACGGCACGCAAGATATTGGCGCCCTACGTTCTTGTGAGTCAACAAATCTCGACAAGTTCTGACAATACGTACCGCGCCCTTGAAGAGGGACCTGAATCCCTCTTTCTCGATAATCTGCTTGGCAGCTGCCAAAGTCGACTTATAGTACACACCCGTTCCGGAGGTCATCATCATGCGACGACGGATGGTGTCGAGAGGGTAAGCGATGAAGCTCGCCACGTTTGTGACGGTCCAGCCAAGGGCGAAGGACGCCGCGAAGTTGTTCTCGAGAGACCCGGTCAGGATGAGTGGTTTAATCGAATCATAGGCACCGAAGCTGAAGGGCGACAGTCAGCACTGCACAAATAGGTGCTGCTGGTGACACTCACTAGGCACCGCGGTAGACGATGATACCGGCTAGCGAGGGCATGAAGCCACGGTAGAGACCGACAATGCCATCGGTAGCAATCGTCTTGCGGTAGACGTCGAGAAGGCCGTTGAACTGCCTCTGGCCACCCTTGCCGCTCAGCTTGGCGTCGTTCGCGAGACGCGTACGAGCATAGTCGAGCGAGTAGACAAAGAGCTGGGAGGTGGCACCGGCCGCTGCACCAGAAGCGACGTTTCCGCCGACCCACTTCCAGAAACCCTCAGAGCGCTTGTAGTTGAAGAGCGACTTGTAATAGTCCTCTGTGCGTCGCGTCAGAATTGATTTCTAGGTTCTCACGTGACTTTACGTACTGAATGCGAAGTTCAGGGCCTGGGTGGGGAAGTAACGGATGACGTTCGCGCCATTCCCACGCCAGAAGGCAATGAAGCCTTCTTCGTTGTACGTCCTCATGGTGCAGTCAATGATTCCTTTATAAGGCCTGTCCAGGCGGCCTTGTTTAATCTAGCGATTCGTGTGAGCGGGAACGTGTCGTGCAGGTCGGGAGATCATACCATTTCATCTTGATTCTGAATCAAGAGCTTGATACGCTCAATAGGAGCTGCGACGGTCTTTCCAATGGCCTGCATGACATTCGTAAGGCGACGACGTTCGCTTTCAGGGACCTGCACGTACAGCCGCCACACCGCCCATGAGGAAGTCGGCTGTTCAAAAACGCATTCGTCAACAACAGTTTCATTACCCTGCCTTGCGCTGTCACTCACTCGCAAAGTCCTTGGGCGACTTGGCTCTTTGCTTAATTTCCTTGACTTGTTCCTTAGCCAAGGTTCCGGCCTCCAGGGCCTTGTCCTTAGCAACAGCGGCGGTGTCAGCCACCGCCTGCTTAGCATCCTTTCCCTTGTCGGGACCGGTAGCGCTCATGCTGGGCAGAAGCAGAAAGTAGAGAAAAAAAAACTGAGTGGTGCGTGAGTATCTCTTGATGACATGGCCATGCTGGACCCTGCGGCCCTTTTATGTCGACATAGGAGGACCAGCGTGCTCGTTCCAGAAGGTCGACATAGGAGTACCGGTCGTAGTTGGCCGTGGTACCGCTCAGTTACGGAGAGACAACCCGTGGTATACCGACATTGGATCCGAGCCTTCCCGGCGGGGACCCTGTCCTCTCCGCGAAAGCATATGACGCTACAAAGAAACACAGCCCCCTCGGGGCCTAATGACGGTGCTTGGAACGCTATCTGAGCCAATAATAACATATCTAGCTCATCGGTATCAGATTCGGCCTTCAGAGCTACCGAAATTGAAGTGCTCACTTGTGCTCAGTGTATTAGCTAAGCTCAGCTTGGCTCGTACCACCCTGCAAACCCACGCGCGACCCTCATTGAGTTCCACGCGCAACTCTAATCTCGGAGCCCCGAGAACTATCCGCGAGGAGCGCGCGCTCCTCAGTAGATACTCGTGCACAACCGCGACGGGAGTCGGCGAGGTCCCACTTTGCACGCGTTCTGATATGTTGGAGTTTTGACCAGTGCCTGATCTTGACGGTCCGTGACGGTCCGCCAGCTACTTTTACTAAGTAGGTACGTAAGCAGCGCGTTGGAAGAGCCAGAAAATGAAAAGCTCGCACGAAGCTCTTAAGAACGCTCCAACATCAAAGCGAGACTTGCTTGCGTTCGAAGCCCAACAGCCCGGCAGGAGAAGTCCTACGACCTCCAGGCAAACGCGCGAACAGGAGAACCATCGCAGCCAGACAATCGAAGCGGAACGACACTGATAGTCCACTCGCCCTGCTGGATAGCAGCCAGATTATTGAGATTCTCCACGATAACGCCTCCCTGGCCAAGAACCACCTCATGCGCTCCAAAGTCGTGCGCGCTGCCATCCAGCGCCGTCATATCCGGAGAGAGCGTATCGATTCCTATGACCCTGACTCCTCGGTTCATGATTTCCCTTGCTGCCGCAGCTGAGAGGTACGGATGGTCGAAGTACGCTTCGCTGCCCCAGTGCTTGGACCAGTCCGTCCGTATAAGAACGATGTTTCCCGGCTTCATCAGATCCTCGAAAATGGCCAGATCGTCCCACCCAATGATCGCTCTCGCGCCCTTGTAGGACATATCTAGCACCACCGCCTGGCCAATGAACGTCTCGATAGGCAGCTCGTCGATCTTCTTCCCATTTCCGAAGAAGTGGTAGGGAGCGTCGACATGTGTGCCGGTGTGACTGCCTAGCTGGAGGTGCTGGACGTTGAAGCCGTCTTTGGAGACTTCGGCGGCTGGGTAGCAGTGGAAGTGCGGGTCGCCGGGGTAGATAGGCATGCCTTCTTCTAAAGGCTGCGAGAGGTCGACGATTTCCTTCATCATTCGGCTTCGCAGAACGGCCGGTCAGGTAACAGCAATAAAATATGTAGCAAAGTGATCGTAGTCCCACTGTCGTACAAGTTATCGTACTGATTGTTAACCCCGGCTCAACAACTTCGATGACCGTGGCACATTCATGTCGGAAGCATTTTCCCTAACAAGGCTCCCACTCCGATCCCAGCTGCCCTGCACATCGAGCTCGTCCATCATCTCCGGATCCTCGCACACCTTGTGCCCAACCTCAGGATGGGAGCCGACCAATCCAAGCCGTCCCCAGAGGACGAAAAGGTCGTCTACGGCGACCAATCATCAAGCGTAAACGTACGTCTCTCCCCTTCACCTTCTCCCTTTCTCCTCCCCTCGCTCCTGAAACATCGCGGGCTAACGTCCAGACAGTTCTCCGCCGACCTCCTTTCCCACCTCTCTGATGCCGCCTCATCCCCCACCCCCACACCCGAGCGACAAGAAACGCTCGACGCACACGTTCGTGCCCGCATTTCCGCCGAGCTCCAACGACTCCAAGCAGAAGAGGAAGAAGTACGAGCCGAGATCGAGCGCACACTCGAGAAAGAGAACCTTGACCGTGAGGCCGCCGCTTCCTCCTCCGGCGACGGAGAGACTGGTGAAGGTGTGAGGGGAGTGCACGCGCAGATATTGGAGAGGGATATGGAAGAGCTTAGGAAGAAAGTCGAGAAGTTCGAGAGTGCTAAGGCGATGCGTGGGCAAGGGAGGGAGGAGGTGAAGCAGAAACAGGAGGCGCTGGTGGAGTGTTATAGGTGCGTTTCCGTCCGGCTCCGTATATGAGTGCTTAACTGGGGGGATGCTGACTGGATTTTAGGCATAACCAGACACGACCGTTAGACTGCTGGAGAGAGGTGGACGACTTCAAGGCGTCTGTTGCGCGACTAGAGGAGGTACGTCTATTATTGCCTACGACATCTGCGTCATGCGCTGACCAGCTTGTGCAGCAATACATCCGATCCTTCCAATAGTCTGTATATAACCTAGAGCATTGTACACTGCGGCTTTGTTGGGACCGCATAAAACCCTCGCATACACCCTGCGAGACAAGCTAATGGATCTTATTTCTGATCCTGCCCGTCGGTGACCGCTGGCCGCATCTGCGCCCCACAACGCACCGTCATGGAATCTTTGGATTCGAGCCAAACTGGCGATTCAGATAAACATTGTTACATCATAACGAGCGGCGAACCCCCGCCCCTGCATATATCTGCAAAGACAGGGAAAACACGACACGAACGACAACATTCGAAAGCCTCAGCGACAGCAGAGGGTAAGATACATATGTAAATCATTGAAAGAAAGGAAAACGAATCGGGCATCTAGCCTGTATCCGGCCCTTGTAGGGGTGAAGAATGGGATATCAACAGTAGGTGGGGTGTACCGTAAGAATTGTATATGAAGTTCGAGTGACTGAAGGATAATCGGAAAATCGGAAAAGTTGTCATAACGTGTAGGCAGGCGGAGGGGGATATATCGTCCATGAGAGGGAGCTTGATCGTTTGATCTCGGTTCTCGGCTTGGAGATGCGAGCAAGGGTTGAGGGTTGAGGAAGGGAGCGAGCGGCGTCTTGGGAAAGGCAGGGAGAGAGGAGTTCGTCGAGAGCAAGGAAACAGACCGAAAGAGCCAGAGGAGAATAACAACACAACCAGCGAAAAAACAGCCCTTTCCACAGGCGCACTGACTCCTACACCTTCCAGAAATCGAGGTCGTCAACCGAGAGACGCAAAGAAAACGAGTCGCGTCTTTGGAGGGCTAGGCGTGCTGGTGCCCTTCCGCATACCCATCATACGCCAACCCTTCCCCCACACTCCCACTCTCGCTCCCCACCCGACTCCCACGCCAGATCATCTCGTCCTCCCCAACATCCCTCACCTCCCTCGCGTCCCTCGCAGCTCCCGGCTGCCAGCCCGGTCTGAGCCCACCCGCACCCATCTGGGCAGCTATATGCGCTGGGAACGTGGCAGAGCGAGGTGAGCGAGATGAGCGCGAAGAACGTTTTGAGTTTGGTGAGGTTGGAGATGTTGGAGAGGCTGGAGATGGGGGCGATACGGGTGCGTAGGGTGAGACGGGTACGGGGTAAGCCTCTGCTTCCCACCCTTGTTCCTCCCCATCCCTCGGCGAGCTAAGAGAGCCAGGAACACTAACAGCGCTCAACCGATTCACCCGACCCTCCGCCTCCGCTTGTGTGAGGAGGGAGAGGTTTGGTGTGGGGGTCGTAGCTGCCGCATGGAGCGCTACGAGTGAGGGGGGCACTTTGGTGTTGATTGGTGTTTTGCGCAGGAAGGGAGGGGTTGGGGGGGATGTGCGGGTTGTTGGGTTTTGAGGAGGGGAGGATGGAGGTGGGGATGTGCGGGAGACGGTGGGAGGGGATGTGGGAGATGTGCGGGAGACAGTTGGTGGGGAGGAAGGGCTGCTTCGCGAGCTGGCGGTGGTGGCGCTCTTGCTTAGTTCTGGGGTCCTCACTCCTGCCGCTGCGGCTGCAACAGCAGCAGGAACGGGAGTCGGAGTCGGAGCAGGGGAAGGTGATGGATCTCTCGAGGCTGTAAAGCTCTCTCCTTGACTCAGCGGGCTGGGTCTATAACTCCCCGAGCCCGATCCAGAACGCATATGCGTGTGTGAAGCGGCGAGCGCCGCCTCTCGTCTTCTTGAGCTTGCTGGTGCCGGTCGGAAAGGGCTTTTATCCGGTCTATCAGGTGAGCGAACGCGCGGTTTCTCTTGCTCTTGCTCCTCCGTAGGTGGGGTAACGACCACAGTCGTCTTCCCCGTCCCGTGGCGCATAGCAGAAGCGGGAGGAGCGTGTTTCGGCAGAGTTGGGATGCTGTGGGAAGAAGACTTGGGAGAGACGATCTCGAATGATACGGTCTTGCCGTCTCTCGTCAGGAAGGATGAGCCGGTCGAGGAGGAGATGTGTTTCATTGATGGCCGAGTGGGCTTCTTGGAGGCGCGGTCTTGGGACTGACGCTGTGCAGGCGGGTCAGCATACTTCCTTGCTTCTGACGGCGAGAGCAACTCGAAGTCACGGGCAAAAAGACGATGGGAAGGTAGGACGTTTTTCACAGGAAGGTGGAAAGAGGGGAATGAATGGGTACAAAATAATGGGACAGCACGCACCTTCTTCTCCCTTTCGCGTCTCTTGATCGCCCTACCCCACCAGACCCAAGCCACCACTACCAGCACAACAATAGCCATCCCACCCAACGCCCCACCAACGATAGCCCCGATAGGGATCTGGTTCCCTCCTCCTCCCGAACTACTCGCTGCGCCCGTTGGTCCTATTTGATAGGTGACGGTGACGACTGATTGCTGTGCCGGCGGGGCTGCCGTCGCGGAGGGATTGGTGAGGAGGGACTGGGAGTCCGTAGGTGAAGAGAGGGAGTCGGTGGCTGTCCCGCCTACAGAGGCGGGGGCGGACATCGTTGTTCACTAGGTTCGGGTATGGGTATAGTGGTCGTACGAGGGAGAGATGGTGAGGGTGGAGGCAAAAGAGTGACTAGCAATGAAGGAGCACGAGACGGCGAGGAGTGCGAGAGTAAGCAGGTAAGAGTTGTGGCTGCTGCTGTGGCGAGGCGGGTGGGTGAAACGGCGATGCGGGCCGCGCTGCGGACGGCGAAGTCGAAATGGGGGACGACCAAACGGGGACACCGGGCAAAGACGACACACGATAACCCTGCAGGCTTGTAGCAAGGGGGATAATACACCAGCAGCAAAGGGGTTGGAAGGGGAGGCGAAGGGGGTGTAAGGGCGCACAACGGCCGCACCTCCGAGCGCATCGGCCCCCCTTGCTCCCCTTCCGTCTGGAATCAATCAATGTTTGGCTCCGATGCACCGCCTCATCCGAAGGAACATTGCGCGCGGCATTTGCGCCTCTTACATGCGGTCGTCGTCGTCGTCAACATACTCTAACCGGCCAGGGGCGATTATTCCGGCACGGAAGGTGTGGTATGTAGGAAATGGAGAAGTTGCCGTAATGGCATGCAACAAGAATGCTGTAAGCTGGTCTGCGCACCGTTACGGCTTCAGTATTGGGTCTCACCTCGGTCTGCAGAATAGTGTTACCGCGGAAGATGCCGTGTTGCAGCCACCAACAGCGTGATGCGCCCGAAGCGTGAAACAAAAGCTGGGTAGGGGATCGACCGCATCATTCCCCTGCTGCTCGTCGCCACAGTACCAACTCACATCGCGACTCCTCAACGACGCGCCGAAATGTCTGCATGTTCGTGAGTTAATTGGCGGAGGATGCTCTCTTAACGCTGATGGCAAAAGTAGGCTCACTATTCGTCTGCCCGATAGGAGGAAACGGCCGATGAGGAACACCGCCACTGATACCCTCGGCCCGACGAGGGGTCTGTCTCGGAGCTTGGTCGATGTTGGCCTCTGCCATCATGCTCCAATCCACCATCCGGCTCGAAGCTAAGATGTGGAGGGATCGGGCGCGGTACGTTCTGTGTTGAGAACCGGCCGATATCCGGTCCTTTCTGCGCGAGCGGCACTCCCAACATTCACTCGTTTACTCTTCTGAATATTCCTGAGCGAATGGGAAACGAAGCCCTCGGCGGGAGCCCAATTATGATCGAGCATCTTTGGCAGCAAACAACTTGCTGTCCATACAACTTGCACGATTCATCTCGACTTCTCGGACGTGAAGAGTGCTGCGAAGAAGAACCCCTTCGCTCTACTTCTCCGTCTTCGCGAACTCGGCCAGGGGCGCGCCTACCATCTACGGCGCGGTACGCACGAGGCAGTCCGCAACGCATATATCACACCAGCTCAGGACTCGAATCATCCCTCAGCAACCCTGCCTTATCTCCCTGTCCGTACTTGAGCTGTACGAAATGTCGTGGGCTCGGGCTGAGAGGCCTGCGTGGGAAATACTTGGTGAGTTATGGGTTTTCCAGTATTACTACATATCAGGTTGGGGTCGTTGGCTTACGATCCGAGCAGGAGAACAGTCGCGGCCGGCGTCCCGTGCGCCAACTATTGTGTCGTCCCGCCCGGTGTCCCGTGCAGCATCTCGTGCATATGATGCTTCACAACAGTTTTATGAAGAAGCAGAAGAGGTACCTGCGGCTGAGGAACCTAAGGCCGAGGAGCCTGTCGCTGAGGAGCCTGCGGCTGAGGAACCCGCCGCTGAGGAACCTGCCGCCGAGGAAGCTCCTGCAGTAGCAGGTGTACCGTACCCCGAAACATCCGAAGAGCCTCGCGCCCTTCTTGCGCCGACGCCACCACCGATACCCACGTTCGACGTCCCCGCGGCCTTTCTTGACCCAGCTGCAGACTTACTCCTAGAGTCGTCGGATGGGGTGCTGTTCAAAGTGTACAAACCGGTGCTGAGCCTCGCTTCGACCTTCTGGCGCGACCTATTCCTTCACGCTCGACCGGTCCGAGCGGACGAAGGCAGGGACGCCCCGGTCCAATGGTCCGAGCCGGCGCAAACGATCACCGACCTGCTATACCGGATCTACCCAATCCCTAAGCCCGAGAAACTCACCATCGACCGGCTCATCGCCCTCACGCTCGCTGCCGACAAATGGGGAATGGACGGAGTGCTGGAGTGGGCCCAGGTCGAGCTGCTCAAGCCCGAAAAACTTCGACCGTCGTCCCCTGGCGGTGTTCAAGCTCGCATGCCGGCTCCAGCTTTCCGATCTGGAGAAACAAGCTTCTCGTCGGCTTGTGGAGCTGTACGACCCACTGGATGCCGATCTCCGACAGGACCTGCACGACCTCTCTGCATGGCAGCTCGTAAAACTCTGCGATCTTCGGCGGACCAGATGCTCCCGGTGCAGAGACGCGGTAGCGCAATGTTTCCCCAGCTATTGCAGGTGCGGCAATTCGATCTCGTACGATTCATGGAAGGACGACCTGGAGAAGGAACTTGTCCAGCACCCGAGCGCGACGAAGGTCCCTCTGTTTGGGACGATCGGTTCCAGCTTCCATGCCTCGTTCAGCTGCCGCAAAAGTCACCAGAATAATCACTCGTATCTCGTACAGAACGGGCTTAGCGAACTGCGCACCATGCTGAATAGGGAATCTACCTGGTCCTAGGTGCTGCCATTACGTACGGGGGTCTCGCCAAACGCCTATGAGCGTTCATAGTGCTGACGTCTCTGTTTAGTGCTATATACGGCATGTTCTGGTGCTAGTAGGGAAGCGCCGTGTCGATGGTGGAAAAACAACGAGGTATCTCGTCGGATCCTACCTAGTGTAATCACCATGCATATCATAAGACTGTCGTCTGCACGCCCGCATTTCGGGCGGTGTCGTGCTGCTCGTGCTTGCCAGCGATAGCTCGCAACTGCAGATCCACCTTATCGGGTCCTTGATGGAGTAGAGAAGCTTCTTTGATGTGAAGAGTGACACCGGAGCCAAATTGTTCCTTCGCGAAGAAAGGAGCTGAAGGGTGCAGGCAGAGGCATGGCATCAATGAGGCCTATCCACGACCTCTATATCGCCAAGGCTGCACTCCCTGCGTCGGCCTTTGTTTCTTGTCTCCTGTCGATAACCTGCCACTACAGACTCGCTATGTCCTTCAGTGCGCCGCCTGCTTACTACTCACTCAGAAGACCATATGTTTGACGCATTCATGCAGATGTCGACGAACACTCCTCGGAAGGGGAAGGCGTTCACGTAGAAGCCACCTCGATGCCTGGCAGCCGACCGCCATCCCGACCGCCATCCATAGGACCACC